>CM068830.1:108327213-109533879 GCA_028554795.2 Sinohyriopsis cumingii
CTTTGGAAAATTCCACTATCTTTTTATAGCCTCAGCTTGAGTGACGTTCCTGTTTATGAATTCTAGTATATATGTATAGCTACAAAATGTGGAAATCCCCAAGTCGATATTTATAGTCTCAAAATTTTCAGCGTCAGTGACGTCACTGTACTGAACACTAGGGGATAAACGGCAACAGTGTTGCAAGTGGCTGACCTGAATACGCGCTACTGTAGATAGGTAGGTAGAGTGTATCTGATAGGGATAAAGTGAGTTTTATAGGGAAAAACAGAGACCAATACACACACACAACATACGCGCACAGACATACGCACACATACACACATACACACACACAGAGGGAAGAGGAAAAAACAAACCCCAAATATACTATCAACACAGAAGGGAGATAATACAAACCCCAAATATACTATCAACACAGAAGGGAGATGATACAAACCCCAAATAAACTATCCACACAAACGTACGCGAACTCATACAAACCCCAAATATACTATCAACACAGAGTGAAGAAGAAAAAGTTTTTTGAAAGCACCTAAGCCCTCACCTGCAATGACCTACTCTGCCAAACACCTACACCCCCCACTCCCAACACTACAAAACCCATTTAACCCGTTATTTTATGGCATCAGTGTGTGATTTAGGAAACATCAAGACACAAAATGATGGATGAATAGACTGACTATTGTTTACGGACTTGCATGCCTAAAGAGCGTGCTTGAAGGAAAACATCCTTCCATTTCAATTCTAACTAAAACGTGATCCAGAGGGATAGAGAGAGGTGAAAGAGCACAATTTCATAAAGTGTGAGTAAAAACAAAACACGCCATCCTTATTATACAATGTCAAGACCAAGAGACACTTACGTTTTCTTTCTGGTCTATTCTCTTTTAGAAGGTAGTATGAAATTTCACATCAGGGCCAACGCATCGGCTCACATTGTCAATTTTTCCATTTCCATGTCTTTACTGGCACAAGTTCTTCATCAACTTCAATTTCTTCTTCTTCTGAATCCCTCTTCTCTGTTTCGTCTTGTTTCTGTTTCTTCTCTTTTCTCGTAGGGCACTCTGAATTCCAGTGTCCTTTCTCCTGACAACGATATTAGGTATCTTGACTTTTGTCTCTCTTTCTTAGACGAAGCAGGTATTCTGGAGACAAATACACATTTACCTTTGCAGATATAGCAAACTTCATTAGCACACACTTTCGTATGACTCTCATCAAATCAACGACCAAAAGAATAAGTTTTGTTGCCACTTTCGCATGTGAATTATGCTTTCGTATGACTTTTAGCAAATATTTGACCAACAGGTCGATCTGTGCTGACTCTTCCATCTTCTTGATCGTTTGAGAGTGGAATGAATACTCTGACGCTAAGACACTCTCCTTATATACAGGGACCTGCTGCGTATGAAACCTAGTCAAATGTAATTTTGCAATAAGATGAAACGATTTCATTGAGGAAGTAAAAAGCAATGATGTACCGTATCGCCTCACACAAAACCTGAAGTGTTAGCTCAGTTCCGTGTCAGCGATTTCGAAGACGACATAACTGAGCTTTCATCAATGCTCTCCATTTATACCACAAAACCACGAGTCCTGATTCACGCCAAAAGAAATTTCGTTCGGTCCATAAAAAATAGTATCACATCTGAGAAACGCAAAAACGAACTTCCAGAAAACTGAGAACGACGGCTTACACCTACAACGTGAAATGTATGAGTTCAAGTAGTGCGTAAAACTTAGTCAAATTAATTTTTTATAGTCAAGACGAAACGATCACTTTTCGAAGAAGAAAGCAGACACCAAGCGACAATGGCGATCCGTGTCACACAACACTTTTCAAAATGTATATGATCAGAGGTTTGTTCTAGCGATCTGCACTGAAAACCTGACTTTTAGCATTCTCACATTTTCTATCTCTTCTGGCTTCGGTATCAGACCTGAAAGAAGAGCTCTTCAAGAAGGAATTCAAGAAGGAGAAAGAAGAATGGATGGAGAAGTACAGACTTCATAAACAGCAGAGAGAGCAGCAACAGCAGCAGCATGAACCTGACAGAGGCTTTGTCAACAGTTGTATCGACACCAAAGAGTTCTTCTTCTCTTTTCCGAAGAAGCAGACCTTATCCTGTGAGAAAGCCTGTCGTCAGAGGAGGTCGCCATCTTATAACCTAAGCGACCGCCATAGCTTCAAGTTCCCAAAAAAATATTCAGGGCTACTCCATACTCTCGAAAAGAAATAACATTCCATTGCCTATGATATGTTAGTCAGTTAGAAGAAAAAATACAGAAGTGAGTCTATCAGTACATGGTTTCTTTATCTTGGTTAGAAAGTGCGACTCTAAGTCTTTCGTTTCCGTCACTTATCAAAATTTTAAAAATAGTAATGTTCTGTAAAAAAGTGAGTGAGTGTTTCTTATAGGTTTGTGTGTTTTTTTGTTGGTGATAATATGGATAATGTAAGTTCGGGTACAACGAAATTAAAAGAATTAGGCCCAGAACTCGGTGTGGAGGGAAGAAATATACGCAACAGTAGCGGGAGCAAGAAATGTAGACCTAGCCAGTTAGCACTCCACCCACCTCGAGAACACAAATAACATCTAGTCAACATCCGACTATACCTAACAAACAACCTGCCCCGGAAAGAGTGGTGGCAAAACAAAGGGCCAATTATGTTAGACAAACGGTATGGCAAACTCAAATGTAATTATCGGAGGCACTACGTTCTTTTCTGGGGCCCCGAGTGGCCGAGTGGTCTAAAGCGCTCTCCGTTACGGATCACTGTCATCTCACCTTTGTCTGCGTGGGTTCGAGTCTCGGATTCGGCTAATGTGGGTATGTGAGAAAGCTTGCCAGTAGCTTCTCGTGGGTCGGTGGTTCTTTCCGGGTTTTTTTCCGGGTTCTTCCTCCACCATTAATACTGGCCACCATGTATAGCCTATCGCGTGCTGAAAAATGGCGTTAAACCCTACAACAACAACAACGTTCTTTTCTCACTCCGATACTACAGGCAATCTCAGCTGAAAGAACAACCACAGCAACAATAACAGCGACAGACACCATAACAGCGGATTTGAAACTGTCTACCTCAACTAAAGAATTAGTATCAGAACCAGAAGAGGAAATTGAGGCGATTGAGGAGGAGGAGGAGGGGGAACGCTGACACTCGTTGAGAAGTACACCGAAATGAGACTAGATCAAGCATTGTATGACGTCAACAAAGCAGGGTAGTTTATTAGAGCCATACAATACGTTGCCTACAAATCTCTAGACACCTTTAAATCAAGACCTTCTCAATGGGGATTAGGGTCAGAGTTCTTCCCCAATTCTACAGACAAACCTACACTGGATACCCCCTCAGTCAACTGGTAGAAGCCGCTGCTTACATTGCCGCCCATCATGGCTACGCATTTCCTGATATCAAGAATCATGAGACTAGGAGTGCGGGAAAGAACGTGAAAGCAAAAGAGAGACGTGTTACCTTCTAACAGAAAAAAACAGCCTTTTTTAGGGCTCCAAAAGATTGTTTTTTATTAACTAGGGAACCATATTTGGCTTGGTATCCCTCCTTGACTAAACTATTCTCGAAACAAACTTGACCCATTGGAACACCGCAACAAACTTAACTTTTTAAACGTAACAGTGACCAAACTGGTATATGTCGCTTAGACATAATAATTTAAATAAGATCAGTATGGCTATTTTTATGTACACTAAGTACTAATATTAGATAGATATGTTAGGAAGTAGGAAATTTAACAGAATCGTTAGATTTGAACTAATTGCACAAGTGGTTAACACATTATTGGTACTTTTTACTGTCCATTAGCAAAAACGGGACTTGATTTGAAATAAGTACGGGCTAGCGTTTTGTTGAGTACTTATCACCCATGGCTGTCTTGCTGAGCACCTTTTCCCTCCTTTACCACGCTCGGACAGAAAAATGAGTGTGTGGTGAGACTATTCCCACTCATGTTTAAAGCCTTTCAGTCAGGTTGTTAAAGACTAGTTAGTCCTACACCTGAGTGGCTAAATTTAAAAGTAGTCTGTGAGTACATAAAAGCCTGGGGGATGAGGCTCTCTTTCCTTCCCCAGGAGTATTTAAAAATCACGTGGTGCGTTATTAAACCAGTGATATATGCTCCATTAGAGCGAAAATCACTTTAATTCAAGTAAGCAAGCAAGCAAGTTCGGGTACCGTCTCTAGCACTCTTGATGACACCAACTGTCTGGGTTATTTTCTTTCTTCCAAGCCCCTATGTTCCACTTTTGTTTGTGATAATAACTTGTGATACTTCACATTTTCTAAAGTGGAAATCTTTACAAGCCGTACAAAATACAAAACTTATATGACTTTGGCTTTTGACACTTGCACAGACTCTTCACTTTATAAGTGTCACGAGAAAATTGTATATCCAATTTTTACCATTTTCAAAAACACGCACACACTTGCAGCTTGACCAGAAATATGTACATCTTGTTTTGTGGATAAGTCACAGACAAGTCCAAGCATATATAGGTGGTTATGAACGTTAGGAATATCCCCTCCTTTTTTCAGAAATATCAAAGCTTGTATGTGCATTTTCCCTTTTCCACTCTATATTAGTGCTTAGATTTGTTCCAAAAAAAGAAAAAAGAAACGAAACAATTTTGAAGAAAAAAACAACTGAATTTTGAATTCAGGTTTCTCTCTGTTTATAATTTTTTTTCAAGTTGATGGTTCATGACAGAATACATTCGCCTACCTTTCCAAAGTGAGAGACATTTCTTCACTTGTCACGGCCTTTGTTAAATTCGGTTTCATTGGTTAGTTATCGTTAATCTTTAATTTTTTGATGCATTTCTTTTTGATAGAAGATTTAAGGCTTTCTATTGTTGTAACGGTATTTATGTTGTTTAGTCTGTTGATGAAATTATCTATAGCAAAGTGCTTAAGATTTTTTCAGGTTTTTTATTATTTCAAGCCCTACAAAAGGAGACCAAGTTTGTTTTGAAAGAGGATTGAAACTCTAAATTACACGGGCGTAAAGGAAAACATCGTTATGTTCATTCTAATCATGCTTGCCGTATCTCTTTGTGTTTTGGAGGTCATATTTCTTCTTAAGTAAATACACGCATCAATAGACAGACAGATTGGGTCATCATCCTTGAGTTTCACTGTACTTTCGGTTCTTTACTTCATCCAAACCCCAAATTTATTAGTTAGTACTGTAACACGTCTGTTCTGACTCTACCGATGTGAGTGTGAGTGTTTATGTTAAAATGTTTAAGTGAGATATAAAAGAATGGTCAGCTTGAAAACGCGAACCAATACTGTGACGCTCAGTATTTTGATGTGGTAAGAAGAAATGGTACAACACACACAAAGAGGGCTTGTAAGTTCACATTTCAGTCTGTCTGCACTGTAATGGTAACAACGCAAGAACATAGGGATTATTATGCCACACAGTCCTAGAACAAAACAATGCATCACCCGTTGTAAGCCATTTCATTGGCTATACTTATTTTCTTACCGCGTTCACTTCGAATTGACTTGAGTAGCTATTCACACAGTGACGAGAATGGCCATGTTTTACTGGGTCTATCCTATAGGCGATTTACATAAAAAAATATTTTAAAAAATTAAACTAATGCACGAACAATGGTTCCATGGGCGATCCCATGGAAATTGTGTCCGTCTTATTGCAAAATACATCAACATTTAATTTAACCGTGCAGATAGCTAGAACAAACCTCTGATCATATACATTTTGAAAAGTGTTGTGTGACACGGATCGCCATTGTCGCTTGGTGTCTGCTTTCTTCTTCGAAAAGAGATCGTTTCGTCTTGACTATAAAAATTTAATTTGACTAAGTTTTACGCACTACTTGAACTCATACATTTCACGTTGTAGGTGTAAGCCGTCGTTCTCAGTTTTCTGGAAGTTCGTTTTTGCGTTTCTCAGATGTGATACTATTTTTTATGGACCGAACGAAATTTCTTTTGGCGTGAATCAGGACTCGTGGTTTTGTGGTATAAATGGAGAGCATTGATGAAAGCTCAGTTATGTCGTCTTCGAAATCGCTGACACGGATCTGAGCTAACACTTCAGGTTTTGTGTGAGGCGTACGGTACATCATTGCCTTTTACTTCCTCAATGAAATCGTTTCATCTTGTTGCAAAATTACATTTGACTAGGTTTCATACGCAGCAGGTCCCTGTATATAAGGAGAGTGTCTTAGCGTCAGAGTATTCATTCCACTCTCAAACGATCAAGAAGATGGAAGAGTCAGCACAGATCGACCTGTTGGTCAAATATTTGCTAAAAGTCATACGAAAGCATAATTCACATGCGAAAGTGGCAACAAAACTTATTCTTTTGGTCGTTGATTTGATGAGAGTCATACGAAAGTGTGTGCTAATGAAGTTTGCTATATCTGCAAAGGTAAATGTGTATTTGTCTCCAGAATACCTGCTTCGTCTAAGAAAGAGAGACAAAAGTCAAGATACCTAATATCGTTGTCAGGAGAAAGGACACTGGAATTCAGAGTGCCCTACGAGAAAAGAGAAGAAACAGAAACAAGACGAAACAGAGAAGAGGGATTCAGAAGAAGAAGAAATTGAAGTTGATGAAGAACTTGTGCCAGTAAAGACATGGAAATGGAAAAATTGACAATGTGAGCCGATGCGTTGGCCCTGATGTGAAATTTCATACTACCTTCTAAAAGAGAATAGACCAGAAAGAAAACGTAAGTGTCTCTTGGTCTTGACATTGTATAATAAGGATGGCGTGTTTTGTTTTTACTCACACTTTATGAAATTGTGCTCTTTCACCTCTCTCTATCCCTCTGGATCACGTTTTAGTTAGAATTGAAATGGAAGGATGTTTTCCTTCACGCACGCTCTTTAGGCATGCAAGTCCGTAAACAATAGTCAGTCTATTCATCCATCATTTTGTGTCTTGATGTTTCCTAAATCACACACTGATGCCATAAAATAACGGGTTAAATGGGTTTTGTAGTGTTGGGAGTGGGGGGTGTAGGTGTTTGGCAGAGTTGGTCATTGCAGGTGAGGGCTTAGGTGCTTTCAAAAAACTTTTTCTTCTTCACTCTGTGTTGATAGTATATTTGGGGTTTGTATGAGTTCGCGTCCGTTTGTGTGGATAGTTTATTTGGGGTTTGTATCATCTCCCTTCTGTGTTGATAGTATATTTGGGGTTTGTATTATCTCCCTTCTGTGTTGATAGTATATTTGGGGTTTGTTTTTTCCTCTTCCCTCTGTGTGTGTGTATGTGTGTATGTGTGTGTGTGTGCGTATGTCTGCGCGCGTATGTTGTGTGTGTGTGTGTGTGTGTATTGGTCTCTGTTTTTCCCTATAAAACTCACTTTATCCCTATCAGATACACTCTACCTACCTACCTACAGTAGCGCGTATTCAGGTCAGCCACTTGCAACACTGTTGCCATTTAACCCCTAGTGTTCAGTACAGTGACGTCACTGACGCTGGAAATTTTGAGACTATAAATATCGACTTGGGGATTTCCACATTTTGTAGCTATACATATATACTAGAATTCATAAACAGGAACGTCACTCAAGCTGAGGCTATAAAAAGATAGTGGGATTTTCCAAAGGAAAAACCCACAAGTTGGAGCTATAAATAGATAGTGGGATTTCATAGGAATTTCAGCTGATTATAGATACATAGGTATTTATCCACGATCGTCACAGAAGTTGATATTGTAAGCAGTTACTAATTTTATCCATTTTAGTCTAAACCATTGTAACTTAATTTTCGAGGATATGTTTATTTTCCTTTAAATTCTGGGACAATTTCGTCATTTTAACGTTACTTTTAGTCACATACATTTTGTCGTTGAGCATTTCCTTGATTATCGCTATTTATAGCATCATTACAATTATGCAAATTTTTGAACACCCCATCAAGATTTCAGGTCTTGGTAATGCTTTATATATAAATCTCACGCTTGTACTACTGTATGTATGTCTCTGTCTCTGTTGTGTTTGACCCTCTATCATCATTGTCCCTAGACAGTCCCACCATGTTCAATTCCCCTTGACGCTATACAGATCCACCATGTTCAATTTCCATATGTTCAATTCCCCTTGTCCCTAGATAGACCCACACTTTATTCCCCCATGTTCAATTCCCTTTGAGGCTAGAGTGGCCCAGGGTTTTTTCTCCATGTTCAATTCCCCTTGAGGCTAGAGTAGCCCAAGACTATTTCCCATGTTAAATTCCCCTTGAGGCTAGAGTGGCCCACGATTTTTCTCCATGTTAATTTTCCATTGAGGCTAGAGTGGCCCAGGGGTCTCTGTAATGATAATTCCCATTGAGGCTAGGGTGGCCCCATTCACTACTTCCGGCTTCCTGACCACTTCCTCCAGTACTACCAACAATTCTTCAACATAGTCTGAAAAAAAAACTGTTACAACAGTAATTCTGAAAATTGTCGTCCACTGCCTATATTCACACTGACAATTTACCAAAGAGAATTAATAATTAGAAACAAGACTTAAATAGTATTCATTTTAACATACATAAAAATCATAGTATAATGAATGAATGAATGAATGATAATAATAATAATAATTTTTGTTGCGATATATGATTTTGAATATGTACTATAAAAAGAGTGTGTTAGCTATGTTTTGATTAAAATTTTTCAAGTTCGAGTTTATTTGCCTTAGATTCTCCCTTTTGTGTGTGCATGTGCAGGGCTGGGGAGAAGGGACCATAATTACTAAGGGTGGGTGGGGGTTGACTGTATTCCTAGTGATATGTACACTATTTAAATTTAACTTTAAACATAAAGCTGTTATATTACTATGCGTGCTTGCATACAAGTTTTATCAAATAGTATCATTCAGTGTAGTAAAAATTGCAGTATCTACATACCCTTGGCTACATGTCACACATCATAATAATTTGTGGCTCTCATATTCTGTCTGATCCATTTCTGTATCTAAACATGCCTGTCTGTAATAATAGTGTCCACCTCCACACTGTGGTTCGGTATCTGAACATGCCTGTCTACAGTGTCCACCTCCACACTGTGGTGCTGTATCTGAACATGCCTGTCTGTAATAATAGTGTCCACCTCCACACCATGGTTCTGTATCTGAACATGCCTGTCTGTAATAATAGCGTCCACCTCCACACCACGGTTCTGTATCTAAACATGCCTGTCTGTAATAATAGTGTCTACCTCCACACTGTGGTTCTGTATCAGAACATGCATGTCTGTAATAATAGTATCCACCTCAGCACTGTGGTTCCGTATCTAAACATGCCTGTCTGTAATGATATTGTGTACACCTCCACACTGTGGTTCTGTATCTGAACATGCCTGTCTGTAATAATAGCGTCCACCTCCACACCATGGTTCTGTATCTGAACATGCCTGTCTGTAATAATAGTGTCTACCTCCACACTGTGGTTCTGTATCTGAACATGCCTGTCTGTAATAATAGTATCCACCTCAGCACTGTGGTTCTATATCTAAACATGCCTGTCTGTAATGATATTGTGTACACCTCCACACGGTGGTTCTGTATCTGAACATGCTTGTCTGTAATAATAGTGTCCACCTCCACACCATGGTTCTGTATCTGAACATGCCTGTCTGTAATAATAGTGTCCACCTCCACACTGTGGTTCTGTATCTAAACGTGCCTGGCTATAATAATAGTCTACCTCCACACTGTGGTTCTGTATCTGAACATGCCTGTTTGTGATAATAGTGTCTACCTCCACACTGTGGTTCTGTATCTGAACATGCCTGTCTGTAATAATAGTGTCTACCTCCACACTGTGGTTCTGTATCTGAACATGCCTGTCTGTAATAATAGTATCCACCTCAGCACTGTGGTTCTGTATCCGAACATGCCTGTCTGTAATGATATTGTGTACACCTCCATAATGTGGTTCTGTATCTGAACATACCTGTCTGTAATAATAGTATCCACCTCTACACTGTGGTGCTGTATCTGAACATGCCTGTCTGTAATAATAGTGTTCACCTCCACACTGTGGTGCTGTATCTGAACATGCCTGTCTGCAATGATATTGTGTACACCTCCACGCTCTGGTTCTCCAGATTTGTATGGCTCTAGAGAAAAAGGTGTTAAGCAAACTTAACATTACTTTTATTTCTTGAAATGTGATGTCATCTGTACATAGCTTAAATGTGTTTGTCAACATTTTAAAAATGGACTTATGCAAAGTAACATTGACAAAGTAAGCTCATTTTTAGCATGAGTCTCATGGTGAATGCTGAAAAATACAGGAAAGTTTGCAATGCCTTTGATCCTTCTCTTTACTTGCTGGACATTTACTTCACAACCTGTTTAATAGGTGAAATGTTAGATGTGTATACTGATCATCGTGGTTTTCACACAGAGGAGAATTTCACATGAATATGTGTATCAATTAAAGTGTCTCATTTCTTAATAATAAGTTCACGAGTGTTTGGTCTACTGAGTCAAACGCTTTCATAATTATACTGAGCTTAGTTAATGCAATTTTATATGTATCGTTTGCTTTTTTGATTTTTCTTAAATATCCTCTCAGTCTGACAATGAACAGCAATTCTGCATGATGGTGTATCTAGACCCTGTAATAAGAGTATGAAAAATATGATTTATGCCATCTCAGTATATATGGTAGTCACACGTGAAAGCCCTTTGCATGTCTGAACAATCGTTGAGAACGCACCAAATCTTTTTGATTACTTTTGTTACTAATGTTTGATCATAAATTTTGACATATTACCAATACATTTTAGTTTTCCGCAATGCAAAATTAATTAAATTAATTATTGACTCAGGGAATGAATGGAATGTTCATTGTGACATCATCAAAATGCAACACGCGATATGTCACACCATCTTCTGTCTTCTGTACTCTCTACTGCATTATCTTGTAAAGTGGATTGAGTCGCCGCTGTTTGCGAAAAACTTGGAAACACTTATCACGTTCACCGCGAATTTGTACATCACTATTTTTTGTCCATCAGAAAGACGTATTTCGACAGTGTCAACACTGGTAGAAAACGAGATCTGCGACAAAATATTTCATTCTCGAAAAGAAAAGTCACGGTGAAACGCCATTTTCGAAAACGATTCTCTTACGACTTTTAAGTAATGTATCCTGTGTTCCGAGGAGTCGCTCGACAAAGAGAACATGGTTTAGGAATATGCTGAAATCAGCATTTCGTTCGGTGGCACCCGTCTTGAGACCGATGGTGACAAGAAGTTTGCACGACTTGAAAGAGGCCACTTTGACGCCAGGAAAATAATTTCTCAAAAATGTCATCATCGACAAACGAAACCCCAAAGAAGCCTTCTTGAGATCAAGCAAAAATGTGTTGCTTCAAACTGGACAATGCATTTGGGGTCGCCAAGAAACTCCTGCAAATGCGCTGAACGCTGCAAAGCAAAGCATTCCTTCTTCTCTCGCACCACAGCAACGACAACACAGAAAAAGACGACAAAGACACCCCTCCAGAGGACTTCACAAACGTTGCGAGAAAAAAAAAGAACCGTAAGAAAATTAGATGTCTTTGATTATTAAACAGAACACGCGATACACCGAGAGTCAGAAAAGCATCTGTTTCCAATGAACCCACCATGATAACGAAGCAAGAATCTTTATGGGTAGAATTTCATGCCGTCCCCTCTTTGACGATCTCAGCCCCCATCGAAATTGAACTCAAAGGACGGCCATAAGAGTACCTCGATCTGAATAGCAGTTACCTGAAAGTCAAAGTTCTCACAACGGACGACACCGCCCCAAGAGATGATGCCAGAGTAGATCCGGTCAACAATTTCATACATTCCTTGTTCAGCGAATTGGATTTGTACTTGAAAAACAAACTAGTTTGCAGCAGCATGGATACTTACCCTTACCAATCTTACATAGAAAATATGTTGACGTACGGATAAAAAGCTAAGAACACTCATCTGGATGCTTGCGAAGCATGACAACCTGACAAAGCGGGCGTGGACAAGTTCAGCGGTGACAGAAGCTGACATTTCTGTCAGTACTGGCTTTTTGAAAGTCGAAACAAAATCCTGCAAGGACGTAATTTATAAGCAATGGATTGTTTGCCTTTGGGCAGGTGGTTACAATAGAAGTATTCACTAAACTTAATGGATTTTAGCCTGAGACTGAATCAAAGCAGTATCATTTTCCGTTTGATGGTCAATGTCAGTGAGTACAAAACTATCACCCAAGACGCCAGGTTCTACGTGCTACGTGTAAAATGTTACCTAAAGCGGGTAACGATATCGATGACATTTTGAGCAGAACGACATCCAAGTTTCCTATACTAGTGGAAGTGAAAACCTTGACTATTTCCTCTGGATTCCGATCCAAGATCGAAGGCTTTTACAAGCATAGTTAGCCAAACGTTTATTCATTGGTATCATCAGCAATGAAGCCCTCAACGAAACCGTCACTGCCAATCCTTTCGCGTTGAAGCATTACAAAGTGTCCAAGATCGACGTCAGTGGAGATGGCAAGATCTTATGTACCAGACAATTCGAACCTAAGTTTGCCCTGAAGATTAAACCGAGGTCGTACTTGACCCTGCACGAGGCAACGTCATAGATAGGGAAAACAACGCGGCCATGGCATTGCGTAAGACGATTATGCTGGGCTTTTTTTCTCTCACAAATCAAATGAGAGACCTTCATCACTTCGATGAATCACCAATCCCCTTACAAAAGTAACAACTCAAATTGCCATATTTCCGAAAAGAAACACCTCTCAAAATGGGGATTTGATAGAAATAAAAATGGGAATAAAAAAATAAACAGGAATAAATAAGCAATAAGCAAGAGCATCGACAAGAACAAGGGCCTGTACAGGATACGCAAAATGAGTTGAGAGAATTGAACCACCTTACTCCACCTCCCCACCACTTGTCGTCCCTTGCCGAGCCCCTCTCATCCTTATCCTTGCTCGGACCATGACATGACAAAATGTGGAACTATTTCCACTCATCTAAATCAACAGGTACCCCGATGAGCTTGTAAGCACGGAACCGGAGTGGCGCTATGAATGGGTGCTTATCCCCAATTAGCGTCTAACAATAGATACAGACTAAGACGATGGACATTTGTGTTTCTATTCCCGCCCATCGTATGTCCCATGGGGCATCAATGATCCGGAAAGAGACATATCAATTAACACACTTCGTTTACATAAATGCGCGGCGGATGAGGATCTTTTTCCTTCACGGTGATTAATTAATTAGACCGTTGTGCGGACATAAACACGTCGCGCATGACCAAATGGGGTAAAGCGAGGCTAATTTGAGAACAGATTAGATTAGTCTGGCCATCAATTCATTGGAATCGATTCCTCAACTAAGACAGCAACAAAAATTGCCATAAAGATAGCCAGAGATGGAAATACTAATCCCAATAGAGGCTCTAAATGCGATTAAACAGCTTTGCATAAATTGAATCTGGATAGAGTCTTCAAGGCCAAGCAAGACGTACAACATTATTGCTAGTTTGGGAAGATAGAACAATTTACAATAACTGGAGAAGCCGTCAAAGGAGAAGAAAACCGACAAACGTGAGAACATCGGAGGAAAAAGCAAGGTAGCGTGTAGTAAACACGCAAATTCAACCTACCGCTGACGTTGTCACTGCTACTATCCCGAGCGTTAAATACACTAGAACTAGCTCCAAAACTACAAATCCACTAGAGAGGCCCACCTCAACTTATCATCAGCACTGGGTACGATGACAAATACATCAACAACGGCAATGAAACCCTGTTGGGGTGAGCAGTGTTCAGCCTATTACGAGCTTAAAAAGCAACGAGGTTGAGAAATATGCAAGTTCGGAGCTCTCGGATATCGAGGAAACTGAGAATACGTAAACTCCGGATAAACCTGATCTAAATAAGAAGACCTGATTATCAACCACTAGCATTAAATCGACACCAATAAATGTATGAGCAACAGTACCAACATCAACATCTGGCATAATGGTAACTCCAGGAATGGATCTAGGAGAGGAACCATCCGACAGGAGATCTCTGCTATATCCATGTAAACGAAACCATTGACGACAACAGCATCAGTACAATCATGAACAGGAACTACTCTGGACGTAAGAGTACCAATGCAAGACAAAACAGAAATTCCACAACAGGCGCTACTGCAATAACTCAAACCTTACAAAAAACAACTCCACAATGGAAACATTTACTATGAAATACAATAACCTGTCAAGATCAAGAACCTTAAAAACAAGGAAATACAGAACGCAGAAAAAACAACAGCAGTGAGATGAGCATCAACAACAACAGCAGGGTAAGAAATAGTATTCGTGGACTGCCGTGTGGACAATTATGTTTTCTTTATACTTTCAAAGAATCAGGCCGTGTCTCGTGGGTAAATTTTCAGCGAGACGGGGATGTATTCCCAGGCGATAAGGGGTTGCCAATATCCTTAAAACGAAACAGCTATTTTCAGTGCTACCCCTATCTCTAGAAAATAGATTACATTATATTGCCAGATTTGCGTACTTGTGTGTTTGTATACTGGTGTGGTTATAGGTAAAAAGATAGAAGTGTGTAAACGCTTCGTTTCCCGTGCTTGTATGATAATGTGTGTGTGTGTGTGTGTGTGTGTGTGTGTGTGTGTGTGTGTGATATATGATTGTATGCATTGGTGGTGATAACGTGTGTTTGAAAAATGTTAAAGATAGTGTTTCTTTTAGGTCCACGCGATCTATGTTTTGGGTATGATCTGTGATTGGTTGTTTTGTGTGACGGGTTGTTTTCCTTCACGTCCGGTCTTCGGAGTGATAAAGCGGAGATCTCGACAGGATGGCTACCGCTGCTACGTATCCAATGCAACAAAATGAGCAGAAACGTAATGTAAGAACTCCAGACACATCTGAGTAGGCGCTTCGCTTTCTTGATGAGATGGCCATGGAGGAGATCCGGGAAAGTGTAAAAAAGGAAGAAGAGGAGATGAAAAAGAAGAAAGAAGAGCAAAGGAAAACACCAAGTTTGCCTCACCTCATCCTAAGACAAACTAGTGAGGTGAAACATACGGTGAGGACACCACCACAATACCAAGCAACACAACTGCTACCACCACAGAGAGTCGCTGCCCCCAGATTGAGAATTGGAGGAGTTAGAAAGATAGTGACAAGAGTGGTAGCCTGAGTCACAGCATCCCACAAACTTAGGAATTGGATAGTCAGGCCATTTATCACCAATCTTGGATCCAAACAGCAAGAGTAAATTGCGACAGAGATTGTAGTCAGCGTAACCTGTGTTGTGCTGTGGAGCTCTCAAACACAGGGCTAACAATATCTCTGGAAAAGAGATACTGATTATATTTGCTCAAATAGTTTTGTCTTTCTATGGTATAGTTGATAGTTCGATTGTGTGACTATGTCTATGTCTGTGTATATCTATTTCTGCGTTTTGTTTGTCCCTATCACTCCCTTGTCCCTATATAGACACACACACCCTGTTCCATTTTCCTTTCGTCCCAACACAAGCCCAATATATTTTAATTTGTCACCCAAGTGAAAACCCCTCTATTAACACTGAAGTCTACGTATCCCAATAATTTTTGTCTCCCAAGTGCCGGTCCACTTTTTTAACATAGAAGTCTACGTGTCCCTAGGGTGTCAACTACTACTACTACTATCACTACTGCTACTACTACTACTTTTATGGAGCATGTTAAATTTGATTCTCATTGGTTGCATGTAAGGAATTTATTCCGTGCAAAATGCAGACCGCATGTAGTATACAAACCGTTTTATTTGGCATAACACGAGAGCGTTACATCGAAAACGAAATGGTTTAACTATCCATACTAGAAAAGGTTTTAGTAATGGGACAACATATCTGTTCAGTTTCAACCAGTCTATCTACAATTAGGTGACGCAGTCTGGCTAGTCTAGTAACTGACCGACTGTTCTCCTTTTACGCACGCAGAATGTACTAGATAAGCATATTTTAGCTACACTTTTGGGAGGCAATATGCTAAAAAAAATGAAAAGTTCTTGGTATAGTCTCTCTTTAATACTCCCCCCTTCTCTCTCTCTCTCTCTCTCTCTCTCTCTCTCTCTGGCTATCTTTGTCTCTCTATGTCTGTTTCCCTCTCTGTGAGTTGCAGCTCTTGGCCAAACACCACGTACAGATGAAACTGGGTTAGGATGTGTGGAGCAAGAGTCCACCGTGCACACACACTCTCTCGTTCTCTCATATACAACTCTTAAACATTCATGTATAATACACATCATTTTACATGTATTTGCTTTATAAATCACATAAAGTAACGATCAAAATATTTAAGGCAGATATACAAATTTTATAAGACATTTTCCCCCAAAAATCGCATTTCCTTTATGAAGTAAACACGTTTTTCTGATCAATTCTTATTTTGTTTTCTTCAGCACCACCAGGTAATGTTAGAATTGTTGAACCCATCCCACCTGATGGAGACCTTGGCATCGAATCTATCACCTTAAGTTGTAAGACAGAGAAATGTGCCTTCCCTGACCCAAACATCACGTGGTTCTACATGGTAAGATCTGAAAACTATTTTACCATCCTTAATTCAGGATAAAACATTTGTCATATACAACCTTCGTGGATCCTATTTAATCTATTATTGACAAAACCTTAAGCAATATTTAATAGTTTGCATCAAAAGTGCAAATCATTCTGTATTCCATTATGGAAATTAGATTGAGAGAATCTTATACGGTTTTAACAAATATTAAATAGGCTACACAAGGCGAACAATATTGGTATTAGTAGTAGTGGTGGTGGAAGTAATTATTATTATTATTATTCCAGCCCGTGCTCCTATAATATACATTTATATATTTCCCCCTGAAAGACTGAGGATTAGTTCTCCGAAGTAGAGACTAAACGGAAATTATACTCCACTGAAACATATCATGGTCACGAGTGATGTCGATGGCTCGTCATGATACTGTTAAACTGGCAAGACCTCCAATTACATTACAGCTAGATTTCTAGTTTACAACCAGGCAATTTATCTTACAAGAAAATCAGTGAGCCTCCATTTAAGTATGTAACAATTTTAGTCTAGTTTGTCGCTTAGTTTTTAGTATTACTTGGTGCTATTTTTACTCGATGCCGCTACGTAAATATCCTACGTTTTCTTTGAATATGTAGTTAAAGTTTACTTCTCTTTCCTTCTCAAAATAATGTGATTGGATCGCTTGGTGAGTGAATGAATACATTTTTCAAGAGGAAACAATCTATACTGAGGTCAGATCGTGATCCAAAAGTTAGCTCCCTGATACACCAACACTTTACGAGCTAGCACAGACACATCAACACCTTCGGCGTTGTGTTTAATTTGGATTAATACTAAACTTTATTCAGGACTTGAATTATTAGGTCGTGTGTCTGTAATTATATGATTTATTTAAATTTAATTCGCAATACCAAAAGTTCCTTCTTTTTTACATTTTCATAGCATATTGTAGGGAAATAAATTATTTTTTGAATTTTACAAAGTCAGTTGCTTTTAACTCTTTTATGATAATTATTTTAAGAGGATAGAGTCGTAGTCCTAATCCAGCCAGGATAGGATATAGGACGATACATACTGATTGTGATCCTTAGCTACATTTGGACGTAGGTCATATTGTTCTAATATGTTAATCATTAAAACTCATAAAAGTAGACAGATGTGGTAGTAAGTGGTAAGTTTGCCTCAATGAATTACTAGTACACCGGTGGACCTAATTAGAGCGCCGGATGTATAGCCAGTGGTCCGCTGGGTGTTGGACAAGTATACAGGGGATAGCGTTTAGCTGGTCGTTTTTCAGCGTTTACCTTTATCGAAGCAAATTATTAGAAAATACGTATTTGTTAGGATAACCGAAAAAACCCTTCTCGCGGCCACTCCAAAATTGAATTGCCCTTTCAAAATGCGAATCACTGTATATATATATATATATATATATATATATATATATATATATATATATATATATATATATATATATATATATATAGTTATTTAGTTAGTTTAGACAAAACACGTATTTACATGTAAAACATAAGACGAAACTCTGCCTCATAAGTAGTTTGTTCACTTGTACGGATTAATTACATAGGTTTGCTTAAAGTAAATGATTATAATTTAAGTGACTTAGTGAAGAAGGCAATGACGAATTATATGGCTGGATCAGTTATGTGGATGGGGACGACTGGATTTACTTAAGTACTAAATAAGATCAGATATTAGTAAAATGCTATTTTCATTTGCCGCATGAGCTGAAATGCAAATTAGTTCTAATGTTATCCACTTCTTTAATACCATTTTGTGTTTTCTAGAGCATCTTGTTGATAAAACGTTACAAATAAACGGTACACAATCTCGAGAACCTTGCTGGTAAAACTCCAGTCGGAAATGTTAACGTGAACCAAACCGTGCAATCTGTTAACCGACCCGGCAGATGGTTTTATTTCGTACTGATATTTTATTATAGTCAAAACATGCGCCACGTGGCTAGCTGTTGAGTTGTCAATGACTCTTTATTTTGGCAGCCTAGTTTAATCTTTGTGTTTGGAATTTGCCCATAGAAATAGGCATACAATGTTAAACTCTTTAAGTGGCAGCTCACGATCTTTCACTGGCAATCTGCATGTTAAATGTGAGCGAAGACGCGTAAGGCGGTTTATATTATTTCATATATATTAAAAAGCAAGATAAGTGCATACAATATCTCTTAGTTGAGATTCCCGCAATAAACACAAATTTTCTTCTTTTGCATTTGATTGTATTTATGTATGAACGACAGTTACTTGTTTCACAGGCATCAAGAAAAAATAAAACATGCATAGAGTTCCATTAATACCGCCCATGGCAAAGGCGTGCTAACAATACGGCGGCAGCGAAGTTGATGTCAGCATGTCAAGCTGTACGTTATTTCTAACATCGGCGAAAAGACCACAAACATAGGAGTACACCCAGCTTATAATGAATCTCAGCGAGAATGTTCTTGTGTTCAGCTCAGGCTTAGAATCTTCCTCAAGCTCTTTGTTCGTTGTGACATCTCTTTATTTCCAGTAAAAGTTCATGCTTTGTACAATGCTGGCCGCATTTCAATTTTCAAGACTTCAAATTTGTTCCCAAATGTGAACTTGAATTCTTATTCAGTGATGGTGAGTGACGCTGTACCTTAAATATATAGTGTGCTTTTTAGCTGAGCTAGACTTCGGGCAGTATGCTTATTTCTTGGTGCATTCCATGTTTCTATACTTGTCGTCAGCTGAAGAAATTCTAGTCTACATAAATCAGGCCAAGTCTGAAAGTTGGACCCTCTATTGCAATCGTAATACTGACAATATTCCAATTCATGCCACAATAGTCCAGTTCCTACCACGTCGGTACCAGAGACAAAGCCGTCACTGTAGTCTCACAACACCCACCACATTTACTAAGCACTTGTGATTTTTGTAAATTGAGCGCCGCTATTCAGCTTCAGTAACAATGATGCAGCAACTGATTTTTTAATTAATGGGACAGCGTACAGAGATCATGGATTTATTAATATACCACTATTATATGTTTTCGATAACCATCATGACAGTAAACTTTCAATGGTCTAGATTGGGAGACTGTCATGTTGATGCCTACCTGGGAGACTGTCATGTTGACGCCTACCTGGGAGACTGTCATGTTGAAGACTACCTCTAACATGTAGATTTGACCTACTGGCAATACGACAGTGTTAACAGAAAACATGTTTATCACATTATCGCTGAAAAGTACTGTCTGAAATAACCGATGCAGCACGCATGCCAAAAGAGGTCAAGTTATATCCCTTCTGTCATTCGTGTCTGCTTTTTTCTCTAACTAGTGTTTGCTTTTCTACCTAATTACTATGACGCAATATAAACCGCATCCTTTTCGAATATAACCTTGTTTATGGCGACACGAGTGATGGAGATTGTTACATACCCGACAGAAAGGTAATTGTTAAAGGTTATCGTTGTGCAAGAAATCGCGATTGAGACATATCGAGGGCAGAACATTCGATAATTGACTAGTCTGATTGTTTTGTGACTTAAATGATTTGAATATCTATAGTTCGTGATGTCCATCTTCATTGGATCTACCTCCGATCCAAATCTGATCCGGTAATTGTTAAATACAAAGCGGTTGCGATATTTTATCACCATTAATGTCTACTCCTGTTCGATGTAATGTATGTCTTGTGATATATACACACAAATACTCCGTCTTGATCACAGTGATTTTAGTTCCTTATGTGTGTCTGCTCGCTACTCTATGGTTTTTTTTTGCCTTGTTTTTGCCCTTTAGTAAAGTCATATTGTTATAGATCTAGACTGCGGAAGCCGAATGTCACATTAACTGTGAATCTCGACGCCTGTGAGCTGATGTTGATGCCCTTATGATTTCAACAAACATGGACGCAAATAAAACTGAATAACGGACGGATCACTTCTGTCATTATATGCTGTTCAACTCCGCCACAGCAGTTGAAGGAGCTACCAGTGTTCTGTTATCACGATTCCCATGGATGGTAAAGAGGTAAAATATTATACCCGCAAAGATGATAAAACCCACCAACGTTCTGAAAATTGTATAGCTAGTCGAGCGGCATCTAAACTAGGCATATAATGTAGCTACATTTAGTATTAATTAATCACAAAGGCGATAGATCACGCCAGTATATTATCCAGCGATGGTCTTTTGTCAAAGATACATATTGAAAGTTCTGAATGCTGCCACCACGGTATAGTTTCCAATAAAGGATACTGCGCGACTCTGTAGGATTTGCTATCCACAGGAATGCATTGTAGCGTGGCTCTGTTTTCTCAACAAGAATATTTCCAGTTTTGTTTACCCGATCAACGTGGATATCAAGCTGAGGGTCGTTGATGCCTATTATGCGTATTACATGCCGTATATACACCCAGCTTCGTAAAACTTGAGTAATTTTAAGCCAGTGATAGAGATAGCAAGTTTATATATAACTGATAGCTTTGATTAGTGTGTATGATGCACACACGTACGGTCACCACATTCTAGTTTTAAGAGATTACAAGAATGAAAGGATGCATTGCTTTTTCATGTGTATTCATGATGTTATACCCATCTGAAAGACATCCTGTTCCGCCAAGGTCGTTGGGGTCCAGTTTCCAATGAATCACTTGTAACCAAGAGCAGACAAAATTATTTAATATGCTGGGCTGCACAAAGCCATTCGGATCGCTACACAATAACCAGAATATGTTCGCATCAACGTTTCCACAGTCACCGGGCAAACTAGATGATTAGTGAATGCACCAGTATTTGTATTTGTGAGATATATAATTAATCAATGGTATTCACAAAGGATTTTCGCCTAATATTGTTAAATAGCGTGATGTGGATAGAGCAGCTATCCTCAATTGTATTATCAGTCCTGAATTGTAGCACCAATCAGCGTTTTATTGCAGGCAAAATCTACCGACATAATCAACAAGATTGCACTCCCTGGTACTAGATCTACAAATAGAAAGGTCAAGCGGCACATAATACTGTACGATGTTGGCACAGTCAGATGATGGTGTTTGTCTGATGTGCAACAACGGGATGTTGAGCCACTGTTGTTTACCCAACTCTGACAAATATCTTATATAAGTCCATGTAAGGTTTCTACACAAGTACATACGACGAGCAGCATCAAAGTTGAAAAGATTCAATTAGATAGGATAAAAACAAACTTAAAACAGGAGGATGACTACTTGTCAAAGTGCAACGAGCAGGTGTCAGTACAAGGTTATGAACACCAGGAGTGCAAACATATATGGAGAGAATATAAAACTAAACTATAGCCAAAGAAGCATTAAGTAGTTGGATTTGACCCGCCTTCACTCGTCCGTGCACAAAGAAACAGAAGATAATGTCAAAACGAAGCCTCTAACTAACACATATAATTTCTCTTACTGGGTTAGATAATTTTGTTACTTTGTCTTTGTTTCTTCAAAATTTTGTTTACCCACCGTGACACTCATTTGTGGTCGCACCCTCTCTTCTGCTATAAATGTGTAAGTAATTAAATCATTATTATATCAATCTCTCGACCAAATACTGTATCAAGACCTACACGATATCGCGATCGAGGGTCATGTAAATTTATTGTTATAAATCCGTGTGGAGCAGATTGTGCTTTTGAAAAGATGTTTTTGAACTTAATCATGTCCATATCCCCACTACACCAAGTCTTATGAATATTTCGCAGAGTATGTGTATCAACTCCATTAAACACAACTAAAATATTGCAGTTATTTCTGATCTCTTCTGGTGTTTGTGTATGTAGCTGAGTAACATAAATCATGTCTGTGTTTTTGTGTCTGCATCGAGAAAATATTCTTGCTGGATTTGATTGTTTATCCAGCATTACGTCTCATATACTACTGAATTATAAATAAATCCGTCAAGGTCATCTACTAATGGGGCTTCATCAGTATCGGTGATAAAATTAATATCATTACCATCTTCATCCAAAAAAAATTGAATTTTCATTAAAATCTTTAAGTATCTCGTAACATCTTCGATCATCAGCTGACGAAGCTACTGAATACATTAGGTAATAATTGCGTCTTACCAGACCCAGATGGACCTATGATAATTGCTCTGATAGAATTTAGTAGCTGGATGATGTTTTACTGGCTCGTGCTTTCGTGTCGCTGAGAAATCAATGACATCCATGTTATACAAATATAATAAATAATTGGATTTGTATTGTATTCGATGCAAAGCATCCACTCCCACAAGTGGATTAATAACAATAATAACAAAAAATAAAAGATATACACTTACTGGTAAGTGTGTGAAATGTGGTACAAATAAATATAAATTGATTTCGTCTGGTATGAAAACAGGTGGTGATATCGATACTTCATTAGGAAAATTACCACTAACTCCATGTGCTAAATACCCAGGAGAAAAGAACCAGACCTGACATCCGACTTGATCCCAAAATCATGCAACTGATCAAGCATGTCACGTTCATGTGGTAGCTTATAGAAGCAAAGATTTACAACAACGATATATTGGAGATGTGTCGTTGACGTTGCAAATAGATATAAGGAAGTAGATCCATTATAAATTAAAACAGCAGCTGAAGGTGCATGTGATTTTGAACGAATTTATCAACGAGGACCCTTGCAATGACCATAGTAGCTACGATTTGATCCTGGGAAGGAATTTATTGGTGCAGTATCATCTCTGATGAAAAAACCCTAACGTCAAACCCTGGTGAACCTGGTGAGCTTGTAGGTAGTAAACAAAGAGCGACTGATCCTATTTGGAATGTGACGTCACATAATTTCGAGTTTGGTAAGTTCTGCGGGTAAATATACAATCTACAGATTAGATTCAACCGCTCCTCAAAGGGGATTTGTACGCGATCAGTTAGAAGTAATTCCTGATGACACACAATTACCACTACATTAGCTTTTGTAAACTGGTACTTCAACCTTGATTACATTCAAGAAAGGTCAGCATAACATTTTCGCATGCTTTACCAAACCTACTATTAATTCAATCTAAGTTAAATTGTCTTGGATAATTATTTGAATACTGTCACAAAAGTTCTGTGTTACAGCTCTCACAAAGATTATTTTGTTGCTTCAGTGTCATGATAAATTCAACATCGAGATCAAAGTCGTGATTAATTTTTTGTCACACTGTTTTTAACTAATTGTTTTCTTACGATATCATCGTTAGTTTCCTGAATTTAATTATTATTTTCTGTGAACTCTGTTATAACACTCCGCAACTGAGATATTCTTCTGACTCGAAACACTGCAAGATAAACTAGGTTTGACCATTCGGTACGATCATCAACGATCCAAACATTTGTATCAGATATGGTTAATCATTTGATGAATGAATTGCCATTGCATATCCTAGCGTCCACGGAGCTTAGTCCATAGTAAATGCACTCTCAACAACACTGACAGGAACTATAACAATATCATTTAATACAAGATTTTGTTTCTCTGACGACCCTGGTATATCAACGTGATATCCTGTCGTCGCGTATCCACTGGTCGATAACACAATGGTACAGGTAAATTTGAAAATATTTCTTTATGTCACATAAATAATTCCTGTTGAAGTGTATCATGAACTATCTCTATACTTGCCACTATCAAATAATTTGGTGTCATAAATTCCACAAACTTTTTATAGGAGTTTCTTAAATTATTTCACGCATTATGTCACCTTGAATTTTATTCCGTTGTAGTCTGACTAATTTCTTAAACTCTTTTAATTCTGGATCAATTGATCAAGTGCTCTATGATCATCAGTTATTTCTTCATAATAATCCACACGTTTATTTAGCCATTGATGTGGGGAAAATCAAACAAAAGGTGGTGGTTGACCATGATCGCCACACATTATTACAATAGTATTTTTGGTCAATAACTAATCAATAAATATTTTTAATATTTCTATTGAAACGATGCATATTTCATCCCAATCAATAATGCTTTAGAATATATTTCTAGCCCATTCTTTCATCAGTCCATTTATCTCCCTTCCATTGAAAGTATTTGTGATAAGTGCATGATTTAATATTTCTTTCTTTCAATTCTCTTGCGACTCTGTGTTTATGTGTTAATACAACTATATCAAGTTTCCAAAATAATTCAGTCACAAGAGTTGTTTTACCAGAACTGCAGGTCTTAATCCCACGATGTATAAGTGCATTTATGTATTACTGTAGTTGTGTGTGTTTGTGTGTGTGTGTGTGTGTGTGTGTGTGTGTATGTCTGAGTGTCTCTGTGTGTGTGTGTGATTTGGATTTTTAACGTAGCTTTAACAATTTTTCAGTCAATTTCTGCAGTGTGGCAGTTTATAGTGATGCCTTGCATAGGGGCATCATAATGTAGTTGCAGTTATGTAGATGTTCCAGCAATCCTGTAGTTTATACCGATATAAAATAACTTTGTGGCGACTCTGACAGGAAACTATGTTTATCATCGATGATATATTTATCGAAACATACGCGAGCATTGAAGAGCTTAGATGAGCAAACTGCGATTAATCACCATCAATATAATTCACAGTTGTACCTAATTTAGTTCCGTCTGATAAATTAACATTACTTCAACTTATGAATTCGTTGTATCGGTAATTTTAAAATCATCTATAATTAATATTGTACAATGTCGTTTTTGATCATATGATCTTCCTTCGGTTAATCCTCCGATTATTTTTCTGTCACGTTTACTGCGATTTTATTCTCAAGATCAGTCATATCAGGATTTTCATCATCAGAATATTTCATTTGCTGCGGTAACAAAACTGGTTTTTGAGAACTATATGATATGATTACATCACTTACAACCAAATATATCAGTATTTGTACATCGAGCATATATCGTAATAATATTGTTGGTGCCCATATTTGTTCCGAAAAATGTTTTCCAAACCAGACATAACAAATCGGATGAAGATCTTCAGCAAATTTAAATGACTTGGTACAAGCAAAGCCAGTCAGGTCAAAATCTGGTAATGGTCCATTTATCGATACTCTGAACATCTCGTGTGTTGGATGTCCAAATCGTACAAATACGTAGAACACTACTCTTCCAAGAAAACTTCCGGGGTAACATGCAACCATATCAACCGAGATAGCATCCTTATAATCGTATATGGTATTCCTTAATCCACCGTGTCCGTATTCGACGCAACTCGATATTATATCATTGAGAAGATCAAACCCAGTTGGTTTACATGAATTGTTCTCTCGAGCAAAATGAGCAGCGACTGATGGAATCGTAAAACTATTACTGAGTAACTTTTCATGTATGACATTATAATGTGTGTATTTTTGACGCAATATCTTTTATTGCTCCGTGGAATGGTTATGTGCGATAAATATCTTCATTAGGTCGTACAAACTGATAATAGTTTACATTATCGGAACTCTATCATAACCATACTGATACAGGATCATTCTGACTTATTTCGTTAATAAAATCAATTATATCTACTTGATAAAATTTACAAACTCGATTTAGTGAAAATATTGTTACTGCAGTAATCCACGCATGTGCATTATGATCAATGATTTCAATCAAAACTCCTTTGAATTTATATTCGATTACAAAAAAAATTTCTCCGGATACAGTCTTTACCATTATTGGTAATTTTTATTTCTTTCCTGGCTCAGCGAAGTCTTTGTTAGACGCTCCGGTATATTTTACAATTTCTGTCCAATCATTTATTATTTTACGTCTTTTATCTGTTAAACCAATTCCACGAGTCGAAATTGTCAAATATTCCGTTACTCTTTTGGCTACACAATTTAGCCTTGACAATTTCATCGGTTTTAGGTCATGAACGCTTGGTTTATCATTCAGCGGATATAGTGTATAAATAACCACTGTTACAGGATATGCTCTTTCATAATACAGTTTGTCAATACCAGTCAGCATTCCTCGTTTGGAATTTTTACCTAATACGTCGACTTTTTCATTATGAGCAACAGAGTGACGTTTGTCACTGATAATCCAACTATCGTCTACTTCCTTAATAAACTTTTTGCTGAAAAAAGGTCATGTGATCGATCATGTTGATTCACATCAGAACAATAGTTCCTTGGATAATTTACGAGTTTTCTGACAAAGTCAAAATTGTAAATCTGGTAAGACTGGCTGTACTAATAAGAGCGACAGATCACTTGTGTCCGTAAATGAAGGAACTGGCGAAGAAATAATATTTCAATCAATGAACACATCTTGCAAATATTTTGATAGTTGCATGCCATCGGTTCAACGTATCGCAGATAATATATCGAAATCATCTTGTTCGAAGAAAGATACACAAAAAATAACTTTTCATTATTCATGAAGGGAGATAATTCTATCAAACTAAGTCCTCTCCGATAGAGTAATTAAGTAATTTTCTCGCTTGTTACTTCGTAATTGACCGAATTTCTTTGTCATCGTAACTAATTATATACCACTAGTCAGTAACTTAACCATCTGTGTGATAATTAGAATCAGTGAAGTAATATAATTTTATAATAGTTCAAATTAGTGAATGGACATTTACATCTTAATTTCATTTCTCTTGACAAAGACAATCGCCCGCTTTGTAATTCGATAGTTATTTTTAGATCTCTGTTATACAGAAATAAAGGTATTTTAAAAATGACTTAGTCAAATGCAAAAATATATACAACATATGATTATTTCAATATGATGTCTTCTGGAAAATCGAAAATGAATTAATGCTGTTTGTTATTTGTAGGAAACCTGCATAGGTATCTTTATAATAATTTCTAAACAAATATATTTAAGATATGTCCTCAGCGCAGTACTAGCTTGATGGATTCTTGTACTCGAGGTCCAGAGTTGAAAACCCGAGGCTGACAACTTTCGACGGTGGCGGTATTTCACGATTTTTCATTAAAAAATGTGCTCAACCCCAATCTCGAATTTCAACAGAAAAAACACCCTCCCACTATGTCACCATAATGTAATAATACATGACAATAATATAATGTACGATGTCACCACGTGGTGGGTGCATTTTTTGCGTTCTCCCGGGGTTGATATTGGGTGTGTGTGCAGAAATCTGTTGAACGTAGAGAAGGCCCCTTTACATATATTGTGCAGTTCTTAGAATTAAGATTATAATTGTATTTAGACTGTATATACGCAGCAAATATGCTGCTGTAATTGAGATTATGTGTTGTGCCGTCCTTAGAATTAAGATTGTATACAAGAATAATATATAATAATAGAATACAATAATATAATGCACATAAAAATATGTATATCTATATCCCTATCTATCTATCTATCTATCTATCTATCTATCTATCTATCTATCTATCTATCTATCTATCTATCTATCTCTCAGTCTCTCTCTCTATCTCTCTCTCTCTCTTTGCTCTCTCTCTCTCTCTCTATCATTCCTAACTAGAAATTTCGAAGATAGATATACACTACCAGCAGAGTACAGATTTATTAAATTCATCCAGAAGTCTCTGTTTCAATCCTTGGCTACAGTTAAAGATACAGATGTTACAAAATTCATATCTCTTTCCCGCGCGATTAAAAAAATTAGATCACCACGAGTTGACAAAAACGCAGCATAACATATTATTAACACGCGCGTGAGGCAATTTAAAAGGTTTTTAACCGATCGTGAAAATGAAAGTGATTGTGAAAGTGAAAGTACTGTCAGTGACTAGTAAGAAAATGACTAAGTGGATTGTGAAAGTGAAAGTTGGTACAAGGAAAGAAATGGTAACTCGGATCCCTTTCGTGGTAGTAATTCTGTTATTATGTAAGTTGTTCTCTGTTTTTGATGAGATTTGTAATTATTTCGAGTACTATTACGCCTTCAAATTATGTAATTTGACTGATTTTCCTTATTTTATGCACTGTTTACCGAGAATCAATAACAAACAAATTCTGATACAATCTCACGAACGTGAAAACCTAAGATCTTACATATAAATTAATAATAAGAATTTCTCGCCTTAAATCAATAATGTGCCCAGTCTGGTCAGTAAGTCGGAAATGTATTCTTGATAATAACGGATTATAACAATGTAGATAAACCTAATTAATGGGTTCTTGTACAATCAAATATCCAGGAGGTACTTGAGGCGTAAATGTTTAAAGAATATATGCTTGCTGAGCCTCACTAGATTTTTCTATAGCTATTTGATAGCTGCTATCAATTGCATCACATACGAGACTACCTGAGATTGTTGATGCTATGGTTTCAATTCTTGGTTAAATATGACGGCCTACACCATATGGATCATTGCTATGATTAAATATCGTTGCTCGTAGCACTCATTTTATTATGTTTAAATATCGTTGCTCTTGGCACTCGTTTTCTCCATGAATCAACAATTTTTCGAAAGTTTGCATTGATAAGATCTTTGATTGATTTTTTTAGTTCCACGGTTCTAAATAATGGTATTAGAAATGTTGGTAATTTTGCTACAGGTATTTTATAATGATCGAGAAATAAGTTTTTAGTCTCTATTCAGTTACTACATTCCGCTTTTGTATCCTGATACGAATTCGTTTGTTATTACTTTTCCAAGTAGAACCCAATGGGTAAACTCAAGATCGGATATAGCCTGGTTTAAGTGTTGTATTGTTTCAATGATCCGTTGTTTTACATCTTTATTATAGTATTGTGTGATATTGGAAAATACATTTCGTAAATTATCAATTAGGTGTGTGTATTCAGGCTTAAAGACGGCAGGAAATGCTTTGATAACTTGTTTATTGATATATGAAATATAAGTTCTATCAACTCTTCTAGACATTGACGTTAATAATTCAGCAGGTTTTGTTCCATCATAATTAGTATAGCTACGCACTCCAATAGAATAGAAAGGATTTGAATTTGGTTTTCCTATATTGCGCCATGGATATCATTTTGGATATTCTGGAGTTGTTGTAAATATTTTTTAATCTGTGAGAAATTCGTTTAACCTTGTGGTCCTTTATACTCTAGTGCTATTTCAGGACAGCCTAATGCAGATTTGATCGACGATTGATAAATATCTACTACATAGTCTTGCGAATGTATTTCTGTCGCAGCTGATAAAGTTGATTCCTGAACAGTAATAGCTATTTTTGATTCTATTTCGATTATGGACTTAATTCTGCGCTGGAATTCATCGTCGATTTGTTCAATTTGATAATTACCTATGGGAATTCTGACACCTTGCTAACCTGGAGCTCCTTCATCTTTATTTTTATATGAAAATACTAGCGAATTAATTGATGGCAATCCACCAAACGATTATGATCTGATTCGGGCCAGATGTAATATACTCGTAGTTGTGCTAGCACTATTTGGTTCGCAGGAATTACCATTGGAAATTTAATGCTAAATTCAGGACTATTTGAACTTACAGTTATCATCGTTGTTTTTGACAGATTTGTAATAATTCATTCGGACTTGACATTTTTTTAAAAATTATTATTATTATTATTTTTATCTAAATTCTGTTTTTCAAAATCATGCGTGGATTCTATCTTAGTCATTGCTTCTTGGTAAATTTGAATCATCTGCATGAACTCAAAATCTGATATTCTTCCATCACTAAGACTTGATATTAGCGATGATAATTCGGAATAAGATAACTTCGCTGTGTGTAATTTTATTAGATGAGCATGCAATTTCGCATTTGAGCATGTACATATTTTTTGCAATAATATTAAGGCCAACAGTTGTTGTAGCAGAAATACAAATTGTTACAACTGTTGGTGCCTTCGCTAGCGATGGTGTATTGTTGATAATACGCACGTTCCAGCAATAACAATAGACTCCGAAGACAAAAATTATGTCAACAATAACTACACGTCTGTGATAGGTTTTTTACTTTTATTGTAGACTCGTTAACGGTATTTTTTAGGTTTATTTTGCCATTCACGTGATTATCTCTAAAACGATGAATGTTGATCGGAATGTTCGTTATATTTTAAGTAGGTGGGAATTTAGCTACCAATTCAAGACACCAATAATAAATCAAGCCGAGTTGTTTTTTCTTCTGGTCCACAGTAAATATTTCCTCGTCGTTTTGCTCCAACATCACTAACATAGATCCATATCATCCAGTTAGTGGATAACGCCGTGAAATTGTGTTAGATATCGTAAATATTGTAAGTACAAATAATGAGAGCCTGTATATTCCGGTAACCTCAACGCAATATTTCATAGATTTATTCATTGGTGACCATAATGCTTGTCCAGACGATACTGTATATACTACACTGTTGATTCTTTATATGTCAGATGGTTTAATAATTATGGCTGGTGGACTTCCCAAAAAATCATTAATGGATCTATTTATGGTTCATAGAAAACTCATAAACAATGGTATATGATTTGACTAATCAGTTCTAAATGAAGTCATTTTATTATTAACCGAAACTAACGAGTTCATCATTGGTAGGATGTATTTCTTTACAGCGTCATTCTTTTATTCTGGGTCTTCATGATCAGTAATTTTTTTATTAGACATATTGAGAAAACTAGTCATTATATCACCGGATTTTTGTACTCGACCACGAATATCATCTAATATTGTTGACATAATAACACCGGGTTTATGTTTTCCATTATTACAAACACAGCTACGCTATTTTATAATAGCTTCCAATGAAATATTGCTGAATTTTAATTTTTCTTGCTTTTCTTGAAGAAAAAAACAAAACAATTTCGTTTGAATCTACATTTGCAAGATTTAATAAGATTAATATTTCATCACAAATATGTTTACTTACATTTTGATGAGTTATTCCGTCGGTGGGTTTTGTTTTTGTTTAGGGGAAGATCTTCCGTAAATATCAACCATTATACTTTAAGATCTGTTTAAAAAGACGCGTATACTTATATAATCGTTCATGACTTTATGAGGTGGTAATGTCTAACAGAAGAGAAACCGAGTGGGTTTTGGATTAAATGAACAACGCAAACACAATGTTATGGGGCGATGGAAATTTATAAAATGAATAAAAATGTACATTTACTATACCTATAATGATTCTCTCACGCTCTCAACATACGTTTGATCCAATCACTCTACACAAACATTCACAAATTGAAAAACGAAAATATGATTCATGTAATCTTTACGTATGGAAAGTGAGATTCAAATAATCTCAAGGAATTTAAATATGTTTCAAATAATATTATGCGATGCAAGTGAGATTCATAATCTCCTATATTATGCAACGTAAGTGAGATTTCACATAATCTCATCTAATATAAATAAGATTCTAAATAATCTCATGCAATTGAAAATGTACTCAATTGAAACATCAATTGGAACAAAAATATGCAAAGTGACACTTGTACAGTTGTATGATCCATAAACGTATGAACCACACAGTTTCACCGAGTCCTTGGCCCACGCTTTTTTCGGTCGCTCACACCAATCACGGATCCACCACATGTATAGACATACGTATACGCATACGTACAGACAGCATATAGCACCCTTGTATTAGCTACGTCTACATTCGTGGCCCCACCACATGTACAGACATACATATGCACATACGTATAGATAGCACGCAGCACTAAACAGCTACAGTCAGCCCTACACAGCTACAGTCAGTACTAAACATCTTGAGTCAGCTTTAAATAGCACTGAACATCTTCAGTCAGCTCTAAACAGCCATGAACAGCTTCAGTCAGCTCTAAACAGCCCTTAACATCTACAATAAAACCAAACGGGTCATAATAATGGGTTCTGAAAAAACGTAGGATATGTTCTAATAAATTAAACTCAAATAGCAACTTGTAATTCAAAGTTCACATCATTTCAAATCTACGTAGTAGCAAATGCATCATTACACGATATGACATTAAAGCCTGAATAAGCTTCACCTATCAAATAAAATATAAATTTAACACTTACCCCTATGGCTAGAGAACACAATGGAGAATGTTCTCTCCCTGACAAGATCCAAAACGACTAGTGCCGGTTAGAAACGAAATCTGCCTTAAATCCATAGGGGAGTGAGTAATAATCAGGGTATAATACCCGTGCATATCGTGGTTTCAATGTCTCTCGTCGCAAGTAAGTTTCGATGATATACATCCTAGTACAATCGCTTACGTGGAAAATCAATTTTTCACCCTAGATTACGTTGTAAGCATGTGTAACGAAAAATGGTCAAATCTTTATAAGGCAAAACCAAGTTATTTCTTGCCTTATTCTGTGACATAATACTGATGATCACACAGCATCGAGTTCTGAAATTACTTCACGGCCACATATTGGCGGGTCTGTTATTGCTTGAGTTGGTAAAGATGAATACCAGACTGGAGTTTTTATTGTGTTTACGGAACTTAAATTTTATCCAAGTGGATCAATTCCGTATGCAAAACCATTAATATTATCGCGGTTGTGAATACCAGTTTAACGTTCGTTTGGTTGTTCTGGTAATTGATTACGCATAAAGACACCTAAAACAAACTATATTTAAGTTCTATCAGCATCAGCTAAAATCAAATTTTGACATCGGGCGAATTAATGAAGTGCTTCAGGAAGTCTCATACCTCGGCCGTATCGATGAGGAATTCCGGGAACTCATAGACCTATACCCCCGTTTTTTTAATTCTGTTCCCTTGCTTTATCTATTGCTAAGTTAGCAAGTGTACCAGCCGCGGCTCCAGCAACACCAAGTGCAACTGCTTTTGCAACAGCTGGTTGAGTAGCGGCTATTAAACCTGGTATAGCTGCAAGTCATTGAACTATTCCACAGGTTTTAATCGAGTCTTTATATGAGCTAGCTGAAAGCGCAAGTCTAATACCGGAATTTGAAGTGTCCGAGTTGGCGTTCACTTAGTGATAATTGTTTTTTGTCCGCATTTGAATTGTTTTATTTAAGTGAAATTTGTAATCCACAATTTTTATTTGCTGATGCTTTAATAATTTTTTATCTGACCAGGAGTCAGTCTGACACTAACATGATGATATTAAATTTTTATAAGTAATATGTTAATTACAATTGTAAAGCAATTTAAGTTTTCTATCGGTGAGTGAATAACTGGCATTTTCCCACCCGTACCTTCAGGTAACATTGCTTTATCGCTGAGTATAACTGCAATTGCTCTATAAATAACAGCAGCACCTGGGTTTACGCGAGCTTCAAGTGCATTTCAACAACAGATTGTTTGAATAACTTAATATGCCCCAGTTCTAAGTAATAGATCGGATACAGTGTTGTGAATTCTAACTGCGATATTTGTAAACCGGTATCTATATCACGTCCCTTAAACGCCGTTAAACGATGATATGCACGTGCTACATGGTTATTTGCAAAATTTAACAATATATGTTCAGCTGATTCTTGATGTCCGTTTATCCGTAAAGAAACTTAACTAACTGCAAGGTTAATTAATTGTTTAGCCGATCAGCATTTTATTGCAATAAATATATGTCTTGTTGCAGAAACTCCATGTTGTGGTGCTATATGCCACGTATATAAACGAGTAACATTACTCTGAACGCTATATGTGGTCATCGTCAACCATGATAACAATGATCTACCGCCTGAATTCATGAAAGTAATAAATCTTTCTTCTTCAGTATCTGATGGAAGTTATTACTATCATCCACAGTGAAAGTGTTGTTATTATTACCTTACCAGCATCACCTGGAGAATGCAATATTGCATCATCATCAGTATGTTTTCTTACAAGTGTAACTGTATGTTTAGCTCCAAAATATAAATTTTCTAACTTTTCTACAAAATCCAAAGACATGAGACAGTGGAATTGTGCATAACAATCTCTTACGATCACCTTTCAACATTGAACGACGCACACTGAATCCTATGCTGAAATCTGGTTGAGTGTCAATAAAGAAATTTTACATTTATATCTGCAACTGCCGAATCTGCTTTCCTTGGTTTACCTGTATCACCCTGTCTTTATTCAGCATTGTCAGTGGTATATTATACAAACATCACTTTTACCTGTATCACCCTGTCTATATTCAGCATTGTCAGTGGTATATTATGCAAACATAATTTTTACCTGTATCATCCTGTCTATAATCAGCATTGTCAGTGCTATATTTTACAAACATCATTTTTGGTCAAGTTGATTTTGTATCATCATCTTAATATCTTGCTAAATTTAATATCGTTGTGGCAACATCAACGTCATTTTGAATTTTTTCAATCTTTCTACCATCAATCATGTACGTACCGCTATCAAACAACACCACAACACCATTATGAACAACACCAACGCTATCAAAGCTATATATTCAGTATTATCTGCTTTTATAATTTATTCTTCGTCTTCAATAAACGCTTCAGCAGGTAAAACATAACTGCTTGTATCCTGGACTTGTAATTCGAATTGACCACGCTGATCTGGTACACGTCGTGATAAGAATATTATAGATTCATCTTTAAGAAATGATGCATCCATATAAAATACTGGATCGGATTACGCTTAAACATTTTAATTATAACTATTATCGTCTAACACGAAAACCACGTTTTCTTGAAATTTCACTTCCTGCTACCAGTCTTGAGGTTATATATTTTTCTGTTTCATTTGCAAGAACAACATTTTAGGAGTCAACTCTATCAGCATAATTTCATTAGTCAACTTTGCTAATTTTTCATTAACAGACAGCTCTGCTAGCTTTTTATTTGCAGCTCGAATTATTATTTTACTGATATATGCAGGCATAATTTCAGTGCTGGTTAATTTTACTGGATATTGTTTTCTTCGTATTAATCTTGCTTATTTCACTGATGATAATACTTTACCAGCAAAATTACCAACAGAACTTAATGCTTTGGTGCCAATAGCTTCAATAGCGTTCATGCCTATTTCATGACTAATTGTTTCGCAATCGGTACTGCTTTTGGAGCCATCCTTCTAAATAAACCCATAAGAACATCTCCAAGTCCATCACCATCAATCGCTTTGTTTATTGGTAATCGGGAATTTACTTCCCTAACTGTTACAGGTCCACGTTGAGCATTGTGTATGATCATTTTTTAATTATATGTTGATCAATCAATTGTGTAAAAAATCATCAACAATTTCATTAATAAGAGAGTGATAAACATTGTTATCCTGAAAGCCGCATGCAAATAATCTTCGGCAAAAAACCGATCTTTCTAGAGTTCCATTTCCTGCGCGTTTTCCTCCGTTCAGAATTTCTAATAGCTTAACATCAGCAAGAACACTGTCAGGACAAGTTCCTAAACTACTTCTAGTTTTTTGTTCAGAGCTTTGCGTCTCTTTAAGCAATTCAGCAAATATTTCTTCTTTTAATTTTTGTTTTCTTTTTGGTAATTTTTGTTTTCTTTGTTTTACCTTTTCCACAGATATTCGAATCTTATCTATATCATCATAATATTTACTGCCATATTTAAACATAAATACCTCTTTATCCCAATTCGTTTTTCGGCGTACATTCAGCATACTTAGCTTTTAAATATTTAATTTTTTTTCATCGTATTTTGCAGCAACAGCTAATAACGCAAAATAATCTGCATTCCGGATAGTTTTTACACCATCAGGTTCAAATCTATTTATAACAAAAGCTTTAAAATCATCTACAGGTCTAGTGGACTGTGGAAGAGGAAGAGTAAACTGAATAGCAGGAGATTATGATTGAGCTTCAGTTACAATATGTGGTTGAACTTCAGGTTCTTCTTGTTGCATTACATCTTCCATAAATGTTAGAAATCCGCATCATCAATGCAATTATCTTTTGTCCAAGTTTTATCATCTTTTTCTTTCTTAAAAAGTTTCCATTTTATCATAATTTCTAGAATTATCTATTTAGATTTAACATATTGTTTATACATCTGAAATTATTTATCTACTTTATCTATGTATGCAAAATAATTAATATCTTCTTTCTCTCTGACTTTATTACCTCCATGACTTATTCGATATATACCCACTTGTACCAAGTATCTTTTGAGACTGAGTTTCGAGCATATTCGGGTTTTAAATATATATCTCCTTTACTACAACTCTCACTGGCAAAGGCAACCAAGTCGTCTGCCTTTTGATACCCCGCTATTTCATCAAACTTTCTTGAGGTAAATCTGTTAAACAATTTAATGTTTTCTTTCATTTTGTTTTTCTTTTCTTTGTTGTACCTGGTTCTTCACTTTCATGTTCTGGTATAGGTTGAGCGGCAGCTATTTCAGCTGGAAGATCTCTCTTAAAATCTTTTTTGTCTGTTTGGTTCTTCTTGCTATCTTTTCAGTTTGCGCCGCAGTTTGTTTTAATGCCGGAAAAAGACCATCAGTAGCTCCTGCAACTATTACAGTAACCTTTGTAACAGGTTAAAAAAAATTGTTCTTTATCTTCTGCGTATTCAGCTTGTGTTTCTTTTCGTTCTTGCAGTTTTTATTGGAGAGCATCGCGAACAGGAAGATATCTTATGATTGCTTCTAATCTTTCTCGAGCTAATTTTGTAGTATAAGATTGCATTATTGATATAATAATGATTTAATTACTCTCATATTATGTTTTACAGAGCAATATTTTTCTTGCATATTTAAGATTCAGAGGTTACATAAAAACTCGTCACATATCATTTGTAACCCTTGATACAAGTACGGGACACCTGGGTGAATTTTGGTGCATGTGTCTCACCTTCTTTGAATGTTGTATCGTCCACTGCAACTAACCCGATGTATGCTACTTCGCTTGTGTCAGCAGGGATTTCTTCTTGATATTTGGCGAGCAGCCTCCATTCTTGTATCGATACAGCCTCCTCTTTGAGCCCAACCAGCTAAAGTAATTGAATACCCCTATCCGTAGTGGGGATTGGGCAAATAATTCATTTGGTCCGTTTTATGAGTTCGTTGAATTTAGTCACGCCCTTCACTTTTTTAACAGGTTATCCTACTTGACTCCTTGAAACATAAGACTTTTTGGTGCGTTCGTCGAAGAATCTCTTCATTTTGAATACGCATCTTGCAGAATAGAATGGAAGTGGTTTACGTTGATTGCCTGTTTGCATGCTCAGGGGGTATTTACATCTTTTACAGAAAAAAGTCAGTTATTAGAAAGTCTTTTCTCCTTAATTTGAATTCGTTTTAGTGGACAGCACAACAGCAGGTTTTAGAAAATCTTTATTTATTAAATAACCATACGTGAACTTCATATTGCACAGCATATCCCAATACTAAATAGACTAGAACCATTACGGTCCACTGTTTCCATTTTAATGTAGAGAGAATCAAAAGCACAGTTCTGGTCACTGATAATCCAGACACAAAATACACAACCCAGCCTTTTGTAGTCAGATTTCCAAACTAAATTAGCAACAATGTGACCGACACTGTTAGGCTAGCAATCACATTTATTTCGGCTGCAGCACCGGTCTCCAGTCATGCAATCATACAATAATGTTGGCGGCACTATGGTCAAGAAGTTCAAAGTAGAGCGTGAGAGGGACAAATTAAACCGTTTTGGCGATGGCGACCTTTGGAACATTTAGAAGGTTCTCTAGGTGATGAGCAAAAGGTGTACTAACACAGTGTGTAAGAAGTCACAAAACACCAATACTACTGAAGTACGTGAAGTTGATAACAATATTGTCGACGATACCCAGTTTAATATGTTTATCGATGATGTGTTTGGAGACCGCTTATACATTCCTCCTGCCTAAAGATGCTGACTGATCACACGACATACTCTCAGTCTGGTATTTCTTACCATAGTTCTTTTCAGCTGAATTGTAAACAATACAGCACGGTAATCAAGAGCAAATGTTAGAGACGAGACGCACTATTACTGTCATTTCCCTTGGTTGTAAAATGCTCCAGAGCAAGATCGACCCCATGTGGAACGTAAGTCTAAACACGCTGGAAAAAATCATGAAGGCTATACAATATATTTTTGAGGATGGTCGAAAATGTGCTGCCTTCGCGCGTGATAAATAACATTTGTACATCACCCTTATCATTAGTCAGATATGTTCCTATATGTTCCTAAATAAACCTTAGATACTAGCAGTTGAAAGAGGCTAAATTCCTAATGATGTGGGAACCTCTCAAGGACTCGTGAGGTGTCGTTGTGACTTTGGCAACTTGGGCCAAATCAGGTTTGTCCTCTACCGCGACAAGAATGTGTCGGACGAACACATGTTTATAGTCATGTCGATATTGAGAAGAAAGGTCAAAACATTACAAGCAGAACCGATTACTAATGCACTAGACCAATTGACGATGTACGTGTCAGTGCAGCAGACTACACAACCAGTACATGATGCGTCACGAGTCATCGAATATAAACAATCGGGTTGATATGGTGTTGATAAAGGTCTCGGCGACACAATACAGTATTGAAGGGCTTAGAAACATGTGGAGACTGCCTACACACACAATTTGTCAATAGTGAGAGCAAAAGTAGAAGCTGGAGGTGATGCATTCTTATATGTGCTGAAATTGTACGGTTATGGAAGCTGACATTCCCAACGCCTCGTTCTTCTTCTGGAGTTGAACCAGCATCAGATAAATGCGAGTTCTCGGAATGAAGATGCACGTGAACCTAGCATACGTGCGAAAAGCACTGTCATGGTACCTACATAAACAGAAATCACCGCAGTATATATTATGCATGGACCCGACCACTTTCGTAAGGAATGGTAGTGTATGATATGGAAAGGTAACGCAAACTTACTAAGTTTATAACACAAGTAGAAGATGTCTGCACTAACGTACGCAAAGCACCTCCAAATATTCCATGACCGCTGAGTAGTATGAGTTGTGTATGTGAGGATTGCTAACGCGTAAAGAAGATGAAACATTGAACTACGTAGCAAAGGGCCATTCAAAATAGAGCGCTGACACTAATTAAACATGTCTGCCTAAAGTTGCAAAAGATGTCTCCCCTGAAGTACCAAGGCCACATAAAATGAATTGCTGCGCAGTTGTCAACAAATTCAGATTCACGTGTCCAAAGTACCTGTAATCTACAACCCCTATCTAAACCCTCAAAATTCTAGATGTGGCAGACGCAGAACGCTCCCTCCACTTCAAAGCTATAGGCGATTCCCAATCTGCTCTTGCAAACTTGTGAAAAACATAAAGAATGGGAGACATTTGCTTCAATCTATGCTCGAGTGTACTGCCAAGCATGCATTAACTCGTAAATGGCGGCTGTTGAGTGACCAAAGACATACAACTCGCCCTTGACTTCTGTCTAGGCATGAACAAAATTAAATATTCGTCTAAGAGAAGCCAACGGAACACTTTTGCATCCTTGGTCGGCTGTGTGTTCGAGTTAGTGGTTGTTTTCCTAATGAATTATGATCGGTTAATAAATTTCGAAAGGAGTTGATTTTGGGGTGTTTTTAACCACGTTTGTTAATAGACACTATTGACATCTTTTGGACATGACACTTAATTCACAACTATTTGAATCCTTCATTGGGAGCGGTGGTTGAATAATACAATTATAATGATTTTTTAATGTTAAAACATATATTTAATAAGCAGTAACGTCAGAAAATAGGATACATTTTAATTAAATTAGTCAGGAATTTGTTTTGTAAAATGTGTTCTGGTGATAGGCCTAAAATTTCACAGATGGAAGTTTTATAATCTAAGTAGCTATCGTACTTTACCCCCAAGAATACAAAGAACAGGTGGAATAAAAAACATTGTGACTTTCTGTAAAATAATGCCCAGGAAACAAACATAATTTAAGACAATAACAAGCAATTACCATCTTATCCGCATTTTGTTTACCTTTCGGTATATGACTTTATTTCAGATGGATGGACAGATCGTTCCGTTTATTGGATTTACTAACATCACAATTATTGATTACACACAATGCCCCAAACAAGAAGGTATTCATACCAGCATTCTACGTCTGCCACGGGGAACCAGCTTCTCAGGAAACATCCCTTTCACAACAAGGTTCATTTGTGGAGTAACTCATCCATCTCTTGGTTCAGAAATTAAATATTCAGACGCTTCCAATAATGTTAAGTTTGCAGGTACAGAAACGACGCTTGATATTTACGTACATATGAATTCCTAGCCAAAGTTCCTTAGATACATTTTTCGAGTTATTTTAGGTAACGATAAACTAGGCAAAGAAATTTTAGATAAAATTTTAAGTCATGAATTGGCTTGAATTAACACTGATTTGCAAGAGCTTTTACCTCAAAGAGTATTTAAAAATATACATACTGTTGCATGTTCATCGCAAAGCGGTATAGCCATTATTTTATGAGTAGACATATTGTTGCTTGTCCATTCCCAAGCCGTATAACCATTAGTTTATGAGTAGACATAGTGTTTCATGTTCGTCACAAAGAGATTTAACCATTAGTTTATGAGTAGACATAATGTTGCATGTCCATACCAAAGCGGTGTAACCATTAGTGCATGAGTCGACATAATGTTCCATGTTCATCCCAAAGCGTTAATACCATTAGTTTATGAGGAGACATACTCTTGCATGTCCATCCAAAAGCGATAATACCATTAGTGTATGAGTAGACATGATGTTGCATGTCCATCCAAAAGCGGTGTAACCATTAGTGTATCAGTAGACATAATGTTGCATGTTCATCCCAAAGCGGTGTAACCATTAGTTTGTGAGCGGACATACTCTTCCATGTACATCCTAAATCGGTAATACCATTAGTTTATGAGTTGACATAATGTTGCAAGTCCATCCCAAAGTGGTGTAACCATTAGTGTATGAGTAGACACAATGTTGCATGTTCATCCCAAAGCGGTAATACCATAAGTTTTTTAATAGACATAATGTTGTATCTCCATCCCAAAGCAGTATAACCATTAATGTATGAGTAGACATAATGTTGCATGTTAATCCCAAAGCGATGCTGCATTAGTTTATGAGTAGACATATTGTTGCTTGTCCATTCCAAAGCGGTATAACAATTAATTTATGATTAGACATGGTATGGCATGTTCATCCCAAAGCGGTGTAACCATTAGTGTACGCGTAGAAATTATGTTGCATGTTTTAATGCCATTAGTTTATGAGTAGACATAATGTTGTATGTCCATCCCAAAGCGGTGTAACCATTAGTTTATGAATAGACATAATGTTGCATGTTCATCCCAAAGCGGTATAATCATTAGTGTATGCGTAGAAATTATGTTGCATGTTCATCCAAGAGCGGTAATGCCATTAGTTTATGAGTAGACATAAATGTTGCATGTTCATTCCAAAGCGGTATAACCATTAGTTTATGAGTAGACATATTCTTGCATGTCCATCCCAAAGTGGTAATACCATGTTTGTATGAGTAGACATAATGTTGTATGTCCATCCCAAAGCGGTGTAACCATTAGTTTATGAGTAGACATACTCTTGCAATATACCAAAATGTTGCTATATTGAATCGCCTAATCCAAGATACAAGTTGCCATTTAATATCGTTAGGTTCTATGTTTATGTTCACTAGTCGTGTGCAATTTATATTTCGAACTACACGAAACTGCTTGGCAGTAGTTGCCATTTATTTATGCTTTGTTATTTTAGTATAGTATTTCATATGTCAGACAATATAGAACTTAAACGAGCGGTTTCATTGATATGCACTTGTGAGGTTCAATATGGTTTCTTACCATATCCCTGTCTCTCTACTTTTCTCTCATACAAAGATGCACCCATAAACAACTAAATACACATAAAGGTGGAACAAGAGATGTGCATATTTCAAACAAAACTGAATGTCTAATGCCGCTTTATTATCTGGCATTCTATATGTTTAAGGAGCGTAGAGATTTGTATGTCTTGTTTTTATCAATTGCATACTATCGATTGTATGCATATCATTCCTTTACTCAGAATATTACATTAATATACCAATCATTAGACGTAAGGCTTCTGTTGAGACCTTGTTTAAAAAAATGAGAACTTGAGACCGTGCTGAATTGTTTTGTATTATATCTTTTTAGCCAGATTAAGACGATTCACTTTGCAAATTCTATTTTTTTTTCTTTCTTACAGTTAAGGTACGTATGGTCAGTCTGATGGATTCATCAAGTGGAACAAAGGTATTTTACGAAGGATTTCCCCAAACATTAAAATGTATAAGTAGTCCATCACGACCAGTGCCAATCATAAAGTGGTTTCTTCAGGCCAACGATCAGTTGAAAGAGCTGACTGACAACATCACAGAGACAAATTTAACTGATGCCAATGGACTGCATGTGTGTATAAGTGGAATTACCCTGGTTATGACAAGAAACCAGACAGATCAGAGCATATTATGTGCAGGGAACATTGATAATCAGCCTCCAGTATGGTCGAACACAGTTCAAATAGATGTCTTATGTAAGTTATCACAAAATATAATTAGCAAATAGCATTGCCTTTGTCTTTCATAATGTGCATCATTTGATAGGTGAAATTATTCCTTGTGCATAGATAGTTGTGTAACTCACCAATCAATATTGTAACGATGACGTGATTATTTTATATGGGGGTCCTACATGCCTCTGTCAAGTTAGGAATTTGTGATAGTAGTGGGTTATTCGGCATTTTAGATTTAATTTACCGATCTGCGTAATTGTCTTTAATACCACCCTATTCTAAGTTTTTGTGATTCATTAGTGTTGCGCGAGTGGATGTCATACATGTCAGAAATCAATCCAGTAATGTCCCTGCAACAAAACACCCCCACATGGCGCCTCGCGCTGGAAACAACACCTTCCAAGGGTTTACCTGATTGTTCCTGAAAGCAAATCAAATCCACTTGCCTTAATCTCTTGAGCATGTGTTCCGTATCTGAGCGATATTCGTCAGAAATTTCCCATTTCAGCTAGCTTTGTCTGCAATTACGCGGAAGTAATTGTTTTGTCATCGAAATCTACCGTGTACAGATTGTTAATTATGTTAAGGCTGATCTGGGCCGTCACAATAATTTGCCTCAGGATTATATAGCCGACAACGTTTATGTAATCAGGATAGTGGTTAGCGCAGATATTCGCAATACGAATATCGTCAGCTGAATTTTGCCATTAAACCTCCGGTGGTATGCCAAATTGAGTCATTGACGTTGGTCTTTCCTTGTAACAAAACTGTGCCGGTCTCTGTGCGTAATCGCACACGAAGACAATAATTAGGGAATGTAGAAATTCAAGATGGTAAATTGGGTTGTTATGTAACGATTCTGTGGTTTTATCATAAGTAATAGGAAAGGTTGAGAACCAGCAAGTGTTGCAAAATTCAACAAATCATTTATTTCTCTAGAATGCCAATATAAAACGTTAAAAACAATTGCAAATTAAATCCCAAATAATCCACTAATTTCTAGCACAAGTCCCAAGATATAAAGTTCTGAATAAACGTTAGTGATAGTCCAAAATCAATCTTTATGACGCATGTCGTGGTCTGTGTATTAGTGAATCATATTAATAGATTCCAAGACTATATCCACATTTGCATTTCGCTATGAATCCAAGACTATATTTCCAACAATGCTATTTTGTTTACACATTGTATTAACAGAGAAGAATCACTTGAGTTAAATAAATTGAAAAAAGGACCCGCCAAAATGAACTGCTGGATACATCAACAATTCAACTGATTCTGTTTGGATCTTAAACACGAACAAATAATAATTTCCAGTTACAAGATTATATAGTCCTCTATTTAAATTCAGATCACAATTAACATTTTCTAAAACCAATAAACTTTCCTAATAAAAATTATCGTTCTGGAAGTTTCCAAATGTTTGCAAGATACAATCTGAGCTATAATTAGAAGGCATGTTACTAAAATTTTATTATTAAACGTACAAAGCAACAGGTAGACACGGCAATTAACCGGTAATTTCCAATATTCTGGACTTGAATTGACACCAAACAAAATTACAAAACCAAAATCAATGATTCAGGACAGGTTAGAAAATTACCTTGATTTTGGACAAGGTCACGTCCAAAATAAAATTAACCATACCATATAATGAATAAAACGTTACAAGAAGCAGTGCCACCGACACCATTAAGTTTGGTTTCTATACCTGCAGGTTATGGGGCGACAAGATCCTGTGTAAGTTGATGAAATTTATACAGGGTGTAACCTGCTTGGTCGGCTCCATCGTTATGAAAGATCGCATACGGGTCAAATATCTAGCGCAATCGTCGCTGTATATGCTGAGACAGATAATCCTCGTGACAACTTCGACGTGATACTTACATATTTTGCTACCCTTTCCAGACAGATAAAGAACATCGTGCGATGCTGCTAACGAGATTCCAGCTTGATCGTGGCATCGTATAGCATGTTGTTTTCCAACGATTTCCAAGATGGTAAAGATAGCGTCCCAGACATTTAATTCTACTTTTAATTGCTCAAACGTTCCTAAGCGAGAATAATACTAAAATACCCAAGACACTCAGTTCTCGCAACATCGCGTTGATGTCAATCAGTGCATCTTTGAAACAAGCTATGATGAAACTTCATACCTTATAGGGATCGCCTAAGACATTTTCTGATATGTATGTACCGTCCAATTTCATCCACAAGCAATATATTTCCTGTTGCCGCATTTGCAATCATTGCCTCTGCGCTGGTTTGCGCCACGTCAGCAAACCTTTTGTTAAGCATATTTCTTAATGACCTTACTGACCGCGATTGTCTTTGTTGCAGTGAAATGGAACGAGTCCGCCTACGATTGTACCCGCAATGTATCAGTCGCTTATCGTTGTTGTCCATCACAAATCATTTGATTGATCCCAGAATTTCAACCGGTCTATGGTAGCACGTTTGCTGCTTCAGCGACTCGCACTGAACCTTTTTAGCATCCGGTGTTGCGTGCATGTAAGATCTAAAACACCTTTGATGGTTCCTTTGAACAATTCCCTGAGGACAGCACAAAGACAAAATTATGTCAGGTAAAAATGTTCTCTAGTTGATAACACGTATGGTTGTTACACGTCCACAAATGACTGCCTTTGAATAAGTTAAACATAAGTTATATCTCTAATGTACAGCTGAATCGACAAAGTCTCATGTCGGAGGGCGATGCGTGGTCTTCCTGGTCCACAAAGGAAAAATGTACGTGAGTGATTCGAGGATTGTTACATGGAAGAAGCACGAAGGCTGTCAGGACAAACGCAAACAGATCACCCGCTCTCTCATTAGGGGAGAACCAAAACAATATGTAGGAATGGGTGGCAACTGCACCGCTAAAGATGATTACGTCGGGGTCATTCTTCGTAAAGGTAACTACCGTTGATGTCGTTACAGGTTAGATATATTTGAATCGTCAAAGTGATCCTGACAATGGCTGGTGCGATATTGTAACTAGTACCGACACGTTCTCATGCAAAATTTGTTCGCATTTCTTGGCATCCGTCCGTCTACGAGAGACGATGGCATAGCTCCAAAGTACGCTTTTGCTTATCCTTCTTTTTAGCTCTCTTTTCAGCTTGTTTTATTCTTCTCTTTTCCTCTGCGTTTTGAACTCCCTGCCTGACAGCTAGACGCCAGCTGGAACGGTTGTTTGCACAGCTCTCCCAGTCGTTGACATTGATGTTTGCTGTCTTCATATCCTTCTTGCAAACATCTTTGTAGCACAGATGTGGTCGTCCAGTTGGTCGTGCACCTTCTGCTAACTCCCCATATAACAGGTCCTTGGGAATGCGACCTGGGTCCATTCTATTGACATGGCCGAGCCAGCGAAGGCGCCTCTCGCTGAGTATGGAGAACATGCTGTTCATGTTGGCGCGTTCTAGAACCTCTGTGTTGGGTACTTTGTCCTGCCACTGGATGTGCAGAATGCGCCGCAGACATCTCAGGTGGAAGCTGTAGAGTTTCCTATCGTGTCTTGCATATGTGGTCCATGTTTCGCTGCTGTAGAGAAGTGAGCTGAGCACGCACGCTTGGTAGACACGCAGTTTTGTCTTCTCTGTGAGGTTGGGGTTGTTCCAGACCCTCTGGTTAAGTCTGGCCATCACTGCTGCTGCCTTGGCAATCCTGCCGTCCACCTCAGAATCAATGGAGAGCGAGCTGGAGATGTTAGACCCGAGGTATGTGAAGTTCTCGACAACTTCCAAATTGTACCCATCGATGGAGACAGAGGGAGGGGAGTCTGTGTCCTGTGCCATGACATTCGTTTTCTTCAAACTGATGGTCAGTCTAAATTCCTTACATGCATGGGAGAGGCAGCATACCAGCTGCTGAAGTCCATCTTCCGTGTGTGATGTCAAGGCTGCATCGTCGGCAAAGAGCAATTCACGGATGAGTACCTCTGTGACTTTAGTCTTAGCACGGAGACGGGCGATGTTGAACAGCTTGCCGTCAGCCCTGGTATGGATGCACACTCCCTCGCTGCAGTCATTGAATGCGTACTGGAGAAGCATGGAGAAGAAGATGGCAAAGAGCGTTGGTGCAAGGACACAGCCTTGTTTGACTCCGCTAATGACTGGGAATGCTTCAGATGTTGCGCCATTGAAACACACTGTGCTGTGCATGTTCTCGTGGAACGACATAATGACAGCAAGCAGACGTGGGGGGGGGGGGGCAGCCGATCTTCTGCAGGAGTCTGAAGAGTTCACTCCGACTAACCATATCAAACGCCTTCGTCAGGTCTATGAAGGCAATGTAGAGGGGCATCCGCTGCTCGCGACACTTCTCCTGCAGCTGACGTAGTGAGAAGATCATGGCTACAGTTGACCTGCCGACTCGAAATCCACACTGGGATTCTGGGTAGACGCAGGAGGCTAGGATCTGCAAGCGCGCCAAGGTAACAAGGGCGAAGGCCTTTCCGACGATGCTGAAAAGGGAGATGCCCCGATAGTTGTTGCAGTCGCTACGGTCTCCTTTGTTTTTGTACAAAGTGACGATGTTGGCGTCACGCATGTCCTGTGGGATGTATCCCTGTTCCCAGCAAAGGCAGAGGAGTGTGTGTAGGGTCTGGAGCAGTGCTGGTTTTCCGCTCTTGAGGACTTCAGGCGGAATGCCGTCTCTTCCAGGAGCCTTCCCACAGGCAAGGCAATCGATGACTTTTCCGAGCTCTTCCAGGGTGGGCTGTGTGTCTAGCTCCTCCATGACAGGCAGGTCTGGAATGGCGTCCAGGGCAGTTCCAGTGACATTGTTTTGGGTTGCATATAGCTCGAGATAGTGCTCAACCCATCGCTGCAGTTGTTTCCCCTGGTCTGTGATGACTTCGCCCGTCTTGGACTTGAGAGGGGCGGTCTTGTAGCTGGGGGGGGGGGGGGGGCTGCCGCCTTTTTGATACCCTCATACATTCCTCTTGTATCCCCGGTGTGAGCAGCTGTCTGTATACTGTTGCAAAGGTTCAGCCAGTAGGTGTTGGCACAGCGGCGGGCGGTCTTCTGGGCGTTATTCCTCGCAATCCTGAGGGCTTGTAGTGTTCTGGGGCTAGGTGCAGCCTTGTATGCCAGGAGGGCTTTCCTCTTTGCCTCAGTCACGGGCTCCATCTCCTCCCAGTTTGCCTCATACCAGTCGACATTTTTTCGCTCCCTCTTCCCGTAAGCTGTGATGGCTGAATTGTACACAGAGTCAGGGATATGGGACCACTTGGAATCAATGGTGTCATCAGGTGTCACTTTGGTGAGGGCTTCCTTCAGTTTGCTGGTGAACTGCTGTGTTTTCTCTGGGTTGCTTGCACAGCAGGTGTTGATACGTGGGTGACCCTTCTTCTTGGCGTGGTGCAGCTTCTTCGGTAATATTCGCACCTTGCTGGCCACGAGGGAATGGTCCGTGTCACAATCGGCACTGTGGTAGCTGCGGGTAAGGAGGACACTGGCCAGTTCTGCATGCCTGGTGATGACAAGGTCTAGCTGGTGCCAGTGGCGTGAACGTGGGTGTCTCCACGACACCTGGTGGATCTCCTTGCATTTGAAGAAAGTGTTGGTCACACATAGGCTGTGGGAGCAGCACATCTCCAGCAGTCGCTGACCATTCTCGTTGATCTTGCCCCTTCCGTAAAAGCCGAGACAGGTGGACCAGGCCTCATGGTCAGCTCCCACTCTAGCATTGAAGTCTCCTAGTAAGTAAAGGCTTTCATTGTTGGGGATACTGGATATTGCCTGATCCAGAGCCTCATAAAACTTGTCTTTCTCCTCGTAGGTGGAGTAGAGGGTTGGGGCGTACACACTGAAGATGTTGACTGGGCCTAAGGATGTTGACAGCCGGAGGGCATGGATTCTCTCAGTACCTGATGATGGAGGTTCAATGAAGGCGATTAGCGTGTTCTTGACGGCAAAGCCTACACCATGCTGCCTAGGTTCATCCAAGGGCTTCCCCTGCCAAAAGAATGTGTAATTGGCTTCCCTGATGGTGCCGCTGTCAGCCAGTCGGGTCTCCTGGAGGCAGGCAATGTCGATGTTCAGTCGGGAGAGTTCTCTGTCAATGACGGCAGTCTTCCGTGCATCGTCGATCTGCTGTAGGTCAGTGGTCAATCCAGGAGATATGGTCCTGATGTTCCAGGTTGCAAAACGAAGAGTTGAATCGTCAAAGTGATCCTGAAAATGGCTGGTGCGATATTGTAACTAGTACCGACACGTTCTCATGCAAAATTTGTTCGCATTTGAGAATCGTATTCATATATTCCGGCCAACCAGCGTCGATCATGTGTCACCAACCGTGTACTGTGGATATGTGATGAATAGACCTGAGTGTAGGCTCCTGTTAGCGGATGTAGATTTAAAAATCACGATTGATCATCAGAAAAGAGTCCGTGTATGTTTGCAGCATCTTGTCGCAGTACTACGGGTTGATCATGTTATATTAGGAGTCGTTCATGAGCAGCCACCAACAAGGACGCGCAAACAAAGATTGTTCTGATTTAACATGGACCATTTGCCTCGCACGGCAATGCGTCCGCCCTCGAATACCTTGCGTGACTAGAAAGCAGGTTGCGCAATAAGTCTGTAATGTTTGTTTTGCTCCTTTTCCAATATAATATAAACGGGAACATTGTGAATTTGAAAAAAGTCTTTTCCAAGTTCGTTTGACGCGTCTACTCTCTAATTCATATTCATCTGAATGTACAAAACCATCGACGCTCAGGCCCGGCAGGCCAAATGGTCTAAATCTAGGGTGGCCGAGTGGTCTAAAGTGCTTGCCTTTACTGATCACTGCCATATCACTTCTGTCCGCGTGAGTTCGAAAATCCGACTCGGCATATTTGAGTATAATAGAAAGCTTGCAAGTATCTTCTTATGTGTTGGTGGTTCTTACCGGGGTTTTCAAGGGTTCTTCTTCCATCCGTTATATTGGCCGCCATTTATAGTCTATCTTGTGCTGTGAGATGTTATAAACATAAAACAGCGACAGCATCCATCAATGTACTATGGCGAAACCATACTGCAGGTTTCGGATATGAATATCACAGTTGAGTTCTTGGCTTTGGTTCGGAACCACCTTGATGCATTCCGTGAACGTACACCCAAAATCATTTGCGTGAGCACGCTGGTACGGGGACTTCCACTCGCAGGCCTCCAACCAACATCACTGGTAATTTTTCTATTGACACTGGTTGCATAATCGCCAATGTATCCGGTTTCAAGATACATGATGTAATTGAGGTGGAACGCAGGGTCTTATCCGTCCACGTTCGGGTTGTTCGTGAGAAAATAGCCATATCTTTGCATGGACGTTTAAGAACCAAATGTTGATCAATGTAGGTTAGTTGGTTTTCGACAGCAGGGCATCAGATGCTATTCCTAGCGATAGTGTACGGTGTCAAGCTTGTACACTTCTATACCAGTATCGCGGAACGCCTAAAATACACCCGCTAGCAGCAGTAAATCACTGTACAATTACAAATCGTGGTAGTGGTTGAGCTTTAGAAAACAAAACGCGGAATAAACAGTCGTCGGTAGAAATGACTTCGCGGGACGATGACGAATAGGAGGCTTCAATCGGTGGCGATAGAGTGTCAGCAAACTTCTTCTGTGTCGCTCTTGTAGTCGTACGGGTATATTCCTTTAAGCATAATAAACTGCAACTGACATCATTGCTGGGAATAACAAACATTGGTGCATTTGCTGGTTTCTAACCGACTACATTCACCATATCCTTTACATTCTGTAAATGTTTTTCTTTCAAAACGTCCAAGTTTTAATATTGATTGATACTGTTGTCTGTTGTCTATATATTAAACTTCTATCATTTTTGTTAAAGAACGACATTTCCTGGTGGTAACCAAGTGTTACATTATTCATCATATATATCCGTCACTATTTACAAGAACATATTGCTTCATTAATGCATGAGTACTGATGTGTGATAAATGATTTTCCATCCCTCTATGAGGCTTGTTAATATAACTAAACATTGTCTGGTTTCGTTTTGTGTGAATTAATTATAATATTTCATATAAAACCGATGAAGAAAAATGTATTAGGAAGGGCGATGCAGTGAAATACAATGCGAAGGAAACCACGTTAAATAAAACTGAGCTCAGTTGACTGAATAAATAACGTATCAGCACAATGTTAATATTATACTTTCTATATTCAATTCTGGACAAGAGAACAGTGTTACGAATCTATGTTCTTAGACAAGAGAACAGAGAAAGCCATGCAACAAGTTTAGGATAATTCAGCAAATAATTTATTTCTCTACATTAGAACATGAAAATTTTATGTTATTTACAGGATCATGAATTAAATCCCAAATAATCATACAAGTTCTATTACAATTTCAAACGTAAAGAGTGGTCCGAATGAATTGCAGTAATGAATAAATGCTGATGAGCCAATGTTCTTGGATGAGCCGATGTACCATTAGTATTGATGTATTGCCATGATATAACCCAGAATGTCCTCGAATAAATTTATAATAATCCTAAATAATGATTTTGTTAATAATATCAATGAGCACTTTTCAATTTCAATGAATACTTTTAAATAACTGATTCCTCTGAAATTAAAGCTGAACTCAAAAGATGATGATTTTAGAGAATGAACAAAAAGTGGAAATGAATACTTTTGATGCAATAAACGTTGTAGAAAAATCTAAGACAAATGTACTTTAAAAATGTGAGTCGAACGTTTGCTTCCAGAGCCACCTAATTTTCTAGACAACATGAGACCTGGAACTCAAACACCAGCAAACAAACATATTTATAACAAGAGACCGCTCCAGTGGCCTAGTGGTTACAGCGTACGCCTTGGATGCGAAAGGTTGCCCTATGAAACCCTGGCCGAGTCACACCAAAGATTTATAAAAATGATACAATCAGCTTTCCCGCTAGGCGCTCATAATTGACAGGTTATTGTTAGGACCGGTCCGCCCTGGTGTCAGAATACTGTGAACAGGTGGGACATCCTGCTACATACCCGCGGAATGATGCACCCGCGCTAACCATCACCTTAAGCTGCCACGCTTCAGACATCGTAGTAATATGACTGAACCATTGTTAACGCAACGTTAAAACACGCACACTTTGTACAAGACAAAACGAAGGTAAACCTTCTTGAATATCCCAAGGTCACGGAGTCATGTCAACGTGCTTAAAGTATCTATCTTAAAGTATAAGATTCAATCATTGACAAAAGCTAACTATGTCATATGTTGTTTATAGACGACGCTTGCAATCAACAAAAACGAAATAAATGTAAAATATACATATCCAGTACATTAATGAAAGCCAAGATCAACGTTCACAAAATCAATTTATGCTATTGACTTTCGGTTACGACGTGTGGCGATAAGTACATCAAACTACTCTGCTAAATATAAGTTTTAATAGTACAATAAAAATGAAAGATATCCATTGCGTGCAGATGGTATAACAATGTGTTGTAATTAACGTGAGATACCATATGCACACATGATCTAGGTTTAATTTAGACAACAATAATGACTGCTTTGAAAATTTAACATACAAAATACTGAAAATTATTTTGCAAGAATTAATAATGAAATAAACGAAACTACAACAGTACAAACAAATGACACTACATATTCTAGAGTAACAAAAAGATCAAACCATCAATACATATTGATTGTAAATTATTTGACAGTAAGCCGAAACGGTAGGATTATTGTCGAATAATAAAATAGTGTGTTTATGATCCCCAGAATTGGGCAGACATGGTAAAATATAACATTGAAAAGTGCCATTTCACTGAATTAAATATACTCTTGGTATTTTTGTGGGATCATGATATCAAAATGTATTTCACACCACATAGTAAACTGAAATAGATAATAGTATGGAACTAGGTCAAAGAGAAATACATGCCATGATAATTAGGTGTTCTCTGGAAATATATATGCACAGAATATAAATGTATTGTCTGCAAAGGAAACGCCTTACGCGGTTAGTTTCTATGAAGCATTAAAAAATAATAATTGTTTCCAAAGTATTAAGATGTAAGACGACTGCTAAGAATAACGTAACAAGGGTTTATGAGGATATTTATTCTTCTTCGGTTGTCCATCCTGTTCGATGGTGACGCTAATGGCTTTTGTGTCCAAAGCTTCAAGCACACATGATGTTGCAGGTTGGGCATAGGAAGTCTTTGGACGTGATTGTCGGGGATGCTGAGGTGTACTGTTTTTCTGTCATCGCTGTGATTCTTTGGCAGTGGTTATCCTCCACTACCTAAATAGCGATGAGCGTGCTGCATGTAAACCTTACCTTGGCAGAGTCTCGTACCTTTTCAGGTTACACTTAGGGTTGTCTTTGTACCATTTCCTGGGGCGCCCTGCGCTGGGCTTTCAGCGGTAATGCCTTAATTCTAGGATTACAGGTCCATTTAAAGACTTTTAAGTTGGACACTCTGTCTTGCCATCTTATGCACATGATTACCCGTAGTGAGTGCATGTGGAATTGCTCGATCTGCGTAGGATTACCACACTAAGCAATCCGGGTTTCACATCCATAGAGCAATGTCGTGAGGACGACAACTTTTTAAACCTTGATCTTGGTGGACTGTGACATCATGTATTCCTAGGCTTGGATTGCCCGTCGGATTCTCGCTGTAGTTTCATTGTCCACAGACCCATCTGAAGACATTGTGCTTCCCATGTATGTAGAGCTCTCCACGTAGGTGGTTTTCCAAGTGCGCCATAAGTGCTACGTGGTCGGCAAACAGAGCTTCGAGAAGTAGTATGTCAGGTGTCTTTTTTGTTGAAGACGAGCAATGAAAATCAAACAAGGATCAATCAAGGCGATACTTCATGTAGACTCTAATGTCGAAGTCCTTCGCTGCATGGAATATTACTTGAGTGAAGAAGATGCTGAACTGTACAGGTGGGAGTACACAGCCCTAATACACTCCAGTCGATACGCTAAAGTGTTCTGAGTGCTCACAATTGGACACGACCTCTTCTGTCATGACGTTATGGAACAAATATATAAGGGTGGTTAACTTTATGGGGCAGCCAAGGTTTCCTAAGACAAGCCACGTGGCTTCTCTATTAAGATAGTCAAAAGCCTTGGTGATAGAGATCCATATTCTTTTCCATGCATTATCCCGTATTTGCCTCACGGTGAAGAATCCGCGCTGTGAATCAAGAAGTAATTCCTCTGAGAGGGCTGCGACAAGGCTGTTCAGAACGGTAAAGGAAAAACTATTCAATGCAATGGAGGGCAGATAAATTCCTCTGCAGTTCTTGCAATCAGCTCTAACACTTTTATTATTGTATAGAGTGATGAGAGTGGCATCTCGTAGATCTGTAGGTGTTTCCTCCTTGCCCCAAATGCAACTGAATATATCATGGAAAGATCCAAATGAATCTGTGTCATGAGCCTGAAATACTTATGCAGGAATTCTATCTTTACCTGGTGCTCTGCCACAGTTCATCTTTTCAGTTACAAACCTACTTCTCAGATTGGTACAAGTCTGGCTTTTCATGGACTGGTCTTTGATGTATTTGCTATAATGTTGTTGTATTTGTTGTGATGTTGAACTGTCCACAGTCGATGAGCGATTGAGGAGCGATTGAGGAGCTGACTGAAGTGTACATTCCATCACGCTTGTATCCATTCCATGTCTTTAATTGTTGCAGTGCCATCTTCTGAGAACGGATAGGTTGATCCTGATCTGGGAGGTCCATAATCAGCTTTAACCGCACAATAGAACATCGTGGAAATCCTCATATCAGTACGTTGCTGGATTCTCTTAGCTTTATATCCCAACCATCGATCCTGCGTTTTTGAAGTTCCAGTTGAGTCCTAGACTGCAGTTTCTTGAACTTGTCTCTCCTGGAGATGGAGGTTTTGTCTTTCGGCCGCTCAGATAATGCCCTGTTCTTTTCTTCAATCATGATTTTGATGCCCTCATTATACCCATCGAACCAGTCATGGTGGACTCTTGTTCTATGACCCAGTACTGTGTTAGTTGTTTCTGTCACCATCTTTTTAAACTTGGTCCATTTTTCAGTTAGGCATCCAGTCAGTGGTCCTTCAACAGATAGATGGTTGTTGAGTTTGATTCGGAACTCTGTCTAGTGCTCCGGGTGCTTTAACTTGCTTGTGTTGAGTACAGGCCTTACCTTTTTGGGTCGTTTATGGTGATGAGGGATACTGTGAAGGTTAAACTTGGTTCTGACAAGTCTGTGCTCAGTGAAGCACACTGCTCCACGCATGGACCTGGTGATGAGGACATTACTGACGTCCCTTTGCTTAGTTGTGGCATGGTCCTTGAGAAGACAATGCTAAGACCTTGGGTGCATCCACGTTGTCTTGCACATGTCCGCTTTTCTGAATATAGTCTTCGTGATCAAAAGGCTGTGTTCAGCACATTTGCCGCGGAGAAGCGGACCGTTGTTGTTCCTTTTCAAAATTCCATATTTCTCGACCACAATACTCTGCTGAGCTTTGTCCATGCCAACTCTAAAGTTGAAATTATCCAACATGAATAACGTGTCATTGGCCAGAACATATCTTTGGATATAGTCCAAGTCAGTATGGAACTGTTGCTTGGTTTCATCTGGACATGTTATGGTTGCGGAATAGGTACTTATGATTGTCAGGAATTGTTAGCATCTAATCGGGATGCGGAGTTTCACGAATCTCTCGTTGATGCACGTTAGTAGGTCTAGGAGGTTGCTCAGCAAGCTTGCCCCAATGTCAAGTCCACGACATAGATCCTGTCCTTCTCTTCACCTTTTCATGCCTGCGTTTCTTTTCTAGAAAAAGGTGTACTCACCTGTCTCCGTCAGAGATTACTCCCCTGCAAATCGTGTCTCACTGAGTGCTGCCAAATCAATATTGTATCGTGCTGGTTCTTTAGCGATAAGGGCTGTTCGTCTTTGGGGTCTTGCGCCCGTCTTTTGGCCCATAATTATACATACATTACATTCTCCTATGACAATTTGCATTCTTCCTGGTTTCTCTGTTCTACTATTTTCTGAGTTTCGACCGCATTAAAGGATATTCTGCCAGTCACAGTAGACTGCCTAGACTTTATAGGGCCGATAACGTTTAGGTCACATGTTATAGACTCCTCCTGTACAGGGCGAGCAGTGTTGTCCTCAAAAGGGTTGCTCATCACTCAGGATGCTGCCGGACTCAGAACGACCACGTGTCCAAGGGCAGCTTACGTGCATATTTATGACTAGGACTGCCCGTGGTCACCTCCACCTATGGCTTCTCCACACCCCAATCAAAGCAGGAATTTTAAAATTTACTAGCACAGTCACATATGGGATGCACAACAAACCTGTGCCGGAGAGCACTTAAAGTGGGAAAGTCCTTACTCAGTGGCGATCCCACTACCTTGGCCACGGGAGCCGATTCCTAAGGGCATGAAGCATGATAAGGACTGGCTATTACGTTGGCTGCAGTTGATGGACGCGATTTATAATGTGCTTCATCGATGTCATCAGCACTCCATAGCACTTTTCTGGTCCGCCATGAAGGTCGTTGTTTCGATTATGATCTAATCCGTCTAATCAGCCTGAAGGTTTACTTGGAAGGTCCCTCTATTTAACCCATAGGTGGGGCAGTAGTCGATATGACGACACTGTATGCCTGGGGTCGAATGCTGCATAGTTACCATGTGTTGCCACGAGGAGGCACTGAAATAGTCTTAATGGTGGAGAGGCAATGTACTGGCTGGGGGAGGTGGGCTTACGTGCTAGGCTCCCCTTTTTGGGAATGGATGTTCGAGGCTAGTCAGCGATTACTAGTTAAAGCAAACTATACAAGCAACAACTACACTATTCCACTAGACGCATCAAACACTCTGTGGCACAGCCATTAGCACACTTACCAGGATACTGGAACGAAATAATTTTACGCAATATGAAAAATGCGTTGTAAAATAAAGTTGGAAAAGATGTTCATCTTATGAGAACATTTTGAGACCGATAACGCAAACGCTGTAACTCAAACACTACATATTATACATATAGAGTTATACAGTCTGAAGTATAGGTTTTTACTAAACATGTTTACTTATAAAATCGCTGGAGAAACGGCGACCTAATGGAAATTGTAAAAGCAAATTTTATCCTTACTCATAGATATACTTTAAGCTAATATAGATTATATTGTCTATAGATTTCAGAAGATGGTAAAACAAATTGAATCAAATAACAAGTTGACATCTTACCATCTTAAATTCAAGAGCCAAAGTCTAAAATAAAGTTTTAAAATTCCGGAAGAGTCCTTTTCAATAGAAGGAGCAATATATTTGAAAATCGTGCAATATAATTTATTTTAGACAGGTTAAAACTTGTGTATGTTTTTTATTTAAAACATACAACAGAAACAAACATTTCGCAAACATAAAGGTTCTACCAAAGATTATGTAACTCAAATATATGTATATCACAACGCATCCATAAATTAGTTTATAAAATCAAAAAATTTTCAACATTGAAATAATGGGGACTTAACATCACCGGTATTCCAAGGAAACTGCATGACATTCGAAATATTGAAAGTATTTGGAATTTTCGCAAGGTTAAAAATAAATAAAGCTTGATTAAAAAGAGTACGACACATTTCTAGACTACTAATAGTTCGCACTATAATCATCTAACTTATATTAGGCACTAACTTATAAAAAGGTAATAGACATAAGCATGATGTACTTTGTCCTTGAAACGATATTATTATAATGATAAGTACTAGCATTGTTTCCAGATTGGGCTGAATTAAATCCGCTTGTTTCGACCTTGTACGAACAGGCAAGATAATAAACTTAATCAACACTTTATTTTCTGTTTTGATCTCGATACAGCTATATACTGAGTAGAAGTAGCACTTTTAAATGATTATGCAAAAATTATATGAACTGTATCGACAACTGTATTTGACACTGAGCAAGAATTCAGTAACAGTCTATTGCCTCAGTTAATAAAGAGATACAACGAACATTATAACAAATGCTTAAATTATGTATTGAATTTGGAATTCCTGTATTTGTAGCAGCAGGAAATAATACCTGTGATTTCGGTTACATTTATAACAGAGTAGTCTGTTCCAAAGTATCACACATGGTAACGATGTAAGCTAGTGACCGGTCATGCTTCGTGTGCCAAAAGTAAAGGCTAACCACATATTATCACATATAATATAGTACTATGAAAAAGCACTCCAGATATGGGGTCCGAATGTGACTATGTACAAACACCACGGATGAATAACTGTTATAACATCCAAATGCATTTACTACAAGCTAAATCTTATGAAATTTGAATGTCACGAATGTTTGATTATAATTCCAGGAAAGTAATAAATATCAAAATCATTGAGTAACTTCCCAATAATCCTTATAATCAAGCAAATTATTGTCTGTTTAGAATAAATGATACAGCTCTGCAGTTCCATAGGATCACGTGATGATATCCCGATCTCCATCTATCTCATATTTGACCTATTTTCAACCAACTAGTTGTTGACGTGAACTTTGCAATTTCAGCTGCATCTATGAGTGAAGAAAGTACATTGCACAGGCCAGCCATAGCATTAAAGAATTATGATATATCATTGCCTAAATCAATCCAACAGAGAAGAGCTATCATATAAAAATTGTATATGTGATATAGATATCTGTAACAATATATATATATATATATATATATATATATATATATATATATATATATATATATATATATGTGTGTGTGTGTGTGTGTGTGTGTGTGTGTGTGTGTGCGAAACCTTAATTACATGACACAATTTTACCCCTGGAAAATAGCAAAGATATTATTTAACATGAAAGTATACTTTCTTAAATTTATTCAAAGCTCAAGTGTCGTTTAAAATCATAATTGGCTTGAAAAACGAGTACTTGTTTCCACACAGTAATGTTTTTAAGAGTGTGTGTAGTGTGCATTTGAGTAGTCTCTATCGATATTGAATATGAATTCAGATTGTTATTTTAAGCGAAGTCTATTAGGAATAGAATAATTGCCGCTAGTTGTAGCAAGAAAACAATTTGCACCCAAACCTTGTCACCTGAGGAAAACAGTTAAAGTTGACTCAGGAAACTAGATTTGATTATAACGTTCTGTGCATTTCCCTAGAGTATTTAAATCTATAATATTCATTTTATTTTCTTACAAAGTAAAACAAATCTATGAATCTATGCTTATATTTAATCGGTGTCGACATTTCTGAAGTTATTATTTTAGCCATGTTTGTAAGGAAACGTGTATTTTTCATGGCCGTTCCTTTATCTAACTTTGTTTTAAAACATTTCTCTGGGCTATGCCATATATTGTTGGAGAAAAAAAAACTAAAGGAACTGTTCGGGTAAGTGCCGGGGTATGATTCAAATGTAAAATGAACACAGCTTGGAATAAGCTGGCATGAATGTTAACATATAGCTGACGATTTTCAACATGCACATTAGCCAAACAGTCGGAGATTCAAAGAAAATAAATAGTCATTGCCATGAATCGGTAGACTCATGTTCACTGAGCAAGATTTCGTCAATGGCTTCTTTTCCTGACATCCATCGTCTAAATGTATTTTATTGTCATATTTAATATTTGCTCGCGCCAGAATGTTTCCATTTAGAGCAAGTCCTTCTCGCAGTATTTAAATTAGTTTAAAATGTCGTGAATCTAAGAAGAATGAGTTGACATAATGCAAAAAGCCATACCCCAAATAAACCGTTATTTTTTCTCTCTTTTCCACAGGCAATGCATGAATGTTTGTAAGTTGCACAATTTCTGTGTCTGTCATCCATATTTCTGTGACCTTTCATAGCGAATGAATTAACTAAAAAACAAATAGACATATATCTTATTTCAGATCATAACTATTTCAGGCAAAATATAGAAAATCTGTGTCAATAGAGAAAATGTACCTATGATTTAAAAAGTGGATAAAGTAATTGTAGGAAAGATATCTAATTTGTAGTTCCAGGATTGCCCATATGTTTTTCTAAATACTCTTTATTATATTCAACATACGATTTATATGACACGTGGGTATTTTCAGATGCTCCTGAGATAAATGTTACAATTACTGGCTCCAATTATCAAAACATGACACCGTATGCCATTTGTGAAGCCAGTGGATTTCCCTCAAAGTATACATTCCATCCCTGGAAGCACGTGCTTGGAGAAGTGACAATTAGATCCCATCTCCATAGTAGTCCTGAAGACAACATATATTACAACAAAAATATATTGAAACTGAATAGGTTGTCACTGCAGGATATGGGATCTTACGTCTGTTCCGTCGACAACGGCGTAAAAGGGGTCAATGGGAATGTTATACAAACTGGTGCTGCAGTTCTTAATGTCAAAGGTAATATATGTTACCATTAAATTCGCATATATGACATACATTCTATTACACGTGCCTAATATGTAATGTATAATTCATACCGCTCTGATCCGGCATTACATAGAGGAAATTTAATTTGTACTTTCTCATTCGTTTCTGTCAAATTATGTATACTGTTGTCAGCTGAAAGGAATGTCTAATGTATAACCCTATTGTATCAGTAGTATAAAGTCAGTGATTTCAAATATCTTGGAACATTAGCGCACTGAGTATTAGACCAAACCTTGTTGGTATGCTTATTATTGAAATGCATGGTTATATGTTAACAACGTGATGAAAATACAAAGATTATAGTTATTGTCCTTTAATTTGAAATTAGATTTGAATCTTATTCTGCTGCCAAATACAATACGTTTAATGAATCGACTTCATGTGTAACATTTTCAAATAACACTATTAATATAAAATGGTAGCATTGCGTATTAAAACAAAATACGTGTAATGAATCGACTTCATATTTAACATTTTTAAATCACACTATTAATATAAAATGGTAGCAATGCGTATTAAAACAAAATACGTGTAATGAATCGACTTCATGTGTAACATTTTCAAATCACACTATTAATATAAAATGGTAGCAATGCGTATTAAAACAAAATACGTGTAATGAATCGACTTCATGTGTAACATTTTCAAATCACACTATTAATATAAAATGGTAGCAATGCGTATTAAAACAAAATACGTGTAATGAATCGACTTCATGTGTAACATTTTCAAATCACACTATTAATATAAAATGGTAGCAATGCGTATTAAAACAAAATGTTTAAAATTTTATGCCAATTCGAATTTCTACTCCTTGCTGTTTATGAATGGGTATCGTGTCATTGTAAAGTGAAAGTGATTTACAGCAAAAGAAACCAACAGAATGACGGATAATGTATGTCGATTTATTTATTTCTATTCTAGGGATCCCAGCTGTGGTAAATATAAAAGATGACACATTTGCTGGAGAAATTGGTTCACCTGTCATTGTCGCCATACACTTTTATAGCGACCCGGTCATTAAGGAGTTTACATTTCTAAGAAATGGTACGGACGTCAAAAACACTAGCAGGACATCAACGTATATCTGCAAAGACATTGTTGAATTAATGTTCTATGGTATCAAGGTTAAGATGGAGGTCCAGACTGCAAATCTGTTGATTCGGAATCTAAGGACATCTGATTTCAAAGACTACACTCTTGTGTTAGAAAATTCACATGGTAAAGTGGAATTTACATTCCAGCTGGATCCATCAGGTACGAAATCACTGTAAAAGCATAACCATACAGCTTAATACAACGACAGGTTTTCAATGAAACTATTATGTTTATTGCTATCGTATATAACTAAAATGAAAAACACCCTTAGGCATGTTTAATGTTTCCTGTGTATTGTGGTGGGGTGGGAGCAGGTAGCAACTGAGAAGTACTCCACAAAAGATGTGATTTAACTCAAAACGTTTGTGTTAATATGATAGAAGATAGAATATTTCACTAGTTTAAACCATGCTATACTGTAAGTGTTCAAAGTGTGCAAAAAGTTAGTTTGCGTGATTGCCCACATAACTGCTTATCTGTGATCATTTGATCTTCTCATCGTATGAAAACCATTGTAGATTAACTAAACGTGTTTCGGTTTAAAGTTGTTTTCAATTCAAGGAACATAAGTATTCTATATTTAACAAACATTTAATGATTATAACAAAATAAAAGAAATCAATTTACGAATATCTAACTGATGAATGTTTCCATTTAACTTATTGCCCCCCCCCCCCCCCCATATTCACTGGAAGGGGAGTTAAGCCTAATGAATATATGAGCATTAGTGATTGTCCTAGACTACTACGGATGCTTAAATTTGAAAACAACATGATTCAACTTAGTGCATAAATTTATGTCGTCCGAATCTCTTAACTGAACATTTCTAAAACTGAAAGCCTGCAGTCCAAATCGCCAGATCATACTTCAGTACCATTTCCGAAATTATAATTCTGAAGTAATGTGTAATTCATATGATATTATTTCTGCCTTCATTTCAGCATCGGCTAAGTTTAATGGGTGAGCCGAAAAACTCAGCATGTTTAATAGTTGAGTGGATTGGATCTAAAATTCTCTAAACTCACATTTGGTCATCAGCGAGGTAGAAAATATCTAGATAAGATCTAACACTACTTTGTATTGATACTCTCAACGCAGAAGAGTTTGACTTTAAAAGAACAGTAAAAAGCTAGAAAGTAATTTTCGACTATAACAAATTTGAAATTTTTATTTACTGTAATTTACTAAATACTAAAACTTCTTTTGTTTCTAAGACTAATTAGCTGAGGTGTTCAAGTGAATAGTTTGAACGCTCATGGCAGGTTAGTCGATATGTCTAAGACAGCAGATTAATTTAATTATAGCAGCGTGTATGATTTTGAAAATTTTTACTGAAATCTTGGTTGTTACCATTTTTTTCAAACAAGGAGATATATTTTAACATTCTGAAGAAATATCATCACAATTATAAAATCATGAAATAGTATATTATATTATTTGTTTTATAACGTCTGTAAAAGTACATGATGCAAAACTATTTTCATGATTAGCCGAGATAATAGCCGCTATCAAGGTTACAGTTCCAAACCTATATGAAGCAAAGAAATCAAGTTAGATTAAATTGATAAAGCCGCAGACGAATTAATGACAGTTTTGCGGATAATACAAATTGACTAATTTTGCCATCAGCCTGGTATATTTCTTACGCAGGACAGAACTTAATATGATAATGATCACTATTATCCTCTTTCTCGATAACACGTTTACAATTGTATATGTGACAACATAGATATGTTCGTATAAAACCGACAGAAGCGTCTGACGTATAACATGTAGAGCAAAATATAAAAAATCAAATACAAACATTGCTATATATATATATATATATATATATATATATATATATATATATATATATATGATAAGCTATGTTTCTTCATTCTGACCTAATGAATGTTGCTCACAAATGGACATATTTCATGCAATACTAACTGGACTCTGGTTGTTGTTTTAAAAGTTGTTTCATAATACTTTACGGAGCTTTGTCTACAAAAAAGACATGCCTAACGCTTTAATTGAATTATTGATATAGTATCACAACATATCGGATATATAAATGCCAGCAACGTAATATTTTATTTCCAGTTTAAGAAAATTTATTTGGGAACATTTAGATTATGATATGCTTAGTTTATTCCACACGAGGCCGTACGTCGCACTATATAAATATATATAGCTGATTCTGAGATGGAACGTATGCTAAAGGAAACCTATTGGATTCACCGTCTTAATACGGTATATCCAAAAGGTCTAAATTCCAAAACACTATACGACATTCATTAATCACTTTTTTAATTATGACCCCTGTTTACAATCAGTTAAGAATAGTTTTATATCATTCTAAAAATATTTTTATACCATTCCAATTTACAGAAAAACTTAACTAGTGAAAGTACAACAAATAAATATCATAAAAATAAGTTAACTAATTCTTACATATGAAAGCATATTTTTAAATTAATTCTGAATATATTATGATTGAATATTTATACTTTTTTACTATACAAATTGAGTTCCGATGAAAATACTGAGCATCTGTCAATAATATATAAAGATATAATATATTACTATTTTTATGTTGAATTTGTTTTAATTTTCAATTTTATTTATTTATTTTATTTTTTATATCTTTTTTAAACGCGCATTATACATAATAAAAGTATTAATCAAACTTTGTCGCCATGTATTCATAAATTATATATATATATATATATATATTGGAAACTATCTACCTATCTATTCATGTGTGACAATTATCAAAATTGGGAGTGTAAGCGTATGTTCTCTATTCAAAACAACCCTATTATCTGGTACCTGGCTGATTGAATTGTATATCCATTTAGTGGATTTTGTTACATGAAAATGATGTAGTTTTGGTGATTGATTACGATTATGTTGAATGTTAGCATTAGCGTTATCATATATTTTTAAGACTATGATAGTATCATCTGTGTATAGACTGATTTACAAAACGTAAAAAATGTATTACTAAGATTAGAATATAATTATATCATTGACGAATGAAATTTTAAAATTATTTTATATGGTACGTACATATCTGTCTTGGGCTAATTGTTTTTGTGGTAGCTACAAATGAAGAAACTAAAGACCCAGCAAGAATATATATATATATATATATATATATATATATATATATATATATATATATATATATATATATATATATATATGCGATTTTGTTCCATCAGTTATTCCGGATGTATGCTTATTCGGTGGCTATATGGGTTAGTGCTTTTAGGGAACGTTATGGGTGCCGTAACCAACGGACCGAAGGATGAGATCTTGGTAAAGTACTAGTTAAAACATCTCTGACCTATTTAATAATATTTTTTCTCCATTGTAAAATATTCTATTCAGATTACCATGGATCTTCCTTCGGGATTCAGGGCGGTACTCTCAGCATAGTTTGGTTTTTAATTTGTAACTTTTTAAAATTAACCTCTGTACACTCTAACTTCTGTCGTCAGGATCCGTAGCGACCGTCTACTTAAATTTGAATTAACTTTTAGATCGATATACACGTGTGTCTGCTATACACGGATGCCTATATCATCAACTTTGTTCTATTCTAAATTGAGGGTTGTGTTTAGTTGAGAAGAGTAATGTGGTTGGTGTGAACAACAAAGGCTGTGGTTACCGTTAACTAGCTAATTCTGTTCGAATCTCTGTAACAATTCCCTAACCAGCAATATATATATATATATATATATATATATATATATATATATATATATATATATATATATATATATATATATATATATATATATATATATATATATATATATATATATATATATATATATATATATATATATATATATATATATATATATATATATGTGTGTGTGTGTGTGTGTGTGTGTGTTTATGTCTCTGATTACGTTTTGAAAGCAAAGCACGAAAAGATTAAAATTAATTCTTACCGTAAGTGAGAATGAAATGGTTATTTTATGGCGACGTTTTTGATGATATGTCACTTGTCACCTTAAACGTACCTTAGCGCACTATAATCTGGGCAAGATCGGACCTAAAATGAAGTTTTTGCGTCTTCTGCCTTTGATTGACTAATTTAATTAATGAAGAAATATAAATTTAAGTTTTGAAATCAAAGTTCCGTGAAAACAAATGATGATGTCATTGAAAACTTAAATGAGACTTTCGAAAGTCATCATTAGTTGATGACCTCTCTAAAAATAGGATTAGCAACGTTCCGGTTGCAGAAAAATGATGTGATATCAGTATAATACTTGCTAATCGACACATACTTGTATGGTTCTGCTTCATGAGAAAAATCCATGACATTTTCAACTATTAGTGCAGCTGTAACTTTATGTCAAGTAAACGACAGGTTACTTTGCTTCACACATTTAGCTACTTGACCATGAGCCGACTAATCGAAGGTACACCAACCAATACAATTGTATGTGCGTTTTGATGTCATAAACCGTGATGTATGTATTTCATAATGGCATAGGTAAGCATTATGAGCATTTCATAATGGCATAGGTAAGGTTGACTTGTTCATTTAATACTTGAATAGGAATCGAAAACTAATATAATTATATTTCATGACAAAGGTCAGTCTACAAAAGACATACTTATATTTGGACGAAATTTGTTATGCATTATATTTGCACTCATGTATCTTGATTATGTCCTTCAAAGATGTTTGACACATTTTACTACAACATATTTATAGAAGATGTAATTGAGTTTCACTTTGATCCCGGTTTTAATGGAGGTCGAAAACAAACTTTCATCCTCGAGTACAGATCAGCGACCAGTTATGACTGGCAGAATACCAGTATTACAGATCTGCAAGAATACCAGACGGAGTATCGACTACCTAATGGAATACATTTTGTAAATGTCGCACAACCTCCATCCGGATATTATATATACCGGGTGTATTCCGTGAATAGCACTGGCAGAAGTTCATAATCCATGAACGTTTATTTATTTTTTTTTTTTGTATTACACAAGGTACAAAACCTCATTTTTTTCACAAGTGTATCTGAAATCTTTCCTAATGTAATACATTTTGTCAGTGCCACGAAACCTCCACGTGGAGATTATATTTACAGGATGTTTTCTAAGAATGATATAGGCCAAAATCATTACTCCAGGGACAATTATGATGCTATCCTGCCAGGTAAAAAGGACGAATTTATTTGTCACGTGTCTCAAATCAATTGAATCTTTTTTTTATTTCACAGTAGTCTATATTGATTCTCATACAACGTAGCCCTTCTGGTTGTATCTTTGCGATGTTTACAATGCATTTTATTGTGTGTTCTTTAGAAAATTACACAAATTTCGCAAGGGAACAGCTCTTTGTACAGGGTATTTCATTTATTACTAGAGGTCATTTAAAATCTCTTGCAGCTGTCAGTACAGTCAGAGCACTTCCTTCCCATTTATCAGGCTATCTGCTCAAGAAATACATTTTAACATAAGCAAAGTATTTGTGACTTGTGATTATATAATGTGACTGATAGCAAGGATCAAAGCAAGTAATTCATACTGTATAGGTAATTAGGCAAAAGAAGAAACACGTAAGTGCATGGCACTAACATATATGGATATATATCGTCACTTTTACTAACGCAGTCTACGCACTTGATAAGCCCAAGTTGCAGAAGAAAAACAGAAACGTCTAAAAGAATGAAATGCACAAAATTAAAATACGGTAGCACATTATAAACTTTAATGAATGTTGTATGCACATTACCACATTCACTTCATTTCATAAACAAATCCATGATGGATTCTAGTATCTGCAAGATTTCCTAAAATATGCTACTGAGTCAAAGATAAAAATTATATCACAGACAGTTACATATTTCAAGACTCTTCACCTAAGCTTTACTAGTTTGACCATAGTTCCGAATTACTACACTTACAATGCAATGGTAAATAAGTAAAGAACAATCTTCTAGGTAAAGTTGACTTAGATACAACATAAAATCGAAGGCTACTTACTTACAGCACCACCAAAAATATATTTTATAAGTTTTAATATTATATCCCACTCCAAAAAGGAAATACTTTATCGAAGAAGGCATTTCATTTCTGGGAAAAAAAGACATTTAATTTTAAATCTGAAATATCTTCAAATGTTGTGGCGTGTGTATTAACGAGCTGCAATGAAATATATGAAATACAATTGCTTGACTAAGCTCTCCTTTGGTGGTTGCACAATTCTACAACATATTTATTGAGAGCTGAATTCCGTTTCCCCTAAAACTGAGGTCTAACTGAAATCTCCTTTGAAACACACCCCTGCAATATTTGTTGGTTATAAGGTCATTTAAAATTAATTAATCCTCTTCCATTGTGTTTGCTGCAACTGAAAAAGTCTTTGTTCCGTGCTAGTATAAATTAAATGTTTTAAAATAATGCCAGAAGCAATACTGAAAAGGAATGGTACCAATATATCACGTTTATAATCCGTTTGGGATAATGAGACTGCGATATTTATGTTCTTGCCTTTTTATTATTTTCTCATTAGTTGGTGAGATCTTTAAATACTCCGTACCCGTGATGTTCTTGTTTGATTTGTAGTAACTACAACATACAACATAGTTCTGGAGACAAATCGCCATAAATACCACACACCCATTATATTACCGTCTTTGTAAAAATCAGATAGATAGATATACTATAAAGCAAATTTCAATCTGACAATGAAAACAACATAACTTCTAAATACATAATGTTGAACATATGTTTAGTATCATCACAACCATGCAATCATATTATACATGTAAGGTGTTCCATGTTTTCATCCTTTTAATAATGAATCGTGACACTAAATACGTATTAGTCATATAACAGATTATACAATGCTCGCATCACTTTTAATTGACAAATTTTATCTGCGTGCAGACCCTTCACAATTTTGTTACGATACCTGGTTAACGTGACCATAGTAAAATAAATTTGTACACTGTTTACCTTAGCTCTGATGTAAGTGTACTCTCTCAGAGGCTGTATGTCTTATATTTGTTTGCCCGAAGATATTGCATTTGGATTCCGCGAATGATATTTATCACTTTCTTGTTCATTTTTAATAAAGATCTCACTGTATTATTTTGTTGAATACCAGCAGTGCTATTCTAAAAAAAAAAATTAGTTTCATCCTTTTATTTTTGTTCTACAAGCAACAAAATATTCATAATTAATTACGAAAAGGACAACAAATTAAACGCGTAATACTTTCCTTCAAAATGTTGTCTTATAACCTAAATTGAAGTTATTTTGTTTCAGAAATCATAGGCACTGGAGACGAGAAGAATCCGGGTAACCAATTTGTGGTGACAATGGTTGTTACGATGGGAACAGTAATAGCTGCTTCAGTAGTCGTTGTTATCGCTTTAGTCATCGTCATCTTGAGGAAACGATCAATCCCTCAAAATCCACCGTCTGGTATGTTCTTTATAAAACAGTAATGCTGACACGTTCAGGCTTTGTTAATCAGGACGCAATACTAATGTATTTAGAGGCTTGAAAACACACAGTATTAGGATCTGGTTTTATTAAACTTGTTCAGGTTTACAATCATGTACAATATGAAACCAGTGTTGTTGAAATTTCCCTAACAGGGCATCTAGTATATACAGTGCACTAAATAGGATTACAGCAATGTTTTTTTTTTAAAAAAAAGATTCATGAGTGAATTTTGTGAAAGTAAAATGGGTTAAGAGTAGTATCGAATATATAAATATTGCATGCAGAACCAAAGTACAGTATGTAAGTATTTTTTATATTAATACGACCATTTCACGAATACAGATTAGGACACTTTTCGTGCTCATTTTTCAACGATCACTTTTAATTGTTGGGGTACAAAGGAATTTAGTACTTGAGCATGTTATTCTGCTTTATTTTGTACTGTGTTTATAATGTGTTAGATTTGTAATTAATTAGTATATCCACCTCCAAAATACAAGATGTTTATAATGTGTTAGATTTGTAATTAATTATTATACCCACCTCCAAAATACAAGATGTTTGTGCAGGACCGTTAATGTTAAGGATTCTGTTGTTTTTATTGCTTTGTTGTTTTCTTTTTTTTATTACAGGTAATACATCGACGGAAAGCGATGTTCCGGGGTAACACTACATTATAAGTACACACAAATACTCACACACTCGTTCACATATATTTCTTATAAGAGTTAGAACAGCTCGGTATAAAACAAGCTCAGAGTATAATAAACGGGATATAGTGGATAATAATTAGAGAAACATCAATTCACATGGAATCGCCATTGGCGAGAAACTGTTATATAAGTGGATACTGACTAAAATGATATATTGACTTATTTAATGCATAAATACCATAATTTCTCTCTCTCTCTCTCTCTCTCTCTCTCTCTCTCTATATATATATATATATATATATATATATATATATATATATATATATTCAGACTTTTCAAATGAATGACAGGTAATATGGAATAATGATATAACACGCTTACAGTTTGACAGAGATCAACGTTATCAATCTTACGATTGTAAGACAATGTCTAAAGGCATGTCTAACTACATAGCTTATACTGATTGTGATCATCCTTATTAAATTAACTAAAAGGCGCACATTCATATACATTTATTGGTGTAATGTCTAACAAGATGCGTCACTGAAGATTAAATATCGATCGATATTTTAGATTTTCTGTATTGATTGATGTGGTTTTAAATTAAGCAAATGGCTATGAGTATATCATTTAAAATAAATTCTAATATCCAGACTTGTCCTGTCCAGAGAGTCAAAAATATTTTATTGTCGTGTTGCTTTTTTCAATTTTTCTTTCTTCGTTTACTGTCGATTCAGCTATAATATCTGTTTTGCATTTAAGATCTGAAGGAGGTAGAGGAGTTGTCCCAACAGGCGAACATAACGCCATGTCAAACGATTATGATGGCATAAGGAATGTTATAGAGAGGGACAATGAATATCAAGAACTGCAAGGTCTTTTATCGTGAAGAATTTTCTTTAATGTTCTTATTTTCATGTTTGATCGAGTTCAAAGTAAAGGAGAAAAACCAGACAGAAATAATCAATACCTTTATTTTAATTAAGCAGCTGGCACTGTAATATCGTTATGCTCACCAAACTAGATTAATACTAAAGTTAAAGCAATAGCAGATAAACAAAACAGCTCTTCTCTTTCCGGTAAGTATATTATCCTAGAGTAATGACTTCTCTGAAACTACATTCATTTTGATTTGAGTTCAGATTATGTAATCGGTAATGACACAAATTTGGATACAAACTTGTGTATTTAGGTATAAAAAGGGCAAAATTCACCGCAAAAGTAAAGTGTGAACTTGACTTCATAATAAATTATGGTTAAATATATTTCGTCATATTTAAAATAAATTACCTTAATTATTGTGTATTAATTTTATTTTCAGATCTTTCCGATGCCAGTAGAGAAGCTTGTTCGAGGTAACTAGGAGAGTGATGTGCTCAAATCCTGAAGAGATGTTAGATTGCGTTTCAAAAATAATTTTAAGGCGAAAAGAGCGAAAGGAATAAGTACAAAGCTTAACAAAACCCAAGAAAAAGAGATAAAACGGCATATATCTCTATGAGGCTTATTGAGTCCTTTTAATAAAACCTTAATAAAACGAGCATATTTTGTTAAATACCGCATACTGTTACACATACTAGCATTTCCAACGTATTTAAGATTGACTACATTTGTACATGGGCCGAACTAATGAACTCAGCACATACCAACCCATTGTGTCTACCACAAAATGTAGTTCCTTACTTTATGTGGCTAATCTCAATCTTCACTGCGGGAGAGAGAGAGAGAGAGAGAGAGAGAGAGAGAGAGAGAGAGAGAGAGAGATAGGTAAAGAGAGAGAAGGAGAATATAACTGTACACCAGACAGAACGGAAAGTGCTATCCTTGGATTCTAAAACAGAATGCTTTATAATAATAGGCAGAATTATTATTTTAATACAAATAATAATATCATACAGGTTAGAGAATTTTAAATTCGTACTCTACAGAGATTCGAACCTTCGTCCGCGGGTAAACGGCACCCATCGCCTTGCCCGTATACACAAGTCCGTATTTTCCCATGACTATGCACACATCACCAAATAATGATGTTACTCAATCGGTACTATATATATATATATATATATATATATATATATATATATATATATATATATATATATATATATATATATATAATATGAGTATGTGTTTGATTTCTTAACATTACTTTAGCAATTTTAGTCATATTGCTACTACGTTTGCAGTGTGGCAGTTTACAGTGATGTATAGCACTAAGGCATCATGTTGCAGACATGTCACATTATGTCCCACCTAGTCACATTATCCTGACATCAGGTCAATCAATCCTAACGTTAACCCATGAATGCTGAGCGCAAAGCGAGACGGTTGCCAGAACTATTTTTATACGTTTTTGGTATGAGTGTGCCTGGCTTCGAAACCATCGACCTCCTATATCCGAGGCAGACACTATACCAATTAGGCCAACCGATCTAAAAATGTATATGTGGGGTTATATATATATATATATATATATATATATATATATATATATATATATATATATATATATATATATATATAACATGGCTATTTCAATGTTGGCATAATGTAATCAATCTGATGTGGCAATCCTATTGTTATATTAAATTGTAATCCACCCATGAAGCATTAATTCTCATACAGAAATAGGGTTCCAAAATTACGTTATGTTTCAACAGTAGTCTGTCGCTTCTATATTCTCAAAATCAGTGATAAAGTTCCACTGATTAGTCATTAGCGATGTAATAAAATAACGGTGAAAAACAGAAATCATCCCCATCTTCTAAATCAATTAAATGTAGTGCAAAAATTCATTAATACTCTCCCGCTTCTCCCTCCCTCCCTGCTTCCCTCCCTCTCTATTTCTCTCCCTCCCTCACTCCCACCCTCCCTCCCTCTCTCTCTCTCTCTCTCTCTCTCTCGGATGAATAAAGGATAGAATACATGAAGTATGTGGCGTGAGAGAGAAAAGAAAGTATGATCGTGCCCCACGTAACCGATAAGACCCTTGGACTTCGTAACGTCTTGATGTAGACGTTTCATGGGATTTTAGTACAGTGTTCATAATACCAGTGATACTCAGTTGCAATAGAATGCCAAGATTTATACGGTACATTAGTTAGGAGTGCTACATATACTGTGATATGTTTAATATTTAGTTTGGTCTTATTTCTTATTTCTGTTTTATAAAACATTTTTAAAAGGTACTATCAATAGATTATTTAATATTAAAATTTAAGAAGGCCGCTTTAACCCCAACTCTCCAATCTTTTTTCTCTCACTGGATAGGCAATGAATAAATGCCTTTATGGCAGGATTCCCAACCCCATCTCTCTCTCTGAAAAAAATATGCTAACAAACGAACATGGCTTATTTTCTCTTGTGTCAAGCAACGATGTCTCTGGAATTTTGTAAGATGGCAAAATGTACTCACACGAAGCGGTGGAAAGGGGAAATTAAAAATGGAGCCTAGAGGATAGAGCGAACTTTATTATTAGTGGCAATGTGAATTAAACCATCATAATGACTTATATGAACTGTAAATATGTTTGAATATTGAAACTACTTCTTGAAGATCCTTCATTTCTCTAAGTCTATATTTCCAACTCGTTTCAATCTTCTAGGCGGCATGTGAAAGACAGACGTTCAGTGTTAAACTAGTTAACCATGGTCTGTTTGCAGTGCTGTACTTTCTATATTAAAACCATCTTTCTGGTTAAATTATAAGTGCGTCTAACATTTATTTAATCGACATGAAATAAAAAAGAAGTTAAAAAAACAAACTAGAAAAGCAAATTCACCGTTTGCAATAGATATTGTGATTACTCGCAAAAGTTTAATTAATTACAATTTGTGGTGGACACACTTGAGAGGGTTATGCATAGTTTATTCATTCCGTGAATACACAGTTGCTGGAAATCAATCTTAACTGCACTGGAAACTGATGTAGCTACGATATATCAAAAATATGCAAAGCATAAGGTGTCACGGAATTGTATAGATCATTTTATTTATTAAATACATGTACTCGGGTTTCGTGTTATGTGTACAACGATACCCGAGGGTGATTTGTGGATATTGTACAATATTTCGAAATAGTGAGTTCGGATCATCTTATGCCGCACCTGCAAAGTGCTTTCAATGGAAAAAACTGAGTGCTTCCATCGCACAAACAATGTATGACGACTTCATCTATGTATTAATGCCTCACCGTAAGATTAAATCTTCACATTACGGAAAGTCTTGTCAGTGAGCGGTCTACTTTAAGAACTTGAACATCTTCAGATGTAGAGGTATGTGAACTATTAATTTCTTGTGTATAAGCTATAACTAATGTACTACCATGTCTTTTTATGTTTGCTATGTAGCTTCGGTTTCTGTAGTATAATGCAAATATTTTCTGTTCTTGTTTCTGACTTAACAAGGGATTTATATTAGTAACATAAAGCTGCATTTTTAAGAAAAATTTAGTACCGTATGATACTTGTTGGGCACGGTTAGGTTAACTTCCAAACCTGCTTGCTATTTTTTAATTATTGCACCAATAATTTAATCTGTATAACTTACCGTATATAACGTCATTACATTTTATCATATATGCCCGTGCCATGCATAGTATACGGTGTCAGATGTATTTTCAGCTGACCCGAATGACCGGAGCGATCTGAGTTATTCGAGTGATCAGAGTCGATGTGGTGCCAGCTGCATTGCTAACCATGGAAGTAGACCATATCAGCTGTGAAGCTAAGCCATAGCAGCCGCAGAGCTGAGTAAACAGTGTTGCTGGTCAAGGAGAAGATGATCGGGCGTTGCTGACCAAGATTGGTAGGCGCTGATTGTTTGATTGACCAACCTGGATTACTGACGGTTTGATTGGCCAGAGTGACTGGTAGCCGAGTGTGCTGGTGACGATGTGTGTAACTCCATACATGTAAAAGTTTAGCCGTGGGATGATTTTTGGGGTTTTGTAAAACCCAGTATGTTTTTGGGACTGTAAAGATAATGTGTATATCTGTCCCTTTTATTTACATAATTTCATTATTTGAAAGAAGGCATTTTACTATATGAGTAAAATACTACATTTGTTGTACTGTTTCAGTAAAACAAATCAATCAATTCGTTGTGAAATCATTGTGAATCATTCACCCCTTGTACGTGCACTGTGTCAGGTCTTTAATTTGTATTTTCATTATTAAGCCCGTGTGTGTTTTATGTTAATTGATCTAACATTTGGATCATATACACCACATATTAATCATAATTATTTGCTCATTCAAATCGTTCGTTTTTAAACATTGTATTTGTATCACCGTCGACAGTATTATACTGTAAATCCGAAATCTCACCCGATTATCTTGTTACAAATGTTGTCAGAAGTGAGATCATTTCGGATTTAACGGAGCACTGAAATTATTGTTTTATTTTCTTGTTTGATCTTTTGTATGGTTCAGACGCTCTTGACAAGACAATGAGGTTAAGTAGACATATAACATTGCTGTATTTATTTGTATACATTTCATGCTTTTGTTGCCTTTCGAGAAAGAAAATACGATTGGTCGAAATTATAGTAATTACGCATTTTTGCATAATAATGCACTTTAAGTTGGTCATATCAGACTTTTGAAACATCATCAATGAAAGTGCTTGTAGAACTGGGGAAACAGTTAGGCTAAGAGGGGTGTCCCTTAGCAATTTTGTACGTGAAGAACAGGCTAGGGAAAGGGATCAAAGGTTAAAGGAGAGGGAAATCGAAAAGGAGAAATTAGAGATAGAAAGGGAAGCAAAGAAGGAGTTGATATAATTTATTTTTAAAAACAGGCCGAAAAGGAAAGGTTAGAATGGGAGAGGGAATCAGAGAGGTTATAGATATAATTATAGAAGGGAAAGATAGAGTTAGAAACACAAGCAAAAAGGGAGAAGATAGAACTGCTTCAAGAAGTTGAGGATAGGAAGTTAGAAAGGGAAAAACAGGTGAGGTTAGAAGCTTTAGAGATTGAAGATAGCAATATGTAGAGGGAGTATCCAAGAAATTATGAGCTGTTGCAAATTAAAAGGGAGGGGGAACATGATATGAAACCGAGAGGTCCAAAATTGTCCCCATTTGAAGACGACAAAGATAACATGGATAGTTATCTAAGCAGGTACACCACTGTATAAAAATGGATAAAAGACGATTGGTAGCTTCATCTTAACACGTTGTTGAAGGGTAAAGCATTAGACGTATATTCGAGTTTACCCGCGGTCAATTCGTTGAATTACCTCGCGTTGAAAGACGCACTTCTGAAGTAATACGAGCTAACCGAGAAAGTGTTGCGCAAGAAGTTTAAGTACAGTCAACCCAAGAGAGGCGAAACATTCACCCAATTCCTCAGTAGGACATGCAATTATTTGCGACGATGGGTGGAATGTGGTAAAGTCCTTAAGATATTTGAACGTCTTATCAATTTCTTGCTTCGGGACCAACTCCTTACAAAGTGTGGCAAGAAGTTATATTTGTTTTTGAGGGAAAAGATCTTCACGAACATCTATATGACATGGCCATACAGGCGGATTTATTCGCTGAAGATCGGGGAGGTTCACAGAACGTCATCTAGCAAGAGAGCAAAGTTGGGAATCAGGTCAGGACCAAAAACCCAGAGAACTGAAAATCCTAGTAGCGATAACAAAGAAAGGCATAAGGACAAGAAATGTTTCATCTGCAAGGAGGGGGGTCATATCTCCCCCAATTGTCTTAAGCGGAAGGGACCAGTCCAGAGAGTCTCGGTGGCCACTGAAGGCAGATGGTCGGTAGATGGAAAATTCGATGTTTTTCAGCAGGCTAAGTGGGAAGCACAGTACAAGTCAGCGATGCGTGCGAGGACCGTTCGCGATGCGATCTAATCGATCAGCACATGTATGTTCTCCGAGGCAAGGGTACCGACGGCAAATGGCACTGCAAACTGACAAGAGGGGACCATTTTACGAGATACAGGGTGCACTAGTGTATCCGTGAAATGGAGCCTCATCCTCGATGACCAATTGCTTGGGTTTAAATCCACCATGCATGCTACTGGACCAAACAATCGACCACGTTTCTGTCGCCAGGATAGATATTGAAACACCTTTCTTGACCAGAACCGTGCAAGCGTTGTGCATATCCAACCCGATCTATGAACTTACGATTGGCAATGTACAGGGATTTCGACTCCCATCCTTGTTCGACTTCAGACTCCCTATCATCCTAGCAGTGCAAACTAGGGCTCAGGTAAAGGAGGATAACGAATCGTGCTGTTGTTGTTGTTGTCGTGGGGTATAAACGCCATTTTCAGCGCATGATAGGCTATGCATGGCGGCCAGTATTAATGGTGGAGGAAGAACCCGGGAAAACCCCAGGAAGAACCACCGACCCATGAGAAGCTACTGGCAAGCTTTCTCACATACCCACATTGGCCGAATCATAGACTAGAACCCAAGTAGACAGAGGTGAGATGGCAGTGATCCGTAACGGAGAGCGCTTTAGACCACTCGGCCACTCAGGGCCCCCAAACCGTTATGTAAATTAAATGTACCGGAAGCCATTACTGATATCTCACGCGAAGAATTTCTGAATGAGCAAGAACGTGACGCGTCTTTACGTGCAACCGCGGCGGAAGCATTATCGGGTACCGTGAGGAAGACTAAGAGCGGGAGTTCCTCTAAATTTCTAACTCGAAAAGGTTTAATGTACAGTGAATAATCTATACTTGATAGGACGTTCTTTCAGCTAGTGGTTCCCAGAAATTCAGATCGCATATACTCAAGGTTACGCACGACTTGAGTATGGCGGGTCATTTAGTTATGAAGAAAACAACATATAGGGTATCAAGAGAATTCATTTGGCCTGATGTCAATAGCAATGTAGCACGGTTTCGTTACTCGTGCGATGTTTTCCAGAAGACGGTCACTAAGAACAGAGTAACTAGAGTACCGTTAGTTCAGATTCCCTTCATAGATACTCTGTTTAAAAGAGTGTCCGTTGACATTGTAGAACCTATATTGCCACATTCAGATCGGAAAATCCGATACAACTTGACGCTAGTAGATTACGCCACTAGGTACCCTAAAGCCATAGCTTTGCCACTGATCGAAACCGAACGTGTAGCCGTAGAGTTCGTATACATGTTCAGCAGGGTCGGAGTGCCCGAAGAGGGTCTTACTGATTGTGGAGCGAAATCCACCTCTGATCTCATGGGATGGGAGAAATTAGTAGGTTGTTGTCGCTTAAACAGCTGCGTACAACACCCTACCACCTTATGTGAAATTGGTTGTTAGAGAAATTCAAAGGGACGTTGAAGCAATGTTGCGACGGAGGTGTGTGGAAAGACCTAAGGATTGGGATAGGTACCTGAAAGAAATTATGTTCGCGTATCGTGAGGATCCTCACGACAGCTAAGGTTTCTCTCCATTTGAACTATTGTACGGTAGGACAGTTCGTGGTTCTATACGTATTCTACGCAAACTGTGGTCAGACGAGGTCGCGAAAGAAAAGCTAAGACCACTTACCAATGCGTGGTAGATTTGCGCGAAAAGTTAGAGAGTTCATGTCTAATGACGCAAGACGAACTCTCGAAATCTAGTCGTAAGTACGCGAAGTACTACAACCGAGGAACGCAGAATAAGAATTTTGATGTAGGCGATCAAGTGTTGGTGCTTTTCCCAACGAATAAATACAAGCTGCTAGTCCAATGGAAAGGGCCATACGAAGGCAAGCAGGTGAAAAGCGAAATGGACTACATCATCGACGTGGAAGGTAAGTCAAAGAGATTTCACGCCAATATGCTGGAACTCTACGTAGAACGACCTAGTCAAACAATTGATAAAGGGATCCTGAACGTAGCATGTATAGCGGTGATAGAGGATAGGTCGTGTGACGAATCGGAATTAGTCTCCAGTACCGAAATACCCCTTGGATATAATATCCCCAATGACGTAGAGAAAGAATGTATAGACCAGATCAATGTATGCCCGGATTTATCCGAGGGTCAGCGTACACAGATATTGGAGGTTTTGTCCCAATACCCAGACATGTTTACGGACAAACCAGGTCGTACTGGATTGATTCAACACGAAATCAAGTTGAATATCTCAGAACCGATTAGGACTAAAGGGTATCCAATACCATTTAATGCGCGGGAAACAATCAACGTAGAAGTGTGGAAAATGTTAGACCAGGATGTGATCGAACCTTCCAGTTCCCCGTACTCGTCCCTCAGTGTATTAGTCAGAAAGAAAGAGGGGACAAAGGGTTTTTACAGTGACTTCGGGCAACAGAACAATCTCACCTTGTTCGATGCAGAATCAATGCCAGACATACAAAGTTTATTTTCGAAGTTGGTAGGTCATAAATACATTTCCAAATTATACCTTACCAAGGGATATTGGCAGATACCAATCGCTGATAATGTCAGCGAGTTAACAGAATTCGCGACTTCCGACGGTCTTTATCAATTTAAAGTCATGCATTTCGATTTAGTCAACGCCGGTGCGTCGTGCGTTAGTCTCATGCGCAAACTGTTAAACGGTATGGAAAACGTCGACAGTTTTGTAGATGATATATTTGTTTATACATATACATGGGAGAATGTTAAGGTATTAAGGGATCTTTTTGATAGACTTCAAACTGCAAATGTTATAGCTAGGCCCACCAAATGCAGTATAGGGTATTTTAATCTAGAATGTTTGGAACATCTTTTAAGTGGACTAGGCCAGTTGAAACCTCACCCAGATAAAAGAAGAGCAATCAGAGATGCACCTAGACCAGAAACTAAGAAACAAGATTTTTCCTAGGTTTGATTGGGTTTTACAGGAATCGTGTCCCCAATTTTGCGGTTATTGCCAGCCCATTTAACAGATTTGACTAGGAAAGGGCAACCGATGTGTTGTGTGCCAGGAAAAATCGTTTAATGCTTTGAAATAGAAGCTGGTAAGTGCACCAATCTTAAAGTTGCCAAAATTGAACAAAACGTTTGTACTGAGGACGGATGCGTCCGATACGGGTCTTAAGGCTGTTTTGTTACTTGAGCAAGAGGGGATGAAATTGCCCATTGCTTATGCAAGTAGACAATTTCTCTCTAGGGAGCAAAACTACTCCCTGATTGAGAAGGAGTGTCTATCCTTAATATGGGTAATAGGAAAATTCCATACGTACCTTTTTGGGAGGGAGTTTACCTTACAAACGGACCACCAGCCGCTCTTGAACTTGAACAAGCCAAAGATCGCCAACGCAAGATTCATGCGTTGGGAGTTGTCTTTGCAACCATATAGTCTCAGAATAGAGGCGATTCGAGGGTCAGAAAATGAGGGTGCTGCTTTTTTGAAGTAGGGTGTAATTAGCAGATCATTTACGTTCATTATTCAAAACTGAATGCTTTAACAATTGTTTATGTTCACATTCCGTGATTTTTCTACAAGTGTTACCAATTTTTATGGTGGAGGGGAAGTATTGTCACGAAATTGTACAAATCTTTTTATTTATTAAACACATGCACACCGGTTTCGTTTTTTATGTACAACGATACCCGAGGGTGATTTATGGTTATTGTACAATACTTCGAAATAGTAAGTTCGGATCATTCTATGCAGCACGTGCGAAGTGCTTTCAGTGGGAAAAACCGAGTGCTTCCAGTGCCCATGCATGCATATATATATATATATATATATATATATATATATATATATATATATATATATATATATATATATATATATATATATATATATATATGTATGTATAATATAGAAAACAAATAAGCAAAATAAGGGGAAGAAAACTACCTCAAATTTTATATAACTTTAGAGGGAGCTAGTTCTCTCCTAAGTTCATGTGAGAAAATGGAAATCAGGCCCACTGCCAGCCCAGGCAAACTGAAGATAGTACATTTTCTCCGAACCTCAAAGGAATAATCAAACCAATAACATTTGACGAACAAAACAAAGAGTAACCCTGCTAAAGTATTTGTACTATTTTATTATTTTTATGACACAAACATTATAACACATTGGTGGGTGGACAGGGAAACCCATAGCATACAACACTATTTGGAAAAGAACCAGGGTGCCACTTCTGTGTCCTAACCAACCATACATGTTGGGATGGGACTAAGAGGTGTTAACAAATTCACTTCTTCAGCTGTAGAGGTATGTGAATTATTAATTTTTTGTGTATATGTTATAACTATTGTACTACCATGTTTATTTTTGTATGTTTGCTATGTAGATTTTGTTTCCATAGTATAACGCAAATATTTTATATTCTTGTTTGTGGCTAAGCAAGGGATTTATTTTAGCAATATAATGCTGCATTTTTAAGAAACATTTAGTGCCATAGAATTCTTGTCGGGCATGGGTAACTTCACTTCTGAACCTGTTTGTTGTTTTGTAATTATTGTGCTGATAATGTAATCTGTATAATGTGCCGTATGTAACCTCATTGTTTTTATCGTATATGCACGTGTAATGCATATTACATGGTGTTAGATGTATGTTCAGCTTAACCGAGTGACCGGAGCTATCCGAGCAATCAGTGATCGGAATTGACGTGGAGCGAGCTGCACAGCTGACCATGGAAGTGGACCAGAGCAGTTGTGAAGCTGAGCCATAGCATCCGTATAGCTGAATAAACGGTGTTGCTGGTCGAGTAGCATGTGATATTTCGTTGCTGACCGAAACTGATGGGCCCTGATACTTGAGTGTCTCTTTGAACTGCAATGTTAAGTTTAATACAGCCAATTCTGAAGATTTAGCGCAATTATTTAGTTTTACATTTTCTAGCATTTACAGTTATTTGGCACAGTATATTTACTAGAGTACTAGGAGCAATAACATGCTTCTGATGTACAACATAGTTTTAATGTAGCCCATAACAGCCATGCGTTGCAAGGAAATAAGTTTAATATACGTAAACAGTGTAACGATTACTATTTTAACACTGAAACCAAATTCGTGTCTTTGATACTAGAGTGTTATGAATACCGGTTGATCAGCCTTTGGTTTAAAACATGACTCTGGTTGTATTGAGATTATCCACATTAACGTTTGTAAAGAAACCCTTAGTGTATATGAAATAGTCCACAAAGTAAAGAGTCTCTTTAGGACTTGGAAGGTTTCATTGTTAATTAACAAACCATTGAGGATACGGAAGCATTAGATAAAATTAATAGTTAGAATGATTACTTTTTGAAGGCATTTTACTAATATTTGTATGATATTCGAAATTTTAAAATTATGTAGTGGACTCTAATTCGAAAGTGTTTTTGAACTTCGTACGCATTATGCTTTTTGCAAAGCCATAAACTGTACACAATGTCAATCGTCTTTTACATGATCATAGCTGCATATCGATGCAACATTTGCAATATGTAATTTTATTTGTCATTAAAATAGTGTATGTTGAGATATTTTTGTATCGTGTTTGATGTTAAAAATTATTTAAATAAGCCATTCCGTTTGGGATTTTTAGACTTATATATAAGATTCGGATTTTTGCCCATGATCTAAGGATTGAATATCATCGTTATCAAACGATTAGAGACAGTCGTTCTGAAAAACGTGTCTTTTAATTTAGTTCAAACAAATATAATTGTATTTTAATATGTGAACTGTATAAAGAACTGAGAGAAGAATCGCAAAATCCCACTTTTGGAAAAGAATCTAGGAAGGTATATTATATTGTTCCACTAAGAATATGAAGAAACGTAACTATCAGATTCACATTGTTCCTGTGTGCTATTCCTATATGTACATATATTCACTTATGTAACTACTATTTCTACATTATACGTCTAATATATATATATATATATATATATATATATATATATATATATATATATACGGTCTACTTCTACTTGTATGATGTAAACAAATTGCAATACAAAGTGTCCATAATAAACAGTATAAATACCGAATTATTATAACAGCATGGAAGATATAACCGTAGAAATTAAACTTGTAACAGGATAAATAAATGCATTGTAAAAGTTGTGCTTCATTACATGTTTGATTAAAAGAGACAATTATTGTCCTGATGAATGTAACACTAAAATATTAACAAATAAGAATATTTTGTTCACTGGCATAGCATGTAAGCCACATATGCTTCCGATCATTAGACTTCATATGCCAGTAAGTCGTCAGGATATTAAATACAAAGTATCAAAATAAAGACAAATATTTTCAAATCAGCTACAGAACATAGTTTGAAGTTTGCGAAATTGTTAATGGAAACATATTAATTTAATTCACTAGACAAAGGATACATGTCAAAACGCTGAGTATTCCATTGTCATTTCCCACGAACAGACCTGCTATCTGGTTTAATCAACAGCCTGGTTATCTGGCTGTACACTAATTAGTGGTCCAATACCATTACCAAATATATGATTATTTTACATTTTATGTGTGTACAACCACATACATCAAGTAAACATTACACTAGTATAGCTGTATCCTAAGCACAATACATAATAATGATCAACACCTATATAATTTCGACAGATTATAACAATCGATGATGTATCTCAAGAAATGTTCATCATGTCCATGGATTAAAGGTATAAATAACTGAATAAATGCAGCTATATCAAGAGTCTCGTGTTTTTCAGAATTTCCTATGTGTCATCTTTTCACAGTTATCGAGTATCACGTTAACCTTCTTTTTACCCAATGTAAAATACAGGGGAACCTTGCAAAGAAAATCCGGTGGCCTAGTAGTTAGAGGGTCCGCCTCGGATGCGGTAGGTCGTGGGTTCGATCCCCGGCCGAGTCATACCAAAGACTTACGAAAATGGTACTAACAGCTGCCTCGCTTGGCGCTCCGCATTAAGAGGTTAGTGTTAGGACTCGTCAGCCTGGTGTTAGGATAATGTGAATGGGCGGGACATCATACTACCTGTCTGCGGCATGATGCCCCAGTGCTAGACATCACTAAAAAATGTCACATTGCAGACATCGTAGCGATATGACTGAAAAATTGTTAAAGCTACGTTAAAAATCCAAATCACACACACACACACACACAGAAAATCAGTAGTAGTATATGTTAATGAAGAGAGGGCTTGTGTTATATTGTTATAGGTTGGACCCCATAGTCAGACAATGTCAGACGTATCACATGTTATTTATGTTTTGGTAGCACTAAAACAAAAATACCATGTGATACCACCAATTCTGCGCGTCGGGTAATTCTGCGCAATGACACGTCATTTCTGCAAACATTGGATAACGTGTTATTTTGGGTCAATAAAACATTTTGTATCAAGAAAGAACTGTCGTACTTTAAATAAGAAATGTGATGTTCATAAACTGAACAAAAATATCCTACATTTCGACTTGAAATGCATATGAAAATGTGATTTCTAAATGTCAACATGAAGACCCACTCCATTACCTTGTTGAACCTGTAACCCAGAAAATCTTATTTGCTATGTATATTTTAGAATCATGCAAAAATATACAATATATAAAAGATTACAATGTATATCTTATAATAATTCTGCATTTTAATCCAAGTTTCCAATATTGCAAGAAGTTGTCCCACGCGTACAAAATCGTCTGCTACCCAACGTGTCAACTTGCCGCTAGAACAGGATTCTCAAGATAATGTAGTGAAGTGGGACGATATAGCCTCAATGGGAATTAGCATTAAAAACACCCCTGGGACCATAGAGCCTCAGTGGGAAATTTAACATTACGGAAACCCCTGGGACTATATAGCCTCAAGGGAAATTAACATAGGAATAGATTTTGGGACTGTATAGCCTCAAGGGGAATTGAACATGGGAATAGATAGTGGGACTGTTTAGCCTCAAGGGGAATTGAACATGGGAATGGATAGTGGAACTGTTTAGCCTCAAGGGGAATTGAACATAGAAATAGATAGTGGGACTATTTAGCCTCAAGGGGAATTGAACATGGGAATAGATAGTGGGACTGTATAGCCTCAAGGGAAATTTAACATGGGATTTTTTATATATATAAAAAATTAAAAAATGGGGTAGGCGATTGAAAGTCTATCTCTTTTCGAGATATTGGAGTGGCCCTGAAAAGGGCCTTTCGGTTTATGTTAATATTAAGGGTATATTAACATAAAGGGCACCGCATTGGTCTTCTTCTTGTCCTTAGGCTGCGTCTCACTGATGGACCGTAGATCAGGACTCTTTTGAGGCATCCTTGCCTCTCCACGTAAATCCTACGTATCCATAGACTCGTGTCTGTCCGATGGACAACTGCCCAGTTGGATCGGACATACATGGGTATGTCCGTCCGGAATATCATTGAAGACACAAGCGTGGAAGATTGTACGTCAGTCCACATCTTGAGGCGCTGAGTAACAGGTGAATGAATTCAGTGAATTGCACTTATTTATAGGGAGAGAAAGGATTGAAACGGATTGAGTTCGTTGACCAATCAAAACACGCGATACAAAATTCAGTCAGCCCACGTCCAATCCAAAGAGAGCAGTCTGTGACGTCACGTAGTCTATATAGATTCGCTAGCGCCTGTGTGCAGTCAATCGATGCGACAGTTTTTCAACATGACGGAAACTCAGAAAACGATCAATTGGGGTGCACCAGCCGTGGAGACTACACAAGGGAACCCGGACTTACTTTCAGAAGAGGTGAATTGGGATTATGTGGATTTTCTTACCTCGCAAGAATTTGTTCCAGAACCTTCTCCTTTATTACCACACGTGGAGAATTTTAGACAGAGACAGAAAGAAGAATTGGAGAAATTTATACAGCAGCAAAAGGAAGCAGAACAATCTTTTCTCCTACAGCAACAGCAGCAAGAAGAAGAGGTAAGAAAAAAACAAGAAGAAGAAGAAGTAGCAAAGAAACAAGAGGGTGAAAGTCAAACCGTCACGGTACTGTTGGACATTTTAGCGGAGTTAAGAAGTCTGAAACAAATGTATCAGACTTCTTTATCCAGCCCTGTGACTAAGCCTACCTTACCACCCTTAGTGATTTCAACCAAATCATCATCAGAAGTAGGCCTCGGCCGTGGCAAAGGCTTAAGGCAGTTAAAGTTGATTGCTTTATCTCACCCCTACACCAAAAAGGGCCTTTTTCAGGGCCACCCACGTCTCTCGAAAAGAGATAGATTTTCAGTTGCCAATAACTCAAAAAAACAAAACAAACATTTTACCCCTATAGTACGTGTCTGTGTATGAGTGTGTGAGTATAGGTTCTTATTTTAAAATCAAAAACCCAAAGACACTTACCTTTTACAATTAATTTATTCTTTTATAAACATTTACAATTCAATTCTCATTATTTACTCTCTCTATTTTCTAAATTTCTTCACAGTCACAGTCTTTTCCTCTTCTTCCTCCTCACTTTCTTCCCTTCTTCTTTTCTTCTCCTGTTTCTTTTTCTTTACCTGTCTACTTTATTTCTCCTCTTCTTCTTCTTCCTCTTGTTTCTCTGAAGAATCCCTTTCTTCTTCTTCTGACTCCTCTGGTTTCTTTTTTGGGCAATCTGGAGACCAATGTCCTTTTTCTTGACAATGATAACAGATATCTTGACTTTTGTCTTTTTTAACCCCTTTTTTCCTTTTTTGACGGTCTGGACACTCTGAAGACCAATGCCATTACTTCTGACAGATACAGCAAGTATCTTCACTTTTATCTCGAAAGGAAGGAGAGTTGTCCGAAGGCTGGTCTGAAGAAATTTTTTTAATGACCCATCGCAAAGCTTTGATGAAACGTTCGATCTGGGTAGTCTCTTCCATCGTTCTACTCGGTTTGAGAGTGAAATGAATAGTGAAAGGAAAAGACACACACCCTTTATATACGCTGGTCTGCCATGACTATAAAGTAACCTATGGTGTTTAAACTTTAGTCATTTGACTTTTTGCTATCAAGATGAAACGATCCAATTCATATGAGAAGATATAAGAAAGTAAGAGGCAGAAACGTGATCTATCGCCTCGTACCAGGGCTGAAGTCTTGGCACAAATTCATGCCAGTGATTTTGAAGAGGACATGAGTGAACCAGAATCCAAACCCTCTATACAAAATTCACCACCCTTATTAACCCTGAAAAATACTATTCCATTCGAGAGACGGAAAAGCGCTCCTCTAGAAAATTTAGAACCACGGCTTACAAATACACGGTGAAGTTTAAAGATTTCAAGTCCGAAGTACCGTTGGAGAAAGCAGAAGGGTTCATCACCGGGGTGTGGGATTCTTTGCTTACCACACTCAAGCAACAGTGTCAACCCAAAGAAGACGATCGCTTGAGACTTTCCATACAACACGACGGTTTGAAATCCCCTATTTGGATCGAGTTTAGCAGCCCTGCAGAATTGACCACTTCCAAAGTCATGGACAAGATTCAACACGTACAACAATCCAATGACCAGTTTGACATCACCGATGGAAAAGCCACACTGGACATGACCCACGTTTCACCTCCTCAAAGGACCGGACAACGCAATAAGGTGTTATTGGTGAACGAACTTCGCAGCATTAAGCGTAGCCTCGTCCAAATTCACAACCCTCAAGACCAGATGTGTTTAGCCAGGGCTATCGTGGTGGGACGAACTTATGTCAACAAGAACGACACGGCAGAATGGAAAAGAGCCTGGAAAACTATTCGACTTTCGGACCGAGCCAAACAACGAAACGAAGCAGAACTCCTGTTGCAACAAGCTGGTCTGTCCACAGATACACCCTGTGGCATTCCTGAGCTGCAAAACTTGCAAGATATCCTAGCACCACGCTACACCTTGAAAGTGCACCCTCAAGAAGTGCGCGGGCCTCTGTTGTTTCCAGGGAAAGACTTTAAGGATGGAAAATACATTCACCTTTATCATCACGATGACCATTTCGATACCATTACCAGTATTACCGCACTCTGGGATACGGTTATTACTGTGAGAAATGTGATTATGGCTATAACAATCGAGAGCAACACAAGCATTGTGGATCGAAATGCTAAGGATGTTTGGCCTCTCCACCCTGTCTGAGCGAAGGACAAGAACCAGTGCATTGTTCAACTTTGCTGCGCACGTTTGTCAGCCCAGCCTGTTACCAACAACATTTGAAGACGCAAGGTTCACAGAAGAAATGTGCTTGTCAACTGCTAAGATTGTGCCCTATGTGTGGACAAGGCATACTTACCAATAATGCCAAGGCACACGTATGTCGAGGAAAGAAAAAATGTCACATTTGTCATCACATCGTGGACTTGGAACACCAATGCTACGTGCAAAAATACCAACCCCAACCAGAGAAAGAGGACGGTCACAAGAATAAAAAAGACAATTTCATCTTTTTCGATTTTGAATGCATGCAAAAGACCGGCATTCACATTCCTAATTTCTGCGTGGCTCATCGAGCGTGCGAAAAATGCATTCAAGAACCTATTTTCAGTCATTGCCCTCACTGCAGTAAGATTCCTGGAGGGCGTGAACAAATCTTTCGGGGACTGAACACGGTAGCCGATTTCGCCCGATGGATCTTAGACCCCATCGACAAGACATGGAGCCAAGAGGACATCGAACGTTACCGAGATTGTCATCGCCATGACACGGTGATGACTCACAATTTCTCCGGATACGATGGACAGTTTCTTTTGAGGTACTATACGGAACATGGCACCGAACGTCCTAAAGTCACTTTGAACGGAGCCAAAATCATTTTCATGCAAGTGCGACAAGTGCAGTTTAAAGATTCGATGAGTTACTTGGCCATGCCTTTAAGTCGAATGCCTAAAACGTTTGGAATGACAGAAATGGCAAAAGGGTTTTTTCCACACTTTTTCAATACGGAAGCCAATCAACATGCCGTTCTACCCCATTTGCCTGAGGCTAAAGACTACGACCCCGACAACATGCGTACCGAAGAACGAGAAGCTTTCTACGCTTGGTACCAGGCTCACGCCTCCGACCCTTTCGACTTTCAGGAAGAAATGCTAAAGTATTGTCGTTCCGATGTGGACATTTTACGTCGATGCTGTGGAAAATTTCGAGAACTGTTCATGGAACACGGAGGGGTAGATCCTTTGAAAGAAGCTTGCACCATTGCCAAAGCGTGTTCCTTAGTCCACCGGCAACGATTCATGCCTGAAAACACCGTGGCTGTTTTAAGTCCTCAAACGACCAATTATCTCAAACGTCAATACTCGGTCAAAGCCCTACGCTGGTTACATTACTTGTGCGACAAGGAAGACAAAGGGATTCAGCATGCCCGCAACGGAGGGGGCGAAAAGACCATCGGAACGCATTCGGTCGATGGTTGGGACTTAGAAAACCCCAAGATCGTGTACGAGTTTAACGGTTGCTTATTTCACGGATGCCCCGTCTGCTACCCTGACCGCGGCACTAAAAATCAGTTTTTACAACGAACCATGGAAGACTTGTACCAGGTCACTTGTCAGCGACGCCTAAAGTTAGAACAGGAAGGATACCAAGTAGTGGAAATGTGGGAACACGAGTACGATCACCGTTTGAAAACCGATCCCGAGTTTAAACGCCTCGTGGAAAGTTACCAGTTCATGGACCCGCTGAACCCGAGGGATAGTTTGTACGGAGAAAGGACCAATGCCACCTGTTTGCTGTACCAAGCCGACGAAGAGAAAGGAGAAGAAATCAAATACTTGGACGTGTGTTCACTGTATCCCTACGTGTGCAAATATTGTCGCTTTCCTGCAGAGCATCCACAATTGTTGACGGAACACATCGACCTGAAAAACATTCGACAATACGAAGGTCTGATCAAGTGTAAAGTTTTGCCTCCCATGGACTTGTACCATCCCGTCTTACCTCACCATTGCCAAGGCAAACTGATGTTTCCTTTGTGCCGTACTTGTGCCGAAACGTGCAACCAAGATCAGCCTTGTCAGCACACCCAGGAAGAACGGGCCTTGACGGGAACCTGGGTCAGCGTAGAGTTGTTCAAAGCTCTGGACATGGGACACCAACTGTTAGAAGTGTACGAAATTTGTCACTTTCCCAAGACACAACAATACCTCAAGGGTGACCCCACGCAGAAAGGCATTTTCGCAGACTACGTAGATGCCTTTTTGAAACTGAAAAAAGAAGCCAGCGGCTATCCTTCCTGGTGTCACACTCCCGAAGACCAAAAGACATTCAAAGAGAAATACTGGGCACAAGAAGGCATCACTTTAGATCACATCGAGAAAAACGAAGGCAGGCGATCGTTTGCCAAAGTGGTGTTAAATTGTTTGTGGAGAAAAATGGCACAACGACCGTGTTTACCCAAGACGGAATATTTGACCGAACCTTCCCGCTACTTCCAGATGATTCACGACAAAACCAAATTCATGAAACACGTGGACGTCGTTCGCAAGAATTTGATCTTGGTCAATTACGAAGAAGATCTGGACTTTGTACAAGACGACCCCTTTGGAAATGTCATCATTGCGGCTTACGTGACAGCTCATGCTCGCTTAAAACTGTACGTAGCTTTAAAACTGTTAGGGGAACGTGTCCTGTACTTTGACATGGACAGTTGCATTTACATCGATCACCCGAGTCAACAGCACCCTGACATCGAAGGAGACCGTTTAGGAGCCTGGACAGACGAGCACCCCGACGACAAGATTCTAATTTTCGCCAGTGGTGGTCCTAAAACTTACGGCTACGAATACCGGGACAAACAAGGAGAAGTGCACACGAAGTGTAAAGTGAAAGGATTGACTCTGAATTATCGTATCAGTCGAGTGGTCAACTTTGGCGTATTGAAAGACGCCTTACACTCTGGAAAAGATGAACACTTTAAAGTGCCCACCTATCAACCCAACAAGATTGTACGTTTACCCACTCACCACATCGTCAGTCGACCCTTGGAAAAAGTTTATCAAATCGTGTACCAGAAGCGAGTGCGACTTCCCAACCACTTTACTTTGCCGTATGGACACGTTGGTATAAAACATTGGTTGTAAGAGGATAGCCACTCACCAGAAGAATGACTTCGCCACAGCAAGACTCCAGTGAGAAACCCGATGAGAACTCCAAGTTCAAACCCGACCCTTTTCCGGTCTTCTTGCCTGACTATTGTGATTGTGCCCGTCGATTGGAAACGTTTCAAAAATGGCCTACGGATAGGAAAGGATTACCTACTTCGAATGTTTTAGCTAGTACAGGTTTTGTCTACTTGGGACCTGAGACTGGATTGGGATACGAAGTACAGTGTTTCAGTTGTGGTCTGATATTACGATTGGATCTATGTATCTATAACGATTGAGCTATTCTGGAACATACTCGATGGTCTCCGCACTGCCTTTACCTTTATATGGTCTTTCCACCCATTACATTACGGTACAATGATGACTGCACCTTAGAGACGGTACCTTCCAAAACAAGACATAAAAAAGGAACGATGTACAAGCTTGAGACTGCATTGCAACTAGTATAAAAAGGAACCCTAGGTAAGATCGAAAGTTCATTGGGACTACCAAAACCAAGCGAACAAGATGAATACTTTCAGAGAAACACAAAACAAGTTCAGACAGGCACACTTCAAGTGTGGGGACTCTGAAGTAGAATGCGATTGTGAGCCTTGCGATGGGAACGATGCTGTACGCTGTGACCTGAGCGATGCCGTAAAGCATCATGGGAACTTTGTTTTCACTACCCCTATCATGGAAAGTGATGCTGTGCGTGCCAAACCTGAGGGATGCGAAAGCGATGCCACTCGTCCTCTTGGACACCTTACTGGGTTTCATTTTAAAGGTGGATGTCAACCTTCACGTTTACCCCCTATGGATGTCATCCAGCCCTGAGCAAACTCCTGTCCATGTCACCTAACCCTCATCGAAACGAACCTGTGAAAGACTAATATTCGTTTCCTGTGCGTTTGTCGGAATACTGCGACTTTGAAAATCGTCTTCAATCGTTCAAAGGAAAATGGCCTAAGTATCTAGGAGGACCGACCCCCGAAGAATTAGCCAGAGCCGGATTGTTCTACTTGGGTGAAGGGGATAAAGTCAAGTGCTTCAGTTGCGGTGTGTCACTTCACCACTGGGAACCACAAGATTCGGCCTACGTAGAACATGCTCGATGGTCACCGAATTGTCATTACTTACCTTAGTGGGACCGAGACATTGAAGTAACTTACCATGTCGTTGAAGAAGAAGAAACCAGATTGGTTAGGAATCAAATGTTGGACATCACCGAGACCAGTATTAAACTTCATTTCAAAAACTATATTGAATCATGACCTAAAGAACTGCAAGAGAAGATTTACAAGGAAGTTTGGCAGGGACTTGCCAGAGAGAAATCTCAATGGGTAACTGTAGAACTTTTGTGTCGAGAAATTCACAAGAGGAAAGTGAAAAAAATTAATCAATGTGTTAGATTTCTCTGGGTCAAGTGGGCATTCATCCTATTATATCACTCTAGACCGTTTACATCAAAAGAGTTCAATGAGATTCTTGGACGTTACCCCGAATGGCAGTGGTCAGAAATTACTCACTATGTGAATTACTTTTGCTCTAGGAGAAGACTGTGAATTGTACTGACTAACCTGTTTATGGATACTTTACAAGAGAACATTCGTGCTTTGCCTGTGGAGTTGAGAGAACGCATTTACCGAGAGCTGGTCAAAATACAAGTGAAAGGTAAAGAACAATTGCATCCGTTACGTCACCGATTTTTAAATCACTGGTACCTGAATGCTATAAAAGGATTGATTCGTTTGAAAGTGTTTCATTGGACAGACCTTCATCAACTACCTTTTGGTTCAAACACATGGTTCATTCTTGATGATTCTATTTGGTACCAGGTCGACGTACTACAACAAATTTCAGAGGAAGAAGAGTTAAAGGAATACCAACATCTTTTACAAAATGTCACCTTAGTGGAAGAGAAAACTTCTGAACGAACTGTAAAGTGCAAGTTACTGACTAAATCATTTAGATTTGCAACTGCAATAAAACCATCTCTAACCAGACAGTACACTTATTGTCTGCGAGATAAAACAGTTTTTTAGTATGACCTGTTTATGGATACTTTAGAAGAGAACATTCGTGCTTTGCCTGTGGAATTGAGAGAACGCATTTACCGAGAGCTGGTCAAAATACAAGTCAAACGTAAAGAACAGGTTCATCCGTTACGTCACCAGATCTTTAACGACTGGTACCTAAATAGTATAAAAGAACTGATTCGTCACAAATTGTTTCAGTGGTCAGACTTTGTTCAACACTTTGAGTTAGTGAATGAACGAAATGTCCATCATTTTGGTTACTTCGAGATTCACCTAGAGCAACGCATTGAGGAAGACAAGTTAAAGGATTACCAACATATTTTACGTGGAATCTCTTTAGCGTAAGAGGAAACATCTAAACAAACTCTGAAGTTTAGATTACAGTTTGGAGCATTTTAAATTTCCAACTGGAGAATGAAGATGTCTAGTTTAAAGTACCTTTATTGCTTCCGAAATAAAGAGACTATAAAATCAGAAATCAATGCCACGGCTTATGTCACATGTGATTGAACAGATTCCGTGGAAGGAACTCAATGACCATATTCAAACCGTGGATCATTACCATCAATTATTACAAGAACTGTATCCATTTAATTTGGGTCGACAAGTGGTGTGCATCTTAGTGACTTGTTTTCTGGGATTTCGTTTACCAGCCGATTCCTTGTGGACTCTTTACGATCAGTACTTACCACCAAATGGCCTTAAATGGTCACGAAAGACTCCTTTTGCTCAAAACCTTGCGTTTTCATCTGGATACTTCTCGACCTCTACGGGAAAAAAAAGATTCGTCAACGTTTAGCTACCCAAGACGTGTATGACGATGTGTGTAGCTTGTGACTTACACCCCCATTGGACAGATGTCCGTGCCTGGAAACAATGGGATTTTGAGGCTTGGACCCAAGAAGTGGCCCAGTATGCACGAGAGTTGTTCAAGGAAAAAAGTTACTTTTCAACCTGTGTTAGTGACAGTGTCAGAAGAAGAAGAACCCGTCACCCAGGACAGGACTGTCGTGAACATGCTTGAAAGACCCTTTAGGGAGGACACTTGTGTGACCTTACCCCCTATAGAACTGGTCAGAATCTTACCCAAAACATGTTGTACAGACACTTGTTTCTATTCCACGTTGATAGTTTCGATGTGCTTTTTATCTTTGTACTTAAGCCTTTGGCTTTTATGTATTTTTGTCTTTCGTATTCATGTTTAAAACATTCAATAAACGTGTCCTGGAAAAAGTATATAAACTCTTGGCTTGTTTGTTTTCGTGCCACAAGTGACATTCCTAACACTATGGCTACTTCTGCTGTCTCTGCTCCCTTTTCCTCTACTGTCAAAGTCATCGACGAACACTTAGATCGTGCCAGTTGGGAGGCTTTGTATCTTCGCCATCCCTTTAACATGCTCATTGCTGGACCTAGCGGTTCAGGCAAAACCGAATTCGTCAAACGTTTGATCGAACATAACATCATTTGATCGACCGTCCACCCCAACGCATTGTGTGGTGTTACAAAGAGTGGCAATCAGCGAACAGCCTCTTGCGAGAAAGTCAAGGCGATTCCATCGTGTTTGTGGAAGGCATTCCTAAAGAAGACGATGGCATCGTCTCTGACTCCCGTCAAACCCATTTGGTCATTTTCGACGACATGTTAGGAGAAGACGAAAAAGAAATTAAACTGTGATTCACGCGCAAAGGGCATCACCGTAATGCCAGTGTCGTTTACATCACTCAAAATTTGTTTCAACAAAGTAAAACCCATCGCACCATCAGTCTCAATGCGCATTACGTGGTCTTGTATAAAAGCCCTCGAGATAAATCGCAAGTGCAAGTCTTAGCCAAACAGTTAGGAACGCCTTGGCTGACTCAGGCGTACGACGATGCCACTCACACTCCACACGTCTATTTACTCGTCGATTTGAAACCTTCGACTCCCAATGATTTGCGATTTCGTACCCAAGTGTTACACCACTGATGCCAAGACTGAGGGCCTGTCCTGTACACGTCTCCGTCTTCGACTTAACTTCACTCAAAAAAAATCTATAAAAACCTCAGAAACTTTTCGTCTGTCTCACACAGTGTGAACATGACGTCCCTTCAATCACATCTTCCCGTCAAATTGATTCATGCCTTGTATGGCATCAGTCGAGAAAAAAATCCACAAATACGAGCTCGTGTCTTAGAAGCTAGTCTCAAAGAAATCTTACGATGGTTCACGGTGACAGCACGTCAATTACTCTAAGGGATCATTCAGATTCCTCATCAAACCAAACGCTTTTTCGATCGAAACAAAGTCCCTTTGACCCAACTGGCCGATCCCCGCATCGACACTCAAACCAAAAAACAAATCATTTTGAAACCTGGAGGGAGCGGTACTCTAGTATGGGTCATCATTCGCTCTCTCTTAAGATGGAATCCTAATGTTCCCAAAGTTCTCCCCAAGAAAAAAGCCAAACGAAGCTCCAAGAAGACGAAAAAGAGCCACGGTGTCAAGACCAGGACCCCAAGGAGACCCGTGTCTCCAAGAACTTCTCCAGTGGCGGGACCCTCCTCTTACCAGTCACCACCCCGGAAAAAGAAAAGCCCCCAGAAAAAGAAACAGAGAAAAAGTCCGCAGAAAAAGAAAAGCCCACAGAAGAAAACTAATTGCAAAAGAGGCACTTCGGCCAGGACGCAACCTTACACTCGCAAACCACGACCTGCCACGGCGGTGACCGCATCTCCGGTAGCTTCAGGTTCAGTCACTTCTCCGTTGATGACACCAAGAACTGAAAAGTACTTGGAGACGTTGATCACACCAAGAATTCTCCGTTGATGACCCTAAGAACTTCCATAGTGGCAGGACCCTCCCATTTAGCGGCAGTGGCCACGGCTCACAAAGTACCTGCTCCCAAAATCAAAGTCCAAGAGAGATCGGGCATGTTACAAAGTTTACTGGATTTGTCCAAGCAAGAACTGGCTCGATTTAGTCCGTTGCGTACCCCTACACGACGTGTCATGCCTGGCTTCAAGTTAATACGCCGTAAAGACAATCAGTGGCGACGCGTTCCAGTATAAAAAAGACCTGCGACCAAGTAGGGTTATCAGTGAACTCCCAAAAGATGTCACCTCCAAGAAGTCAGAAAAGAAAGAGACAAGGGCAGACTCGTCATCCGACAAAACGCTTCGCCAAGCATCGACGTTACCCTAAGAAAAGACACAGTCGTTCCAAGAAAAAGAGGCGTCAACAAAGGGGAGGATTCCTTGGCGATTTTGGAAAAAAACTTTGTCACCTTTATGACAAAGCGATAGTCACCCCCCAAAAACGATAAAAGGGCATGTATTAAGTCATCGACGTTAGTGTCTGTTTGTTAAATGTCTCGGAATCCACAAGCAAAGATGTCACCCTCCAGAAAACATTCCTCTTCTAAAGCTCAAGGAAAAAAAGGAAAGGACTGCGTCCACGTTTAGTCAAACATGGGGACATGTTATCTGTCCTGTCCAAAGCTTCTTCACCCCTGCGAAAAAAAAACTCATTCAAACGGAATCCAAAGAGGTCATCGATGCCATGTGTGAATGTTGTTTGAACGTCTTGAAAGGCACGATCCCTTTCTCCAAATACCCGAAACAATGCTTAGGCAAACATCGTCACGTTCTTCGCCAAATGGTTCAAAAGAAAATCCCCATCGGACAAAAAAAGAAGATGTTGGTCCAACGTGGAAGAATTTTACCCCTCTTGTTAGGCCCCTTACTGAAAGGAGTCTTGGCAACCGTGTTGGGAGGACTGGTGGGAGCAAGATAAAAAGGCCCTCTGGAGTCCCAAGATCTCAGAATCGACCCCTGACATCCCATGGAAGGACGAAAACTAGCTTTAGTGCCTTACAAACGATGGATGGAATACCATCGTTGGCAAGAACAACGCACCCCGCATTTAACTCCCAATCCGAATTTGACTGAGATGTCCCAGTTACAACACGAATTGCAGTCCTTGATGGATCGCCAAGATTTGTCCGAAACAGAACAATCGCAAAAGTACGGTCAACTCTTGCAACGACTGCAACTCTTTCACCAAAAACAGCTCTTCCCACTCTGAAAGATTTTAAGACCTTGATGAAAAGTCAATCCCCCACACCATCACTACCACCACTACTACCATCCCCAGGTGTCACCAGAGACGCTACCCCACGAAGTCCTGTGGAAGAAGAGATACGAGAAGTGTTTCAAACACCGTCAGCAGCTCCCCCTTTAAGTCATCCTTGTTCACCCTGTCCCCCACACCCCAAAGAGAAGAAATGAAAGCTTGGGTTAAAAAGATGATGTCCACTCCTCCTTCGACAGAAATAAAAAAGAATAAAGGGAAACCAGAAGTGAAAAAAGAAAAGAAGACCAAAGCCATTCCAATGCCACCTCCACCACTACCTTCGACTTCTACTCCCGTAGCCCATCGGACACGTAAATCCGTTTCCAAACCACCCTTTCGTCCCACCCAAAGTAGCATCACCGAAGAGTGGGTGACTTATTAACACACAAAAAATGGAGAAGGTGTTAGCCAGCATTTACTACGATCCCTCCCATCCTGCAGGTTACGCAGGCGTTCAAAAATTGTATCGTGCTGCCAAAACTCGACTGAAAAGTCTCCTTTTACCTCAAGTGCAACGATGATTACAAGAACAAGCTACTTACACTTTACACAAACCCATTCGACGCAAGTTTTCCAGAAGTCGCACCCGAGTGGAAAGCATCGATCATCAATGGCAAGCTAATTTAGCCGATGTCTCTCATTTAGCCAGCTACAATCGTGGCTACAAATATTTGTTTTGTGTCATCGATGTCTTTTCCAAATTTGCCTGGGTCGTGCCCTTGACTTCCAAATCGAGCAGCGAGTTAGTGCGAGCCCTGCAACAAGTGTTGAAACAAAGTGGTCGTCACCTTCTTTGATGGCAAACGGACAAAGGTACCGAATTTCTGAACCAAGCTTTCCAAAAAGAATTAAAGAAACGTGACATTCATTTTTCTACCACCGAGAATCCTGAAACCAAAGCCAACATCGACGAACGTTTTCAACGCACTTTGAAAGAACGCATGTGGAAATATTTTACGCATCACCACACTCTGAAGTACATCGACATCTTACCGCACCTGGTGCAAGCGTACAACCAATATTACCATCGAAGCATTGGACGTGCCCCACAAGAGGTGACTCCCGACAACGAAGTGCTGGTGTTTGAGCGCCTGTTTGGTACGTCTCCGACGAGAGCTGTCCCCAAGAAAAGTGGAGTGTTGACCGTGGGAGATTGGGTACGCATTGGCAAAACCAAACGCACTTTCGACAAAGGTTACTTACCTAACTGGACGACCGAATTGTTTCGTGTCACTGGACGAGTGCATGGCCGTGATCCTGCCGTCTATAAATTGGAAGACATGAACGAAGAAGTGCTCAAAGGAACGTTTTATTTGCCCGAGATACAACGTGTCACCAAAAAAGAAGACGACGTGTACGACATCGAAAGCATTCTCGAACGCAGAACCTGTAAAGTGGGCAAACGACCTGTCAAAGAAGTCAAAGTACGTTGGAAAGGATATCCACCCAGTTTTAATTCTTGGATCGACCCTTCGCAAATCATTGACTATAAAAAGAAGTGACCATCATGCCCTTTCACACAGACGCAGCTACGTCGACCACTCCTTCACCCAGTTCTTCTCTGCAAGATTTACAGAAACAACCCTTGTGGGCGTGGTGTGGAGAACGTGTGCCTAAAACGCAAACCGTCTTTTTCTGCCAAATCTTCGTGGTGTATTTTGTCATCGGGGCAGCCATTGCCAATTTGAGTTTGCAACAAGGAGACAAACAATTGTGGACCATTTTATTAAGCAGCTGCATCGGTTACCTGCATCCTAATCCCTCCCTGAAATTCTCCTCGAACGGGAACAACAGGAAACTTGTGTTAAGTGCCACTGCCAGTCACCACTCCAACAACAACAACAACCCCAATTTGGGCGGAGGCACTCCTCTGACGTCTAGTTGCCCCTCGGACAGCCACAGAACTCTGGAATTATGAGTGACCAAAATCATTTTTAATTAACCTTACCTAGTGACAGTTCTATGGAGGTGTTTCCCCATAACACGTTGTGCTGTTACACGGCCAAATTATCTCAGACCATCCAATTAGATCACGAAGCCCATTGGGAAGTGGCTTTAGTAGAAATCATTCACCCGACCCAAGTCCTCAATGTCCTTCCCAGTAAAATATATTTTTACGGTGGAAGTTCATGACGAGCAATTGCAACAGTACTTGGATACCCACAGCAAATATGACAAGAAAGCCCCTAACACAAAAAATCAAACGTGGACCGACTATTACTTGTCCATTCCCCCAGGCTATTATTTTAGTGGTCAACATTTGGTGAGCACCATAGCCTCCAGGTTGAATGTCGTGTTTGGGAAAGCTTTGGAGCATTTAAAAAAAAATGTCACCCTGGAGTACCATAAAGTAAAGTAGCTCGTCGCTTGCTCATGAAATTTCCTGAGGGGAGTAAAACCATGTCTTTTTTATTTTGTCCTGAATTGTTTGCCATGTTGGGCGGGGACATGGAGATGAAGAAGAAAGTAGAACAACAAAAAAAAAAGAATCAGTAGTCATTTCCGACAACGATTCTTTTGCCAGGTATTTTCGTACCCCGGTAGAAATCAACCAAGGACTGAATTTGATCTTTCTGTACTCCGATGTGGTGGAGTACAACGTGGTGGGACACACCTCTGTGCCATTACTGCGTGTCATTCCTTTCGAAGTGGATTCTGCCACGGCCCCTGGCGAGGAAGGTGGAAACACTTATTACGTCCACCGCGAATTTGTACATCCTCACTATTTGCCTGTCAGCAAGTCGTATTTGGACACGGTCAACATTGCTATAAAAGGAGATCTGGGACAAAATATTCCATTCACCAAAGGGAAAGTCACGGTGAAACTCCATTTTCGAAAACGGTTCTCTCACGACTCGTAAGTCATGTATCCAGTGTACTGAGGCGTTGCTCGACAGCGAGGACACGGTTTAGGAGAGATGTTAAAATCAGCCTTTCGTTCGGTGGCCCCAGTGTTGAAGCCGATGGTGACACGCGGATTGCACGCCTTGAAAGATGCGGCATTGACACACGGCAAAGAATTTCTCCAAAATGTCATCATCGACAAACAAAACCCCAAAGAAGCTTTCTTGAGGGCAGGCAAAAATGTCTTGCTACAAACGGGTAAAGACCTTTTGAGCCAACGAGAAACACCTATAAATGCCCTACACGCTACCGAGTCATGCATTTAGCAAGGACAAGGCAGAAAGAGACGACGAAGAAAACACCCTTTCACCAGACTTCACACGTCCAAAACTAGAAAGACTAAGGAAAGAAGAACTGTTCGAGACTTAGACGTTTTTGATTATTGAGAAAGAGAAAAAATTGATGCACCGAGAGTCTTGCGCTTGTTCCAAGTCGGAACTATATCTGTTTGCCATGCCACCCACCATGATGACGAGGCAAGAATCCCAGTGGGTGGAATTTCATCCCATCTCTTCTTTGACGGACTCCGCTCCGATCGAGTTTGAAATCAAAGGACAACCCGAAGATTACATCGATCTGAATACCAGTTACTTGTACTTCAAAGTCATAGTGATCAAAGCGGCGGACAACTCCAATCCTGGAGCCAATGATAGAGTAGCTCCCGTCAACAATTTCATGCATTCTTTGTTCAGCGAAGTGGACTTGTACTTGAATAACAAACTGGTCAGCAGCAGCATGGATACTTACCCTTATCGTGCCTACCTGGAAAATCTCTTGACGTACGGAAAAGAAGCCAAGAATACTCATCTGGATGCTTACGTGGTATGGAAACCTGACACGGCCGGTGCAGCCACGTTTAGCGATACAGTCCTGACAGAAGCTGACAATCCTCACAATGTGGGGTTTAACACACGTAGAAATAAAATTCTGAAAGGGCGAAGTTTAAAACTGATGGATCGTTTGCATTTGGACATGTGGCTGCAGGAAAAGTATTTGCTAAACGGGGTGGACGTCCGCCTGAGACTGAATCGTAACAGTGCCGCTTTCCATTTGATGGCCCATGCCAATGAATACAAAACTGTCATCCAAGAAGCCAGGCTCTACGTAAGACGCGTGGAAGTGTTACCTAAAGTGGGAAATGACATCAGTCAGACGTTGAGCAGAACGACCGCCAAGTATCCCATACGACGAGTGGAAGTGAAAACGTTCACCATTCCTGCTGGAGAGAAATCCATGATCGAAGATCATCTCTTCCAAGGGCAGTTACCCAAACGTTTGATCGTTGGTATCGTCAAGAATACAGCCTTCAACGGAGTCCACAACGAAAATCCTTTTGAGTTTAAACATTACGACGTAACCAAGATCGAAGTCAGTCGCGATGGCAAGACAATGTGTACCCGACCGTTTGAGCCTAAGTTTGGTGACAGGAATTACTTGAGATCGTACTTGTCCCTGTACGAAGCCACCGGACAGTTAGGGACCAACACCAGTCACGGTATATCCTACGAGGATTATGTAGAAGACTACGCTTTGTGGGCTTTTGATTTCAGTCCTGACCAAGGCAGCGACGAGTAACATTTCCACCCTATAAAATCCGGTCAGATTCGTGTGGAACTTCAATTTGCGAATGCAATACCTGCAGATAACACAGTGAACGTCCTCCTGTATGCCGAATTTGACAATACCATATAAATCAATAGTTTAAGAGAAGTCATTCTGGATTATTAGAAGCCATGGAAGACTGTTATCCCTCTTTACCTAGTGAAGAAACTTTGAAGATGCAATGTGAGGAGATCGTGGAAGAGGAATCCCAAGACAAAGACGAAGAAGTTGTCATGATGAAGTCGAGATGGCCAGAACAAGAAGCCCATTTAGTCTTCTGCTTTGCCAAACACTTGGTCGAAAAAATTACGGAATTGATCAAGAAAAATTGCTATGGATGTCAAAACGATCATCCCAGTCAAATTCAACACGACAAATGTCTGATGCTGAGTCAAGAAGAAAAATTGGACGAGTATCTGGCCGAGGCTTGGGGTCTCATCTCGGACGAAGTCGTGTTGCACCAGTGGTATAAAGACTTGCGTGAACATTCTTGTCCACCATTAACCACTCAAGAGATCCATCGTATCGAAGCTCTCCTGAATCAGAGTGGGGAGACGAAGCGAAGAAACGGTTATTTGTCAGATATTTTCATGCAAAATGTCAAGATCGAATTGATCACTTATCATTACCTGTGAAGAAGAAGAAGAAAAAATCACACAAAACATGGATACCTGGGAACTTTATTACCTTTTGAACCACAGTTCGTACACTGCTTCTTGGAATCCTGTCGTCTATGCTTAAGATGAACTCCCTCATCGCAAACCTCAAGACCATCAAGCTTATGTGATCAACACGGACGACAGTCATCTCCCAGGAACCCACTGGGTAGCCGTCTACTTTCCTCAAGAATAATGTGTGGAATATTTCGATTCGTATGGATTGCCTCCTTTGGAAGACGATATCATTAACTTTATGAGAAGAAATGCTCAGACCACCCGATTCAATAATGTGAAATTACAAGACACAGATTCCTTGATGTGTGGACAATATTGTGTGTATTTTCTGCATCATCGCAGTCAGGGCTTTTCCTTTGAACATTTAGTGAATCAGTTTGATCCTCGTTCTTCTTCTAGAAACGATGTGAAAGTAGATCGATGGTTTTGTGACCATTATACTGGTCTTTTGTCTCAAGCTAGGAAACGTAGTGTCCATCAATGGCCTAATGACTTCTAACAGTGGAAATCACAATTTCATTCACAACGTTGTCAGCCCTGTCCAAAATAATGTGTGAGATGAAGAAAAAAAAATGTTTGGTATTTGAAAAAAATGTTTGATGTTATATTGTTAGATTATTGTTAAAAATGTTAGAGTTGTTTGTTAGTGTTAAGTAATTTTGAATAAAAATGTGTTTTGAAAAAAATGCCTTTGTCTTTTGTTTGGCTACAGGAATCTTGATTCATGCTCTTTGACTTCTTACTATCCCTCTCATGACACTCATTGAACGTTCCGGCTCGAAAACCGTGTAGGGATGTTTTCCTTCACGTCCGCGCTTTGACTTTAAGAACCGGGGTAGTTTCCAGTTTAACCATCCATTGTCGACTCATCCTCCTACGAAGATGTGCTCCAAACTAGCTAAGCTAAACGAAGCCTACGTGAATTTGCATAGGGTCAGACACAGTCTGATACCGAAGGCTGAAGAGATAGAGAATGTGAGAATGTTAAAAGTCACTGAAGACCTGATAGAAGAGCTCTTCAGAGAAGAAATTAACAGGGAGAAAGAAGAATGGACAGAGAAGTACAGACTTCAGAGACAGCAGCAGCAGCAACAACAACAACAACAGCTGCAGCAACAGCAACCTGAACCTGACAGAGGCTTTGTCGATTGTCGTATCGATACCAAAGAGTTCTTCTTCTCTTTCCGAAGAAGCAGACCTATCGTCAGAAAGTCTATCGTCAGAGGACGTCGCATTCTTAGAAACTAAAAGATAGCCCTAGCTTCAACTTCACGCAAGCAAAAAACAGCCCTTTTCAGGGCTACCCCAAATCTCTAGAAAAGAAATAACAATCGATTTGCCGATGTGTGTATGAGGAGTAGTGTGAATATAACCACTCACTCTTTTCTGGTGTGATTGTATATGTCTATATGTGTGAGTGATTGTAACTGATCAAGTACGTTTGTGTGGATAGTAGATTATGATCATGTTTTTTTGCTGTTTGAGGTGCGTGGATAGTAGATTTTGGGTTTGATTTGACTGTTTTGCGTATGTGGATAGTATATTATTCATGTTTTTTTGCTGTTTGAGGTGCGTGGATAGTATATTTTGGGTTTTATTTGACTGTTTTGCATATGTGGATAGTATATTATTGGTTTAATGAAAATTTTTTAGAATAGTGATGGGTAGTATAAGAAAGTCAGTGAGTGTTTCTTTTCAGTCCGCGCGTTGTTTGGTCATGATCAAGGTAATATAAATTTTGTTTATCATCCAAAATCAAGAAATTAAATTCGTAAAAGTAGCACGATTTTTAGGAATGCATTATGACTCCAAGCTAAACTGGGGACACCACATAAACGAACTAGTCAAAAGGTGCAATAAAGACCTTAACCTCCTTACAACCCTTAAAGGAACCACCTGGGGATCCAATCAAGAAACCTTACTAGCATTATATAAATCGTTAATTAGATCTAAACTAGATTACGGATGCCAAATTTTCAACTCGGCACCCCAAAATAACCTCAAGAAACTAGATAGCATACAAAGAAAGGCCCTAATTATTTGCACTGGAGCACTACCATCCACATCACTAGTGGAACGTCAGATCTTAACTGGAGAACTGCCGCTCGACCTTAGAAGACAAGAACTCACCCTCAGATATGCAGCCAGGCTAGCAACACACCCCGACACACACCCCACCCGGCCAGCTATAAATAAATGCAACATACCTTTTAGAACTAAATTATCACAAAACATACCAGCAGGGAAATTAATCCATCAATTATTTGAACAACTTCCTATAGACAACCTCCAAGCAGAAATTGCAAATCACTATGACAAAGAACCATGGATAAATATCAACCCCTCATTTAACACCCTCATTACGAAATATGGCAATAAAAACGAACAGGAACTCAAACTAAACACAATCTGATCAGAAGAAATCAACTCAAAATATTGCAACTACATTAAGATTTACACTGATGGATCCAAAATTACAGAACCACCCAGAACAGCAGCAGCTTACGTAATCCCCGAACTTAACATTAAAGTAGGACGAAGACTACCTAACCTCTGCTCCATATACACAGCTGAATTCTGGGCCATACTTGAAGCACTCAGATGGATCAAAGAGAACAAAATACCCCAAGCGGTAATAATAAGTGACTCGCTAAGCGTCATAAACTCAATACTTAATAACAACACCAAATCAAGAGAAAAATATCTTAGGCAAACCAATTTATTGTTAAAAATACTGAACAATAATAACTTACAAGTAGAATTTATGTGGATACCATCCCATATTAACATACCAGGTAACGATATGGCAGATATAACAGCTAAACAAAAGCTAAACGAAACCACTCACATCAACCTAGATTATAGCATATGCGAACTCAATAGCATATCTAAAACCCTCATTGATAATAAATGGCAGGAATTATGGAACACAAGCACTCAAGGCAGGAAACTAAAGACCATCATTAAAGAAGTATGTAGAAATAGGAAACCACCCAAAACAAAAGGCAGTGAACAAAAATTCATAAACAGAATACTCACGGGCAAGACCAAGCTGGCTAACAGCTTCGGACAGTACATAGGACCACAACCACATAACCCTAACTGCTACCACTGCAGGGTCCCAGAAGACATAGAGCATATTTTTAACAACTGCCATACACTTGAAAAAGAAAGGGCTAAGTTTAAAGTTAAACAGCATAATATTGGATCCCCTGCAACATACCCAGAATTCTTGATGAACACAAACCCCAATATTAATCTAACATTCAAAAATATCATAAGTTTTATACACGAATCCTATCTAATAAAAAAAAAATCTGAGAAAGTAAATAAAAAACCAGTTAAAAATATTACAAATCACTGTTTGGGAATTATGACGGTCGGCTTGGTCTCGTGGGTTCACAGACTGACACAGCCGTTCATAGCCCGAATAATAAAAACCAGTTAAGGACGAATATTACAAAATCACTTTTTGGGAATTATGACGGCCTGCTAGGTCTCGTAGGTTCACAAACTGACACAGCCGTTCATAGCCCGAATAATAAAAACCAATTAAGGCATCAAAAAATTAAAATAGGAAAATAGGAATTAATTAAAACAGGACTCCATAATAACATACAAACAACCATAAAACAAGTTTTCATTCCAAACCAATAAGATAAGAAATCAAAATAAATAAGGAATTCATGAAGAAAAAAAAAGAAAAAAATACTCCTAACCGTCTCCTTGTCTCTTAAACAACATCTGGCTGAACTTTTAAATCAAGCTTCCACAGCTATTTCTACTAACATACTCAGCCAAATCCAGGCAATGTTGGCAGACGACACTGAAGAATTTGAATCTTCCACGCTGGCAGTGGCCCTGGAAGTATCATCATCCAGCGGCGATGAAGCTGATGAACCTGCGCCACCTAAACAGAGTGGAAAAAAGGAAGGCTCTGTCTACCGGAATATGGGACTGGGAAAGGCAATTGATGATATCAAAAAAGCGGGCCACTTCGTCAATGCCACAAGACCAGGTGTCCTAATGTGATGTCATCGCTGCCGACCAATCGTAGCGGGAGTCACATACTGCTTGGTTTGACACCTGGGGCATTTCAATCCAACTAAGAAACATGAGTGTGTGGTGTGACTATTCCCACTCATGTTTATTAGCCTTTCAGTCAGGTTGTTAAGGACTAGTTAGTCCTACACCTGAGTGGCTAAATTATAAAGTACTCGTTGAGTACATAAAAGCCTGGGGGATGAGGCTCCTTTTCCTTTCCCCAGGAGTAATTAAAAATCACGTACTGCGTGAATAAACAAGTGGTACATGTTCAAAAGAACGAAAACCACTATAATCCAACTAACTAACTAAATTTTGTTTTAGGAGGATGTTTTCTTTCACGTCCGCGCTTTTAGTATAAATTGAAAATCGCTCGACAGTCTAGATACCCTTGTTGATTGATCAACACTAGAGAATGAGCAGAAGGTTAGCGAAACTGTTGGAACTTCATGTGCACCTGGAATATGCCAGGCTCATATTAAATGAACTAGCCGCGGAGGCCATCGTAGAAGACGGAAGGATGAAAGAGCAGGAGAGAAGAAACAAAGAAGAGCAGGAGAGAAGAAAAAAAGAAGAGGAGGAAAAGGAGAGAGGAATGGCTGTACCACAGCCACAAGAAGGAAATTTCAGAATGCCAGAGACAGAAGATTGGGATTCTAAAGCCACTTATCCCGCCTCTGCTTTCCCCCAAAAAGAGTGAAAGGAGACTGGGGAAGAAGATGTGTGTGTGGTGCCAGGCCTGGAAGGTGCCATCATTAACCAGGTGCCATGGAGTTCAAAAACACCAAGCCCTTTTCAGGGCTACCCAATACTCTAGAAAAGAATAGTAATCGATTTGCCAATGTGTGTATGTAGAGTAGTGTGAATATAAACACTGACTCTTTTTTTCAGTGTGTGTGTGTGTGTGTGTGTGTGTGTGTGTGTGTGTTTGTGTATGTTTGTAAGCGTTCAAGTACGTTTGTGTGGATAGTAGATTATTGGGTTATGTAAGAGCTTAAGTTGGTTTGTGTGGATAGTAGATTAGTGTTTAATTTTAATGATTTGCGTGTGTGGATAGTAGATTTGGGGTTTGTTTATTGCTGCTTCACTTATGTGGATAGTAGATAATATGAAATGAGAAACGTAGAAATTTTGTTTATCGGGGGGATGTTTTCCTTCACGTACGCGCTTTAACTATAAGAAACCTCAGTGTTCGTTATTCGCACCATTCCACGGAATAAACAAGACGAAGATGGAAGTGTCCCAACTGTTTAACAATTTAAGGCACGTTTATTTTTGGATGGTGGATGGGGAATATGGAGTTGAAAGGATTGAAAGAGATTGGAGGTTAAGAACAAGTCTGCACTGCGTGAACGAACTAAAATTAGCCAGGGAGATGATAGAGAGATTAATTGAAGAAGAAGTGAAGAGATTGAGAGGGCTGATAAGTCCCCCTTATGTCAGAGTGGGGACAATAATAGAGGCCATGGTAAAAGAAGTAAGAAGGTTTTTGGAAGATATAGAACAAAGGTCAGAGTGGCCCTTTGTCAAAAGGAGCGTTGAACAATTGAGAAAAGGGGAAGAAAAGATAAGAAAGGTGATAGATGAAGAAGTGCAGAAAATCAAGGACAGGTGGGTAAAAGATAGGAAAGAAGAAGAAAATAGAAAGAAAAAGGAAGAACTAGAGAAACTGAACGCTAACTGGATGAAAATCCAACAGAAGTTCCGAGCCATGGGTCACCCGGACTGGATACCGGAAAGTGAAAAGAGAAAGAAGAAGGGAATTTTGGAAAAAATAAAGGGATGGATAAAGAAGTTAAGGAGTTAGAAGAAGAAGAAGAAAACCAAAGGCCCTTTTCAGGGCCACTCCAATCTCTCGAAAAGAGATAGACTTTCAATTGCCTACCCCATTTTTTTATTTTTTTATTTTTTTAATTTTTTATAAAAAATAATCCCTTGTTAAATTTCCCTTGAGGCTATACAGTCCCACTATCTATTCCCATGTTCAATTCCCCTTGAGGCTAAACAGTCCCACTATCTATTCCCATTTTCAATACAGTCCCAAAATCTATTCTCATGTTAATTTCCCTTGAGGCTATATAGTCCCAGGGGTTTCCGTAATGTTAAATTTCCCATTGAGGCTATATGGTCCCAGGGGTGTTTTTAATGCTAATTCCCATTGAGGCTATATCGTCCCACTTCACTACGGACATTCCTTGGCTTATAGTCTATTTCAAAATTCTTGAGTAGTTTTTGTCCCATAAACAAGACGTTCTAAACACATTACAACCTATTCATTTTTGTTTCTCTTCCACATAATAGCTTATTGTTTTATAAAATGTTGAACTTTCCTGAATTTTTTACAAGATCGGTTTAACTGGCTTAATATCGCGTGCCATTTATTGGCATTGTTATATTAGGACAGAATTTTTTAGTACAAGTAACAAGATTGAAATTTTCTCTAAATTGTATCAGAAGTAAATTGATAAATCATATTGGAAGTAATTTTCTACTAAAATATATTGAGACTGAATCCATTTAATTTGGTATTACAATTATATACTACTTAATACAGATTGCGCCCTTATGATCAAGTACAAACCGTCTATACATACATTTCCTTTGTAAGAGCTTAAGTTGGTTTGTTTGGATAGTAGACTTGAGTTCAATTTTAATGATCTGCGTGTGTGGATAGTAGATTTGGGGTTTGTTTATTGCTCCTTCACGTATGTGGATAGTAGATAATATGAGATGAGAAAAGTAGGGGATGTTTTCCTTCACGTCCGCGCGTTTTAAGTGATGATCTAGGTATATAAATTTTGTTTTAGGGGGATGTTTTCCTTCACGTCCGCACTTTAACTATAAGAACCCACAAAGTTCGTCGTTCGCACCATTCTAAGGAATAAACAAAGATGGAGGTGACAAAATTATTTAACGATTTGAGACATAGCTATTTTTGGATCATGGATGGGACTTATGTAGTAGAAAGATTGAATAAGGAAGGAAGATTTGAAGGTAGCCTGAACAATGTGAAGAGTCTTGGAGTAGCAAAAGATCTAATAGGGGGAATGATTGAGGAAGAAGTAGAAAGAATCAGAGGATTCATTGACCCACCTTACGTGAGAGTAGGTACTTTAAAGGAAGCCTTGGATCATGTCATAGAAGTCAGGAGCTTCCTAGAAAATAGCTTTCATTGGACTGACTGGTGGTACGTAAAGTGGGGTTGTAACCAGTTGATAAAAGCAGAAGAACTAATTAGAGAGGTAATGAAGGTAGAAGTGATGAAGATAAAAGAAAAATGGAGCAAAGAGAGAAAGGAAGAAGAGAATAAGAAGAAGAAATTAGAGTTTGAAAGATTGAATAACAACTGGATGAAGATCCAAAAGAAATTCAGAGAAATGGGTCATCCTGACTGGATAACAGAAACTGAAAAGAGGAAGAAGAAAGGAATAATGGAAAAAGTGAGAACTTGGTGGAAAAAGTGGAGGAGTTAGAAGAAAAAGAAGAAGAAGAAACCCAAAGGCCCTTTTCAAGGCCACTCGTCTCTCGAAAAGAGATAGACTTTCAATTGCCTACCCAATTTTTTATTTTATTTTTAAAAACAAAAAATCCCATGTTAATTTCCCCTTGTCCCCTGACAGGCCCACGATTTATTTCCATGTTAAATTTCCCCTTGTCCCTAGACAGTCGCACGATTTATTCCCCCATGTTAAATCCCCTTGCCTCTAGACAGTCCCACGAACTATTCCTCCATGTTAATTCCCATTGTCCCTATACAGTCCCAAAATTTTCTCCATGTTAAATTTACATAGTCCCTATATCGTCCCAGGGGTGTTTTTAATGATAAGTCCCATTGTCCCTGAATCGTCCCTATTTACTACTTTCGGGTATGTTAATTTCATTAGATGCGTCGGCAAGCCACCGCATCCAATCGAAATTAAGTTGTTCAAATTTGAACACTGTTCCTACTTAATCGAGACAAGAGGATCACACAACTTGAATGGACTGATAAATTAGCAATATTTTACTGCCGGTCCGTATTTGAACAAATACCTTTCACTCAAATATACCTGTAATGGCTTCTCTCTGGTATGTAGTCGTACTTTCGATGTTAAACTTAGAAAGAATAATTTTTGAAGTCTATTGCCTCCACCAGTTTTGGCTGATGTACAATGTACCGCTGTTACACGCTATTGGTTAGCTGCCATTACATACAAAGGGAGGCAAATCATGAAATCCAAAAGATGTCGCTAGGATAAAGCTCTAAAATATCTGCTCCATCTGCCAAAGTGTAGATGGGGTTAACATATCGGAATCTTGGTTAGCGAAGATGCGTGTGTTACATTCTCGGGCTTGGCCAATGTATGTATGTGAGAAAGCTGCCAGTAGCTTCCAGTAGGTCGGTGGTTGTTACCGGGGTTTTCCCCGGCTCTTCCCCCCACCGGTTGTTCTGGCCGCATGTATGGTCTATCTTGGGATGACAAATAGTGTTAAACACAAAAACAATTGAACTACCGCTAATCGTGTATTATTATTATTATTATTACATAAGATCGAGATCACAAGGAAGATCTAATTAGCACCTCATATAAAATAAGCTGTGTTCAAAACCTCCAAGTTCCTCGTTTGTTTCTTGTTTTACTTTTATTTTTTATTGTTTTATATAAAAGGACATCTTCAAAAAGAACACCCGATTTTTGCCGGAGGTGCGAGTTGGGGTAGGTCATCAAAATTTAGATCTATTCAGACTTTGATTCAAAAGGTCTCTAAATAATAAATCACCTTCAGCATGAAAAGCAAGTAACACATCGACCAATCATATACATATGGTTTGAATTAAATGAACAACACACTATTACTTTCTAACAAAGACTAATATGGACAACAACAATATAAAATAAAAATAAAAAACAAGTAGCTCTGCTCGGCCCCTTTGGTGCCCGATTATAAACACTTGACATTGCGTACATTCACATCTGTTGTGCAGGTTCCAGCGACAATATCGTTTACATTATACGTGTACAACTTACTGCATTGCTTGGGCTGGGTAAGATATTTTATAGCCAAACCCTGCACAATTGTTCTCTTTTTGGCTTAACGCCATTTCTCAGCGCAGGATAGGCTAAAAATACATGGCGACCTCTATGACTTGTAGAGGGAAGAATCCGGTAAAAACCTGACACAAGGCAAGCCATTCGCATACTATAAGCGGATAAATTCAGATCGCGAGCTTTTATTTCAGAGATGTAAACGTTATTTTTCATAACAGTAGTCCAATGGTCGTTGTAAACAGTCTGTACTATACTCTACGGGATTTTTGTTGTATGTTACCAGTGTGATTAATCGAAGTCGAATCTCTCTCTCTCTCTCTCTCTCTCGTCAGTACAGGTGTGAGCGTCCTTTCAGTGGCTAAAATTTCAGCGCATGGCACATAAACACACACGTGACGCTTATAAATAAAACGCTTTTGTCAGAAAAAAAAAAACAGAATAGAACAGAATGTTTTGATTTGACGTATGCAAAAATACTTGTAGACAAAATAAAACATTTAATATACAATGCACAGATACACAATTGTTGGGGGTGGGGCAACACATTTTTTAGCGCATGATACATTGCGGCCAGTATAATTGGTAGAAGAGCCCGGGAAAACCCCGGTAAGAACCAAAGACCTACAGGTACCAACTGGCAAGTGTTATCACATACCAACATTGGCCAAGGCCGAGATTCAAACCCACGCAAAGAGAGATGAGATGTCAGTGATTGGTAAAGGCTAGAGCTTTAGACCACTCGGCCACCCGGGGCCCCTTGTTGCACAAATGAATAATGACCTTAAAACCTGTGTGCACATAAAGCATGTGAGAGAGAGAGAGAGGGGGGGAATAGTCTAAGTTGGATTGTATTTTACACATATTTGTAAAAAAAATGTTAGAAATATTTATGTTTATTGTATAAACAATAAAGTACTTAGTAACAGCAGTCTGAAATATTCGCCGCCCCCCCCCCCCATCTCTCATTGCTACTAAATATTGGAAATCGTCTGATGAAATTTAAAATCAGGAAAGTCTTTATCACGAGGTAGACTGATGCTAGAAAGGAAAGAGATATCTTCGAATAGAAGAAATATATGTGAAATATTAGCCCCAGGTAATCGTGACAACATAAGTTCCATTTTAATAATTATTGGAGATGTCGACATTGTTAACGCCTTACTACCACACAGTATTTAGATTAAACTGTCTCTCTGTTATGTTAGTTCAAAATTTGTGTGGGATTGGGTAGAGATCCAAAAAAAAAGGATCATTTTGCCACTTAGCATTAAAGAATTCCCTTGAAATATAAATGATTCCTAAAATACAATTGATCTGAATATCAAAAGAAAAATGATTCATCGACAACTGTAGATATGGTACCAACAGATGCATTTGAGTAAAGATTACACTGGAAAGTTGTGTGTGTGTGTGTGTGTGTGTGTGTGTGTGTGTGTGATTGCTTCATATTATCGTATACACCATCTTGTGCGTCATACCGATACAGGAGAAATACGTCACTGCATGGTATTCCTATTAAGTAAGGAATATTCGTCCTTTGTGTATTTTTATTAGTCACAAGTCTGGCTAATCATAGCGCATAAATTTGAAAACTAGTTTCAAAGGGGTAGGGGTGGGGTGTCAAAACATTGGTAGAAATATGTAGAAACTCCTATATGTTATTGCAGTTCGCGAAACAGTGGATGTTGCAAAGTAGATGTCCCATCTGCTGTCAAAATGATAAATTCTAGTATTATCAATGATTGTAATGCACATATTACATGCAACATGCTTGTCATTGCTCATGGCCCCGCCCCCCCCCCCCCCTTTTTTATCCTTTGCTTAAGCAAATCTTCCTTTTTCTTTCCTACTGTATAGGAGAAAAAGCTTTATATATAAGAGAACATGTAAATAAACAGTAATGTCTCGCTATTTGTCGTTAGCCCTGATTTCTTTTATTCAGATGAAGAAATATTTCGCACATTTCGTAGATATTTACTATGACATACCAAACCACCCGTAAATATTGACCTTGTTAGGATCAAATCTAAACAAAAAGATGGAATTGTTCCACTGATTATTAACAGCTTGTCATAATATATTAATGTGAAGACGTTTAAATCTTCCTTGTCTGTGTTTTCCAATGGTAATCGCATGAGTCGGTCAAACGGTTTTGTACTATTTAAACATTCGTGATTGTCCTGTCAAGATTGCGTCAAACGATAAGTTTTACGGTATCTAATATTCATCAGTAGGCACAGTGCATCATTTTCGGCTGACCAATGAGAGGTCAATATTTCATTCAGTTCGTTTCACTTTCATATTAAACGTGTGCGGTCATGAACTTGACAACATTAGCGTGGAAAAATGATCTGGCTTCCGTTAAAGGCACGATAGTAAGTCAAATTTTGGGTAGGCATACAAAATCGAATGCCTGAGATAAAGCTTTGTACCAAAAATGTATTGCGCTACGCGAGTGCAGCTTGAAATATCACCGTTGATTCTTAAATAGGTCGCTCGAGAAGAGAAAGAAATGTCCTCCCTTATGATGTGTAGATACGTTGTAAGCAACAGTACAATCTCCCTTGGAGTTCATTAGACGCTTACCGCAAAAAGCAACGATACGACACTGTGGGACTCATTAAGCTGATTCCGCATAAAGCAACGATACGACCCATGTGGGATTCATTGGCTGATTCCGCAAAAAGTAACGATACGAACTTCTGTGGGATTCATTGGACGCTTACCGTAAAAAGCAACGATACGACCCCTGTGCGATTCATTAGGCTCATACCGCAAAAAGTAACGATGCGAATTCCTGTGGGATTCATTTTGACGCCTACCGCAAAAAAGCAACGATACGACGACCCCTCTGGGACTCATTAGGCTGATTCCGCATAAAGTAACGATATTCTCTTTTAAATTAATTATAAAATAAGTAATAGTTCAATTATGAATATTAGCCTCATACAATATGCATCTGCAGGTTGCACCATCGCCAGTTCTCTTTTATCAATTTGTGGGGCCTTCGTCATATTTTGGACGTACTGGCGTATCAGTTCTGTACGAAATTTTCTGCGGACACTACTGCTATGGCTTACGATCGCAGACTTGATGAATGCATCAGGAAATCTAGCTGGAACAATTAACTTTTTATCTAACAAGGGTGCAGATAACGATGTTTGCACAGCTCAAAGCGTCGTTACAACATTCGCCTCCATGGCGTCATTTTTCTGGACACTGGTGATAACAGCTCACATGATGGTATCCATTCAATTCAGGAGCGACATGACCATGTCTGCCATATTAAAGGTCTTGTACCATTTAATATGCTGGGGAGTTCCAGGTAAGATGCATAATTTAATGATTTAATATTGACAGATTGATTGATTAATTGACTGATACATTGACTCCTTTATTATACTTTCCTTATTAGTTCATCCGTATAATGAAGAATATGTTCATTTTGATTGATAGCCTCTGACATTTTATAATTGTTATAGGAATATTGCATATTTCTCGCTATGTGTATACATTTTCCTTCCAGGAATACTTACGTTAGTGGCAGGTTTACGGGGAGTTCTAGGCCGTAACTCTAATAGTAATACAGAAGTGACAGGATCATGGTGTTGGATTAAGGACGATTTACCATATCCAGACAGGATTACATGGATGCTAGTTACAGGAAAGGGTTGGGAAATGCTGTGCTATATATTGTCCTTCAGTATCCTTGTCTTGTTGAAATTAAAGTTGGTAAGTTGAAATCTATGTGTTATTGATTGGTTTGTGTCGAGAAGGTTAACATGACACATTAGGTCTTGAGGAATTGAGCAACAAAAAGCTTTCCACAGAAAAAAAATTAAAGCTAAAAAGAAAATGTCCAAACGTCTTGTACAAGGCAAACACAAAACTAATTGCTAAAATTTGTCTGGAAGTATACTGTATTCTCTCTCTCTCTCTCTCTCTCTCTCTGATAGCCTACCAAACAGTATACGCATATAAAAAGTGAAATGGATGAAGAAAACATGCATGATAATACATATAACAATTTAATTAACATATTATATGTGAGAGACCAGTCCAGTAAGCTGCTATTTACTGAACGTTTATAATAAAGATTATAAATCTTCACGACTTGATGGGATACATCGACAAAATCTATTTTATCGCTTCTATATGATTATTAACGATTCTGAAGAGGTCCGACACATGTTTTCGTTTATCAATGCATCGATCAATCCATCCGTCAATAGCTACATACATAAGTACATGCATGCATGCATGCATCCATCCATACATACTTGATATCACCGTTTTGTTTATTATAATAAAGCATTTTTTATCTACAGTACCTTTCTCGACGTCGACTGAGGGAGCTGAATGCAGATTTCAGGGACGAGGACACTCATTATTTGTACCTGTGGTTGCTTTTGTGGCTGCTTCGAGTTTGGGGCACCGTCCGATTTATATTAGTATGTGCCCAAAATGATGATAATGTGGCATTCCTGATAATTCTTCATAGCATCGGAGATAATGCACAGGCTTTTGGCAGTTGCGTTCTTTTCTGCCTTTTGGATAATGAGGTTATGAAACATATAAGAAATAGGTGTATTTCTTCTAGACATGAAGCCGTCGAGCATGAAAGACTTATTCCTACATCAGAGGCATCGACAAATAATGCTAAGCGTGAGTCTTACAGTGCAATGTAAGAATTTCACGGCGGCTGTAAATATATAGTGTCAAATACATAAAGAAATGCATATCGTCAAATGTAATAGCATAAAGATACAAAATAATATATTCATACCCTTGGATACGCGACAGCAAGTAAACTTGGTTACAATAGATCGTGATCTTGTATACAATAATCAATTATCACTACAGAACGGTAAATGTATCGTTTCCATTAGGTGCAAATATTTTGTTTCCTCGAGGCATTCTAACTATAATTCTCGCTGGAAGAATTGAACAAAATTAATTAAGGAAAATCTCGGGAGTGACCATTGTATGGAATTATGGGATACATTTTAGAATCCTTAAGAGTAAATCTCTGAACATTAATTAGTCATCCAAGGCAAAGGACGTATAAAAATAACACCGAGCAAATTACATCTCTTGATTTTCATAGGAGACATAAAAGTTACATATGTTTCCATTAGGGGCCACTATAGGTCCCTATGGGAAATACATGATGAAAAGGGCAAGGTTTTATGATGGCGTATGGGAATTTAACATTATTGGATACTATCGACATGCATTTAAATTTAACATTGGATCTGGGACACCATAGAGAATTTTGGAAATCAATATTAAAAAAGGGGTCTAGGTATTATGATGACTGTGAATTTTACATTGAGGAACATATTTAGATGTATGGGAATTTAACATTAGGTTTTGTCCATTATATGGAAGTGTGTGAATTACATTATAATAAGAGCTATGTATAGTGTGGATATAGGGCAATTTAACGTGTATCGGTTACTTTGGGGTGTACATGAATTTAACATTACATATGTCACTGTAGACCTCTACGGGACTTTAATCATTACGCCAAATCTAGCAGGTACAGCCCTTGCGGGAGTGTAACATTATGAGACCTTTGTAGCCCTTCTAGAGATTTTAACATATTTTGCCTTGGTATATCCCTCTATATAAAGGTAACATATCGTCAGAATAGCCTTCAAACTCACACTGACTAATACTTTTTTTGATTGATAAATACCTATTCTAATTGACCTATGCCTTTATGACTGCCTATACATATTCCCATGGACAAATACCTAAATTGCCTGAAGAAAATCAGTTTTGACTAACAGACATTTGTGACTTACACGTTTATTCTAACTAATCAACGCCCAGTGTGACTGACCAACACTTATTTTGACTATTCTGACTGACCATTGATGCTTTGGCCTACCTAACGTTTGTCTTTTTTTAAAGACGTTTCCTTCGATTTGAGTTCAAGACTTGGGATGTCCTTGGAAAAGTTTATTGTGTCTTTGGTCAAGTGAAACAGTACATATAGTTTTTTATAAACATAATGTCATTCTTGTTTCTTAGCATTCTTTGGAAATACATGATCATTGGTTTCAGTTGTGTTAAGACATAATTTAAGAGGAGTCATTTGTTTAAATTATTCATTAGAATTACAAGGTTCTCATTGATATTTTGGACCACAGCAGTACTTTGGGATTATCAAGGACTCATTTAAAGACATTCTGGATAATAACATTGTGATACAACACGACATTCAAGACTTGGAATTCATTGCGAACATCATATATAATTTTGGACATATGATACAACATTTAGGATCTTTTTGGATTTAAATCACAAAAACGTTATTTCTTCTTAAATATTCCTTTTATAACTTGGATAAATAAATTATTTGTTGATTTTACTAAGCTTGTTTGTTACACTATCATTGTGTTACACAATTTAAGACCATAGCGTTGCAACACCAGTGCATATTCTGCCTGACCAGTACATGTACTGTCAAGTGCAATACAGTTACCTCCTTTCTCTTTAAGCAAGAGTGTGTGGGTGATTTGGATTTTTAATGTAGCTTTAAAAAAAATTCAGTCATATCGCTACGATGTCTGCAGTGTGACAGTTTATAGTGATGTCTAGCACTGGGGCATCATACCGCAGACATGTAGCATGATGTCCCACCCAGTCATATTATCCTGACACCAGGCAGACGAGTCCTAACACTAACCTTTTTATGCTGAGCGTCAAGGGAGGCAGATGTAAGTACCACTTTTATAAGTCTTTGGTATGACTCAGCCGGGGATTAAACCCACGACCTCCCGCATCTGAGGCGGATGCTCTAACCACTAGGCCAACGGAGCTATCATTTTAAGCAAGGCTTAAGCTGCATCACAGAATGCGTTAGTCCTAATTTGATGCTTCTACACTTAAATTTAGATTTTACAAATAATTGTGAATTTTTGGAGGTTGAAGTTATAAATTTAAGTTCATCAAGATACTAAATTTCCTTTTAATCACTGCCTTTTACAATGCTTTGCCTGCTCTGGTTTCAAGTTATTCGCTGTGTGTCTTGTCAGATTGTATTTATGTATTATGGCAGTGTTTGCTTTTCTTGAAAATCATGATTGTTTTAATGACTCTATTATTTTATGCAATGCCAGTAAAATGTTCACAAGACCTTACGTTGAGTTAATGTTTCAAATCATGCCGACCTTAAATACATCTTATCTTAACCCTTATTGTGACGGAATCAACTCAAGTGCGACAACTCAGAATGTGAACCAGATCCAGTTCCGAGATCCCAATGACTGTTTCAGACATGTATTCAGTGGTGCTGTTTTCAATAAGTTCAATTTCACTGTAATTCGGCAATAAGTAAAACTACTTTATTTGGATGCAGCAAACTGCATCAGTGTTAGCTATATCCATTTATCTTCCATCAAGGGAAGAATTTTACAATTACATTGTGATTCTGGGTCAAACAAAAACCTCAACTATGTCCTCCTTAGTAGATGTCTGTACTGTATTTGCAATGGCATCAAGTGTCCACCATTCATTATATGATAGTTTGAAACATGTTTTAAATGAATTTAATTGAGCAAACTAGTGCAAGAGTGACTCAGTGTTTTCATTAAGTTTACAATTCTTGGTCATGGAAATGAATCTGTTTTAGTCACATTGTTCACCTCTCTATAATCAGTGCGTATGTGGAAAGTATCATCTGGTTTTGGAAAAAATCCCGTGGCCCTTAAAATTGTAATAGGGACGGCATTGGCTGAGTCGCTCACGAGTGATATAGAGCCATTCGACATGAAGCTGAGCCCCCTACCTATCATTAATATCAATCATAATTTTGCAATTTCATGCCCAGTGACCTTGCAATTTTAGCGAACAATCACGTACTAACATTTTGAGCTGCCATGATCTAAAGTGTACTGCAACTACAAAGTGTTCTTCTGATGAGATTTTTTATCTGTGCATAAATTAACAACATATATTGGACAATGATAGGCTGTAACTTGACAAGGTGTCAATGCAGATCAAGACAAATAGATAATATGATTATTGTTGGTCCATTGCCTACCTTATCAAGGAGGGCCTTAAAAGAGAAAGTAAATATCAGGGAAGAAAGTGAGTGGATTTAAAGGAGGAAAAAAGACAATAAATTTCACACTGTATTTAATGAATGAAAAAAGAAAAACAAAATGCATCAATTGCATAAAATATTATATAAGCATTTCTTGCAAGTCTTAGAATATATAAGAACTGATATAAATCATTGCACAAACATTAATAACCAATTTGTTTTTCATGCATTAAGAAAACATCTGTGTGCATCAATACACTGAACATTACTTTTATCTACTTATATCTTCTGTATTTAGGTAGAAAATTTAAAAATAGATCCCAATTTTGAGCAGTGACATGAAAAATTCCTTGTGTTGATAGCATCTTTTTATATTATCTGAACATGTTTTAAAAATCTAAATAAATAGTTAAAATGAGACAGTATATTAAGGAAGATAATCGAACAGCAACAAAATAAAAGGACAAAAAGATTACAAAGAAGCAAGTACACCAATGATTACAGGTAACAGTCAACCAAGACTACTGTATTAACTTGGCATTTCATATCTTAATTTTATAACAAAATAGTAGTAATAATAATAATAATAATGAAGACTTTGTATAGCTCCTAATCTTTAGAAGCTCTAAGTTCTTTACAACATTAGACACCACCTATAAGATAAAAAACATATAATGATATAATTACAAAAACAAACACCATGAAATTAGAAAACATTAAAAACATGTTGAGAGTATTTAAATCTGAAGTTTAGCAAATGCTAGAAGCAGGTAAATGAGGTTATATAAATACAGTGCTCTCTAACTGGGTTTAATGATTAATAGATAGATACATGTAGCTATCGAGTCTCAAGCAAACAACTTTGACCAAAGACAATGCAATCTGAAACACAAGTGACCTACTTTTGGAATGACTGCATCATATACATGTACATGTGAAAATGAGACATGTCAGGACAAGACAGGACAGGACATGGCAGGTCAAGACAGGACAGGACAGGACAGGACAAGACAGGACAGGACAGGTCAGGTCAAGACAGGACAGGACAGGACAGGCAATTTCCAAACTCTGGTGAGTAGTTTGATCCTCAAAACAGGAGAATATTCATGGACTGGACTTTTAGCATTGAAATGGATAAAGATTAAAACAGTTGAAATATTAAAATATATGCATCATCTCAGGAAGTCAGTCCTAATACAGCAACTTATTGCCATTCATATTCTTTTTATCAAGCATTTACATCATTTCTTAGGAGATCATTGTTTGTATTATATTGGTGGCAGTCCTCAACATTCTTGATCTCAATCCTTAGGAGATGATGTACAGTTACTGCATTCAAGTTTCCTCAGGTGTCAGCCTGAATCTTCCTCAAAATTGAAAACATTCTTTTCATTGTTTACTTTAGAATGTGGCAATGTTAGTTCATGTCCAATGAGTCCACAAAGAATTTTAAATTGTTTCCTACTCATGAGTCGATTCAGAATGCTGACTGACTGCCAGAACTGATCACGATTGATATTGTCTGGGTCTAATGTTTTAATGTCAGAAAGATTCTCCATGGAGACTGTACCATCACATCCTTTGTAACTTTAAGTCCAATTTGCAAACACCTTAATGTTGTGATCATTATCACCACTTGTAAATAAGACAATAAAAACAGAAAAAGGAATATCATTTGCTAGTATTAATGATGAAGACAAATACCTCATTCGTCCCAGACATGCCAGATTACAATGGCAGTTAATGGCATGTATTTTATATTCATATTTACAAACGATTAAATCAAGGTCAGTGGTGTTTATATGTAATCATCCACAGTAGTGTCAAATGCTTATTTTGACTGATAATTGTAGTTGCTGGTTGCTCAAGATAATTAGTTTTACACATCTGATATTATTATTATTATATGATTAAGATTATCATTTCTTATGAACAATAAAATAGTAATTATGTGAGCAGATTTTGTCCATTTGCATAAGAACTTTGTTTAAATATTTTAGTCAAGGAACATTATTTTGACTAGGTCTAAAAAAAATGATCTTCACACAGAAACAGTTATCAAGCTGGCAAATAGTGTATTGGCATATGTACTTTATGCACATTTGATGCAGATTCCGTGCACAAGGATTTAAGTGATTTCATATTTGTCGTTGCAGTTAGTATACCTTCATGAGACGGGGTTTCTGCATGATGCGTGATGTCATTCTTGTTACAGTAGAAGATTTTAATATCATTTTTATTTGGAAGCGCGGAAACTTGATTCCAACCACTTAATTCCAATTTCCATCTATCATTTAATTTCATGTGATATTTGGTTGCTTGGAGTTTTGTGTTTTCATATTGGGAGACAATCCTGTCCAAATTATTTCTGATCATAGATAGTATAGACTCCAATCCGTTTCGACAACTTTAATCATTTAAGCAGAACACACCCTCCAGAGAAATTGTGGAAGGAATCAAAGTAATGTTTAGAGTTCTATGCTGACTGAGCCCTTTAGTAACTTAACAATAACCAATTAACAATTTTAATCATTCCGGAATTACTTCTGGTCACTCAGTATATTCTCACCCTTGTGACAGAAAAATCTACCTGTTTTGCTACCCTTACTTTTCCTTAGTCCTTGTCCATCCACTAGGGACTACTTAATCAAGGGATGCAACTATTGTTGTCTTTTTCTTGGCTTGATGGAATTGTTTTCCCATCAAACAAATTCCTACACTTTGTAAAACTTATCAAAATGGTTTTTGGGAGACAAATAAATAATTTACAAAAAGAAGATTTAAGAAAAAACAATGATGAAAGGAAGACAAAAAGAAAAAGAACTGCAAGCATGGGAACATCTTGACTCCTAATGGTAGGACAGCAAAAATTGTAAATGTTTACCACCCACTGGGTATACATTCCATGTATGCAGTACATTTTCTGGATGAAGAAAGTTTCCAAAATTCTGCTAAACATGAAGTAGCAATTTCTGAAAATTCACCAAAGCATGAGGCAGAAAATCTTTCCTTTCTTCTCAATGACGGGGAAATAAATGAAATACATGTGTCTCTGAAACCCAAGCAACTTTTGTTTGAGAAAATAACAAAATCATGAGTGTAAATAAAAAATAACCTGAAACAGTCAAAGAGAGCAGATTTACAGAAAAAAGCAAGACGAACAATTTGTCACAAATTTGGTTTTAGAGCATGAAAATGTGAATGCCAAACAAAACGTTAGGACATATAAAACTACAAGAAGAATATCTGGAAAAAACAATGAGACATGTCCTATGCATGAAGTGCACTTATCCGACCTAAACAACATTCTCTCAAGATTTTTCTTTTCGTCAGAATGATGGAAGTGAATATGAGCCAACAACACTGAGAGGTAGACAAAAGCCTACATACTGACCGAATGAATAACTAATTACCCCAAATAAATATTATGTAATGAACAAGAATTGTATTCATTGTCTTAAAATATAAACTACCTTATGAATTATGGGGTTAGATTATATGTCTCCCCATGAAGCAAGCCTCATGGGGAGACAAGTAATGTAACCTCTTGACCGGGATTTCCTTATCTTGGTGCAAACTCCAGCATAGATTTTATTAAATTAAAATTCACAATGACAAGTTTCAGACAATGAAGGCAGCAAACCCTGCCAAAAATGATCAACAGTGAAATTAGCAACTACACTGTCATGCCCTACTTTATCCAGTTCACAGTCATGTGATCACAAGCATACTACAGTAATGTACTATGCTGGAACCAAATTGTGAAAAGAAAAGGAAAAACTTTAATTGTTCAATAATAATTTTGTGTATACAGGAAATTTCAGAGTAACAACATCAAAATACATAACCATGCAAGTATCAAAGATTGGAAAAACCTAAATGCATAGCTCGAAGTAACTGATGCAAGAAGTCACAGTGGCCTACTTTTGATGTGATGATGCAGTGCCCAATATTATGAATCCACTTGGAGAGAGAGATGGACTGGTGGGCAAGGCAGCTAAATTGTACATGCTAGGGTCCAGCACACTGACTGTGGATCTTACAAAATGGTTTAAGTCCTATAAGAGCAAATAACATTGTCTTAAGGTAGTTTTACAACTTTTTAAGAGACTTTTAAAACATGGATCCAAAAGCAGATTGTGATTGGCAGTCACATAATTCAACTATTCTTTCATGTCTCCAGTAGCCATTATAAAAATTATCATGACAAAATAAAATTCACACTAAAGTGATCTTGACCCGTTTTAAGATTTGTGTACAATCTTTTCTTTTTACATTTCAACTTCTGATTATTTTAAACATTCATTTTTTTAAAAACTATTAATAGGAAATATATAGCCAGTTTTGTGTTGACATACTGTAAGACTATACACATACCTACAATACACCTACCAAACCTATCTACCTACCTACTATGACAGGACATAAAAGACAGAATAAAGTTAAAGGAACATTCTTTTCTATGATATCAAAATAGTGGTAATATGAGTTGATAAAAACCAAAGATTAGTGTTTTTGTATTATTAACTTTAAAAATCATTCTTCTAAAGTCTGCTTGACAAGTTATTATCATTGTCAGATTTTATTTTTGAATGGTTCTTGCTTTTAGCAACATTGGAGTGACAGCCAGCAGTACAAACAGTTTATTTATGCAATAATAATTACCTTGAATAGCAATTATAGGTGTAACTTCACATTTGCTTATATAAAACCTACAATCATTTGGCTGAAGGTAACATATCACATAATTATACAATATATATAGTCATTGGCTAGGGCAGTTGACTTTTATGTGTGGATACAGACACCTGCTGGGCAAAGTACAACAGCTTGCATCTTACTTTAAATGTGATCTAAAACTTTAATATCATACTTAATATTTTCACCACAATGACCAGTAGAGCAGAAATCACTAGCAGGTAATGGATGATCAGTAAGTTGAAAAGAGATCAATATATGGGATTAAAAGCTCAATAGTATAGCTATTTCCTTGAACACAAATAATGAAATAAACAAATATTTTTATGGAGAACATTTAGCAGCTATTCCTGAGCCACTCTAGTGTAGAGCATTCTTAAGAATACCTGACAGGTAGAGAAACTAAACTTGTGTCCTGCAGTAATGTTAGATGCATTCAAATGAATTATGCAACTTAACCATTTCTGCAAATTACAAATAAATGCTTGCCTCATAGATCTAAATTCTAATAATCAATATTTTTGTTGCAGAAAGCCTAGGCTCAAAATACTTAAAAATAAATAATAAAATTAACAAATTTCAAAAGCAAAAATGGCCATGATGGTATGAAAATTAAATCAGATCTGTAAAGCCTGAAGAAAAAAAAAATGTGTGTGTGTGATTTAGATTTTTAAAGTAACTCTAAAATTTTTAGTCATATTGCTATGCTGTCAGCAGTGTCACAGTTTATAGTGATCTCTAGCACTGGGGTATCATGCCACAGATATGTGGTATCAAGTCCCACCCAGTCACATTATCCTGACATCTGGCTGACCAGTCCTAACACAAACCCCTTAATGCTGAGCTTCAATCAAGGCAGTGGTTAGTACCATTTTTGTTAACAAGTCTCTGATATGACTTAGCCAGGGATCGAACCCACGACCTCCTGCATTAAATACTTGAAAACTGAAAAACATAAATCGAAAAGTTGCAGTGATGAGTTTAAAATTATTTTGATAATTTGCATATAAATATGTATATCAAATTTCATTCCTTGACCTCAACTGACATTTGCTTGGACACACAAGCAAGGCTTTAGTCAAGATATGTCCAAGTCCAAAAAGCAACAAGTAAAGTGTTACATCATAAAAGGTGCTGTAAACTCCTTAGAAATCTAATCAAGTCATCTAGTTATAACTGCGATACAGAGTGTCAGTTTTGATGACTGAAAGTTTAGAGGTTTTTGTGCTATTTTGCTACAAACAATGGCTTCAGGATATCTGTACAGCTGCAAAAGAGCATGCCTTCTTCTGCTATCAATGTGGGGAAATAAAAAAACCCATCTCTATATGAAAATAACCTGTTTATCTGTATACAGTTAAACATCATACACCCAATCTCCCAGGGAGAGAGAGTTAAACATCATACATCCAATCTCCCAGGGTGACACAGTTAAACATCAAACATCCAATCTCCCAGGGAGACACAGTTAAACATCAAACATCCAATCTCCCAGGGAGACACAGTTAAACATCATACATCCAATCTCCCAGGGAGACACAGTTAAACATCATACATCCAATCTCCCAGGGAGACACAGTTAAACATCATACATCCAATCTCCCAGGGAGACACAGTTAAACATCATACATCCAATCTCCCAGGGAGACGCAGTTAAACATCATACATCCAATCTCCCAGGGAGACACAGTTAAACATCATACATCCAATCTCCCAGGGAGACACAGTTAAACATCCAATCTCCCAGGGAGACACAGTTAAACATCATACATCCAATCTCCCAGGGAGACACAGTTAAACATCATACATCCAATCTCCGAGGGAGACACAGTTAAACATCATACATTATATTCTATATGCATGTTTTCTCAAACTGCATTTGATATGCAAACAAATGCAAGGCAGCAACCTTTAGTTCTGATTTGAATTTGTGTCCATCTCAATAGAAATATAAAAAAAAATGTTCTGTATATTTTGTATTTCACCTGCTTCCTGGTGTTATAATGTATCTCTCACCAATATTTGAACAAAAAACATTTACACAAAGCTTAAATGTTAACGAATATGATCCTGGAAGATTGTGATATATATATATATATATATATATATATATACACACACACATAGAGAGCAAGAGAGAGAGAGAGAGATAGCATGTCTCAACATATTTATGAATGTAAGACCATGTATCACTGGGAAATATACAGTGTATGTTTCAACATATTTATGGATACAAGATCAAATATCACTGGGAAATATAAATGAAATCAAAGTCTTCGTAAAATATCATAAGATGGTCTGAAATTCAGTAAGATTTTTCTTCAGACTGTGAGCTATTATATGCATGAATTCCAGATGACCTGTACAAGGAAATTACAAAATGTACTATAATAAATCTATTTCCTGCATGAAGAATGCACCTTGACAGGACTGTGCATCGTGCCTTCATCAACCTCAATGGCACTATGTACCTTCAGCATAAACTCTTTCTCATCAGTGTAGAGCATGCAGTCATCCTGAAGTCCCTTGTCCATCCTGTCATCCTGAAGCCCCTTGTCCATCCTGTCATCCTGAAGCCCCTTGTCCATCCTCTGTTTTTCTACTTTGTATATTGTGATTACAAACAAGTAGCAGGAGAAGAATCCAATAGTACCTACATATAAAAAAATAAGTAATGAGGTCAATAGTACCTACATATAAAAGATAAGTAGTGAGGTCAATAGTACCTACATATAAAAAATTAAGAAGTGAGGTCAATAGTACCTACATATAAAAAAATAAGCAGTGAGATCAATAGTACCTACATATAAAAAATTAAGCAGTGAGGTCAATAGTACCTACATATAAAAAATAAGAAGTGAGGTCAATAGTACCTACATATAAAAATTAAGCAGTGAGATCAATAGTACCTACATATAAAAAATAAGAAGTGAGGTAAATAGTACCTGCATATAAAAAAATAAGCAGTGAGATCAATAGTACCTACATATAAAAAATTAAGCAGTGAGGTCAATAGTACCTACATATAAAAAATAAGAAGTGAGGTCAATAGTACCTACATATAAAAAATTAAGCAGTGAGGTCAATAGTACCTACATATAAAAAATAAGAAGTGAGGTCAATAGTACCTACATATAAAAATTAAGCAGTGAGGTCAATAGTACCTACATATAAAAATAAGTAGTGAGGTCAATAGTACCTACATATAAAAAATAAGTAATGAGGTCAATAGTACCTACATATAAAAAATAAGAAGTGAGGTCAATAGTGCCTACATATAAAAATTAAGCAGTGAGATCAATAGTACCTACATATAAAAAATAAGAAGTGAGGTAAATAGTACCTACATATAAAAAAATAAGCAGTGAGATCAATAGTACCTACATATAAAAAATAAGAAGTGAGGTCAATAGTACCTACATATAAAAAATTAAGCAGTGAGGTCAATAGTACCTACATATAAAAAATAAGAAGTGAGGTCAATAGTACCTACATATAAAAAATAAGTAGTGAGGTCAATAGTACCTACATATAAAAATTAAGCAGTGAGGTCAATAGTACCTACATATAAAAAATAAGAAGTGAGGTCAATAGTACCTACATATAAAAATTAAGTAGTAAGGTCAATAGTACCTACATTTAAAAAAAATAAGTAGTGAGGTCAAAACTGTATTACTCATCAGAATTTTCAGCTGCTGCACACTTGCAATTTAATGACTAAATGAACAATTATAGGACCTCCTTCAATAATGTACAAATTTAAGTATAAATCAAAATACAATTTGTGTAGAATCACGAAAGTTGATACCCATGAAAATAACTGAATCAGCACTATGGCGTATACACATTTAGTACATTATGGTGTATACACATTTAGCACACTGTGGTGTATACATATTTAGTACACTGGTGTATACACATTTAGTACACTGTGGTGTATACACATTTATTACACTGTGGTGTATACACATTTATAACACTATGGTGTATACACATTTAGTACACTGTGGTGTATACACATTTTCAACACTCAGCTCACTCAACTCTGCTACTGTATACTGCATCAGTCAAAGCTATGGTGTTACTATTTACTGCATCACAGCTATGGTGTTACTATTTACTGCATCACAGCTATGGTGTTAGTGGTTACTGCATCACAGCGTTGGTGTTAGTGTTTACTGCATCATAGCTATGGTGTTACTGTTTACTGTATCATAGCCATGGTGTTACTATTTACTGTATCATAGCTATGGTGTTAGCGTTTACTGCATCATAGCTATGGTGATACTATTTACTGTATCATAGCTATGGTGTAAGTGTTTACTGCATCATAGCTGTGGTGATACTATTTACTGTATCATAGCTATGGTGTAAGTGTTTACTGCATCATAGCTGTGGTGTTACTGCTTACTGTATCATGGCTATGGTGTTACTGCTTACTGTATCATGGCTATGGTGTAAGTGTTTACTGCATCACAGCTGTGGAGTTACTGCTTACTGTATCATGGCTATGGTGTTCCTGCTTACTGTATCATGGCTATGGTGTTACTGCTTACTGTATCATGGCTATGGTGTTCCTGTGCATGGTCTGGGAGAAGAAGCGATGACAAACTTTGATGTACAGATACAAGATGGACAGATGGATGATATATGGACAAACATAAGGACAATGATAATATCCTTGCTCATTAATTTCTTTTTGTGTCAACCCTGTGCTGATATGACTACCATGGCAACTGAACAGGATGCCAGCTGATTTGCTCCATTTCCAAGTAGAACAAATAACAAATCATAAGATGTCTTCTGGTGAAAGCGCAGTGTTAATGTGACCAGCCATCATGGAGAAACTAATTTTTTTAGTAAAATATGTTTCTTTCTAAATACTTATCCAATCATAATACCTTATGATAACTACTACTACCACCTTGCAAATCCAGCCCTCTGAGATAATTGTAGCTAAAAAGAGCCTGAAGTGATCTGCTCACCTAGGTGGCAGTCAGGCAGAGTGATCTCCCTTTGATATTGGGCACGGCAATAAACCCATGAATATCTCACTTACTATTGGAGCATAAGGCATGCTCTCTATATGATTGAAACTGCAGGGAGGATGGGAGGGTTCATGTGCATTATGGTTGGGTAAGTATTTGTGAAGAAACATATTTTACTAGAAAAAATTAGTTTCTTTAAATATGTTACCCAATCCTACTACCTTAGCAAGGTAGGTAAGAGATGGAGGGAGGTACATGCCCTTACCCTGGAGATAACATCTCCAGTCCCTTAAGGTACGTGAGAGAGTTTCCAGGTGACTCGACTGGAGAAAACTCCATCTGTCAGGGAGCAGTTTCCAAAAGGAAATATGTTTCCTCCTGCAACCCCTTCATGAGTCATGAAGCCACATCTTATAAAACTCTCAAATGACCTGAACAGGTGACCTGTTGCACCATAGCTATGGGTCCCACCAGATAAAGTTGAGTCCTTTGGGATGAAAGATCACTGAGGTAAAAACTGGAGAATGTGGACTCAGATCTCCATCCCATGGCATGGATTATCAGTTAGAGAGTCAAACACAATGCTTCTGGCAAATGCTTTAACCTTGTGTAACAAATTCATCTGAGTTGGAGTTAATTTTTGACATGCAAAGCCATGCAAAGCAAATAACCCACTTAATCCCAGACATACAGGTATGTGTGGGTATATCATCCTGTCCCTGTTTGAGAGATAAATATAAGTATATATTTTTTCTTGTCCAAGAGCCACGGAGGAAGTTAGCTTTTTCAGGTATAGATGGCTGTAGTGGTATTATGTGTTGTTGTGTTCAACACTGTGTAAAACTTTTCATTTGCCTTTGTACTCTTTCAGAGTGGAGCACCTTCTTGCCTGAGCAAATCTCTCAATGCCTGGTTGTGTTGTTGTTGTTGTGATTTGGATTTTTAACGTAGCTTTAACAATTTTTCAGTCATATCGCTACGATGTCTGCAATGTGGCAGTTTATAGTGATGTATAGCACTGGGGCATCATGCCGCAGACATGTAGCATGATGTCCCACCCAGTCACATTATCCTGACACCAGGCCGACCAGTCCTAACACTAACCTCTTAATGCTGAGCGCCAAGCGAGGCAGCTGTTAGTACCATTTTTGTAAGTCTTTGGTAAGACTCGGCCGGGGATCGAACCCACGACCTCCAGCATCCGAGGTGGACACTCTAACCACTAGGCCACCAGAGCGGTCTCAATGCCTGGTTGAGAGTACTGTTTATTTCTGAGGGGTTGTTTAATATGATCCAGACAAGCCAGTTCAGTAGGTCAGGATTAGGTGTGAAACAACTGCAGTCATGGTTGTTTGTTTGAGCAGATGAGGAAAATTCTCTATTTTCAACAGAATATCTGTTGTGAGTTTGATGTTGTCATTGATCTGCAACTCCCCCCCCCCATCAAATAATGCAGTGTGGAGGAGGCAACACTCTTATTTCTCTTGCTTTTGTATCACCTTTGGAATCAGAGGTGTTGGAGGGTAGGTGTTATGTGTCCAGGCTGTTCCAATCTATGGATGGTGCATGGACTGCCCAAGCTTTGAAATCTGGGACTGGTATGACAAAGGTTGGGAGTTTAGTATTCCACCTTGTTGCAAACAGGTCACTCAATGCATACCTGAGCGAAAACCAAGGGAGACCATTCCATCTGTATAAGCTGATTGTCTGGGGACAAAATAATACTATCATGATTAGACATCCAGGAATATGACAAACTTGGACGTGGATTTGTTGTTGACAATACCACTTTAGAAAGTTCCACACCAGTATGCAAAGAACTGGGGACTTGGTTCCGTCTTGCTGTTTGAAATAAGTCACCACCATAGAGTTGTCGGATAGAAGGAGGACTCTTTTATCAGTTGAAAAATTCCTGCCACCAAAGAAAGGCTTCCAAAATGACCTTCATCTTGAGGATATTGATATATAGATGCCAGACCTGGGGTGACCACACTCTACTGGCTTCCCATAAATACAGTAGCAGATGTGCCCCCCAGCTCTGTACCTCATATTTGTGCAAATGGGAAAAGGCAGGGCCAGTGGGCAAACTTTTGGCATCTCATCAGGATATGGAATCAGTTGTAATGGGTGCATATCAAGACGACCTAGGATGAGCTCCACTGTCATGCTGAGCAAGCCTAGAAAGCGAATGAATTCCCATGTGGTGAGGTGGGGGTGTCAGTCAGTCATGGCTGGGAGAGTTAGTTGTGTAGTTCCAAGTGTAAACAAAGGAAATTTTTTTGCGGTATGATTTCGGGAGGGGGGGAAGGGGGTCACATGACCCATCCTGAACCTATGCTGGGGGTGTCCACCATGGTCCTGATTTTCAATGCCCGTTCCAGAGGGAGATGTACTCTGTTTACATGTGTGTTAAATTTCATACATAGATAAACAAATTGTTGAGCTGGTAATAGGTCGGATTTGTCCTTGTTGATGAATAAACCCAGACTGTAAGAAGTGTAACAAGGGTTATTACATTGTGTTCTAGCAACTGATGTTGAGTCCAAATGGGAGCACTTGGAATTTATAAGTGATGTCATTGTAGGCAAATCACAGGAACTTCCTGGAAGCCTTGTGAATAGGGACATAAAGATATACATCTGTTAAGTCCATGCTGATTGCAAAGTTTCCCTGTTATGAGGCATTCAAAATGCGCCGTTGTGTTTCCACTGAGAATCAAGGAAAATTAATGAAATGATTTAGAGCACTTAAGTCAATGTGAGTGCCATTTGCCTTTGGGGTCAAGAAAAGTCTTGAATAAAATCCCAGTAAATAAATTATTTCAAATGATTTCTGCTGCCCTTTTCTGAAGAAGGTCATCTTTTTATTGCTGCAAGGTGGTGACTTTGAATGTTGAAATGTTGGAAGCTGATGGGACTATGTACAGTTGTTTTGAAAGCGAGTCCCTCGGAAACCACTTGTTGGGTCCAAAGATTGTCATGGCGAATATTGTCCCATTTGGCAGCAAAGAACTGAAGCCTTCCTCCTACAGAAATATGTGGGAAGAGTGGTGTGGAGATGATGTCATTTTATTGAAAGATGAACAGAAAATTTTGTTTAAGCCATTGCCACTTCTCTGTCTTTTTTCCACTTTGGTTTGCAAGAACTGTGGTTTTCAACATGAGAAACTATGACAGGACAACTGGTAAGAAGTTTGTGCTTGAGTTGTGTCCCTTTGTTCCTTTGTTGGTTTCCCGAAACATTCCTGTATTGATGTTGCAGTTGATGGGGTGGGAAAATTGGTCTCCTAAGTGGCTTTTTTGTGTACTTTGCCAATCTGGCCATTGAAAAGTAGATATGGGGATAACAGTTGTGGTTGTAGCTTGGCCTAATGATGATCCTTAAGGAAAGCAGTGCATCTTGTAATGCCAACTGTAAATCTGCCAACTGTAAATCTGCAAATCTGCAACTGCTGTGATGGCACTGAGCATGTACCATGGAACTCAGAGCAAGAGGTGATGTTAGACAGCCAGCCACCGATACTAAGCTCAACATAGAGCCCATGGCTTTCTACAATGTAACCAATTGGTAAGCGTCACTGAAAGATGTTCGATATATACAAAAACAGTATGGTTTTGTCATCCCTAAAGCTGTGATGTCAGTCAGCTGTTGGGATTTCCAAATGAAAGGAATAGTAGAACTGCCAATGAAAACCTCCTGGAAGGCATTTTGTGTGATGTCAAACAGTTCAAAATGTCTTTGAATCTGCCAGAATGCATAAGTAGTTTGAATTGGATTCTCCTTTTTTGTGATAAGATAAACAGATGCTGGAACTCTGATCAAGGTGACTGTTAAAGTAGGAGGAGGTGGCCAAAAATCCAGAGGCAAAAGGCAGAAGAACTTAATGAAAGCTCGGAAGGCTGAGAATATTTGCAACATAGTAAAATCAAGGAGTGAAGAAGGAACCTGAGAGAAAACATCACCATCATTGCTTGCATGAGAAAAGGCTGTGCTTGATTGAAGGAGCTGGCAAAGAGTGTCCATGTCTGCTGCTGACAAAACTCTTGTAGTACCCTGGAGATGGTGATTTCCAATCGGTCAATGATTAAAGAGTCCCTTCTATTGTACCAAGAGCTGAGAGAATTGAGAAGTGGCAGGTACTAGGCTCAGTATCATAAATGGAGAGTGCAATGAGACCATATGTGGTATGACTGAAATGGAGAGTGCAACGAGGCCATATGTGGGTATGACTGGTCTCCACAATTGCCTGTATACACTGGGTTTGGCAGACTGGACAACATATTAATTTCTGGGAAGTTACTGTGCTGAGGTCTTGTCCCTGAATATCTTTTGTAGTAGGCATAGGCTGGTCAAAACAGAAATAGACCATGTTAGTAAGGAGGACACTGTCTGTGTCATAATGTTGGGATTGATTATAGGATGTTAGATCCATGTGACCAGTCTGTGTAGAGCAAAAGGATATGTTTGCTCACTGTTTATCATCAAGAACTCTTGAGTGGCACCCTGAAGAGACAAGGCCTAAATGTATCACCAGCAATGAGGAGTCCTGTGGTGGTGACACTGGTGCCAGGGCTCTTTCTAATCATGTATATTTCCTGTGCTTTGTAACTGGAGAGCCTGTGCTTGATTTATCTCCCTTATAATGCCAAAAATTACCCAACTGAAAACATGTCAGCATGCAGGCTTACAGTGTCATAGTCCTTAGTCCATCAATTTCTGTGGTTTGCCCATGGTCTAATCTGTAAGACAAATAGACCAGAACATATGAAACTGTCTAGGCTCTGCACCAGTCTCTTGAACATAGATGGCGCAGATCCATGCCTTATAGTGTTACTTGGAAAATAGCTGATGAATTTAATTCACCATACTACCAGTGAGAGGTTCATGGATGACACAGACACATAAATGCAATGAAGCTTGGCATCCAGACACTAAATGTATTAGCAGAGGAACTCACTTGTATGTAGCCAGTTGTGGAATTATACATATACTAAGAGTTTTCTTAGGTCTCAGAGACTTGCTCATTAACATAATTAAAAGTACCGCCTGAACATATTTGTGAAGTCACATAGGCTACCCATACAAGTACCTAAGTACAACTAAATTGTAAAGACCACAAAGTGTGATTAAAATTATAAAGGCAGAACTTTGTCGCCCTAGAAAGAAAGACCAGTTGAAAGTATGGATGGATTATGCAATCCATGTAAACCTCAATCTGTTTGGGTTCGAGTCTAGGATTCAGCCAACGTGAGTATGTGAGAAAGCTTGCCAATAGCTTCTCGTGGGTTGGTGGTTCTTCCTCCACCATTAATACTGACTGCCATAGATAGCCTATAGTGTGCTGAAAAATGGCATTAAACCCAAACAACAACAACATATTGATTCTGGATTTTGCAATGTCTTTTATGTTGAAAGCATGCTTCTCTGCTCAGACAGAAGTAGTAACTGATATATTCATGCATTTTGCCACTAATCCCTACGTCCAGGGGAGATCACTCTGCCTGACTGCTACCTAGATGGGCAGATAACCTTTAGCTCTTTTTAGCTAAAGGTTCTATCTGAGAGGGCCAGATCTGCAAGGTTGTAGTTCTCCTAAGGTATTATGATTGGGTAATGTATTTAAAGAAAAAATAGCCACAATATGGTTTTCCAGATGATCATTGCGGTGACCATACTGAAGGTCAGTCTGGCACCATTTTCATTTATGAACAACCAGACATGACAAGTCCTCTGGTAAAAACTCCATGTCAGTATGACATATATGAGAAGTCTTTCAGTGAAAACCCCTTGTTAATCTTAATATTCATTCATGAGTAGTAGCAAGATCTTCAAGGTGGCCACTGCAGCAGCAATATAAGAAATCAAATCTGTACCACATCAGAGTAAGTCGTTGGTTGAAAACCAAATGAAAATATGACTTTCTGTTCAGGAGGAGAAGCAATAACATGATTTTCAGGATGGCAGCCATTGCAGTCATAATGGATGTAAAATTGGAACCATTTTCTTTTAGCACAAACTAGACATCATAAGAAGTCTTTTAGTGAAAACTATATCATGATATTACCATCCATTCAGGTGGAGTAGCAATAACAAGCTTTAAAAATGGCCACTGTGGGAGCCATATTGGACATTAAATAAATCCCATTTTCATTCAGAACAGACTAGGCATCATAAACTATTTTTGAGTGAAAGCCCATGTCAATATGACTTTCCAGTGAGGAAGTAACATTAATCAATATTTTCCAGATGGCTGTAATGGTGGCCATATTAGATGTAAGACTGATACCATTTTTATCCAAAGCAAATTGGTAATAGAGGAAGTCTTTCAGTAAAAAACCCATGTTGATACGAGCATTCATTCAGATGGAGTCGCAATAGCATAATTTTCAAGATGTGGTGGCCATATGGTCTGAGCAGCACCAGTTTTATTTGGGACCAACTAGAACATGGGTTGAACATGTGTGAAAAGTTTCATGGCAATCATCCAAGTACTGTGTGTGAGTGAATTGGATTTTTAATGTAGCTTTAACAGTCATATTGCTACAATATCTGCAGTGTGGCAGTTTATATTGATGTTTAGCACTTGGTCATTATGCTGCAGACATGTAGCATGATGTCTCACCTTGTCACGTTATCCTGACACCAGGCTGGCCAGTACTAACACTAAACTCTTAATGCTGAACGCCAAGCGAGGAAGCTGTTAGTACCGTTTTAATAAGTCTTTGGTACGACTTAGTCAGGGTTCAAACCAATGACTTCCCACATCTGAGGTGGATGCACTAAGCACTAAGTCACTGGAGTGGTCGCCATCCAAGTAGTTTAGTGACCAACATATGACAGATGGATGGATGATGAATGAAGAACCATCCAATAATGCTTCTCATCTATTAGCAGTTCAGCTAAGAAACCACATATCAAGCCTACAAAGTTCAATACCCAATTTGAGTATTTTTCAGTTCTCACCAAAATGGACAAAAGGACATAATAAAAACCTTAATATGCATCCACACAAATCACATATTTACCCTACAAAGCTTCAATAATAAAAGTCTCCAACTAATGTGGGAGGAAAAGTGATGACAAATTCCCAGGGTAGCCCCTCTTGATAATTTCTCATAAAATTTTCCCATAAATAGAACAAAAAAATGTTTGCACTGGTTAATTCTCCAAGATAGCAATTTTAGATGTCACTATACAATTCTGTATTGACATTACATGTATATGTATTGAGCAAAAACCTAAAATTTTGGTGCTCAAAAAGAAGCTGAATCCTGGCAGTTGCAAACATTATATCCATATCAAAGGAAACAGAAAAGAAATGGATAGAAAAGTTTATGCATTGTTTAGAGCTTTTTTTCAAATGCATCACTACAAATACAGTTTTGGTGTGTGATTTTCACAAGAAATTAGTCTGACCCTACACATAGATACTGCAGATGTTACTATGATGTTATGTCAATGTCAAAGGTCAATAAAGTTCTCAACAGTCATCAATAGATTTCAACTCAGCCGATGATTAAGCATTAATTATATTCTGCATGCATATGCTGTATCAACAAGACAGATGACTCTTTCCATATTTGAAAAGTTGTGGGCATGTCATGTTTAGGATTTCATTGAAACTGAATTAGACAATAAAATTAAAATATTAACCTCAGTTGATGAGACTCCTTTCATTTTTATTGGATTTCTTAGTGTTGCAACCTGTAAGCTTTTCCCAAAATTTTCATCTGATCGATATTTAACTGCATGTTGTTATTCATTGAGAAAATATATCTTGCAAATTATAGATATTATTCTTAAAATTGGGCATATTTCATCACCAAGACTCCAAAATTTCTGCATACCAAGCAATGCTCCAAATAATGAAATAAGTGATATATCAAGCTATTATTTACTACTTCCAATTCAGAGTTGTATATGTTCAGCAATGTTGTTGATATAAAGCAAGCACATGTATATACAAACATACATACTAAAAAATATTCATTATGTTTACCTGTAGGAATACAAACTGTCTAATATTTAAAAGCAATTAAAATTGAAGCAACATGTGCAGAAAAAGAACTTAAAATTCTCGGATAGCTGTTAATGAGCTAAGACTAAAGCAATAAGATAAAAACCAGCAAGTTGTCCCCCCACTAAACATCAGTAATACCAGCTGGACTATCGTGGACAACAAGGTTACATAAGGACCTTGTATTGCAGACAATTTAGCACAATTAAGTACTGCATAATAATGACGAGTTGCAAACTAAAACAGGCAAACTGAAATACTGGGCTGAGCAAATCTGGTTAAAGATGGGTGCAACAAAGATATAGGTACTTGAAACATATAAGTCTGACTCAATCAGCAACATGATGGACAATTCAGAAGAAGAGATCAACAAGTTCACCTACCTAGGGTGCAAGATCACAAGAGATGGGGGTCTTATGACAGAGAAATGAACCAGGATTGCCAGAGTAATGGCTTCCTTCAACACATTTGGAGTCTGTCATGGAACATGAAGCTAACTCAAATATTATCTCAGTACTGACGTATGGATTGGAAAGCTGGAGATGCATGCAAATAATAGAAAATAACCGTTAACTATTTTGAGAGCAAATGCCTCAGAAAGATAAGAGGAGCATCTGATATGGCTAAAAGATAACAGGAACATCTAGAAAAGAGCACAAAATAAGAAAAGAATGCCAACAGGAATTTTTTTTGATAGACATCAGAAAGAGGAGACAGCTGTAACTGGACCATATGTTGTGAATGGCACCAGAAAGATTGCTGAAAACAGCACTTAAATTGAACCCACCTGTTAGGAGAAGCATAGGACAAAAAAAAAGTTTCCTGAAAAGAAAGGGAAAAACTGTTAGATTTGATACACTAGAGATCACAGCCATGGTCCAGGACAGAAGATGCCATGTGCTGATTTCTGCTCTATGTGACAGGACAGAAGATGCTGTGTTGATTTCTGCTCTCTGTAACAGGACAAAAGATGCCATATGTTGATTTCTGCTCTATGTGACAGGACATAAGATGCTGTGTTGATTTCTGCTCTCTGTAACAGGACAGAAGATGCCATATGTTGATTTCTGCTCTATGTGACAGGACGGAAGATGCCATGTGTTGATTTCTGCTTCATGTGACAGGACAGAAGATGTCATATGTTGATTTCTGCTCCATGTACAGGACAGAAGATGCCATGTGTTGATTTCTGCTCCATGTGACAGGACAGAAGATGCCATGTGATGATTTCTGCTCAGTGTGACAGGACATAAAATGCTATGTGTTGATTTCCGCTCTGTGTGACAGGACAGAAGACGCTATATGTTGATTTCTGCTCTGTGTGACAGGACAGAAGATGCCATGTGTTGATTTCCGCTCTGTGTGACAGGACAGAAGACGCCATATGTTGATTTCTGCTCTGTGTGACAGGACAGAAGATGCCATATGTTGATTTCTGTCCTGTGTGACATACTAGGCACAAGTGGATATAATGATAATGCTGACGTTTTGAAATTTTCAGTGCAAAGGATCAATAGGAGAAAAATTTTACCTGCTTATGGGAAATATATGTCAGTCCATATAGTTTCATTTGTTGCAACCCTAAATCCTAACTGTTATGGGCTGGACTGTCTTACTGCAAATTATGGTTTGTAATATTGTTCTAAACCAAAACCAGAAATCGTTAAAAATAAACAAACACAGCTAAGAACAAATTCCTGGTCTAAATGAAGTAGCAAATCCAAGTCTATTCTCTCTGTAATTTGGTGCTTATCACAAAATAAATCTGCTCAAGGCCTACCTGTGACTAAGAAAAACAAGAAGGCTACAATCAACATGTATCCAAAGTACAGGAAAGTGCTGGCTCCTCCCTCAAGTTCCAGTTTGGATACGTAGTAATGGATGCAGTAAATGTACAAATACACTGCAGTAGATCCACTGGTCAGGAAAGATCTCCACCACCAGTTGTAGTCCTGTAATAGTAAAACAAAAATGAGCATCCAGCGCTTGTGCTGTTTCTATTTACCAATTTGGTTGAGCATTAATCACTTTTAATAAATCAATTACAATTTTTGTGATCAATTCTAGTCAAAATTTAGTTCAACATCATTCACACTATTTCAGTTACAAGCTATTTATAAAAGATGGGTTTTGGCAAAATATTATGCAGACAAGTTAATTAATTATTGATTTATCACATATTAAATAGAAGCTGAAGACTGTAATTACATCCTTTATTCTCCTCTGCCCTTCTACTGTGAATATAATTGCCAGTCAAGGCACAAAGAAATCAACTGTCCATTGCCTAGTATATAGTCAAGGCACATGGCAGTCAACTGTCCTTTGTCTAGAATATATTATGTAGTCAAGGCACAAAGTAATCAACTGTCCATTGCCTAGAATATATTATGTAGTCAAGGCACATCAACTGTCCATTGCCTAGAATGTAGTCAAGGCACATAGCAATCAACTTCTAATTGCTTAGAATATATTATGTTGTCAAAGCACATGGCAATCAACTGTCCATTGCCTAGAATATATTATGTAGTCAAGGCACATGGCAATCAACTGCTAATTGCCTAGAATATAGTGTGTAGTCAAGGCACATAGCAATCAACTGCTAATTGCTTTGAATATATTATGCAGTCAAAGCACATGGCAATCAACTGTTCATTGCCTAGAATATATTATGTAGTCAAGGCACATGACAATCAACTGTCCATTGCCTAGAATATATCATGTAGTCAAGGAAAATGACAATCAACTGTCCATTGCCCAGAATGTATCATGTAGTCAAAGCAAATGGCAATCAACTGTCCATTGCCTAGAATATATTATGTAGTCGAGGCACCTGACAATCAACTGTTCATTGCCTAGAATATATTATGTAGTCAAGGCAAATGGCAATCAACTGTCCATTGCCTAGAATATATCATATAGTCAAGGAAAATGACAACCAACTGTCTATTGCCCAGAATGTATCATGTAGTCAAAGCAAATGGCAATCAACTGTCCATTGCCTAGAATATATTATGTAGTCGAAGCACATGACAATCAACTGTTCATTGCCTAGAATATGAATGATGTTTTCATACCTCATAAAACTTTTAATCCTGTCCAAACTGTTAACCTCTGCAGACCAATTTTGTGCATTAATATCTGTACATCTCATTTGCGATAAATTAACAAAAAATATTCCTACCCTTAAAATCTATTTTCATAAACATACATGGATTTCATATACATCTAAACTTCAGCAGCATATGCCAACAAAAGGTCCTCGATGGGAGTGATGCTCTCTGGGCCAAAAGGCTTTTCAAGGAATCCATGATAAGTACATTTCTTGAGGAACTTCAACATACCACATATTGGTATGGCTACAAAAATTTGTTCTTACATATCTGATATAACCTTATACAAGTGCAATACAAAATAAGCCTGTCATGACCTTTGACCTTAAGCCTGATATTAAGGACAGAAAATCACTAAACATATTTGAGACAGTGTTAAGATATAGCCACGTGCAAAGTTTGGTGAAAGCTATTATTAATACTTTATTAAATTACAATTAAGTGGCATTATTCAGGGTATTCTTTAGATATTTATAGGTTACTGCATTTGTATGGGAAAATATGAACGAGTTTTGGGATGGAATACTGTACGACCTTGGGAGTGCAGTATATCCTTCCGACAAAACGAGTTTATATTTACCCATACAAAGGCAGTAACCTTTTAATTATATGCTCATTTTTTTTATTCTACCTAAGGTTTAATTATATAAAAACAATACACTACAAGAAACAATGTAAATGAATGTATGCCACATTCCAAACTAAATACACAAGTGCATATTCATCATTACACAAATCAACATTATTACTGCGCACATAACTCCGCCCAGATAAATCTGAACTTAGTCCTGCGCTCGACATAACTTTCGAAAGAAAATGGTGTGTCAAGTTAAAATTGAAATTTGGATATATATTGTGAATGAATGTGCATTGCAACAACTTTTCCTTTTGATCTGGAATGAATAGATTTTGTTATTTTCCTCGATTTTAGGAAATTTTGTGATTATTGACTGGATTTGTATGTGACAATTCCACATGAAATACATGAGATTTACGGTAATAAGCTAGGGAGAAGTGTGTTGACATCTGCAAATGTGTTTCTGTTTCTGTCATTGAATGTTTGAAATCATAATGTGGGAAAAATATGAAGTCTTTCAATTGCAATTATCAAAAAGATGCTATGGAATTTAATGCTTATTTCATTTTGAGTGCAGTAAGGAGGATGCAGTTGCACTTATCATCAAAATTACAGTACAATTTCGAAATGTGTAATCCAGATTGAAAACCTATGACATGGCTCATGTAATTCGGATTTGCAGAATTAAGAAAATACATTTTGAGGAAATTTAGGATGTAAAACTTAAGTATATTTTTGTTTGCCATTCTTATTACCAGCTAAAGAAGAGAGTATAAGACTTGTCACTTTTATGTTATTTGTAAGGACCTTATCTTGCGTCTGTTATATAATGTAGGTAGCCTAAATCCGAAACATTGTATCAATGCGGAATGTGCCAAACCTGCTGGTATGTGGCTCCATGAAACATCTGTTTTAGTTCATTCAGAAACAAATTTAAACAACCACAACGTAAAGAGCCTCTTACACGAGTGTACATGATTTGTGTACAAAATCAAAAGCGCTGGCGTCTGCATCCATTGTTTGCTTACAATAGAAAGTAGTTCCCTTATGCACGTGAATGCTATATGTATATTGTCAAGCAAGTTTAGTATCAGGTAATATTGAACAATTCTGACAATGTAAAGTTAACGGGGAAAAAAATGAGCATATAATAAATTCATATATTGGGTTTGATAAAAATCCATTCATATTTGTGTTATGCTCAAATGCCATAATTTGTAGGTAAAAAACCCCGAGTTAAGACCTTTGATGTTAAAATCCAAGCCGAAGTGCTGACTATCAACATCTTCATTGGAATGCAACTAAATACAAAAATTCACTGGTATATGTATGATTCACTGTGTAAGCATGAGAGAAAAATGGAAATCCCAAACATCTTCAACCAAAATTACCAGGTGTATTCCAGGATCTTCCTGGATAAAACTGCTTTTCTCAAGGTTCAATGACAGCCCTAACAAAATGGAACAAATGACTTTAAAACTCTCATGACATCCAAGTTCCAACCTGTACTAATAGATTCCTGATGCAGTGAAAAACATAATATGTGTCATTAATAACACGTATCACTGTAACAAAACAAATATAACTATGCATACAAATCATTTTAATTGCGAAGGATAAATAGTCATCTTGTAATAATGTGCATACTATCTGGGATGAAGAAACAAGTCCCTTGAAAAGACTCATGCTCTACTTTCCAAAAGGAGATTCTAGTAATTCAAGATGAAGCCATTTTTTCTTTTTAACTTCTAATTGTTTAAATAATCTCTGATAATCATAAATGGTAAGATTTTCAAATTAACCACTATGGTGTCTGTACTGGGTGTAATATATGTACCATTTTTATTAAGGACAAACTAGGTACCATCAGAAAAATGTTGGTTACACACCATTTTGATATGACATTAATTTAGGAAAATTAGAGACAAGGTTTTCAAAAGGTTCACATTGGAAGCTATGTTTGTGGTCAGATTGACACCATTTTCATTCAGGACCAACTAGATGTCATAATTATACTTCTGTTGAAAACCCCATTTTGATATGACTTACCATATAGTAGGAGTAGCAACAACAAAACTTTTAAGATGGCTGCTGTGGTGGCCTTATTAGATGTCAGACTGGCACCATTTTCATTTAAGACCAAGTAGACATCATAAACAGTCTTTTAGAGAAACCCCAATGTTAATAAAAATGAGCATCCATTCAAGAGAAGTAGCAATAATAAGATTTTCAAGATGGTCACTGTGGCATTCGGTTAGGAATAATAAGATATTCAAGATGGTCACTGTGGCATTCAATTAGGAATAATAAGATTTTCAAGATGGTCACTGTGGCATTCGGTTAGGAATAATAAGATATTCAAGATGGTCACTGTGGCATTCAATTAGGAATAATAAGATTTTCAAGATGGTCACTGTGGAATTCAATTAGGAATAATAAGATTTTCAAGATGGTCACTGTGGAATTCAATTAGGAATAATAAGATTTTCAAGATGGTCACTGTGGCATTCAATTAGGAATAATAAGATATTCAAGATGGTCACTGTGGCATTCAATTAGGAATAATAAGATTTTCAAGATGGTCACTGTGGCAATCAATTAGGAATAATAAGATTTTCAAGAAGGTCACTGTGGCATTCAATTAGGAATAATAAGATATTCAAGATGGTCACTGTGGCATTCAATTAGGAATAATAAGATTTTCAAGATGGTCACTGTGGCATTCAATTAGGAATAATAATATATTCAAGATGGTCACTGTGGCATTCAATTAGGAATAATAAGATTTTCAAGATGGTCACTGTGGCATTCAATTAGGAATAATAAGATTTTCAAGATGGTCACTGTGGCATTAAATTAGGAAGTCCAAGCAGAAATATTTTAATTACGGACCAACCAGACATCATACAATGTCTTTCAGGGAAGCCCCATGTTGATACACCCATCTATTCAGGAAGAGTAGCAATAACAAGATTTTCAAGATGGCTGCTGTGGCAGCTATGTTAGATGTCTGGACAGCACTATTTTCATTTAGGACCAACTAGACAAAATAAAAATCTTTATATTAACATGAAAATCCCATATTCATATGTTCATCCATTCTGGGGGAGGAGATGCTGTCCTGGCAGATTGTATGACTGAGTAGTACCATTGTTTGTGTGTGTGCATGTGCGTGTGAAGTTTCATGGCAATCCTCTGGGTAGTTAGGAAGAGTTGCGATGACAAGCTTGTGCTAATGGACTATCATAAGCTCTTTGGGCCTGTGACCATTAAAGCTAACACAAATAGGTAAAGGTATTTGAATGATACTGCCAGGGATTAGCTTGAGATGGAGGTGGAAATTCTCCCTCAGCTTAAACAAAATAGGTAGTGGAATTACAGGTGGAATACCTCTTCCTCTTAACACCTGAAAATGTACTGTTCCTTTTTCTTTCCCATCCATGCATTCAGTATTCTAATGAAACAAGTGATCACGAAAAAAACACCTCACCATTTATAATTGTATAGAAAGGTCACTCATCTTTTCCTTTATTACTTTTTCACTTGGATCAAGAGAAGTTCATGTTTTAAACAGTTTTTAAGAAATATGGATGTATGGTAAAGATACATCAATCTACCAATGTATTTTTATTTCTGAGCATATGTTTGATTTAATACAAAATGAAAAACAACTATTTGTTGCCCCAATTCAAACCTATCTGACTGTGTGATAACTTCCAATAAATTTGTAACTGTGGCATCAAATAATGAAACAGGAGATTAAAAAAAAAAAAAAAAAAAATCACCATTTATAATCCATTTATTTCATTACATTTTAACCACATATTCTGATGTTTCCTTTATTTGAATCAAGAAGAGAAACTCGCATTTCAAATGGCGTGGAACAAATACCGATATAAGATATATGTCAAACTATGATGTACAGACAGGTCATTAAACATTTCATTCTTATATTTCTTTTTAAACCATTTAAATTTATTTTATATTTGACTCAAGAAGCTTACATTTCAAATGTCTTTGAAAAAACACAGATGTATGACATAGATACATTAAACTATAAATACATTTCTCCTGAAAATGTTTCATATAGTACCAAATAAAAAACAACAATTTGTTGCTTCAAATAAAACTAACCCAACCTATTTTTAACGTCACATATCATAGTGAATAATGAAATGGGAGATCAAGAAATAAGGAAATAATCACCATTTATTGTACAGAAAGGTCTTCAACAATCTCTCACTGAAATGTCAATTCTTCTGTTAATCAACTCTCTTTCATTGATATACCCTTTTTTGTTTTCTTTACTGATGATAAAATACGATTGATGCATAAACTCTCTTATGAGTAACACTATCTACTGGTGTTTTTTAACAACTGTGCAAAGACCTTTACAGAACATATCAATAAATATAATATTCAATTAGTTCTCTTTAGTTAAGTCCATCTCTAACAAAACACCACATGCATTTTAAAATGAACTCAGAAGCCCTTTCATGTCTTCTTCTCAAACAAAAATTATACCTCAGTACATGCTAAAGTGAAGACCACAAACCCTTGGTCAACTAGTCTTATTGTTTCATTATAGTCAGACAAACATAAAATATAAAAACCTTGTCATTTTATATCATAAATTTTAAAGTCACTGACTCTGTAAATTTTATTCGTATATATACTGTCTCTTAAGTGCTTGTGTTGTTTCTACTTGGATATAATTAAGATCTGATTGCGAATCTATTCTGTGATATACACCCCACCAATGTTATCTTTATTGGCTAGTATGAATAACAAGTTATGCAAATGATCACTTGTCCTTACAACATCTGTATGGACAATGGCCATGACAGCACATTGCCAGATTTTTATTTCCCTAAATACAGCCTCATTTCCATACTGGTAGCCTTGCTGATTTGACCTCTTCTTTTGAATCTAGCCCTCTATCTGGTTTCAACTGGAATAACCTGACCAAAGCTCTAAGCATATAGCATGTAAATAACACTGCATAGCAATGTGGTTGTCGTGACAATGTATACCATAATTAAAACAAGAATGATTTATTCATTTAGAGGTGTTAATTGATAATGGAATATAGTATTGTCCTAGTATGTGATGAAGATCACAATGGTCAGGTAACTGAAAATACAAATTACAATTGACCTGTAACCTCTTCTTTCTCTCTCTTTCCAAAAAGCTACAAATAAAAACCACCTTGAATAAATAGTCTTGTACATTAATACAACACTGTTTCACAACTCTCTCTCTCTCTCATACACATACAAACACATTAACTAAAAGCCATTTTTTAAAGTTCTTTTACTGTTTATTGCAATTTGATAACGAGGTCACTGTTGCTGTAGGATTCCAAGTTGCACTTAATTTCTGGGCAATGTGGGCTCATATTGATGCATACAAATTTACCAATAACTAATACCTGTAACTAATACATGTTTAGACCATCTTAATCATTTTGCCAACACAACACACAGCAGCAGCTACAAAGTGTGTGCTCTACACTTTAAATACAGATGAGCTTGCACACTGTCACATTATCGTTTCAGCCATTTCTCTCTCTCTCTCTCAACAAGTCTTTTTGAGTACTTTTATTCTTATTGTAATTGGATTCTTGAGCTGAGAGCAGAATGAGGCAAAATTTGTAAGCTTATTTTGAATGTTAGAACCATTAGGTTGTCAAGTGTTGTGTGTTGCATAGTTAGGTTGTCAAGTATTGTGTGTTACATAGTTAGGTTGTCAAGTATTGTGTGTTCCGTAGACCTTGTTTGGTTAAGATCCCTTTAATTTTCATACACAGTCAGTACCACAAAATGATAATTATTTTTTATATATATATAATTTTTCTTACTCTGAAATTAATCATTATTTTCCATGTTTAAAAATTACATGAAATACGGTAGTCTCAAAGCCATCCATGACATGTCAAGCACATTAATCCAATTGTCCAGTTTGATATTTATCTATATTGTGTCTTTACATTTGGTGCATGAATGAACTGCAATGAGCTATAAATAGGTATTGTGAAGTTTTAAAATCAATCTTAATAATGAACTGGTTTACAAGTTTGGGGTAATTTCCCACTGGATGACTAATTCAAGTGGGTTCTGTTGCGACATGGATATGTACTGTGAAATATATCACATGGGAGGTATTGTAATATAGACAGTGTTGGAATATAGAGCTGTAAGGTGTATAAAAGGACAAGGAAGAAGTAGACAATTAATTCAATTCTATTTTCAAATGTTCATGTTTCGAAATCAGTCTGTGGATGTATTTAATGTTGTGTTTAGATATAATTTGAGAGGAAACACTTGTTTGGATTATTCATTGGAGTTATAAAGTGCTCACAAACTTTGGACTATAATATTATTCTGGAATTATTTGAATTCATTCAAAGGAGTTTTGGACAATGCCATTGTGATAAATCAAGACTGTTGGTAATTCAACACATTCAAGAATATTGGTAAATTAACACTTTTGAGAACTGGAATTCATTCGTCTTCTTGGCATCCGTCTGTCTATGGGAGACGATGGTGTAGCTCCAGAATAAGCTTTTGTTTCTCCTTCTTTCTAGCTCTCTTTTCAGCTTGCTTTATTTTTCTGTCTTCCTCGGTTTTTTGAACGCCCTGTCTGTTAGCTAGGCGCCAAGTGGAACAGTCATTTGCACAGCTCTCCCAGTCATTGATGTTGATGTTAGCTGCCTTCATGTCCTTCTTGCAAACATCTTTGTAGCACAGACATGGTCACCCAGTCAGTCATGAACCTTCTGCTAACTCCCCATATAACAGGTCCTTGGGAATGCTGCCTGGGTCCATTCTCTTGACATGGCCAAGCCAGCAAAGGTACTTCTCGCTTAGAATGGAGAACATGCTGTTCATTTTGGCCTGTTCTAGAACCTCTGTGTTGGGTACTTTGTCCTGCCACTAATGTGCAGAACGTGCCGCAGACATCTCAGGTGTTTTGACTATGTGGTCTTAAACCGGCATTAAAAGAAGCAAAACCAACAAGTTTTCAAAACTTAAATAATTTAATTCTCTAAGTTATAAAATGAAAATTTAAGAGGAACTTAACAGATATGACCAACAAAGGTGGCTCTGACCTTAAGATATGACCCACAAAGGTGACTCTGACCTTAAGATAGGACCCACAATGGTGACTCTGACCTTAAGATAGGACCCACAAAAGGTGACTCCGACCTTAAGATAGGACCCATGAAAGGTGACTCTGACCTTAAGATAGGACCCACAAAGGTGACTCTGACCTTAAGATAGGACCCACAAAGGTGGTAAATATCACACCTTTTAGTGATGATACATAATTGTAACAACTTTCATCTCTTCAACTGAAACGGCTCTAACATTATAGAGAGGGAGAACAGTAGAACACAATGACATAAAGATAAAAATGACAAATGTGGCACACAACCCAACTACTAATGATGACATATAACCATACCAAGCTGCATTCTTTAATCAGGGTTGGATTTAGTCAATTTGGGCACTGTCCCCACATAAAGCTCTAAAAGGAGGGGCCAATCTGGTCACAGTTGAAGCAACTAGACAGTACTGAATGTTTGAACTTGTCACAAGAATGTACAACTAACATGAAGAATCATCATACTCTGTTGTTCATGATTGTTATCAATAGAACAAACATTGATGGATCAAGATCTGCTGCCACATGATTGCAGTCCTACAAGATCTGCTAGCACATGATTGCAGTCCTACAAGATCTGCTGGCACATGATTGCAGTCCTACAAGATCTGCTGGCACATGATCTGCTGGCACATGATTGCAGTGCTACAAGATCTGCTGGCACATGATCTGCTGGCACATGATTGCAGTGCTACAAGATCTGCTGGCATATGATTGCAGTGCTACAAAATCTGCTGGCACATGATTGCAGTGCTACAAGATCTGCTGGCACATGATTGCAGTCCTACAAGATCTGCTGACACATGATTGCAGTCCTACAGGATCTGCTGGCACATGATTGCAGTCCTACAAGATCTGCTGACACATGATTGCAGTCCTACAAGATCTGCTGGCACATGACTGCAGCCCTACAATGTAAAGAAGTCAACCTCAATATGTATGGTGGTGGAGTCCACATCTTACTGCCACAACAATCACTGCTGTGTCTCTTTGTTTCATCGGCATCAACAGGGACTGGAGGTCAAGTGATCAAGGTATTGCTCACATGGCTTACAGCACACAGTGTGATTGCTTTATTTATACTACACCTACTCTAATGATTTTTCCAATATCAAAATAAATCCAGGTAAAATTGTGTGGTTGTGTTTTTCAAGGCTTATTGATTGCCATTTCAGTTGTTTGAAGAGCAAAGGTAGGCAAGGAATGCTGAACAATGGCTGCATATCCTTATTGAATAAAGACATCACAAATGTGATGAGATCTAATTGTTTCAATAAAGAAATGCAAGCACTGTTTAAACCAAATTATGCATTCCTCAGATACCATTGCTTTACAACCAACTAAAATGGCTGTCCACAACAACCCTGTATGGAAGGAAAATGATCATTTCTACATTTCTTGGAAATAAAGGTGGCATGATTCATTGAAATTTGCATCCAATCCTTGTTTTTTTGCTTGATCCAAAACTTTGATGCAAAATGTTCAAGTTTAGAGTGATTTTCACAACTGCTCATGTAGATGTAATCTTTGACCTCAAACAACCCTATAAAACATTTTAACTCATTTGGTAGAACATCAGACTCATAATTCAAAGGTCAAGTGGTTTGATGGATTCATACCCACCAGCGTCAGGCCAGGGCAGGTCAGCTACCTTAGTGTGTCCTTGGGAAAGTTACTTTGCTTCCATTTCCTTGGCATCATATAGCCAACAGCGTGTTAGAAGTGCAGTTGAAGTTTCATCCCTTAATCTCACACTGCTTTAAAGTTATGGAGAAGATGGGAAAGTGTGGTGGAAGATGTAAAATACAGAACCTTGGCCTTGAAAATAAGACCCTGCCCCCTCCCCACTGTGGTGATGGTGATGGTGTACAAGTATACAAAATACTGAGCTGTGACCCTGGTCCCTGAAAAGGGCATCAAATGTGATATGTGACACCTAGTGATGGAGCTGTGACCCTGACCCTGAAAAGGACATCAAATGTGATATGTGACACCTAGTGATGATGTACAAGTATACCAAGTTTCTTTCTCGATCTTAAAGGGCTTTAAGGCTCAAGAGTGCAATGGAAAGTAGGATGGATAGATGGGTGGATGAATGGGCAGATGAATGGATAGACAGGAACACTGATACCATGTAGATACATTCTTTAGCTAACACACCACATCATTACACTAGCAATGATTCATGAATATTGTATCCAATTACCAATGGCGCTGCCACAGTTTTGTAAGACTGTTAAGAACTCACCTTGGCACGGAGATGGGAGTAGCACAAGATTATGGTGACTTCTGAACAGGTGATGATGAGAATCAGAAAGACCAGCGACAGGAAACCAAACATATAGTATGTCTGGTGGTACCTGCAATAAAAACAACCATTTAAAACTTCATGGCCTGGACATTCTGACCTTACATCATGAAAAGAAGACAATCAATTTTTTGTGATCTGTGAAAACATCTTATGGTCATAAAACTCTCATTTCAACATTAAAATGAGCAAGTGTAAAATTTGATTTGTAAATCTTGAACAAAAGCATGTAAATATTGTATGACCATAGCATAATAACCACAGGTTCAGAGATGACTAGAATTCAGGAGAGTTAAAACAATTCTGAATATTAAAGTACTGTGAACTACTCTATTTTCTGTACAGACACTTTTTATACACACCAGCATTATTTTGGCAAGGCAACATCTGTATGACTTGTGACTGTTGGACACTAGTACAAAGAATATGATTTGTTTAAAACTATGTTACTCACTTCTAGAACAAGAAATCTAAATCACAACAACAGAGAAAATATTAACCTTTATTTAAAGAGGAAACTAATAAAGTCTCGATCTTGAAATGTTTTGCTAAAAACCTCAGCTAACCACTGACTTACACAATAGCAGACCTGTTTACTCTCTCCCTGTTCCATCGGTGGTCCAAAAGCAGTCTTTCTGTAGTTTCCAACAGCTGTCAGTATTATAGCTAGACAGCTAACAGGTCAACAATAAAAAAAACATCATCCAGAAATACATTTAATGTCTTTACTGACAATGATAAAAATATATATTATCTATTTCATTTACCAAGAAAAGAAACACATTTTCCCAAAACCAGTATTACACTACCTTTTCTAACTATATTTACAAATAGTTCACCTTCCCTGCTGCGAAAGTGCTGTCCAGAAACATTTTCTTTAAATCCCATTTAATGAATCAGCTGTTGTCAAAAGCAAGTTGAACTGTGCCAAAGATGGATTTATCATCACTTTAGCAGGGATGATGTGCATTTCTTTGCTGCAAACACTGTGCTTTAAAGAATGAGGACAGAAACTTGTGTGTCTTTTATTTTGACCCATTCCTTAGAAAGATTTGCATTTAACGTCTTTTTGCATCGTTTAATGTGCAATAGAAAAATCCAATTCACACACGCCATGGTGAACATAATGAACTCCTTGTTAGACTGTTTTACAAATGGCCAAATATCTGTATAAATCTTAGAAACTTCTGGTTAGCACTTGACTTTTTGACTTCGTCCAATTTTCTTTTCACGTGACCCTGGTCTGCCATTTTTAAAGAAAACAACTGCTAATTGCTCCCTTCGACTCCTGCAGACAGTTTACCAGTTTACATAGGAATCATTAAATAAGCATTTCAATTACACTGACAAAAGAATTTTTAAAGAAAAGAAATTCTGGAAGTGGAACAAAACATTAAGACATAATTTTATTATTCAGCTGTTTAAATAGTCTTGCCTAAACTATCAGTAGTGAGAATGTTTTTTGGCTTCATCCATAGCGAGTATTTTTTTGGCTTCATCCATAGTGAGTATTTTTTTGGCTTCATCCATAGTGAGTATTTTTTGGGCTTCATCCATAGTATTTTTTTGGCTTCATCCGTAGTGAGTATTTTTTTGGCTTCATCCATAGTGAGTATTTTTGGGCTTCATTCATAGTGAGTATTTTTGGGGCTTCATCTATTACTTTTGTGGCTTCATCCATAGTGAGTATTTTTTGGGCTTCATCCATTACTTTTGTGGCTTCATCCGTAGTGAGTATTTTTGGGGATTCATCCATAGTGAGTATTTTTGGGGATTCATTCATTGGGAATAAGGAGAATCTGTAGAGGTAAACAGGTCTGCAACAGTTTCATCCCAAGTATGGTCATGTAACTCGATATCATGTAACCTGAAAGGTTTGCTTCACTGCCTTTCATTTTCATTGAAAAATAAGTAATTTAATTAGCTTTAATACCATTCATTTTAGCCAATTGAAATCCCAATTTTTTTTTTGTTCAGACATATAATTTCATAAATTTTCAACCTTTACTAAAAATTAATTTTTAAAAAATTTCATATGAAATTGCTTTATCTTGAAATTCACAAAAGTCAAAATGGCATAAGTTGGCAGATACCTTTTAATACTAAACCCTGCACCCAGTTACACACAGGTCACATGTATAGGAATTGGCAGATAATAACGATATTTTTTAAGCAAAAAACAGATCCTTATTTCATGTGTTTTATATGTTGTTGTGGATTTATAAATCTCTGAAATGTAATTTAGTTTGTTATTAGTGTAATACAGGTTTCAGTGCCAGAAAGTACAAACCAGGATCAGGAGACTGGTTCTGTACAGTGTGTCCAGGTGCAGATTTTAGTACTGCCCACATTACTGATGTCAAGCCAATTTTTTGACATATTCTTCTTCTGTTGTAACTGTGCATAAAGTTGGGTACACTATTAATTTTAAATCAATATTTTCCATTGCATCCATGACCATGAACCAATGAACAGTGAAGCATTCTTCCCCCAATTTGAATTCAGGCAATTTCCAATGATATGCAAGCCGTTCCTTCGCTTTCTGAAATCTGTTGCAGTATGTTTTTCTGATCTTATAATTGTAGAAAATTGTGTCTGAAAACATCAGTAGATACAATTACAAGGTATGAAAAAATTTCTTCTAGTTTTCACAAAATTAATGAAATAATTGGTATGTTTTTGCATCAAAATTTTTTATTTTTGCAATTCGAAAATGTGCAGAAAGTACAGTGCTCCTAAACCTCTGCAACACTAGTTTTATAGGTACCAGTTTTCTTGGATACTGAGGTTGCTAGAATGCTAAGATTCCAATAGTTTTTATTGGGTACCAAACTTTCTTCGATACTGAGGTTACAAGAAATGAAGAATTTAAATACCCAATGAAAAATGAGTAAGGATCCTGATAACATTTGCTAAAGTCATTTCTCATTTATTCAGTGTCAAAAGATCAAAGTCTTTTGTATAAGACACTTTCAATACCTAAAAGGATTCTGAAATTGTATAAATCATAAAACAGATTAAATTGATGATAAAAACTTTAAGTATAAAACACAACCATAATTCCTATGCAACAACTAGAATACTAATGGCTGTTTACCAGATGCTGTTGAGAATAAAGAAGAGCTGAATGTAGATGCAGCAAAATGGCAGAACTCCACCAATGATGATTTCAGGCAAAGGTCTTGTGTAGAGGGGCTGGTTTGGAGTCTGTCTTGGAATCTGACTGGTCTTCACTGGATGTTCAATAGGCTGTAAAATATAAAATGATTTTAGTAAAATCTAATCTGGTTCCTACTGAATGCTCCATTTGCTTTCTTATGTAAAGTTTAATCTGACTGGTTGCTCCTTGATGCTCCAAAGACTGTGAAAAAGGCAATGATTTTAGAAAGAGCTAATCTCACTGGCTGCTTTTCTTCATGCTCCAAAGACTGTGAAAAAAGCAATGATTTTAGATACAGCTAATCTGACTGGTCTCTCCTTGATGCTCCAAAGACAAAGAAAAAAATAAAATGATTTGGAAAGAGCTAATCAGACTGGTCTCTCTTTGATGCTCCAAAGACTGTGAAAAATACAATGATTTTAGAAAGAGCTAATCTGACTGATCTCTCCTTGATGCTCCAAAGACTGAAAAAAGCAATGATATTAGATAGGGCAAATCTGACAGGTCTCTCCCTGAATCTTCAAAGACTATACATCCTTATATGTTTGTTATTTCTGTAACTGTCTTAGAATTGCTAAAGTTATGCTGCACATGATGTGACATCATTCAGTCTGTATTGACTCTAGGTCGTTAAATGAAACCACTGATTTAAGTAAAATTCAACAAATAATTTATTTCCTTAAAATAAAAAAAGTTAAAAGACACTTGCAGTATTGTGAATTAAATACCAAATAATTGTAAATGTGCTATCACAGTGTCCAAGAATATAGCATGTTCTGAATGAATTCCAATAGTCTTGGATGTCCTGATATATAAGTAGTCATTAATGTCCTGATATATAAGTAGTCTTTAATGTCCTGATATATAAGTAGTCTTTAATGTCCTGATATATAAGTAGTCTTTAATGTCCCGATATATAAGTAGTCTTTAATGTCCTGATAAACCAAGGATGTAATCCAAAATTTCTTTGAACGAATTCACAAAAATCCAAGGTAATGTGTTAATTGGAAAGTCAATGAGCACTTCAGTAATTCCAACAAATAATTTGAATAAATAATTCCTCTCAAATTATTCTGATTTCTTGACTTATGATGCAATAAATAGATGCAGTGGAAAATCCAATTTAAATGTAAACAAGGCAATACAATGAATGCAAATTTGTGTAAACATCATAACAAAAATCATGTAGGCAAAAAATCGATGGACATACACAGATATGCAAAAACTCCATTTACAACTTACAAACATGACACAAATCAGGTACACAATATAAACTATATATACATTATAAGTCACTAATCAGCATATACAATTGCTTAGAACTGAATATGAAATACAGTAAAAAATGTCCTAACTGTCACCTGTACATAGCAGTAACCTGGTTACAATGGCCATTCTACCCCCCCACTCAAATATCCTATACAAATGTTCCATGTTAATGGTTACCTGCCTTCCATAGCCAGTGGCCAGGTGTTTCCTAAACAATAGTGGTTTCTTCTTGCCTCAAGTGATCATTGGTGTGTATCAAAAGTGACTGCTCTAATCATGCAGCTTAAACTTTTGTGTCATGAGCAAGGCATTATTTTGGCAAGTTATATTATGTGAAATGATGTGTAAATGTTACAAAATTAATTTCGAATGGTCTAAAGCGCTCACCATTCTGGATCACTGCCATCTCACCTCTGTCTGCGTGTGTTCAAGTCCAAGGCTCGGCTAGCGTGGGTACGTGGGAAAGCCTGCCAGTAGCTTCTTGTGGGTTGGTGGTTCTTCCCTGGAGTTTCCAGGGTTCTTCCTCTACCAGTTATACTGGCCACCATGTATGGCCTATCTTGTGCTGAAAAATGGCATTAAACCCTACAACAACAACAATAACAGCAACAAAATCAAAGTTAACTTGTACTCACTCCATACTCCAGTCTCACTATCAGTCTTGGAACACTATGCTTTGCTCTTTAGGTATACATGTATTTACCCTTCCTGTATACTTGAATTTCGAAGAAACAGAATACTAACACAAAACTTTAATAATGTCAATACTGCTACTGCTGTCACTATTACTACGTATAATACTGTACCAACACTGCCAATGCTGCTGCTGTCACTATTACTATGGATACTACTGTACTAACACTGCTAATGTCACTGTTGTCACTATTGCTATTAATAATACTGTACCAACACTGCTAATGCTGTTGTTGTCACTATTACTATGAATACTGTACTAACACTGCTAATGATGTTGCTGTCTCTACTGCTGAGAATAATACTGTACCAACACTGCTAATCCTGCTGCTGTCACTATTACTATGGATAATGCTGTTCTAACACTGCTAATACCACTGCTGTCACTATTGCTATGGGTAATACTGCATTAACACTGATAATGCCACTGCTGTCTCTCTTGTTGAGAATAATACTACACTAACACTGATAATGCCACTGCTGTCTCTATTGTTGAGAATAATACTGCACTAACACTGATAATGCCACTGCTGTCTCTATTGTTGAGAATAATACTGCACTAACACTGATAATGCTGCTGCTGTCACTATTGCTATGGATAATACTGCACTAACACTGATAATGCCACTGCTGTCTCTATTGTTGAGAATAATACTGCACTAACACTGATAATGCTGCTGCTGTCACTATTGCTATGGATAATACTGCACTAACACTGATAATGCCACTGCTGTCTCTATTGTTGAGAATAATACTGCACTAACACTGATAATGCTGCTGCTGTCACTATTGCTATGGATAATGCTGTACTAACACTGCTAATGCTGCTGCTGTCACAATTGCTGTGGATAATACTGCACTAACACTGCTAATGCCACTGCTGTCTCTATTGTTGAGAATAATACTGACAGTGTCTGAAAAAGTGTTACATAAATCTCACATTTGCAGAAGGGGCCCTGAGTGGCCAAGTAATCTAAAGTGCTCTCCGTTACGGATCACTGCCATCTCACATCTGTCTGCGTGGGTTCAAGTCCTCGATTCAGCCAATGTAGGTATGTGAGAAAGCTTGCCAGAAGCTTCTCGAGGGTCAGTGGTTCTTTCCAGTAATTTCCCGGTTTCTTCCTCCACCATGAATACTGGCTGCCATGTATAGCCTATTGTGTGCTGAAAAAATGGCATTAAACCTTACAACAACAAAAACACATTTGCAGAATCATTCAAAACCAGATCTGTCAGTGAGTGCTTGTGACATATACCCCCATCCTACCCTGCTGTAAAATATGAAATATAAGGGGACATGCAGAAATTTACATTATTTTTAAGTGTTTGGTAGTTAACCAACCCCTTGCTGCTTATACTCCAGTTTTACTCAGAGATTCATATAGACACCCTATAAATCTTCTCAAGCTATGGTGCATGCCTATGCAAATTAGACAAAAACAACTATTCCCTTCATAGTTTTTATTACTGTAAAGTGTGTGTGAGTGTGTGTTTGATTAGGAATTTTATTGTAGCTTTAATAATTTTTCAGTCATATCGCTATGACGTCTGCAGTGTGGCAGTTTATAGTGATGTCTAGCACTGAGGCATCATGCCGCAGACATGTAGCATGATGTCCTGGCCAGTCACATTATAATGACACCAGGCTGACCAGTCCTAACACTAGCCTCTTATTGCTGAGCGCCTAGCGAGGCAGCTGCTAGTACCATTTTTGCAAGTCTTTGGTATGACTCGGCCGGGGAACGAACTTACGACCTTCAGCTTCCGAGGCTGACGCACTAACCACTAGGCCACTGGAGGTGTTTAATACTGTGAGATTTATGGAAAGCCTTTTTCTGTCATTTCACCTCAGGCCTATTTATTACAATAATTACCTCTCATTTGTATTGATTTCTCACTTCTCTCAAGTCTTCTTTCTCAAAGGATAATACGCATCAGAATCCCAAATCAGCTCACCTTCGGCTTTTATATACACTAGTACCACATGATCTATCACATTACACGGTGAGTCTATTCATATCTGGACCATCCTATTCCTTTTACGGGGATACTTAATAAAAGCAGCTGAATTAATATGCAGGGGAAAAGTTCTTCAGTAATTATCTGACAATTTCCATTGTGACATAAAATCATCACATGATACAGATCCATATCAAGTTTCATTAAGAAAATTTTGTATGGTTCTGAACTGTCAAGAGCCTAATGGTATAAAGACAGATACAATGTTTTTATTTTTTTTGTTTGTTTTTATTTATTAAAAAGATTAAAATGGGGATACCTCTTATAATGCTAAGAGGATGAAATCCATTCTGTACAAAACACATTAAATAATCACGATACAAAAGTATGTGAAAATTTATGAAGATAACTGAAATTGTTAATGAGATCTGACTTAAAATACAATTTCCAATTATGATCAGATAACTCCAAAAATGCTAATTTGACAAAGCAGAATCTTATAAACTCTTGGCATGATACAAAATACATGCCAAGTTTCATGAAGATATCTCCAATGGTCAAAAAGATATTAACCTGGAGAAGAGTGTAATGGATGCATGAACGTTCATTTTTAACTCACAAGAAGACTGGTGTTTGTAAAACAATCATGCCCAAGTGCAAAGAAAAAAGATTATTTTTAACTGACAGGTAGAATGGTGTTTGTAAAGCAAACATGCCCCCGCGCATAGAAAAAGTTCATTTTTAACTGACAAGTAGACTGGTGTTTGTAGAACAATCATGCCCCAGTGCACAGAAAAAAGTTCATTTTTAACTGACAAGTACACTGGTGTTTTTAAAACAATCATGCCCCAGTGCACAGAAAAAAGTTCATTTTTAACTGACAAGTAGACTGGTGCTTGTAGAACAATCATGCCCCTGTGCACAGAAAAAAGTTCATTTGTAACTGACAAGTAGACTGGTGTTTGTAGAACAATCATGCCCCAGTGCACAGAATAAAGTTCATTTTTAACTGACAAGTAGACTGGTGCTTGTAGAACAATCATGCCCCAGTGCACAGAATAAAGTTCATTTGTAACTGACAAGTAGACTGGTGTTTTTAAAACAATCATGCCCCAGTGCACAGAAAAAAGTTCATTTGTAACTGACAAGTAGACTGGTGCTTGTAGAACAATCATGCCCCTGTGCACAGAAAAAAGTTCATTTTTAGCTGACAAGTAGACTGGTGCTTTTTAACAATCATGCCCCAGTGCACAGAAAAAAGTTCATTTTTATCTGACAAGTAGACTGGTGTTTGTAGAACAATCATGCCCCTGTGCACAGAAAAAAGTTCGTTTTTAACTGACAAGTAGACTGATGTTTGTAGAACAATCATGCCCCAGTGCATAGAAAAAAGTTCATTTTTAACTGACAAGTAGACTGGTGTTTGTAGAACAATCATGCCCCCGTGCACAGAAAAAAGTTCATTTGTAACTGACAAGTAGACTGGTGTTTGTAGAACAATCATGCCCCAGTGCACAGAATAAAGTTCATTTTTAACTGACAAGTACACTGGTGTTTTTAAAACAATCATGCCCCAGTGCACAGAAAAAAGTTCATTTTTAACTGACAAGTAGACTGGTGCTTGTAGAACAATCATGCCCCTGTGCACAGAAAAACGTTCATTTGTAACTGACAAGTAGACTGGTGTTTGTAGAACAATCATGCCCCAGTGCACAGAATAAAGTTCATTTGTAACTGACAAGTAGACTGGTGCTTGTAGAACAATCATGCCCCAGTGCACAGAATAAAGTTCATTTGTAACTGACAAGTAGACTGGTGTTTTTAAAACAATCATGCCCCAGTGCACAGAAAAAAGTTCATTTGTAACTGACAAGTAGACTGGTGCTTGTAGAACAATCATGCCCCTGTGCACAGAAAAAAGTTCATTTTTAGCTGACAAGTAGACTGGTGCTTTTTAACAATCATGCCCCAGTGCACAGAAAAAAGTTCATTTTTATCTGACAAGTAGACTGGTGTTTGTAGAACAATCATGCCCCTGTGCACAGAAAAAAGTTCGTTTTTAACTGACAAGTAGACTGATGTTTGTAGAACAATCATGCCCCAGTGCACAGAAAAAAGTTCATTTTTAACTGACAAGTAGACTGGTGTTTGTAGAACAATCATGCCCCCGTGCACAGAAAAAAGTTCATTTTTAACTGACAAGTAGACTGGTGTTTTTAAAACAATCATGCCCCAGTGCACAGAAAAAAGTTCATTTTTAACTGACAAGTAGACTGGTGTTTTTAAAACAATCATGCCCCAGTGCACAGAAAAAAGTTCATTTTTAACTGACAAGTAGACTGGTGTTTGTAGAACAATCATGCCCCTGTGCACAGAAAAAAGTTCATTTTCAACTGACAAGTAGACTGGTGTTTGTAGAACAATCATGCCCCTGTGCACAGAAAAAAGTTAATTTGTAACTGACAAGTAGACTGGTGTTTTTAAAACAATCATGCCCCTGTGCACAGAAAAAAGTTCATTTTTAACTGACAAGTAGACTGGTGTTTGTAGAACAATCATGCCCCAATCTTGACAAAGATTACCATGAACGTCACATTATACACACGTCCTGTGTTAACTAATTTGCTATGTATATAAGCTACTTTTCATTGCGAACTATATACACGTCCTGTGTTAACTAATTTGCTATGTATATAAGCTACTTTTCATTGCAAACTATACACATGTCCTGTGTTAACTAATTTGCTACGTAAGCTGCTTTTCATTGCACACTATATACATGTCCTGTGTTAAATAATTTGCTATGTATATAAGCTACTTTTCATTGCAAAGTATACACATGTCCTGTGTTAACTAATTTGCTATATATATATATAAGCTACTTTTCATTGCAAACTATACACATCCTGTGTTAACTAATTTGCTATGTACATAAGCTACTTTTCACTGCAAACTATACACACGTCCTGTGTTAACTAATTTGCTATGTATATAAGCTACTTTTCATTGCACACTATAAACATGTCCTGTGTTAACTAATTTGCTAAGTACATAAGCTGCTTTTCATTGCACACTATATACATGTCCTGTGTTAAATAATTTGCTATGTATATAAGCTACTTTTCATTGCAAAGTATACACACGTCCTGTGTTAACTAATTTGCTACGTACATAAGCTACTTTTCATTGCACACTATATACATGTCCTGTGTTAACTAATTTGCTACACACATAAGCTACTTTTCATTGCACACTATATACATGTCCTGTGTTAACTAATTTGCTACATACATAAGCTACTTTTCATTGCACACTATATACATGTCCTGTGTTAACTAATTTGCTACATACATAAGCTACTTTTCATTGCACACTAAACACATGTCCTGTGTTAACTAATTTGCTACGTACATAAGCTACTTTTCATTGCAAAGTATACACACGTCCTGTGTTAACTAATTTGCTATGTATATAAGCTACTTTTCATTGCACACTATACACATGTCCTGTGTGAACTAATTTGCTACGTACATAAGATACTTTTCATTGCACACTATATACATGTCCTGTGTTAACTAATTTGCTACATACATAAGCTACTTTTCATTGCACACTATATACATGTCCTGTGTTAACTAATTTGCTACATACATAAGCTACTTTTCATTGCACAAAAAATGTATTTTCTTTCAGGCAGTCATCTTGACCTAATGATCTTTCAACCCACAATCAACAGACTTCTTCCTTACATTGAGTGCAAACCATCCACATAGTTTTGTCCAAGTCTGTCATGAAGAACTAAGTTTACTGTGCAAAAACCATTCTTCTTCTTTCAGACCTTTATTCTTTTCACCTCGAGTGCAAGAAATGCACAAGTTTGGTTGAGGTATTTTATGTGGAATTAATGTCAGTGTGACTGTGTGGAAACTATTGTCATTCTTTAATTGCAGTGACTTTGACTTTTGATCTTTTGATTCTAAAATCAACATGGTTCTTCCTTACCCCAATTGCAAGTCATGCAAAAGTTTGGTAACTATAGATGATGGAAAACTGAAGTTATTGAGCAGAAAGGACATAAACTCTGCTACCATAGGAATCCAGCAACCACAGAAAAGACAAAAATTCCATCTTTCAAGTCAATATCAAAATACTTATTAAGACAAAAAAGACTCTTACTCATTTCTTACCCATTACCATGCCAACACTAACTGGGTCCCCATCAACCAGATGCTTACCAGTTTAAGCTGAATCAAAAAAAGATATTCGTTTTGTGGGGATAGGTAAGGGGTTTAACAGTAATGTGATAGGGTATATACTCTTGGATGTCCCTGAGTGGCCGAGTGGTCTAAAGCGCTCTCAGTTATGGATCACTGCTACCTCACCTTTGTCTGTGTAGGTTTGAGAATCAGATTCGGCCAATGTGGGTATGTGAGAAAGCTTGCCAGTAGCTTTTCGAGGGAGAGTGGTTTCTTTCCAGGGATTTCCCGGGTTCATCATCCACCATTAAAACTGGCCGCCATGTATAGCCTATCGTGTGCTGAAAAATGGTGTTAAACCCTACAACAACAACAACATATATTCTTGGACAAACATAAGTTACTACAAAAATGTCCTCTGTCCATTGAATACATTCCCTGATTCCATTATCATGAGGTGAACTGGTAAAAGAAAGAGGAAATGCCCCCTACCTTTACCAAAGAATCATTGGATGGAAAAATGTGTTATGTATATTTAATTTAATTGTTTGTCTGCTAGATTTTTTTTATTTTTTATTCCATTACATGCTAATGAAATGTAATTTTGTTTTACTGGATTTGATATTGTCCAGAATAGAGATCAGTTCTGGCTGATTTGTTAAAAATACTTATGACTGAAAGAATAAATAAATGGAACATTGTATCTTGCTGTTGACCTTGATTCACAATCAGTGACAGTTTTGGAAAACAACTTTTGTTTAAAATATTTTATTCTTTGTCAGAGTAAGAATTGTTCAGTTCAGTCAAGGTCAAGGCTGGTGGACATGATGTTTATCATGCAAAATGCTTCCATTTCTTTCCAGAAAATTGAACTCCTGACCCTCATATGGGAACCTGTTTTGCATTGTAGTTAGTTTTATAGCTGATGTTATGATAAGAATTTTATCAGTTGTGCCTTAGCACTTGAGACTTCAAGTTGTTTTATGTTGTGACCAGTCTGGGCTAAGATTTTTTTATTTTCTTCAATTTATTTAAATTTAATGTGATTTGTTTCCCTGGAAATACATAAGTGCTCAAATAATTCTTGGACAAAGATATTCCTTGGAAATTATATAGAATTCAAAAACTGGAATAACAGACTGCTGAAACATCAGTACAACACTGGCTATTACAGATGTCATCACCTTCCATCTTGGATTCCATTAGGATTTGAACTTTGATTAACTTAAAACTTTTGATTGATAGGGCTTGTGTTTTTTAATTCGAGGATTCTTTTTGGACTTAATTCGCAATACTGTAAATTCCTTTTCTTATTTTTCACTTAGTATTTTAGTGAAATAAATTGTTTAATTTTACAAAGTTTGTTACCTTCACTCTTTTCTGTTACTCATTTCAAGAGCATAGACTTGTAAAAAATGACCGATTCTATAGATGATGCATAAATCAATCTCCTAACATGAGAACACAGCAGCCATGGTCACATAACATGTGACAAGATAACTCTTGGATAAGGAAAAAAGAGAAATGTTTCCTACCAAGCAAAAAATTCCAGGTGAACGAAGTGAAACTGCCAAACTTGCAACTGTGAGAAGGTTTTACTGACATACAGTGATCATCTGGCCTACAATCTCTATAATCAATTTTTCTACCTGTGAAGCTAGATCATAAAAATTTGAGATATTTGAATGCGCAACCAGCCAGCAGCTTCTATGTCTCGAATCAAAATATTGCATTTGAATGAGAAGCTCTAATCATGCGAGCTGAGATCTTCCTGTGGTGTATGTGATCTTTTGTGATCTCAGAGTATGCTAAGTATATTGCCCACTTAAGTCACAATGTTAGGGCTTGAAAGGTCATATCTTTCATGGCCTTCACTAGAAGAAAAAGATGTTGGGTCCCATCTCAGTATGCTTCTAGTAATTAATGCTTGAAAGCAACGACTGGGTCATGCGTGGACACCTCTTTCACCATATCAATTAAGGAGAGTGAACTGATTACTTGCTGATAGTAATCTATTATTAGATACAAAGCTGAGTTTCACTGCTAGGACCATAGAACCATCTGAATGGGATGCCACTTGTTTACCCTGCATGAGAAAGCTAGAGCTATCAGAAAACACATTTTGAATGACAGAAACTTCTATTTATTGAGTCATATTTGAACCCAAAATATATTCCTTTCAAGAAACAGGGCGAGATAATTTTGACTCTTCAGGTCTCAGAGATCCTTACTGCAACCAATATCCACTCTACCATGATGCTTGAACATGGCAGAGATCATGAGGCAGTAGCCTTTGATTGTAACAGAAGCTAACAATTTGTCCTCGAAAACCACATTCATGCACTCAACAGGACAATGCCGTTTACCTTGCACCAGTCCCTGAAAATGAGAAACTTTCCCCTGTCAGCCTTTCCATGACTGATGCTTGAAATTTCTATCAACACCAGGCTTTCCAGACAATAGTTAGGCATGAAAAAAAATAGCCTGTACATGCAGAGCTGAAGCATACGTGTTCAAGACTGTCTGAGCAGGCAAGGAATCTGGGGATTTTCCTGGTAGTATATCATTAGCTCATGAAGAGTGTCAAATTGGGACTGGTCCTATCTGACAGGGATGGGGCTAGGGGTGGGAGCTATTTATAAATTTGCTATTGTAAAGCCTCTGCTGAAGAAACCAACACTATACCATAACGATTTAAAGAACTACTGCCCAGTTTCTAATCTCCCATTCATATAAAAAATCTTATAAAAGATTGTTCTATCCCAGCTTGTATCTCATTTGAATTCAAACAGTCTTTTCTGCTGATACGGAATGAACAAGCGTGCAAGATAAAAATTTCCTACCAAACCTTAAATCATATTGGATTTTATCAATGAACAACATGGAAATATGAACAAGATGATGATTACTAACATAAAGGTAACATATACATAAATTGTATACACGAATAACATTTTATATCATTCTCAACAGCGTTAATACTTGTGAAAACCTGTTCAGTGATCTAATATCAAACAAAATGTAACTACTGTCACAGTTATTCGGCAACTTCATACTTGACATCTTAGGCAATGGTTACCTGTGTTGTCAGCACATTTCTTTTCATACTTTTTTTATTTCAGTATGTTCTATTCAGGAATAACATTTTATATCTTTTTTATCAGCGTTAATACTTAACAAGACCCTTTCAGTTATCTATGTCAAATTAAATGTGCAGTTGTTAAATATAGAGTTGCTCGCAAAACCAGCCATATGTTTTATCTGGTTGCATAGTTGAGTGCTGTGGTACCGGAAGGAATTTATGACAAATTCAAAATAATTTAAATTAGCAAAACAATCACCTTTATGGATTATTATATACAGTTTTCAATGGTGTTAAGTCACACTGGTGGAGATGGTAGTTTTACCATTTAAAAACTTTATCGTCTTTGAATCATGGTCTCATAAATATTTGTTTATATTTTTGTGTACGTGGTCATGTTCACCATGCCACCAATGACCACACACATCTTTTAAGCAAGCAATCAAAACTAAAATAAAAAAATATTAAAAAATTACCATTCGAAATGCCAATGCCCCATTTTGTGTTTTGTTTAGTAGCCTCCAAGTATTGATTTATTTCAATAGCTTTTAACTCCTCCTCAGATAATTTCTTGAGTCTTGGTTTACATCCCTCAGTGGCCTCAAACTTTACTGGCCCAGTCCCCACACTATTACTGTTGCTGTTGTGGATGGCTAGGGTGACTGAGGTCATGGGGTGCTGTGTAAAGGAATTTATCAATCTCTGTTTTTATTTTTCATTTTCAGCATTGTAACATCCATCACATTATTGTGAAATCCATCTTCATCTAGTTCAATCACTGCTATTATTTCTTTTAACTCCTTGTCATCTAATTGTTCAAAAAACTCCGCAGAGAATCGCAAATTCACCATAATCGGACATTTTGCACGGCTATATCTAGCAGACATATGCCAAATTGTAAACTATGCATTTCAATCATAAAATATTTGAAAAAGTATAAAAAGGGTATAATTTACATTTATTAGCTGATTAAAACATTTAAAATATGAAACAGTCATTTCACAATGACGTGTCTGCAATATTTATTTATATTGTAAATAGTACAAAAACCGAAAGTAGTCCCAGAATTTATCAATGTGTAAAAAATTCTAGACCAGTAGGACATGACCGTTTTACAGCCAATCGCATTGCAGACAATCCGTTTCAATTATAAAAATTGGAATTATTAATTTTTATTGTTTTCTATCCAATAACCCCAGATAAATTTAAGGAATCTTTGACAAAATTTTCAAGCTTTTTACAAATTCAAGTAATTTCCAATGTAACTCTTCAAATTTGAGTTTGTTTCAAAGCTGCATAAACATTATGAAAGCCCCCAAAAAATGGGAATAATCATTAAAATGCTAGTCATTCATGCTCCATTTTGTTTCACATGATAATATCACAACAACACAATCATGATACAAAAGCATATGAAGTTTCATGATGACACATATATCAAAGACCTCAGGAGATCGGAAGTCAATGACTGACAGACAAACTGACTGCAGTATATCCCTCAAAACTTCATAAGCTGAGGGGTATAATAAAAATCATACAAACTATTCTTCCTTGCACATTTTCCAAGTGCATACAAAGAGGAGGAGTTGTTTCCCTGTTTGGTTTTAAGGACCTGTTTGCCCTGAGAGATAAATAACTTTTGCCACTTGCCCATAGTCTGTCATCCTAATTACAGTTATTCTAACAGCTTTATACTGCATGCAACTGGCTGTTTCTAATTTAGATATTCCTTGCTTTCAGCTGACCACACCATCTTCTTTAATACCAACAACAGATGCCATGAAATGGCTGATGCAAGGCAAGTCCTTGGTGGTATCTTCATTTCTATTAAAACTATCTCATATGTTCCATGAGTTTTCATTATTCCCACTGTTTTACGGGACAATGGTTACAATATTGGCTTGACATTTAATAGTTGCTGTTGATGTTGTGGGGTTTAGCGCCATATTTCAGCACACGATAGGCTATGCATGGCGGCCCGTATTAATGGTGGTGGAAGAACCCAGGAAAACCCCTGGGAAGAACCACCGACCCACGCAAAGCTAATGGCAAGCTTTTCCACATATCCACATTGGCAAAATCCTAGACACGAACGCATGCAGACAGAGGTGTTTAATAGTCGCATTTACTATCATAAAATGTTTGAATGTGCAGATCAGTGATGGTTAAATGGTTAAAAGAGTTTCATAAATGAAGAACTTTGGTATAATGCATCTTTATGGAAAAGAGTATGTTCACAAAAAGGAGGCCTTGAACTCCTGCTCATACTTTTGTGAAATTTTCTGTTAAAAATAAGGTGAAATAATAACAAAGTCTGATACAGAGAAAGAAGCCAAATGGTGTATAAAAAAATGTAAGGACGGCTTTACCTTTAATGGCAATGAGGAATTTGCAGCTTTAGTTTTTTTTTTCAACAGAGAGAGAATCACTTACCTTTTTCTTAACTCCAAAGTAGGCTCCAATGAATGTAAGTGGTACAGAGATTCCAAACCAGAGAGTTAGCAGGACAATCATTGTTCTGAATGGGATGGCTGCACTGCTTCCCTCTGTCCCCAGTACCAGATTCAGGATGAAAAATATTGCAAAAACAATCCTGTGTAAAGAATGAGGAAGAATATGAGAATAGGATGACAAATAAAATGTTTCAGGAGTAAAAATATTTATAAGCCAAGGATTGCAATGGGAAATACTGTTAACTGGTGAGTACATTACAATCTCTCTCTCTCTCTCTCTCTCTGTATATATATATATATATATATATATATATATATATATATATATATAAAGAAAGGTCAAATTACTGTATTTCAGTAATTCAAATTAATGTGACTTTCTTTTTCATGGGTACCAGTATTTTGATTTTGCCCAAAATCAAATGTAGGTATGTATGTTTAGATCTAATGACACCTCAGCACAACTATGGTTACACAGTGCTGACTCAAATTCTCAAACGTAAATATGAAAACTGGCTAAAGATTTGGAAGGTGAACCAGCTCAAATAACTTTATGTGAACAAATAATCCTAAAAGGTTACATGTAAATATATAAAAATTCTTTAAAAAGTGTATGAAAAGATATGATCTGTAAAATATTAGGTCAAACTATGTTTATAAATAAACTGCATTCTTTTAAAAGTCCAAGATTTTCTCTCGCAGGATATCATCAAACACCACTTTCTTACATGTGTTCACATAGAAAACCTTGTCTTAGAGGGTGGATTGATAACGATGTGTTTTCATCATTCAGGAACCACACTGGAGTTAACATGATGGTCACTCAATAGAAGTAAATGTGATGGTTTTTGCACAAGGATGCCATGCCATGTTAGATGTGTAGTTGTCCAAGAAGAGTGCTTTTTTAAACACAAATTTGTTAGTGTTAGGGAATTCACACTGTGAAAAGAAGTTGGCCATTGGTCTGGTGTCAAAATGAGGACTAATGTGCCCCATGAAGAAGTGGGACAACCATACTTCAAGATGGATTAATATTAGTTGTGAATGGGGGTGGAGATTTGGTGTTCAACCAGGGCAACACTGTGTTCTGTGGGAAAAAATAAAATTCACTCTAATATGTGTCCAGATTTACTTAATGTGATATAATACATGTCCAGATTTACTGGATGTGATATGTGTCCAGATTTACTGAATGTGATTTGTGTCCAGATTTACTGAATGTGATAATTCATTTGAGGAAAACAATCAGATTAAGATTTAGATCTCTGACATGAGAGATGGCACAGTGGTTAGCAAGTAGGACTTGACCAGAGGTGGCACACTGGTTAGCAAGTAGGACTTGACCAGAGGTGGCACAATGGTTAGCAAGCAGAACTTGACCAGTGGTGGCAGTGGTTAGCAAGCAGGACTTGAATGAAGGTGGTACAGTGGTTAGCAATCAGGACTTGACCAGAGGTGGCACAGTGGTTAGCAAGCAGGACTAGACCAGAGGTGGCACAGTGGTTAGCAAGCAGGACTTTACCACAAGAGTATGGATTCAAATCCTACCACAGGACCAGCCTGGGTCAGTTACTATGGTGTGTCCTTGGGCAAGGCACCTTTACTCCAGCACTAAATAACCTACTTGCATTGTTGTTCCGTAAAGCACCAATCAGACCAGAGATATGAGAGACATCTAAAAGGTACAGATAACAGTTCATTTTCTGGTGAACTTGCCACTGAATTTCATTAGCTCTCAGAATAAACATTGCATTTCATGCTGGTATAATTATTGCAACAGTATACTCAGAATGATGTTTATTGCTTTTAGAAATACAAATGCTTCAATCTGATTGGTTAATCAAAAGGTTAACAGAACATGACCTTATCCTGGTAAACATTAGCTCTACAGGGAGATCTCATTTTTAATCAGATTGGAAGACAAGGTATTGAGAAGTCTTTAATATACATACCCTGGGCAGAGGAGCGCGGTCAAGATGACATTGGATTTCCACTTTTCTCCACCAAAGGCTGCAAATGAAATACAAAACATTTAACTATCACATACTGCACAGAATACAATTCTGATATCACAAACTGCACAAAATACAATCATGATGTCACATACTGCAAAAAATAAAATTCTGAGGTCACATACTGCAGAGAATACAATTCTGATGTCACATACTGCACAGAGTACAATGTTGATGTTGCATACTGCATAGAATACAATTTTCGGTGTCACATACTGCACAGAATACAACTTTCAATGTCACATACTGCACAGAATACAATATTTGGTGTCACATACTGCATAGAATACAATTTTTGATGTCACATACTGCATAGAATACAATTTTTGGTGTCACATACTGCACAAAATACAATTTTAATGTCACATACTGCACAGAATACAATTTTTGGTGTCACATACTGCACAGAATACAACTTTCAATGTCACATACTGCACAGAATACAATTTTTGGTGTCACATACTGCATAGAATACAATTTTTGGTGTCACATACTGCACAGAATACCATTTTGATGTCACATGCTGCACATATACAATTTTGTTGTCCCAAGTAGCACTCAAGCTTGTTTGTATAAGGAAACATGGTACTCTTAACTAAAACTGCATTAAGTTTTATTTAAAATATCCAGGGCATATCTACAATTCCAAAAAATTCAATAAATGTGTTCATTTGATTATAAGTAGTTTACAGAAAGAAACAAAGAAAAGAAAAAAAGGACAAACAAACCGAATGCTGTTAGTTTGTCTAAATGGATTTTTGAGATGTTAGATATGGTGTTGCAGTACTTCTTGGGATGTTTGCTCAGACCCAGTTTGATGACTGTACAAGCAACTGGGTCCAGGAAGCTCACTCCTCAAAGTTTTATGGAATCACTTAAGTGTCAAAAGTAGGTCAGTTACCTAGTTAAATATTATAGTGTAGTACTCCTTACAATGCAACAAATATCATTTCTCATGACTGTACAAGCCAAAGCAGGGCCTGCAAATTGCAGTGGTCTGAGGTCTGGGATGTACAAGTTTTCCCTGTTGGACCCAAGAGATAAATTTGTTAGAAGTCTGTTGGACCTCCCACTTTTCCAAAACTGGAAATTAAAATTATTCCTCTGCAGCCTCAGAATTGTTTCTTAAGCAAAGTGTAAAATGTCAATAAAATTAATATATATGCAAAATTACATACAAGCAATGTTACTCAAAGCCTAGTAACACTTTTGCTGTGTACATGATAGACACACTCAAACAACATGTATAGAAAAGTGTGTGAGCCAGTGCTATTTTACCTAAAAATCTGAGTACCCTTCCACGTCAGTATCAAAGTCCCAACAGCTAAAGTCTAATCTCATACACAAGGGGTTTCACCTCATTACTTGCAAAGCAGCAATTCCAAAGTCATTCATTTGAAGCCTTTATCAATGATACTCAATATATCTGATGTAAAGGCTGGCTAAAAAATGAGTTTACGCATATTGAATTAGCTACTGACTACAGTACTAAAATGCGAACTGACCTGCAGTACTTGGTTGTGCACCAATAAACATAACAGATCAACAATCTGAGTCATGAGCTTATTTTAAGTTTGGTTTCTCATCCATCCGCAAACTGCAAAACCTGCAGGAACCGAAACATGCAGAAGGTTGCCCAGCCAAACAGGAAAGCAACGTATGACAAATGCCATGTTTGCACATTTAAAGAAAACGGGAAAATAAATTGGCTCTGAGTCAAATATGATTGGGATACAGGAAAAATAAGTTTAACCGTTTTAAAGTTCCCTATTTAGCTGACAGGTCAAATGCCCTATGCCATGGTAATACAAAGGTTGATTTTACAGTGTTTCCCTTTACGCACAGTTGTGTGTCAGGGACGCATGCTGGAGATAAATGATGCACACATTTTGTTGCCGAGCGTATTTTTGATGCAAAGGATTTTCATAATATGATCATGATTTATTAAATAGCCAATGCATTGAACGATGGATGGCTTCGTATATACTTCGAGTATAGGCATTGACTGGTTCCCTGCTTTGCTCCCTGCCTTGCGCTCCCCTATTCGTATAGTAAAGTGCAACACAGGGAACATATAAAACAATGAACCAGACTAGCTTAGGCAATGTTATGATGGAGTAGCTTCCCCTATATCGCGACCTTCTCCATCGAGCTCAGCAAGCTGTCATCTAGATGTTTAACCTCAAGGCTTGTTGCACTAGAAAGTGATCTCCAGATTAAAACGTCATGCACTAAAAAGCATTAGAGAAGAAAGTGAAAGAAGCAGAACACAAAAGAGTCACTGTGGATATAATTTTAATGAAAAACAGAGAAATTAATTCGCTTGAATGGAATATGGCACATTCATTATGATTACCAGTGTGATTTCTGATTGCGCGATTGCAAAGGCTGCAAAAGTGAATAATCCTTTTGCGACAGGATTTTAGAATTTTTAAAAATCTGCCCTCGTTCGCCATAAGATATCTGGAGAACACATTATAACCTAAGACATTATTTCATAACAAAGAAATCAGTAAACTTGCAGAGACAAATGCATTATTTGGATTACAAAGTCAGCGGGTCATTGCAGATTTTGTTGGTTTTTAACTTTTGCTGCAATAAAAGAAAGATCTTAAAGTTTAAGTGTAACTTATTAGAAAGAGGATGAAGCATTATCCTCCTTGATATCTGGATAAATGTGTTCAAGGATGAAGTACAATGAAACCTATGATAGTACACATTGCTAGAGGAGACTGTTAAAAGTACGACTTTAAAAGAAATATGAACTAATAAAATTATTCTTTGAATGGATAATGCATTTGTTTGTTAAATGTGCATGTTGGTGTATTTGTACGTTTAAACAAAGAGAGAGAAAGAGAGAGAGAGAGTATGTTGTGCAAGTTTCAATATTCTATTTCAAGCTGAAAAAGTAATAGTCATATGAAAATTTGTCAGTACATTTTTGATCCCCACATTTTTTATTTGACCCCCAGTTTTGACACCAAGGGGTTTTATGTACCCTCAATTTTACACCCCTGTGGGACACACTGATTTTACTTCAGTTATATTAATCTTGACTCCTGTGACAGTGAAAACAAAGACCATTTACCCCTTTCACATCTATGGACCAGTTTTTTGGTCTAGGGGAAGTAAGTCTGTCAACACTATGGATCGCTTTACTGGTCTGGAGCATTGTTCATTGTTCTTCTTGAAAGTCATAGTACCCGGCTATATACATTCAGGATACCTCTAATAGCTTCTTTCTTGTAATGCAGATATTATATTTGGATTATCTCACGAGTTTAGCTTCATACAAATAGAAATATTGAAAAAAAAAGCTTCAAAATATTTTCTGGCTGGTGAATTTTTAAAATCCAAAATAGCAGAGTTCGAAGCATGATGAGATGAGAGAGAAGTGTCCAATTATGAACTATCAAAGGATTTTAGCAGTTGTGGCCTAGTACAGTTGTGGCCTAGTACAGCTAGTACAGTTGTGGCCTAGTACAGTTGAATAAAAATGAGTAAAAATATCTTGCGAGGCAATGGAATGTGATTGTGGGTAACAGCGATGATTATGAAGAGAACTCTGAACTGGAGGAAGTGAAAACTCCATGTGTTTTTGTTTGGATGAAGTCTGATAACTGGAGGAAGTGTAAACTCCGTGTGTTTTTGTTTGGATGAAGTCTGATAACTGGAGGAAGTGTACACTCCATGTGTTTTTGTTTGGATGAAGTCTGATAACTGGAGGCAGTGTACACTCCATGTGTTTTTGTTTGGATGAAGTCTCATAACTGGAGGAAGTGTATACTCCATGTGTTTTGTTTGGATGAAGTCTCATAACTGGAGGAAGTGTACACTCCAAGTGTTTTTGTTTGGATGAAGTCTCATAACTAAAGGGATTCATTCTAGTTTTCTGAGAGATCTGGACTAACCAGAGTGTTAGATTGCTCCAGGAAAGCTCTAGAACACATTCAAATCTATAATTCAGATGAAGTTTTTGAGAGATCTGCACCCACCAAAGTGTTAGATGCATTTAGGAAAGCTCTAGAACACATTCAAATCTATAATTCAGATGAAGTTTTCGAGAGAGCTGGACCCACCCGAGTGTTAGATGGCTCCAGGAAAGCTCTAGAACACATTCAAATCTGTAACTCAGATGAAGTGTTTGAGAGATCTGCACCCACCCAAGTGTTAGATGCATTTAGGAAAGCTCTAGAACACATTCAAATCTATAACTTAGATGAAGTTTTCGAGAGAGCTGGACCCACCCAAGTGTTAGATGGCTCCAGGAAAGCTCTAATACACATTCAAATCTATAACTTAGATGGAGTTTTTGAGACAGCTTGACCCACCCGAGTGTTAGATGGCTCCAGGAAAGTTCTAGAACACATTCAAATTTATAATTCAGATGAAGTTTTTGAGAGATCTGCACCCACCCAAGTGTTAGATGCATTTAGGAAAGCTCTAGAACACATTCAAATCTATAATTCAGATGAAGTTTTCGAGAGAGCTGGACCCACCCGAGTGTTAGATGGCTCCAGGAAAGCTATAGTACACATTCAAATCTATAACTTAGATGAAGTTTTTGAGAGAGCTGGACCCACCCAAGTGTTAGATTGCTCCAGGAAAGCTCTAATACACATTCAAATCTATAACTTAGATGGAGTTTTCGAGACAGCTGGACCCACCCGAGTGTTAGATGGTTCCAGGAAAGCTCTAGAACACATTCAAATCAATAATTCAGATGAAGTGTTTGAGAGATCTGCACCCACCCGAGTGTTAGATGGCTCCAGGAAAGCTCTACAACACATTCATATCTATAATTCAGATGGATTTTTTGTAAACGTTGTCTATCTGCATGTGTTATCAGTTTTATTACTTGAAGATAAAATAAAAACAGTTTTGTGAAAATTTGGGTTTTATTCATTATATATTTTTAAAATCTGACAAGCTTCTGCTTGTAAATTACTTGTGTTACTACTGGAATTATTCATAAGTACTATCCAATTTTAGTAAATAGATAAATATTTGTATTTTACCTGTTTGCACCTGTATTTGGGAAGTTGTAAAAGATAAGCAAATTTTAGGGAATTAAGTCATAAACTTTGATTTTTAACCTTTACTTTGACACCTAATCCAGCCAGATATCTTTAAAATTGTCCAAGTTATATTATTTCAAAATCCACAAGCTTTACAACTATAAAGTTACTTAGTGTTGAAGACTCCATGACAACAAAGGTATTTAGTGATGAAAGGGTTATTACTACTTGACACTTTATTCAGATCAGTAAAGAAAGGATACTGCATTTTTTTAATTAAAAAAATAACTTTTTTCATTTATTAAAGCTCATATATATATACAATGCTTTTGTACTGAATTTGATGTTGCTCAACAGCTCAGCAACTCAGACATGTTAATATGCATGTCCGACATGGCTCTATCAGAGGGTGACAGGTCCTGGACCTGTCCCAGATCAATACTATTTTCAAGCCCTGTAAAGTGATAAAGAAACTGACCTAAAACAGCCAATTACATTAAACATGTAACTGTGTATTAGTACTCAGGACTGTGTATTAGTACTCAGAACTGTGTATTAGTACTCAGAACTGTACTGAACTGGAAGCAGATTTATGTGGGCCACTGATGGGTGTACAAAAATGTGTAACATTGATTTGATCAAAATTTGTTGGCAACATTGTCCTGATACTAAACCTACCAACAATACACAGTGATGGTGATATATGATAACATAAATATCAAGCATTTAAGTTGCTGAAGCATCACAATTTAGGTCACAGTGTCTATCTTATGGTATGCAATATACAGTCAAACCCACTTATCTCGACCTCAGGTTATCTCGACAACCCGCTTATGTCGAGCGTTTTGGTCCGGTCCCGAAAAAATTCTTCTTTGTTATGCTATTTTTTACCCGCTTATCTCGACCTCTGTTAAGTCGATAACCCGGTTATGTCGGGCATAAGTTTCAGTCCGAAGTAACATGTGGACCCGCTTAATTCGACGAAATGCAACTTTTTAACGTCAATCTCACAGAAATTGTACAAGAAATAGTCAGCAAAAGCGATCGATTTTCAGGCACAATTTTGGTCCGTTACGGCGTAGTCACATATATTAACCTGGATATAATACAATCTTGGTTATTTTGCACCTAACACCGCGTTATGCGTGAATGGCGGGTGCCTGAAAGCAATCGGTGGATGTTTCTCTCTCACTCTCTCGTTTGTGATTTTCTTTGATCCATTTTTCAATCTGATAACATATTCAAACCTCTGAGTACAACCAAACATGATTTGTTTTTCAATATTCACATCAATTATAAAAATGCGTCGTGTGTTATCTGACATAAGTGATGCACACTACAGTAATGGATGCATACGCTACATGTGATATAAGGAGTTCATAGATATATTTTTTCTTTAATAAATTACTTATGATGATAAAAAAGGAATAAATGATAACAACACCAGGTTAGTTCATTTCATTTTATTATCAATTAAGCGTTTTGTTTATTTTATTGTAACATGCAGTGGGAGGGGATTCCAGTAAACACCAGCAAGAGACAGGAGTAATGCTCAAGGACATTTTTAAAATTACCGGTTTTTATGAACCCGGATATCTCGGGACCCGGTTATGTCGACGATTTTTTTACACCCCCCGACGTAATCGAGATAACCGGGTTTGACTGTAGTACCCATCAGGATGGATCAAAATACAAAGTTCTATAATTGCACAAGGAAATGTGTCCAAGAAACTGACCAAAACAAAAAGTAAACATGGTCACCGAGACAAAAAACAGGTTAAAGTGTCCTAACTTTAATATGTACTACTTCTCAGCCTGTGTGGCCAAATCAACTTCCACGACTGTTGAGGCAATACTATCCAAAACATCGAATTTAACACAAAAAGTGAAAATTCATTAATAACAAGGTAACTGCAAATTTGTGACAGCAGGGTGCAGCATAATGTCTCCTGCACTTACAGAATGCAAACTAAAATATAGTAGGTTAAGTTTTCTTGCCATAATGTAGAAACATTCAAAAACAAGAGTTCCTTAAAGGGACTGATGTTCTTCTGGCTGGAAAGAATTTTTAGGAATTCATGATAAGAACGTTTCTTCCTTTTAACTGCCAAGGGTTGAAACCCTCTTTGATATTCTTCAACAACAAAAAGATTTTCAAATTAGCTGCTGTGGTAGACATGTTTGATGTCAAGTTGGCACTTATTTTTTCATTTAGAATCAACAAGGCATGAGAAGTCTTTTGGTGGAAACCCCATGTAGATACAATTTCCATTTTGGAGACAAATGGATGCTATGGTGGCCATATTTGACTTGAATCTAGACTGGCACCATTTCGATTTAGTACCAACCAGACATCGTAAGAAACACAATGTTGATGTGATAGATACCTAGAAGTCCTTTGGGGAAAGCACAATGTTGATGTGATAGATACCTAGAAGAAGCCGTGATAACAAGATTTTCAAAATCAGCTGTTGTGGTGGACATAAGTTTGATTGGCACCATTTTCATTTAAGACATATTGAGATGGCTTTTAGTGAAAACCCCATGTGGATATGACCATTCGTTCAAGAGAAATAGTGACAAGATTTTCAAGATGGCCAGTGTGGCAAAAAACATGATGAATGTAGGAATCAAGACCAACTAGAAACCATCAGAAGTTTATGCAAAATTATCTTGCATTCCTTCCTTTAGTCAGTTTTCAGTTCTTTTATGTTATTCATTCTTGTCATGTGAGTTCAAAGCAGTTTTTACTCATCAATCTAGCTGAGGTAAATTCAGCTCTAAATGTCCCTAGTTTATACAGATGGTGGGAACTTTAAAACTAGGACCAAATGCACAGACTATTCCAGCAGAGTAACTAGATTCTAATAGTTTGGAACTAGTTTTATGGTATTTCCTTATAGATCTTAAGTATAAAAAAAACATGTAATACTGTACTCTACAAGCAATTTTCTACTTGTTTTAACTGATTTTTGGAGCAACAGGGGAAAAAAGAGTGGAATTCTTGATTACCATAATTGGACTGCAAGTCAATGGGAAAGCTTCCACCATCAGAATGACTTTCTCAGCTCCCACTGATTCAATGTCTCTTGACAAATACTGGCCTTACCTGTCTATACAGCATTTAGAGCATTCATGGGTTTATGTCTTTGTCATAAATATAACGCCCTGGCAGCAAAGTGTGGGAAAAAAATATAAAATTTCCATTTGAGATTTCAGAAGGAAAATCCCTGCCTGGAGGTTCACAAACAGTTACTGTAGATGATAGAAAACATGGAGTTTTTGTGTGCAAGCAACATGTCTTCTTTCAGTTGCAATGACCATGACCTTTGAGTTTTTAACCCAAAATTAATAGGGTCCTTCCATTCTCCCCAGTGGAAACCATTCACAGTGTTTGGTAACTGCAAATGGAAGACAAGTCTATGTGTAGAAACAAAATTGGTAACAGGTGAACTGACTGATCCGATTAAGATGCACGTGACTGACTCATCTGTTTAACCTATGACCTTGCGAGTTTAGGTGAAACAATATTAAAATGAGGACTATGAATATCAGTACAGTGAGAGGGCTTAATCATGGTAAGGGAATCACAGAAAATATGTCTTATTAAATTACCTTTGCACATGTTGGAAGTACTTACTTTTGTATAGTCTTGCAGAGATGTATCCTGCTGAGGCTCCTTGGCATACATACATGACCTGTACCCAAAATAAATATTTCACATTTTTAAAAACATTTCTAAGCCATTATTTATAGATAGCGCATGGAAAAAAAAAACATACAAAATGTAACCACTATTTATAGAAGGTGCATGAAAAAAAACCATACAAAATATAACCACTATTTATAGATAGCGCATGGAAAAAAAACACAAAATTTAACCACTATTTATAGATGGCGCATGGAAAAAACACACAAAATTTAGCCACTATTTATAGATGGCGCATGGAAAAAACAGAATACAAATTCTAACTTTATTTTGCTGCCCTGCATAATGTTGCTAAGAGGGAACAACATAATAAACGTAAATTATGTTTTGTTTCCTTTCAAACCTTTAATTCTAAAGAATTCTAGAGCAATATATATATATATATATCTGTGTGTGTGTGTTTGTGTGTGTGTGTGCATATCATAGAAAGTAACATTTCCTATTACAGTATAATAAAAAAAAGAATAAATGCAAATAATTAGAATCTTGTCTTGTAACGAAAAGAGTTTAAGCCTGAATTTATCTGTACCAATAAAATCCCAAAACAAGATTTGTCAAACAACCTAATCGCCTTAAGACTAACTGGTTAAAATTCCGTCATTTAAAAACATTTTCAAAAGGGTTTATTTAAATTTTGACAAAAGACCTTCAAACTTATATACTGTTGTATAAACAAAGACTGAATTTTCTGTAAAATCAACTTGTCTTCTTGTAATTCGTTAAACCAGTCCCCAAACCTGTATTGATACAAGGGCTTGTATCATATCTTTTAATATATAATACAAGGGATGACAATTTCTCATTTCAGCTCCGAGATTCAACAATTTGGACTACAAATTTGGTTTAAAACGAATAGCAGTCCGTTTTCTAATCCGAGTTTCCTCTGAATATTCCCACCCCATTTTTCATATATGGACATTTAGGTTGGGGTGTGGGGTCATTGAAACTGCATATAAAAAATTTGGAATTTGCCACCACTGTGCGGTAGCGACATATGGTAATCACTTACCAGCGGGCTTTGAAAATTTAAACTTATGTTACATCGACTTAAACCTGCACAAAATCAATAGGAAAATGATTTAGTTTCTCAGAAATGGCACGTATTATAATCATTATGCTTATATTCCACTGACAAACTAGACAAAACTATGGCATAGATGAAACCTGACCCAGTACTCGCCATCTGAAGTACTAGTCACATAACTTCACAAATCTCAAATGACGACAAAGGAAGTCCAATAGTGACATGATATCAACAACAAACTCCTTCATAATTTTGTTATACAGAAATTCAATTATATTAAATGAAAGTCAGGTACCGTTTGTAAAAATCAGCAATCTGGCCAGTCTGATTTATCAAGCAGAGAGCACATGTCAACATGGTAGTCATGTGATTCCACAGAACTCCAGAACAAATAAATATGGAAAAATGTGTTCTTTCATTTTTGTATTTTTATTACAACCATCATGCAACTTTCATTTAATATTTTCTCTACAACATTTGAAAATGTGGGTTGTTAGATTTGTGCATTCATGCGACTAGCAATGCAAATCGCTAGTGCCAGGTCACATTTCACCAACACCGTAGTTTTCTCTTGTCTTTCCGCAGATTAAAGACATAATGATCTTAATACTCACAATTTCTGAGAAAATAAGTAATTTTCATATCGATTTCATGCAAGTATCACTCGCTCTAACAACGTTTAAAGTTTGCAAGGCCATCTGGTAAGCGGCGATGCTTTGCCTCCACCATGTTGGGCTCTTGTGATGCTAGACTGGTTTTCATACCTTCTATGTAAGGAAAGATAAGGATATCGAGTTGACGTTGAAAATAAAATGAACCTAATCAATGAGCGTTTGGATTGACTCAGCATATATGTTTATTGCAAGCATCTAAATGATCCAAACTACACCCTGCAAATATCCTGGTTAGAACTCGATAAATTTAACTCTCGATCAGTTTAGTTACGACTCAATTACGTGTTTCAGGCATCAAGTGGTGGCAGAAAATTCCAGGGTTTTTGTGGACTTTCATCAATATTTGCGAAATTCAAGGGCTTTTCATGGTCGGGAAAAAAATTATCATTTTTCCTGATTTCCTGGTAGTATGGGAACCCTGACAGACAAGAAAATTAAAAAGTTTATTTGTCCATATAAAGACCCACTCGTATGTATTTTCATAGTTACAAAGAATAATGGAAGAAAGGAAGGTTAAAATGTTTTACTTTTAATAAGCTGCACAGTTCAAATGCATGCATTAGTGGTGTGACATGTAAAATATACTGGATATTTTAATTTGTCTTATTTTAGATTATTATGGTCAGGGTCAATAAATCTAACATTCTTGGTCTAAAACTGCTAAATCAGTCATAGCAATACATATGAATTTAGGACTGGATATTATATCCTTGATATTTTTCTGTAGGACACCATATATACTGTTGACATCAATGCATGCAGTTCTGTTGATGTAATCAGTTCCAACTTAAACTCATTTTTAAGTTGAACCTCAAACAGAAATTCATAGTATGAATTTTTTTTCTCTATGGTATATGCTGTGTTGAACAGTGTCTTGTAATGCTTTGTTATGGCATATGCTGTATTGAGCAGTGTCTTGTAATGCTTTGTTATGGCATATGCTGTGTTGAGCAGTGTCTTGTAATGCTCGGTTTGGCTCACATTGTATTTGGCAAGTTTTGTTGACATTTCACCATTCAGCTCTAGCTTTATAAGAAAACAATCAAAGTCACAAGTCCAGCTAATAAGGAGATATAACTCTTGAAAATCAATTTGTGGAATGGTGCAATTCAAATTTGTTCAACTTTTCATCAGTATAAAGGTGCCTGTAAAGTCTGGTTGAATCCAACTAACCTTGGTAATGTTTGCCATAGAGACCATGGCAGTTGGGTGCTAGGAAAGCTGTAAATGAAGTTGTGAAATGCTGGAAATTTAAATGATTCAAAGACTCATTGGAATATAGCTGGATGCCACTTTAGGTAGGAATAAAACAATCCTTAATTATGTAATGCAGTGGGAGTAGAAATTAGGAAAATGGGACATCAGGGGCCTTAACTCCTCCAAATGAGGACATATATAAATGAAAACTGAACATTGTTTGGGCTGCAAACCGAATTTGATCAAATTGTAAAATTCCCAGTAAAGTTATCTTGTGCTAACTAAATTGTTGCAGAAAAGAGGGATGGAATGATGGATGGATGGACAATGTAATAACGATAGGTGTCTGCAGACTTCACCAAGCTGGCCCCAAAACAAGCATGTCTTTAAAGTTTACTTACCAAGATACATGTCATGAGAGCACCCCTGTTTGCTGGAGATAAAAATCCCAAGCAGGCAATTGCTGAAATAGAAGGAAAAATTACACAACAGTGAAGAAATAACTATGCAGACCTTGTAGTATTTATGTTAGGGCTAGCACAAAAAGAATATAATTTTTATTCTAAGACAGATACAAATGTTACAGGGTATTTGGTTTTTGAACATCAAATGTGACAGACTTCCTGGCTGGCTGAGCTGCAGTACAATCCATGACATACTTTGTGAAATGTTCGTGTCTTTGAAGGCTGCAACATTTACAAATGTAAAGAGAGGCAATGTGACATGGTGTCTAATGGATGACAACATTACTATAAGGCATATGTATATCTAATTTAAAACAGCATTTAATGACTTTGTATGACTTCTCTGACAACAAACATATACATCATCTGCATACCTAACTTAGTTTGCCGAGCAGGTAAATATTAAATAGATAATCTTTCTTATATTCTCAACTGAAAACCCATAACATCCCTAAATTTGGTTCTTTCCTTAACCAGTTGTAGGTACACAACCATGTCTTAGAATTTTGGTTCCTTTTTTTCTGTCTCAGCTGCCAGTTCCCCTTCCACATGCCCTGTGGACAAGATGCTAACTCTATCCCTGTCATCTGTTTGTGCAACATCTTCAGATCACATAGGAACAAAAGAACTTTCCTCTTTCCCAATAGTATCAAATGGTGTTATGATAAAGAACTTATAATCTTCCATTTCAGCGTTAAAATAACTCACTGCTGGTTATGCTCTATAAATTTCTTTTATGGCTGATCAGTTTTTTTACCACTCTAAGAACAATTTAATTGGAATGCCTGGATAGTTTCTGCAACTATTGCAGCAGATCTCAATCCTACAGATGCTAAAATTCAAACACTAAATCTTCCTTAGTATAGCTTGATTCGGGTTAACTGCAAAATTGATGACCAAGACTAAATTTGACCTTTTTTTTTAAATCTTTGTTTTTCAAAACTATAAAAAATACAGCATGCATAGGGTACAACAAAGTGCAGGAACCACAAATAATTTGTGAGACCCTTTCCCAACTTCTTTTGAGAAGCAGTGTGGCTAGCTATCCTTGTTGCGATAAACCTGCAATCCTGCAGCCTGGAAACATCTCTGTACTTAAATTTACTGTCTGTAACTGTTGACAAAATTCAGTAACCATGAAAATAAAATATACACATTGTACATCTGGTGCTAGCAGATGCACATAACATAGGTAGTATGTCCAGTCACATTATCAATTTTTTCACTGGTACAAACAGGTGTAGCAGTAGCACACAATATCAGGAAGATCCAAGGATATTTCATCAAAACTGCCAGAGAAAGTCTAATGATAAATGTCAAAAAAATACAACAAAGTAAACAATCCTAAGTTTCTGTATACTATGTATATGATTAGACATTACAGTAAATACTGTGGCCTTAATGTCTCATCATGATGCTCCATGTAACATGCTAAACAAAATGACATTTTCCCCCATTTTTGTAACCATCATTAATATTCAAATTACACTCAAACATGGTTATCTCAATTATATCGGGGGTGTCAAAAAACTGACGATATAACTGGGTCCTGAGATATCAGGGTTTAGTTGACAAATCTACTTCAGAACAATTATTATGCACCTGAAGTACCAAACATATGGCGTTTTGTTTCACGAAACAAATGACATTTCTAATGCACAATAAAAATAATAAATCAGTCATGCCCAGTTGCAGAAACAAATTGGAGGTCTTTTAAATGGGATAAAATAACAAGTCACAATGTTTACAGCATTTAAGTTACTGTAGCAATGTCAGTGGTTTAAAGCTGTTTATTTCTCTGTGATTAGCTTCATCTCCTTTGGTAGCCTCAACAGAACAAATTCTAGGCCAATTTAAGTACATGTACATGTAGGACTGTACTTTAAAAAAAAAGTTTTTTGTTTGTGTTGATTTTAACTACATAGCTGCCATCCCTCCAGGTTCGCAATTAGTGCATTTTGATATTAATTCATGATGTGATCATCGAGTTCAGTTCTATTAATATTGTGACCAGCAGTACCAGATCATTTCAGCAACTGCCAATATCATGAGTAGCATTCAACTGGAAATCGGTTATTTTATTAAAGATTTAAAATAATTGAGAATCGGGGAATTCAAATTTTTTCTGCATGTGGCATGAATCCATGAATTGCTGAAAAAGTCATTTAATTCATGCCAAAATTTTGAGGGTTGGCAGCTATGTAACTAGTAGCAAAATGAAACAGACCAAAATCATGTGTTAAAATCGATCCCTTTTGTTGCTCATCAGAGGTTCCTTTACACCAGTACGCCTGTTTGTATCTACAAAATTTGCCTCTGTACCAGAAAAAAAAGATGGTATTCATATAATGAGAAACTGTAAAATGTGTTCAATGTAATTAAAGTTAACTGTCTTAACATCAAATTCTGCAAGAAGCCGACTTATTCTATTCATACAGTTGTAGTCCCATATCCTTCCCGAATTTGATCATTGACCATCAACAACAACACAGCGCCAAAAGAAAAGTTGGCATATCACTTTGATGGATTGCAAGGCTTTAATATTTGATTCAAGATATAACAACTCAAATTATAGCAATTCTCTTTTTATTTCACTGACATTAATCCAAGCAGTCACTTTCTGCTTTGTTCCATTTGCGTTGAAGAATCTGAAATCATTGCACAGCCATCGACAACTTCATTTTAAAAAATAATGGGCACAAGGACTTTTTAAATATCGTTTGTATCTTTTATTTACTCTTGTTCAAAACAAATTAATAACTGTGTTTGTTGGGGGAGGGAATCAGCTTAGTTTGGAATTTTGCTGGTTTCTATTTATATATGACTGTAAGTCACATGATCTAGCCATGCAGACAGTTGAGGGCTTACACTCACACCAAGCTTGGAAACACTATAATTTACTAAGTTACAGATAAGATAAAATTTGTGATGCTGTGTGCAATGAACTATATTGTCATGGTGTTGACATGTGACGGTGTCCATTATGAAGGCAGCTCCTGTAAAGGTCAGAAATGCATTCATTCAATTTTCTTTACAGTATTGTTTACAACATAATTTTTTCTGCTCTATGCAAGTCATAAAGGATGCATTGATGAGATTGGTTGATTATTATTTGTACTGGTAAAATTTGGTCATGTACTGATTTTTTCCATCCTTGCCAGTATGGTAGTAGCAGAAATGCCAGACCATATTTTGTAATATTTTTCCGAGATGGACATTCAAAGTTGCATTTCGTTGAATTAATGCACATTCCAACCACCCTCTCCCCACCAAACTCATCCTACACACACACACACACACACACACACACACATATATATATATATAACACATCTTCTAGCATTTTGTTGCATATGAATTCAGAAAAAATATGAAATGCCATTGCAATTAAAATGCCTGTATATCTTATGTTTGCCCACCTCCCCAACCCTCAAGCCAGGTTCAAGCTGAGGGCAACACCCATCCTGAAGTGATGGTTACCCAAGAGTTACAGAACAACAAAGTTTTGTGAATGTCCTTCCAGTGGCTTTTGGAAATGTAGTGGCACCAATATGACCTACTTTACACCCATTACTGCATATTAATGCCTTCTGATGCTATCAATTTACTGGGCAAGCACACATTTCGATACCATGTCCTTTACTGCACAATTATGCTTTTCAGTGCTTTTCATGACAAACAAGCTAAAGACACACCATATAACCCCAAAACAGTTTTTACTTCCTTAACAATCACTTATACGGCAGGCAAAATAAAGCTTTAAAAGAATATATGAACTATAGCTTTAGTTTAATCACATGATTAAAACAAATGCACAAAGCAATAGGGACAGATTTGTTAAATCTGAAGACACGAGTTATTGTGTGGGAACCAAGACAATAAGATGGATTGACAGCTTAGTATAACCCGCATATAGTGGATGCATAAAAACTAACCACTAATACATGCACCCACAACATAAACACCATTGGAAAAGTGATACCAACACCTTGCCTGTGAAAATAAGAAGGCATTTGGCTTTATTATGCTCAGCAGAGTGAGAGTACTTTTCTGACTGTCTTACCTAGAGTGATCAGTGTCATCAAAAAGACCTGAATTCCAGATCCATTTAGCACAGCCAGTAGCATGCCTTTCCTGGGAGGCCTGAACATATCTTCATGGACCAGCATCCAGCCAAACTCCTGAGGAAGTAAAACCATACAGTTCAGAACAATTCTGCTAAAGTGCATCATATTATTTAGTTAACATAAGTGGTTCTGATGGAACCCATTATTATAGTTGGCCCTGATGTATCACAAGTATAGCCATGGATCCCATTATACTGGCTGGCTGGCCCTGATCTATCACAAGTACAGCCATGGATCCCATTATACTGGCTGGCCCTGATCTATCACAAGTACAGCCATGGATCCCATTATACTGGCTGGCCCTGATCTATCACAAGTACAGCCATGGATCCCATTAAACTGGCTGGCCCTGATCTATCACAGGTACAGTCATGGATCCCATTAAAATGATTGACCCTGACCTATACCTTGTTGACTCTGATCTATCACAAATAAGGTGACATATCAAAAGTACAGTCATGGTTCCCATTATTCTGGCTGACCCTGATCTATCACAAATAAGGTGACATATCAAAAGTACAGTCATGGTTCCCATTATACTGGCAGACCCTGATCTATCACAAATAAGGTGACATATCAAAAGTACAGTCATGGCTCCATTATACTGGCTGACCCTGATCTATCACACATAAGGTGACATATCAAAAGTACAGTCATGGATCCCATTATTCTGGCTGGCCCTGATCTATCACAAATAAGGTGACATATCAAAAGTACAGTCATGGATCCCATTATTCTGGCTGACCCTGATCTATCACAAATAAGGTGACATATCAAAAGTACAGTCATGGCTCCATTATACTGGCTGACCCTGATCTATCACACATAAGGTGACATATCAAAAGTACAGTCATGGATCCCATTATTCTGGCTGACCCTGATCTATCACAAATAAGGTGACATCTCAAAAGTACAGTCATGGATCCCATTATACTGGCTGACCCTGATCTATCACAAATAAGGTGACATATCAAAAGTACAGTCATGGATCCCATTATACTGGCTGACCCTGATCTATCACAAATAAGGTGACATATCAAAAGTACAGTCATGGATCCCATTATACTGGCAGACCCTGATCTATCACAAATAAGGTGACATATCAAAAGTACAGTCATGGTTCCCATTATACTGGCTGACCCTGATCTATCATATGTATGGTCATGAATCATATCATACTACCTAACCCTGATCTATATCTTGTTGATATTGATGTTTTTGTTCTAGGGTTTAACACCATTTTTCAGCACAAGATAGGCTATACATGGCGGCCAGTATAACTGGTGGAGGAGGAACCCTGGAAAACCCAGGGAAGAACCACCGACCCACGATAAGCTACTGGCAGGTTTTCCCACGTACCCATGCAAGCCGAGCCTTGTGTTGATATTGATCTATCACATGTATTGTCATGGAGCCAATGATACTGGTTTCAATAATACTGGCAGACCCTGATAGATCAGTCATGGATCCCTCTGCACTGGTTGAACCTGCTCTATATCATGCTGACTTTGGTTTATATTAACTAAGGTCAGAAATCACAATCTACTGGTTGACTCTGATATGTCACAAGTACAGTAGTCAAAGATCCCATTATAATGGCTGACACTGAGCTATCACAAGTACAGTCAAAGATCCCATTATAATGGCTGACATTGAGCTATCACAAGCATGGTCATGTATCCCATCACAGTGGCAAACCCTGATCTATCACAAGTATGGTCAATGATCCCATTACAATGGCTGACCCTGATCTATCACAAGTATGATCATGGATCCCATTATAACAGCTGACCATGATATATCACTTCAAAGGTCATGAATCCCATTATACTGCCTGACCTCAATCCATCACAAGAATGGTCAATGATCCCATTACAATGGCTGACCCCGATTTATCACAAGTATTGTCACTGATCCCATCATACTGGCTGACCCTGATCCAAATCATGGCATCAATATTTTATTATAGAACAAAAAAAACTGGCATTCAATGATGATGTCTGTTTCATGAACTAAATGTTCCATATTTATTTTTTGAAAGAATCTTGTCGGATTGTGAATTTGAATGAGTAACTGGTCTGGTTATCTGCTTGGTATGGTCCTTGCATTGCATTCCACAAGAGTTGAGTGCAAAGCAGGGATGAGATAGATCAGGGAAACAGACTACTCAACAACAACATAAAGTAGTTATGGAATACACAATGTTTCACATACACGTGAAGGTTGTTGAAACAATTTGGAATACCGTTAATCTCTCAGCGGTTGAAAATCTTGAAAATAAAGGTCATTTGTACATAAAAATGAATAACTTTGTAAAAGCGATTTAGTGACAATTATTCCCAACATGATTTTGCAACGAGTATTCAGCCATTAAACAGACCTGTTCTTACACACACACCCCTGGTGTTGTTCTCGATGTCCAGTAAGGATGGTATCATTCATATTGTTATGTAAGTCCCTTGATAACTCACGACCTCTCTTATAGTGCAATCTATGTTTTTGAATTCCACTGTTGCAAGTTATCAAGGGAAAGGTGTAGTATCGAAGCACTCTAGGACTGGTGTAGATTTCCTGCAATATTCGTATTTGTCAATATTCCTATAGTGATCCATTCTAATGTTTCTTTAGAGATGATGTAGTTAGCTGTGAGAAGCTATCATCCTTTAAATGGCTACTTGAGGTGTCACTCAAGTAAGGTAGGACAATAATCCAATTTAGTAAACATTGTTAGAAATAATGTAGTCAGCTGTGAGAAGTTATCTGATCCAGGAACATGATGCAAAAGGAATATCTGATTGTGAAAGTTTTGAGGCAGCAAAATATGTAATGTTTCAAATGCATTCAAGAAATGCATCTGCACTTCAATTAATTTTCATTTACCATTCCCAGTTCAGCAATCTGCATTTGTGTAATCCATTTTCTGCAAACTTTGTTTCTCATGTTGTTGCATTTCTTCATTTTATTTTGTTTGTATTCCTTCTGCATTTGACTTGTATTATTATATATACTGTTTACATTCATTCCACATTCCATCTGTCTTCTGGTTTTGTTTTACTGGTAAAATTATTCATTTTATGGTCTGCAGCAAGTAGGTACATCCCCTCATAGCTAATGCACCATACATTAATATGCAATACAACAGGACTTCTATCATCAAACTTTCTGATACATGATCAAGGTAAAACTCTTCTGTGGAAATGAAGAGTAGCTATCCTAAAAAAAATCCAATGCCCAAAATGCTGGGAGCACTAGAATTCTGGGTCTGGGTACCATACATTTAACGCAAGCAGCCAAGTAGTCGACTATATATCATGAATTGGGCCACTATAGAGTTTTTAGACTTGTTGAACCCTGCTATTTTCTGTGGGAGCTGTAAAAAAATCTCTTTAATAGTGAGGTCATTTTATACTTAGCCAGAATTTAGGCAACACTATCTTCTCAGGTGTATGGTCACACTTTATAATGGGTCATATTTTAGGGAAAGCTATTTTTCTCATATGTATCATCACACTTTATATGTGTCTGACCTGGTTTTAGTCAAGGCTATGTTCTCACATGTAAGGTCACAGTTTACACTGGACAATGTTTTAGTCAAGGATATGTTCTCACATATAAGGCCACAGTTTACAGTGGACAATGTTTTAGGCAAGGATATTTTCTCACATGTATGGTCACAGTTTACACTGGACAATGTTTTAGGGAAGGATATTTTCTCACATGTATGGTCACAGTTTACACTGGACAATGTTTTAGTCAAGGCTACCTTCTCACATATAAGGTCACAATTTACACTGGACAATGTTTTAGGCAAGGATATTTCCTCACATGTATGGTCACAGTTTACACTGGATAATGTTTCAGACAAGGATATTTTCTCATATGAATGGTCACAGTTTACGCTGGACAACATTTTAGGCAAGGATATTTTCGCACATGTATGGTCACAGTTTACACTGGGCAATGTTTTAGGCAAGGATATTTTTCATATGTATGGTCACAGTTTATACAGGGACAGGTTTTAGGCAACTTAATGGTCACACTAATACAGGGAGAGGTTTAAAGCAAGGCTATTTTTACGTGTGTATGCTCACACTTTTGACCTATACTACAAAAATATCATTCCTTTGCAAATTTATGTAAGATTCAATGTCTTTTCTATGACAACTTGCTAGAATCTGGAGCAGGGGGATGTACTATTACCCCTACAACCAGTTCATATAAAACAAGAGTTGCTTTTATCAGAATACCATGTAAATAATATGATTTGTTTCTTGTACTCCTTAATAGTTATAACTTTTAAACAAAATTTTGATGCTTTATATAGATAAGCACACTTGCAATACATTTAACTCCAACAAACACTTTGAAAATGACAACACAACACTCCAAGTACTTTAGGGTAATTTTTTATTTTAGTTTGCCAAACCTTAATAATTTTATAAAGACTAGAACCCCAATGTGATGCAAGACACCTTCTGCTTATGTACATGTACACCAGCTTTCTCCCATTAATCTTAAACGATTTTTAAAGTTAAAGAAAGGAGAGGAAAGTGTGATGACAAAAATAGAATACTATGACCCTGACCCTGAAGATGGGTGACAAAACATGGTATGTGACACACCTTCCAGTGATGATGCACAAGAGTATACCAAGTTTCATCTCTCAAACAGTTTTAAAGTTAAAGAATGGAGAGGAAAGTGTGATGAAAATGCAAAACAAACAAACAGTGACTTTGACTGAACACAATTATACCAAGTTTCATCCCTTAAACTCAAAATAGCTTTCAATTTACAGATTAGATATGAAAGTGTGATGGAAGTGTAAAATATTTAGCCATGACCATGAACCTGAGTACAGGACCCCAATGGGACACCCCTTCTAGATATGATGCATAAGTGTGCCAAGTTTCATCGCTTAATTTCAAACAGTTCTTAATGTTTAATGCCAGTCCTGATACTGGGATAGAAAATGTAAATTTCTGAGCTGTGACCTGAAGGTGCAATTCCTGATATGGCATGTGATACACTTTCAGTTATAATCTATAAGTAGACAAAAGTTTCATTTCTTAATGTAAAATTTAAAGTTACTGTTCCAGAAGAAAAAGTGTGACAGGCAGCTGGAAGCGCAAATACTCACTCTCAGTAAAACATTAGTCCATAGAAGGCACTGATGCTCTTCTGGATGAAAAGATTGCTGCTGTGTTTTGAGTTTAATGCCATTTTTCAGTGCATGATAGGAAATGCATGACAGCCAGAATAACTTGTGGAGGAAGAACCTGGGATAACAACAGTAAGAACCACCCACCCATGGGAAACTACCCGCAAGCTTTCTCTCATACCCACAATGTCCAAGTCTGAGATTCAAACAACCACAGACAGAGATGAGATGTCAGTGGTCGATAAAGGCATAAAGAATTTTCAGGAATTCAAAATAAAACAATTTCTTCCTTTAAACTACCAGGTGTTCAAACCAAGCAATAAAACAACATTCCAATTAGCTGCTGTGACTGGCAACATTTTAATAATTTAGGACAAAGAAGACATCATGTGAGGTCTTTTGCTGAAAACCAAATTTCATAATGATCATCCATTCAGGTGGAGTAGTGACAACAATAATTTTAAGAGAGTCATAATGGTAGCCATAGTGAATGTATGACTAGCACCATTTTCAATTAGGACCACCTAGGCATCATAAAAAAGTCTATTACTGAAAACCTCCATCCAGTCGAGGTGTACAGATGACAATATTTTCAAAATGTGACCTTTTATTCAGGAGAAGCACTAAAAAAATTTACAAGATAACTGTGGTGGTGGTAGCCGTATTGGACATCAGATGAACAACATTTTCACCCAAGACCAACTAGACATGGTAAGAGGTATTCTAGTGATAACCCCATGTCAATATGACTTTCTGTCATAGTGATAACCCCATGTCAATATGACTTTCTGTCCTAGTGATAACTCCATGTCAATATGACTTTCTGTCCAAGAGGTATTCTAGTGATAACCCCATGTCAATATGACTTTCTGTCCAAGAGGTATTCTAGTGATAACCCCATGTCAATATGACTTTCTGTCCTAGTGATAACCCCATGTCAATATGACTTTCTGTCCTAGTGATAACCCCATGTCAATATGCCTTTCTGTCCTAGTGATAACCCCATGTCAATATGACTTTCTGTCCAAGAGGTATTCTAGTGATAACCCCATGTCAATATGACTTTCTGTCCTAGTGATAACCCCATGTCAATATGACTTTCTGTCCAAGAGGTATTCTAGGGATAACCCCATGTCAATATGACTTTCTGTCCTAGTGATAATCCCATGTCAATATGACTTTCTGTCCAACTAGACATGGTAAGAGGTATTCTAGTGATAACCCCATGTCAATATGACTTTCTGTTCAAGCAGAGGTGTAATAAGATTTATTTTAGGCTAAGCAGTGAATTACTTGATTTTCTAATTAAAATATTATTGATATTTCACTGCAGTGAAAAAATAACAATATTTTTTCACTATAGGAACTACTTTTTGGGGTCAGAACATACTTACCTCCCTTTGGTTTTGCACCTTAGCAAATTAATAATTAATAATTAGCAGATTAATAATCCCTGTCTGTTATCCTTGAAACTTGTAGTTTGTTATTCTGGAAATATCAGTTAATTTTTATCAATCTGATGTGGAACTAATTTTGTACGCATGTACACATAACACAGCAGAACATGTACGGTAAACAGCTGACATTACCGTAAGAAATCTTCTCATTCACTGTGTCACAAACTTTAGGTAGCCAACGTATGTGAGCATAAAGTAAAAAGAATATTTGCTTGAAACGAGTGAATAACGGATACATTTCATCTCGTGGGTGAAAAACTCTACCATTTTCACTCGTGGCTATGCCACTCGTGAAAATACTGAGTTTTTCACCCACTTGATGAAATATATCCATTATTCACTCGTTTCAAGCAAATATCCTCTATTTAATGAAATTGGCATTTCAGCACATTACAGGCTATACATGGTGACCAATATAACTGGTTCTTCACCTGGAAAATTTCTAAGTAAGAACCACCATGGGATGTTATTGGCTAACTTTGTCACATACTCACATTAGACAAATTTGAGACACAAACCTAGATGGATGGAGGTGAGATGGAAGTGGTCAATAAAGGCATGTCCCTTAAACCATGCAGCCACCATGGACCCCACCCACCCCGGTGTGATCAACATATGCATACAAAGGAGCCATCAACTCTTATTTATCAACCTAAGATGGTTTTGGGTAAATTACATGCTAATAAGCTTTTTGTCAAAAACAAATTAAAAGTCTAAAAGTTTAAACATGCGCAAACTGTTTAAAACTTATGTAATGGACTGAATATCTGATAAGGTCATCCACATGTATATACACCACTCCCTCGATAACTCGCACCTGGATAACTCGCAATCCCGCTAATAATGTAGCGTCCGGCATGGCTCTCAATTTTTTCCAAAGAAAATATATTTTAAATATCTTTAAAACAGCTGAACGTGAAAAAATTATGATAAGAATTGGCAAATTAAACCTTGATACATCGCTCGTTTTATCATCGAAAATGGTGATTAATGCCCATAAAGATAGAATCCATATTGTGAAATTTGCAAGTTCTAAATAGATATCATATATTATGTAAGTTTTTTAATGATAAATAGTTGTCAATACACTGTAAATAACAGTCTGGTGAAATAGTGATCAATGAAAACTTCTGATAAATGCTAATAGGTGACAACATAGAATGAAATAAACACCAATTAAATGTCTTGTATGCGAAAGTCATGCTCTAATCCTTTAATTCTGTTTCAGTGTAAACATTATAATTGCAACAAATTCTGTTCTATGAAAACAAGAAAAGAGTCAATTGACCGTCATATCGAAACCCATGAGTACTTCTGTAAGAACCTAATTACATGCCGGCTTTGTTTTTTGTTGCATTAAAAAATCAATTATAAGAGACCTGTGTTGTTTTATCACTTTAAATATGTCTTTTGTACCAAATCAAGAAAGGGAGGTACAAAGAAAAAATTCAAAGGCATGCAAAACGGAGCATAAGTTCTTGTGGTCACTACCGTTATCCAAATTCATTTTATTTGACCAATCAAAAATGGTTTCACATTTTTATATGGTGGCTGGACACCCAAAATGATGACTATGTTAAGATCATACCATTGAGAAATCTGCGGGATTTTGCTCGACGGCAGAGAAATCAAGGAGTAACACACAAAAAATTACCTCATCTTTTCAAAATCTAAGTTATATTTGTCAAGCATATCACAAATGGGAAGTATTTTTTTGTTCAAATTTTCATTGTTTAAAATATGTGGAACTATTAAATTCATGCTGGTAATGATTAACCCTTGTGATTTTTTTTCATTTTACTTCTACCACAATAAAATTTATCTATCATTCGATCAAAAATGTTTCTCAAAAAGAGTGTCAATTTTTTGTATTAAAAGAACCCATCTAATTTGGATCCAACAATAAAACTAGAATGTATCCAATTCAACACACAAATTAGTGATGTAGTACACAATGTGTGAAGTGGTACATGTGTTAAGCGAATGGAAACCATGCTAAATAATATTTTTGACGATCTCCTCAATATACTGTAATTTATCCTGAAATTAATGTTCCTCTATGAGGAAATAATAAAGTACACCGTTATGAGGAGATATTTATTCAGTTAATCTCAGCACAATTATAAAATGAGAATTCAATACGAAAACCTGCCAACCCACCCACCATCCTTTACCTTTATGTCAATCGCTTTATGATTTTTTGCATTTTTTAAAGGTCCCTCGATAACTTGCACCTCACTTATAGTGCGGTCAATGTTTTGGGACCCCGATGTGTGCGAGTTATCGAGGGAGAGGTGTACAAATATTGTAGCCAGATTTCACTTGTCTACTCTGAGTGGTTTGTGTGCAATCCTGCTCATGATGGGCAGATGAAAGATGAAGACCAAAGAAACTGACACAGCTGCAAGTGGCATACAAAGTTATAATGACGTTTACTCACAGAGCTGCTCATCTGGTTGTATCTAGCAATGTCCTTGTGCAGAGTCCTGAACATGATCATGGCCACTATTCCAGACAGGAACAAAACAATCACAAAGGAGTTGATGATGCTGAAATCGGAAATTTAGTTAGTCAATGATACCACATCAGACTTGAATAGCAACAACTGAAATTTTATCATTGGGAATTATCTCTTTTTCCAGAATGATTAATGCTTTACCCTGCTAAATATCTGGGCCAATCAAACTACCCAATCTACAAAGATACTACTAGTAATTTTCCATGATGGAGGTGGTTTTACCTCACCATCAACTAAAAATAACTTGGAAAGAAAAGTGAATAATTGGGTTGTGGTGGGGTCCGCGTGGGGGTCTTACTTTCATATATTGAAAGCGAAGAGCCTTTCAGCATCTATTATCAGTAAAACGTTGCAGATAATCTCCCTACATCAATGAAAACAAGAATATAATCATTTCTTAAAATTGTATGAAAAGCAACCGCACTGATAAATCTAGACCATGGTCAAATTCATACAAGATTTTATGATATAAACTCGTTTGTCAGTGTTATCAAAATTGGATGAGAAATATGGTATCTAGAGAAGTAACAAGTTTGGCCAATCTGATGCAAGACATTTTAATACGTGTAGATCTCACTTGTTACTGATCCTGCCACAGACAAAGATGATATAAAAGAACTGTCCAAGTTCGAGCAAAATCCAGTCCAATATTTAGTCTCCCAAGTGGTAACAAGTTTATATGAGATGCAAGGTTACTTTATAATTCTGTATATATCTTGCCCATGATTAAACCTGTAAAAGATCATGCTGATATCAGATGATTTAACAGCTTGTATCAAAATCTATCACAGTGTTGCTAAAGTATTCAGCCAATCAGGTGCAAGATCATCTCAGTAATATGTATGAATCTTGCTCATTATCAAAATCTATCAAAGAGTTGCTAAAGTATTCAACCAATCAGGTGCAAGATCATCTCATTAATATGTATAGATCTTGCTCATTATCAAAATCTATCACAGAATTGCTAAAGTATTCAGCCAATCAGGTGCAAGATCATCTCATTAATATGTATGGTTCTTGCTCATTATCAAAATTAACTAAGATCAGGAAGATAAAAGCCAATATTCCAAGACTAACATAAAGCCAATATTCCAAGACTAATATAAAGCCAATATTACAAGACTAATATAAATCCAATATTCCAAGACTAATATAAAGACACTATTCCAAGACTAATACAAAGGCAATATTCCAAGACTAATATAAAGACAATATTCCAAGACTAATATAAAGACACTATTCCAAGACTAGTATAAAGCCAATATTCCAAGACTATTATAAAACCAATATTCCAAGATTAATATAAAGCCAATAATCCAAGACTAATATAAAGCCAATATTCCAAGACTAATATAAAGCCAATATTCCAAGACTAATATAAAGCCAATATTCCAAGACTAATATAAAGACAATATTCCAAGACTAATATAAAGACACTATTCCAAGACTAGTATAAAGCCAATATTCCAAGACTATTATAAAACCAATATTCCAAGATTAATATAAAGCCAATAATCCAAGACTAATATAAAGACAATATTCCAAGACTAATATAAAGACACTATTCCAAGACTAATATAAAGCCAATATTACAAGACTAATATAAAGCCAATATTCCAAGACTAATATAAAGCCAATATTCCAAGACTAATATAAAGACAATATTCCAAGACTAATATAAAGACACTATTCCAAGACTAGTATAAAGCCAATATTCCAAGACTATTATAAAACCAATATTCCAAGATTAATATAAAGCCAATAATCCAAGACTAATATAAAGCTAATATTCCAAGACTAATATAAAGCCAATATTCCAAGACTAATATAAAGACACTATTCCAAGACTAGTATAAAGCCAATATTCCAAGACTAATACAAAGCCAATATTCCAAGACTAATATAAAGCCAATATTCCAAGACTAATATAAAGCCAATATTCCAAGGCTAATATAAAGACAATATTCCAAGACTAATATAAAGACACTATTCCAAGACTAGTATAAAGCCAATATTCCAAGACTATTATAAAACCAATATTCCAAGATTAATATAAAGCCAATAATCCAAGACTAATATAAAGCCAATATTCCAAGACTAATATAAAGACAATATTCCAAGACTAATATAAAGACACTATTCCAAGACTAGTATAAAGCCAATATTCCAAGACTATTATAAAACCAATATTCCAAGATTAATATAAAGCCAATATTCCAAGACTAATATAAAGCCAATATTCCAAGACTAATATAAAGACAATATTCCAAGACTAATATAAAGACACTATTCCAAGACTAGTATAAAGCCAATATTCCAAGACTATTATAAAACCAATATTCCAAGATTAATATAAAGCCAATAATCCAAGACTAATATAAAGCCAATATTCCAAGACTAATATAAAGCCAATATTCCAAGACTAATATAAAGCCAATATTCCAAGACTAATATAAAGCCAATATTCCAAGACTAATATAAAGCCAATATTCCAAGACTAATATAAAGACACTATTCCAAGACTAATATAAAGACACTATTCCAAGACTAGTATAAAGCCAATATTGCAAGACTATTATAAAGCCAATATTCCAAGACTAATACAAAGACAATATTCCAAGACTAATATAAAGCCAATATTCCAAGACTAGTATAAAGCCAATATTCCAAGACTAGTAGAAAGCCAATATTCCAAGACTAATATAAAGACACTATTCCAAGACTAAGATAAGGCCAATATTCCAAGACTAATATAACCACCACAAAAAAATCATCAGAAAAATAGCCTCAGAATGGTAACAAGTTCAGCTGATCAGATGTGAGACCACCTCATTAATATGTGTGGACCTGCGCATTATCATACTCATCTGAGCTCTTGACATAACCTTATATTTTAAGTCTGATTAAAATCAGAACTGAAATAATGTTCTACTTATAACTAAAGAGCTCAGCCAATTGGCTGCAAGATCATCAATATGTGTGGATATTTTTCATCATCAAATTCATCACAGATCTTGATCATACTACCTTTTATAACAAGTTTGATAAAAATGAAAATGGAATCAGAAATACGTCATCCACAGTTAAAATAAGCAATTGTGGCTGGATGAATGATGGACAACATGTAAGGCCACATCATAAGATCCCTTCTCTTTGCTGATTCCATACTTAATAACTTTTTTGGGTAGAAATATAAAATCACATTTTAAATTAAACTTTAACTTCAGATGAAAAAAACACATCTTTTCACACAATTAGATGAAGACAATTGGTGAACAGCAACAAGTAAGTAATGCCTGTCTTCATTCATGTTTCAGAAACACCCAATACATATCATTTTTGTTAGAATGCAATAAATTCACATGTAATTGATTTCATATGTAATACCCCTTATGATACATATATCATTTGCAGTTGTTTTATGTCATTTCAGCTGTGCCAAGGAAAAATATGAAAATGAACAGACATTTGCAGACATGGAGGCTCTAAAAGTATTCTTATGTTTAGTTCAATTTCCTATGTCGAACTGGCTAATCTGCAGGCAGTGATAAATCGAAAATAAGAATATGAACTTGAAATAATATTAAAGCATAAGAAAGTATTTATTATAACCTTGCAGTCTGGGGATTTCATTAGTATGAAAGTGTTTTAAAGTATACTATTCTAATGTCAAATGTTGATGATACTGTCAATGCAGCTTGTGCTGATTAATTTGATCTATTTCTAATGGAAAATATTCTTGCACAAATAGGCTGCTTACCATTGGAGCGAAAAATGTTATGTTTACTAACATTTTGACATTCAAGTAAATTCAAAAACCAAATGCTGCATTTTAAGTCAAGGGAAACAAATCTTTAGAGTAGATTAATATTTCAATTTAACATGCTTTCAGTTCTTTCTCTCTGTCACATAAAGTGGTATATGAATGTATATATAAAACAATTTTTATCAAAATATCACGTAATAAGGCTTTATAAGAAAACCAGACATTTAAAACAAACTATATAGCAGCATCAGTTGCCCACCAAACAAATCCCCATACTTTTTGTGAGGCATTGACTAATGTGAAACAATTTTAATTTATGCAAACACGATGGACAGTGTAGTCTGTGGCAAAGACAATGGATGTGTGAAAGTTTATCTCCTGAATTTATCAAAACCATAGAGCTGAAAGATTGCACAAAGGTTTGCCCTATAGTGCTTACATCCATCAACCAAAGTATATGCTTTCAACTACACATACGTTATGGTTTATCAAGACACATCAGACCTTTAGAACAAAATATGTGCAGCCAAGACCCAACTGAAACAGAAAAGAGATACAGGCAATAATACTTTCTATTATCCATTTCAATGACTTTTTATTATCCTCCTCCAAGGCTTGTTTGAAGATCTGATAAAAAAAATGTAACAAGACCTCTGATAATGTACATGTACAAAGTTAACTTCTCACCTGAGGGTAGATGCTATAAAACGGACACTTGCATAGGATTCAAACATGGTTGAGATACAGTACAGGTATACATGTTTTTAATAGTGTGATTCCAACACCAATGCCAATACACCTCTCCCTCAATAAATTGTGCACAATGCAGTCCAAAAATAACATGAAAAATGACCTCCAAAGTTACTGATGACATAAATTTGAACAATGTTTTCACTTTGAGTTTAAAACGGTTTAAATCTTTTTTATCTGCAATTAGTTCATATGCAATTCAAGTTTTCATGAAATGTAGACAAACAAGGTTCCATAAAATACATTTTTCAAGTAAAAGAGCCAAATATGTAATGTTCATTTAAGCTCTGCAAAGCCACATCTATCCTTTCAGTGATCAAGTAAAAATGTATGTCAATAGTTAAATTGTAGCTAAATTGTGAGTGGTAAATGATCAAGTGAAAAACACAAGCTTGTGTTAGTGTACTTGTAGCTGATAAAGATTTTAATTTATACACCTTATTTCTTCCACCTGAAGACAAACTCTTTCCTTTATATTTCCTTTAGACACAAATATTTGCCAACTGTAAATACATGGCAAGTTTATCTGTGGAGGAGGTTATCTCTGAACTTCAATAGCTTCTCCAATTTATTTCTTCTCTTCAAATGCATTTATAAATGAATTCTGCTTCTTGACCTTGCTTGTCTTAAAAATACTGATAATGTCAGTGCTTTGTTTAAGCCTCCTTTGTATATATGTTGATGATGGAGACCATCCCACCCCACCCCATATGTATTTCCTATTGCATTGGTTTTAAAACAAGGGTATATATATATATATATATATATATATATATATATATATATATATATATATATATATATATATATAATGTACTAAGCACTTCAAGTTTTGTCAAGAATTTTTATTTTTAATATTTTCATTTTATTAATTTTAATTTGAGGAAAAAGTGCTAGGGTCGGCTGCTTAAATGGCGATGGTTGGCCAACCAGGAACTTTTATTTGCCTGGCCTAATATAGCACTTCCGGTCTGCAGATGATCAGAATCTGGGAGATAATGTTATCTTATAAAACAAAATTTAGATAACTGAAGGACCCTACATAATGCTCATAACAGATGCTTATCTACTTACTGCTTTTAAATTTAAAAAATACTTAAGTTGTGGAATGTTCTGGGAAAATATTTCTTTTTCATTCTTCCATTTGTTGCAGAGAATGGAATTATCCAATGACAGCAGCTGATTCATCAATCAATTTTGTATGTGCCATAATAACAAATTCGGAACTGGTCCGTTGAAAGCAAACTGGTCTGTGAAAACTTGAGTTTTAAAGGAATGGATTCATCAATCGCCACAACTTGTTTGCGTTAAGTATATGATAATCCTATTACTGGAAGTGTTTGTAACCTCCTAAATACTGTTCAGCCGAGAAATGCACTCAATGATTGTAAAGTTGGAGATTTGGTGTCTGCAAGGTTGCAGAGTTTTGGGATTACAGAAGGAATTATTAGAAGGACTGAAAATAAGTTCATTTATTATTTTATTACATTAAATTTGAAAAAGATAAGAACATTTGTTGGCTCTCGTTTTATAGACCGGCTGTACACTGCATCAGTTTTTCAGTTGATTGTGTCTGTTTTCGATGAGAATGGGGTTGTTTGGCGAACTACAAATACTGTATTAGGTCATTTACCCCTTAGGCATTGCGCCGTCAGCCATATGGTTTTAGGACAAACATGTAGGCATTCAGTAAATCTTATTGTTGTTTTCATCTTTATCTCATTGATAGCTTGTGTGTGTTGTAGCAGAGGGATATGTTTTAAAAATAATTGTCGTGAAACAATGGAATGGAAATTGGACTGAATGTTCCTCCTTCTATGCAATGTTTAATCCTTATAGATATATGATAGTAATCATAATAATAATAATCATGATAGTTATAATAATCTCTTATTATTGTTGTTATGGTTTTAATTATATTATTATTAAACATAAAAATGAAGTCATGTTTAAAATTGTTGAAACAACAATAAAATCTGAAAAATATTTACTGACTCGAAAATGGATCTTAGAATAACTGTGTACACAATTATTGTAGTGCATTAAATCAGAAGAAGGGGTTTATCAATAGAGTTAAAGACATTTAAGAATAGAACAGAACATCCATGCATATAGGTTGTTAGGCAGCAAGAAAATCTACAAAGCAATCAATCAGATTCATTACTGCTTCAGTATAATGATGAAAAGCTTAATTACTTTATCCATTTTTCTTTATAATTTAAATAATTGTACTGGCCTGCCATATTATCCTGTCTTTGTCCTAAATTGCTGCTGCATTCTACTTTGAGATATGAGGTAATGATTCATGACATCACATGATGGCCACTGTTTAACAACTTTATAGACCTTGGTAGTATATGCCATTCATTTAGGGTGTAAATCTGTGCACCATATTGAAATGATTAATACTCATGCATGTCATATGTTGATGATATTAAATAGTACTTAAATTGGATTTATTTGTTTGTGTAACTGAAAAGGAAATATGGCATCCATGATACAAACCTCATGCTCTATTTGACCTGTTGCATACGAATTTGCAAAAATGCAAGCATCACTGACCTCTTAACTTTATAAAGGATGTCAGGTTACGTAAGTAAAATGATCATTATTTCTGTTTTTAAAGGCCAACATGCCAAACCACATTTTTTTCCAGCAATAAACGTGGATATATGTATTTTTTCCCTAGTAATGAATTCCCATCACTAGTAAATGGCACTGAATGTATTACATATTATTTGAAAAGTTTGCACATTTTTAATTTTTTTTTTAACCCTGGTAGTGCGGAAGCTATATATTTATGGATAATGTCACCTGGCTGTGTATGCAGGAACCATATATTTATGGTCAAATGTCACCGAGCTCTATGTGCGGATACCATATTTTTATGGCACAGAACAGTGACGTCTACGGATGTCCAATCTAGGCCAATCATTAATCGTGTGCTAATAACAGGGAGATAACATATGTAATTGTCTCAAAGATCATGGCTCTGCATCAGTGTAACAACGCCAGTGAAACAAATATTCAAGCAGACTTATTTGCCCAGGAAAGTCTGTTGTCAACAGTGGATGTTGATGTAAACAATAGGGTGGCTGTTAAGTAGTTACAGTCTCGCAGCTGTCCCATACCCAGTTTTGCGCTGATTAATGTATATATGTATGGGATAGTCCAAATTAGAATAAAGTTTGTTAGGGCTTTCTGTGGAGGTATAAATAGCAATATGCAGAGTTTTCCATATTTTGAAAATTAAATTTCTGCAGGGATATACCACGTGATGATATGAAAGTGCTCTGACATGGCCACCCCATTCAGTAACAACTTTAAAGTTACACTAAATTGAACTTAAACTATATAGTGGCTAAGTTTATCAATGAGTCTGTCATGTGCAGAGCCTTTCCTTGTATTGGGTGATACATTGTATCATCAAAACTGAGAAGTGAAAAAACAAACAAAAATTAAAAACTGTAATGAACATCATTCATTTTGAGCAAATACACTAAGCCTATGGGCACAACTACAGTTAAGAAGGTGGACCAAACTCTAATGGTCTGAAAAGATCAGAAGGGGGATGCCCCCCACAAAACAAAAAAAAATAACTAGCTGAACATTATAAGATGTATTAAAAATGAGATTTAAAACAACTTGAGTTGTAAACAAAGTTATTCAAAAACTATATTTGCTGTCATATAGTAAAGAATGCATTAACTAAAAAAGCTATCAAAGAAATCAAATTCAGTCAGCATATTAATAGACTGTAAAGGAAAGTTATTATATACATAAGATTTAGTAATGTTGCTGGCCAAAAGAAATGTTTATGTAGTCTGAGTCTAGAAATATCCCTAGAAGTCATTAATTCCATGTGTGAAATCCTAACTTTTTAACAGTATTTTTCTATTTTGAAAGAAAAATGTATATGTTTCATTTACATGATGTGGTGAAATAATAGGGTCCACTGCAGTCTATTAACACACCTGCAGATGGATTTTGTGTCAGTTATTACATTTGTCACATGTATAGATAGTTGTATTCATAAAATTTATTCCTGCAACCAACAGTAATTGCTTATAGAGATGTTTACATAAAAATCTGTAAGACACCTGCGTTTCAACAATTTTCAAATGAGATAACTAGTTCTCCATCAGTTTGACTTAATAAACAGTATTCACTCTGCCCTAAAACATGACCAATATAATCGTTCTACATTATGATAATTATTATTTTACCTTCATAATTAAAACAACTTGATAACACTGAGTTCTTTGAACAATGAATGCTGTATTTAGTTGGATAAAAGATTTTGCCAACAATATTTTTTAAAACAGTCTTTTAAATCTTTCAAACACTAACATTACCTTTTGGTTGCTATGGCAACCAATGTAAATTTATAATTATTTATCATTTTCAGTATGATTAGTATTTGTTCTTTGTCAATGAATTATATAAGTGAACAGAATTATGTTTTATGTGAAGAAAATTTGTGAATAATAACTACATAAATACTGCACCATCTAAATATTGTTCCATACTGAAATGTAGATACATGTTTGAAAGTGAAGTAAAGTTTTCATTATCTAGCATAGGCCTAATAGTAATGAACTGAAGTGAGGATATGTAATATGTAGAAACAAATTAACTGTCCATGTATACATTCAGAATAACTACGGTATATTTGATGGAAAAGTATACACTATATTCTATTTTTGGGGGGTCAAAAATTACTTTTCCACCCATTTTCTCTATTCGGTTGCTATGGTAACCATGAACACACATCAATTTCACCAACAGTTTTGGTGTTTGCAATCTGCATGCATATATGCATCACTTTGTACAATTTCACAGCAATCTGATTATAAATACTAGTTTTGTAGTTGTTATGTGGATTTGGCCCAAAAAGTCAGTATTGTTCTGAAACAATTCAGCATACACAGAGAGGGCAGTTAGAAACAAATCAGCCCTGGTTTCAAGGTCATCCCAAAACAACACATCACTACCAGGGTTAAGGTTGAAACAAGATGCAAATCCAATCACCAAAACCACCAAAAACAGCTAAGACAATAGCAACAAAATAGACCACCAAGATGGCAACACCAAAACAGGCTAAGACAGTAATGCCACAAAAGTTCAAGGTCAAATAAACATGCAGCAATTTTAAACTTGTTAAAAACTTTCTAAGCAACAAGTATTGTGTCATATCTTTAAGGGCTGACTACAGTAGCCTGGAACGCTGTATTATTGCGGTACTTAATGTTGTTATTGGTGCATATTAAAACCAATCTGTTATTGCTGTATTGAGACAAATTGTAAAGTTTCTCTGGCATTCCCTCTATCTATTCTAATACAAAAATCTTGGTCAATCCAATCATGTAAATGTAAATTAAACCTCATATGGTGGCTGACCCAGATTACCGTACCATGGGGGAACAACTCTATATTATCACGGTATCTACCATTTTTATGTATGGTAGCATATATAGATTATAATAAACATAAAATTCAACTTAGTGATAAGGTGGAATGTCCACACACCAAAATAAAGGATACAATGACACAATTATACACTTATGTCCGTTAAGTTGACATCCATGATAACAATAGAAATTAAAAATGAAAAAATACATATAACTTAGTCTGCACTTTAAGTGCAATGTGGGCAGAGAAATCTCTCCCTCCCTCCTCTCTCTCTCTTTCTCTCTATGAATCTATGTTTAATATTATTATTAATATTGAAATATTACTGATTTTAAAAATAGTTTAACTATTATTGCTTTCCTATATGTGTAGGATAAATATGATCATAAGCAACATTTTTTGTCAATTTTGGTCTATACTGGCTACCATGGAATTAAATTTCAAGCATAAAGGTGTAAGGACGTGTGTGTCACTATCAGTATATAACTTATAATCATCAAACGATAAACTGAATATATTTCGTAATCAACGCAATTGCATGCTCTTTACAAAAAAGTAGTGTTTATTCTTTTTCATTGTAAACTTATAAAAAAATGTTGACATTTTAGATAAAATTGCATAAAATACATTTGTGTCCTTACTAGCAACAACTTTAACTCTGTAAACAACCGATAAATGGCACATATCCAAAATTAATCCAAAAATCCCATTTGCCATGATAATATAGAGCCCGCAATAATACAGCATTGGAGTATACAGTGAAATAATGATACATTATTATGAACTTGTCAGGCATTGAGCCAGGAACAGAATATAATCTTGACTGTATTTGTTATAAAAAGTTTAGAATGATGGTCCCAAATTAAAAGAACAGTCAGTTATCGAAGCATAGCGTTTTCAGGTTTAATACCTTGTTTTCCGAGCTAAAGGATTCCAAACATAATTTGTAAATTGGAGGCTGCCAATAATAGTTATGTTATATGCATACCATTTGTTTTAATAATTCATCACATTTTATACTTTCAACTAATATTTTTTTATTTAAAGAACTGATCCAAAAGAAATGGCAGAATATCAAAGAGGTGATGATAAACAAGAAAATCTATGAAGAGCTAAAACCTTCAAGAAACCAGGATATAAATGGATGGATTTTCAAAATTAAATGGACAATTTGGCACTAAAGCATATTCTTGATATCTGGACCTTTCAAAAATTGTATCTGTATGTGTTGAACAAATCAAAAATAAAATGTATTCTCATATTCTGTAATATCTGCTTCATTGTTGGTTTTATACCAGGGAGGTATCCGAGAAATCCTTGGACGATATGTCCAAGGACACCTCAGACGATATGTCCTAGGAATCCTTGGATAATATGTTCAAGGAATTCTCAGAATGTTTAAAATCCATAGACATGTCCAAGGATTCCTAGGAAACCTCAGAGCATTGGTTACAAAAATCCTTGGAAGTCCGAGGTCAACCTTGGAAGTTTGACAATAAAAACCTTGGACACTGGTTTAAAATAACTGTATCCTTGGACTATTACTTCAGAAAGTCAGCAACCGATACTCTGAGATTTTTCCTAGGAACATTTGTCCGAGGTTTCCTATGTACAGTCGGGAATGCATGTGAGGTTTTTTGAAGCTGTTGCAGAGGCAAATTTTAAATAATCTATGACATTTGCTCTGTGAATAAACAATACAACCCTTTTTCCATATTTGATAACATTTTAAGCATCTTAGTAACTTGTGCATGCATTTATCACTGGTGGCATTTGAAAGTAAAAATATAAATTTATACAAAATGTACATGTACTTTCATTTTTTAGTACATGACCAATTTAGTTATCTAACATACATGTGAGCAACATCTTCACAGTGTACAAAGTAAAATATACATGTGTGCAACATCTTTACAGCATACACAGTAAAAGACACATGTGTGCAACATCTTTACAGTGTACACAGTAAAAGACACACATGTGCAACATCTTTACAGTGTACACAGTAAAAGTCATTATACAAACATTAATTTTTAATAATTTCCTAAATAACTATCAGAATTAAAAACGAAATACATTGTAATATCTAATCCGATGAGACCAACAAAGCATGTTTTGAAGATCCTTAGTAAATTTGCTTTTAAAATGCCAACATACAGATTTTGGTTGTTCACATACTGAAGCTAAATACCTATTTCATCCTAGGCACCTTTACAAATGATCAAGTCAGTTAATTATCATTCTGAAAAGTAATTATCTCGGGGGGGGGGGGAGCCACCTATTTGTCAACCAAGGTGGTTTTGGAACCAATTTGTAGAATTGTTAATGTGTTATCACAGAGCTAGTACATGGGAAATTACTCCCCTGACTGTCCAATGTGTAAAATGAGAATAAAGTAACTATATTTTCACTCACAGCTGTAAAACATGGTAAATGTATGCAGATCAAAGGCAAATTTAGTGCCACCTACCTAAGCCATGACCATGGTGACTGGTATGTTGAGCTTTCACTAATGTTGGTTTGACAAAGGTAACTGACTCACCTAAACCACTGAATATTGACGTGGGCCATGGATTCCAGGATGTAATCCCAACGGGAAGACCATAAGATGTCTTTACGCTCCTGCATAAATAGGTAACAAATATTATTTTATGGGCATAATTAAGTCATGAAATTCATTCTGACATTAAAAACATGATGATCAATTTTTGGTCAACATGATATGAAATAAAAGGAACTTTTATAGTTCTTAATGTTTTTTGTAAAATACCTACCAATCACATTAACATGAGGAATTACATCTGTTGCCTATGGAATCCAGCCCTCCCATTGAACAGAAGTTTCGTAGTCTAAACTTTGTATAGACAAAGGGAAGTAGCTCTTCCAGATTTCCTCCATTTACACTCACTAAATGGCACTCTGTATAACAGATTTTGACCATTTCTGCTTGAGCAATGCTTGAGATAGGATGCTTGCATTGCGGGGAGGGTTCCGAGGGACTCATAGTAATGTGATTGCTTAAGTTTGTTTTTATGAGAAACATACTTTGCAATAAAATTCCTGTCCTCCATCAAATACTTTAGCCAATCACATTAAAGTTAGGAGAATAAGTAAGAGAGAAAATGCTCAGCATCCATCATCTAGTTAAAAGCACCATGTTGGGTCCAAGAACTCTCAACTTTTAATGCTGTGACCTACTGATAGAAGACACTGCCAAATATAAGTGTGTATACATATGCAATGAACAACACTGTAGGCTTCTGCAATGAACACATAAAGAAAAGTTTTCTCTGCAAACCAGCAAATGTTGATATATCCTACCTAAGGATACAGTTGTGTCAAGAGTGGAATGACCTGGTGACTATCTTGGCAGCAACCAAGGGACCAACAAGATTCAACTTGACATTTTATGAGGCCAGATGATGAAAAATAGAAATAAGAAAAAGTGGTCTCGGCAAGGCAACCAATCAACCCCATTACATCTTTAACTGAGACAATGCATTAAAAGGACAGGCTCACAGAAATGGCACATATTTCAGGATTCCAAATCTTCATCAGACTTAACTGTTCCTGTAAAAAATCAGAATGGATGATTCCCTTTATCAAGGACAATAATGCTGACGGGGTTATGTCCTGTTTCCCTGATTTCTGTTGGATGAAAAGCCTCTAGCGTCCAGAACAGGCAGGCTTTGTCCACTTTAGATAGATTCAGAGAGCTGGGCCCTGTAATCTAGCCTCTCACTTTAGATAGATTCAGAGAGCTGGGCCCTGTAATCTAGCCTCTCACTTTAGATAGATTCAGAGAGCTGGGCCCTGTAATCTAGCCTCTCACTTTAGATAGATTCAGAGAGCTGGGCCCTGTAATCTAGCCTCTCACTTTAGATAGATTCAGAGAGCTGGGTCCTGTAATCTAGCCTCTCACTTTAGATAGATTCAGAGAGCTGGGCCCTGTAATCTAGCCTCTCACTTTAGATAGATTCAGAGAGCTGGGTCCTGTAATCTAGCCTCTCACTTTAGATAGATTCAGAGAGCTGGGCCCTGTAATCTAGCCTCTCACTTTAGATAGATTCAGAGAGCTGGGTCCTGTAATCTAGCCTCTCACTTTAGATAGATTCAGAGAGCTGGGTCCTGTAATCTAGCCTCTCACTTTAGATAGATTCAGAGAGCTGGGCCCTGTAATCTAGCCTCTCACTTTAGATAGATTCAGAGAGCTGGGCCCTGTAATCTAGCCTCTCACTTTAGATAGATTCAGAGAGCTGGGCCCTGTAATCTAGCCTCTCACTTTAGATAGATTCAGAGAGCTGGGTCCTGTAATCTAGCCTCTCACTTTAGATAGATTCAGAGAGCTGGGTCCTGTAATCTAGCCTCTCACTTTAGATAGATTCATAGAGCTGGGCCCTGTAATCTAGCCTCTCACTTTAGATAGATTCAGAGAGCTGGGCCCTGTAATCTAGCCTCTCACTTTAGATAGATTCAGAGAGCTGGGTTCTGTAATCTAGCCTCTCACTTTAGATAGATTCAGAGAGCTGGGCCCTGTAATCTAGCCTCTCACTTTAGATAGATTCATAGAGCTGGGTCCTGTAATCTAGCCTCTCACTTTAGATAGATGCAGAGAGCTGGGTCCTGTAATCTGGCCTCTCACTTTAGATAGATTCAGAGAGCTGGGCCCTGTAATCTAGCCTCTCACTTTAGATAGATTCAGAGAGCTGGGTCCTGTAATCTAGCCTCTCACAGGATCAAGTTATAAGAAGGGCCGTAAAAAAAATTCTAGTTTACAGGAGATGGAGGCATATTCTTAATGATCAAACGTGGTCATATCATTAAAATGACTGAAATGTCTGAAAGAAACTGAAGGTAATTTTGATCTGCAGACATTGCATGGAGCTCACTTTCTCTTGATACTAAAGCCAACATTTTCAGGAAGCATTCTTGTGTAAAAGTTGCTTCAGTGGGAGAGTAGAGAAAGGTTCAAATTTAATAGGATGGCCATATTAAGATTCACAGTAAGTTCCACTTTGGAAACTGGGTCTGATTCTGCAAGCGAGGTCAGCAAGTCTGTGAGATCAAGTTATTGTGACCAATCAAACAGAGGCAACCTAAATTATACTGCAATCTGTGCTCCTACATTTCTGAGTTAACTCTGTGATCAGAACTGTTAGGGGATGTCATAGGCCCAAATTCCCTCCCATAGATAGGGTATTGACAGCCCTTGTGTTTGAGTCCTGGAATGGAGAGATGAAGGTGGGCAGCATCTTGTTCCACCTTGTCACAAACAGGTCTACCATCGGTTAACCCCAGAGATTGCAAACTTGATGGAAGATAGATGGTTTGAGGGATTACTCTATGAGTAGTAGTTCTCCCCCCTAGATAAAGAACTGACCAGGACATTGAGCTGGCCTGGATGTCACACCTGAATGTTTACTGATATTGGGAGCACCAAAGGATTGCCTTCATTTCCAAGAGGTTGATATGAAGGGGTTCTCTCTGGATGTGTCCTTGTGTACTGACCATCATCCGGTCCAGTAGAAAGTGGCCCCCACCCTAAACCTGACAAACCCGCATCTGAGCACATTGTGACCTGAGTTTCAGATCTTCCAAGTGAATTCCTGATGCTAACCATTCTCTGTTATGCCAATGAATCTGGAATTGTCTGATTTCCTTGAGATCTTTATCTGCTGATGGGCAAGAAACTGGTTGCCACTGAAAGAGAAGGACCAGTGACAAAGGGCACATGTAGAAGTAGCTGAGATTTATGAGATCTGATGCTGCACTGAAGAGACTGAAGAGCTGCCATGTTCAATTCTGAAGGAAGGCCTCTTCAATGTTGGTACAATACAGTCTATGCATTTTGGAATAAGACAGATTAGGTTTATATAGGTGAGGAACTCCATGCCTAGATGAATAAATGTTGGGAGGGAACAAGGGATGACTTGTCCATATTTAATATCCACCTAAACATCGAATGAAGGAAAGAAGGTAGTGTATATCGTGGAGAAAAAACCGAACTTATTATCTGCTTTTTGTAGGTTATTGTCCCGGTATCCTGACATCATGGATGAGGATGTTGTCCTGTTTGGCTCATAAGACTGCTGCATTTGTGCTGAAACAGTATTACAGGTGCAGCTGGGTCATTTGTAGGGCTGGAAGGTTGGTTGACCAGTCAGCTAGGTCAGCATAAGACATTATGGTATGGATGAACAATTTTTGAAAGCTGAATTTTCACTATGTCTAATGTGTCAGAACACGAGTCTGTCGACAGCCAGGACTGCAAATATATTATGGTGGTAAGTTTGTTGACAGGGCAGCTGGACAGGACGGTCGACAGCTGGGTTGGCAAATAAATCACTATAACATCCGTGTAACTGTTACATAATAAGAGATGCTGCCAGGATTTTATCTAAAGGGTGAGCTCTCCCTTGCCATAAAAATAATGGGCAAGTAAAACAAAAAGGAGGGGGAGGAAGAAATGGCCCTAGTTCAATATTTAACTATCACTTCAATCAGTCTCTCTCTCTGGTCCACTCTGTTAGACCCATATTGAAATCAAAATCTTTAAAAGATGTCTCCTCTAGTTGTATAAGAATTCATCTGTTGATAGTTTCTAAGCCTAATCTGTTCCTTACTTGAGTATGAATATACTTCTGTGTGAGAACCCCCTTTCACAGTTTGCTGTCTGAAGGGGCACGTAGCTAGCTGAGCCAGCTGGAACAAGTTTGAAATCTGTTCCTTATGGTTGTTATGTACAGCTCACAGGTTTTGTCTTTTGGATATGTCTGCTTCAAAATAAGATTTTACTGTAACATAAGCTATGTCAAAGTTTCCCTTTCTTGAATTAGTACTTTACTGACTACTATGCCCAATTTACTTTTCCATAATAATGTATTAGGTATGCAAGTCCATTACTAATAATAATAATAATAATAATAATGACTTTGTATAGTGCCTAATCTTTAGAATCTCTAAGCGCTTTACAATATTAGACAACACCTAAAACATAAAAAAAACATATACCACTCCCTCGATAACTCGCGAACCCACTTATAACATGGTGTCAAGGGATCCCATTTTTTAAACCCGAAAATACCCCCCAAAATTATCCCTATTTGTTGAATTTGAACAAAATCACAATCAAAATTGGTAAAGGAAACTTTGATGTATCGCTTGTTTTATCGTTGAAAACGGTAGATAGGACCTGGAAATTTTAATCAACACTATGAAATATCAAATTTAAAAATAACTCAAAAACTTTTTTATATTTTCTTTCTGAAAGACATTCCTAGCACACTGCAGTTAACAATATGCAAGGAAATTTTGATCAATGAAAATGTCACTTACGCCGAGTGGAGGCAGAACTTTAACCCTTTACCTCATAGAGCATAGTGGCAAAGTGCAGCATGCTATAAATAGAACATTTGTTACCTAGCCGACCGCATACCCATAGGCTTGCCTGTGATTTGTTAAGCAATGTAGTGGTGTTATGTTTAACAGCAGTTTTAACCATTTTAGGTTTTAGGTAGATAGCTATTATATATGGATAAATTTAAGAGTAAAGTCCGATTGTTATAGCTGTGTAATTATTTTTCACATAAGAATATTTTATGTGCTTTAAAATCAAGAGAGAACTCGTTCACCATCATGTCAGTGAGGCCGCGTGACCGACTGTAGCTGCCATTTCCCATACTCAAAATTTACACGTTAATCTACCATAAAAGCTATCTCCGCGAGTGTTTCTCTGAGAACCTAATTAAGTGCCGACTGTGTTTTGATAACTGACTTGCAGTAGTATTTGTTATATTGTTGCACTGAATTAAAAGCTGGCCTCCCTTATATTATTACATTAATTATGTCTTTTGAATAAAAAAAAATGAGGTGGAATAAAAGAAAAGTTAAAAGGCACAAAAATCGGACTAACTTAAAATCTAGCGGCCTCGGTCCTATGTCGGGTGAACTCTCTTCATTTGATCAATCGAACACTGTAATAAACATTATTGTGTATGTAACAGAAACTACCTTAAATTAACCGACTCTTTCATAACTGTGATCAAAGACAACAAGACAGCAAAGTGAAAAGAATACTTCATAAAATAAAGAGCTTGATTTCACAGATACTGACCAATGTGGGCAAGCAAGTTTCAGAGATTTCTTGAACTAACATTTAGAGATATCCTCAGGGATGATAAGAAATTTCATTATTACTTCCAATAAAATCACGACATTAACACTGTACTAAATGAAAATAAAAAATTGAGTTTCGACGTAGACGTGTCATGAAATAAATGTTGCGTGTTTTTGAAAAAAAAGGAATTTTGTTTGGTGGTGTATCAACAGTTAGTCTAGTTCCCAAATTGTGGACTACTGATTTGGCAAGATACTAATATATACCACTACGGGAACCAGACTCATCAAGAAACAAAAAGCAGTGACATAATACACAGATTTTTCGCGTACACGTGATGGTTGTTCAAACAAGTTGGAATGATCTTTCATATGTTGGATAGTTTGAGAAAAGAAAATGTTATTTAAACAGAATAACGAACAACTTCATCAGAAAAAGCACATTATTAAAAATTATTATCGACGTGATTGTAATATGAGGATTCAGCCACTAAACAGCCCAGTTCCCTAACGCCACCCCCCACCCATGGTTTTCTCGATGTCAAAGTGATTTTTTTAAAGTTTTGGAGGCCCCTCAGTAACTCGTGCCTCGCTTATAGTGCGGTCTATGTTTGTGGACCCCGTTGTGTGCGAGTTATCGAGGGAGAGGTGTATAATGATATTATTACAGAAAACAAACACCATGAAATTAGAAAACATAAAAACATGCTGTAAATATTTAAGGTAGTGAACATTATTAGGTCTTTAAGTTTGTTCTTGCAGTCAAAATAAGTGAGTTTTAAGAGCACTCTTGAATGGGATCACTGTCGCTTTGTGTCTAAGTTCAGTGGGCATTTCATTTCACATTACTGGGCCCTGGTATGCAAAAGAACATTGTCCATATGGCTTCGTTTTCAAAGTGTGAATAATGAGCATATGATTGTCAGAAGAGGAACGTAAGTATCTTACTGGTGTGTACACATGGGTGAGGTTGGATAGGTATGTTGGAGTAGAGTCCGTCGGTGAAATGTAGCACAGAGAAAAAACCTTGTGTTTGACTCTGAATCAAATGGATAGCCAGTATAGGGTACAGAGCAGCGGGGAGGTGTGCTCTGATCATGGTACTCTAAGTATGATCTGAGCAGCTGTGTTTTGGAACTTTTGAAGTTTCTGGAACTGATATTGAGATGAACCAGACAGAATTGATTTGCAATAGTCCAGTCTTGAAAGTACTAATGAACACTAAAGTGTTTTAGTGGTATCAACTGAAAAATATCTGTGAATGGAGCTGATGCGTCTCAGCTCAAGATAAGCAGCCTTGCATATGTTCATGACATGTTGGTGCAACGGCAGAGTACTGTCCAGAGTGACACCTAGATACTATGTATTCCTCTTTTTCCCCACAAAAGCAGGGGACAAAAACAAGAGGCCCATGTGGGATGGAGATCACTCACCTATCAGACATCTGTCTAAAATATCTCAGGACATAAGATGAAGGCACGCACTTGATGAGGGGCCATATCAAAGCTCTACTTGTCCCTACAACACATTTAACTAACAAAAGTGGATAATGGCTGAAGTTACGCAATGGAAAATTCACAAGGACATCCCTTTTCTGATATAACATATAAATGAACACATTAGTTTTTTTACGATAAATTCTAGGAACTACATAGGAATTTTCAGAACAAACCCTGTACTTACCTCCCAATAAACAGAATAGGTGTAACTAAACTTGATGTTATCCTTCAGATCCACACCTGGTATCCCCAAAGGTTTGGTTTCAACACATGCTTTATCTGCTGACAGGCCTTTATTGTCAATACTGAAAGTTCAATTGTAAATATGTACATAATAAACCTGCTGTTATGGAATGCGTTGTCACCCATATGATTTACACTACAACGTTATTACTTGACTAATTGTAATGGTGGCATCAACACTATTATAGTTCAGTTATAAAATCTTAAATGAGATATATCTTCCACATGACTTGTACCTGCACTGTTTTAAACTGAATTTTTTTTATAAACCATAATTAATTAAAGTATCCAGACATTAAGATAAAATTCATTTTCTTTGTGTTCAGATAATTTAAGCGCTAATGAAAATGATTATTTTCCCTGAAATCTTGTCCAGATAATTAACATCTCTCTTACTAAAACTGAGCACTGATGCGCCTGGTAAGTTCAATGCAGCTTTGAATTGGGCCAGGTAAACTAGGTTGCAATATGTCCTAGTTTCATAATAAAGAACAGTTGCGTGATAATAGTTCAGTTCTGGTTGCAGTAGCGGTATATGCTTTATTTTAGTTTAGCAAAACTATGTCAGTCTATTCATGTATATACACTGCCAATGGTAATACGTGAAAATGTGTACAGATTATCTCTAGTAACTGTCTCTACATGCAAATGATGTCATGACTTTAATTTCCATAATGCTGAGCAAATTCAAATGGCAGATATAATTTTGTTTAATCTGTTTGAATGGACATAGAGTTTCCATAAAATTAATGACTAAAGTCTAAAAGGTCTCAATCATCAATTACGGTTGATCTCTATACATGATGACAATTCAGTATTTATAACGTCTATATCCTGGAGTTGAATCGCACCATAGCACATTGATGGCTGTATGGTACCAATTAAAAGTTCCAAAAATGTAAAAATGAAGAATTGCACAAATAAATGTAAACAGTGAAAGATAAACCACAATAGATCAGGATGTAAAATGTTGTTGTTGTTGTAGGGATTAATGCCATTTTTCAGCACACGATAGGCTATACATGGCGGCCAGTATTAATGGTGGAGGAAGAACCCGAGAATACCCCGGAAAGAACCACCGACCCTCGAGAAGCTACTGGCAAGCTTTCTCACATACCCACATTGGCTGAATCCGAGACTCGAACCTACGCAGACAGAGGTGAGATGGCAGTGATCCGTAACGGAGAGCGCTTTAGACCACTCAGCCACTCGGGGCCCCCGGATGTAAAATGTACATAAAATAAAATATAAAGGTGTACAAGGCTCCCTCGATGGAACAGACACTCTACTGTCCCTTTCTTCTTTTTAACTGCTGAGTGTTGAAACCATTTCACACATTTATGAACTATTAGCTTTTCAATCAGCCACCAAAGCAGCCATATTGAATGTAAGATTGGTACCATTTTAATTTCAGACAAACTAGACTCCATTAAAAGACTTGGTGAAAACCCTGTTGATATCACCATCCATTCAAAAGAATCTGATACAAGATTTTTAATATGATCATTATGGCAGCCACATCTGAGGTCAAATTAGGCTCTATTTTTATTTAGGACAAACTTGTGATTATAATTAGTCTTCTGGTGAAAGCCCCATGTCAATATGATTCTCCATTTGGAAGTAGCAATAACAAGTTTTCAAGATGGCTGCATGGTGGCCATATTGGATGTAAGATAATCACCATTTTCGTATGGTACCAACTAGACATCATACAATGTCATTAACTTTGCATTCAGGGGGAGTAGCAATAATAAGATTTACAGGATGGCTGCCATGGTGGCCATACTAGATGTAAGATGAGCACCATTATCATTCAGGACCAAGTAGACATCATTAAAAAGTCCTTTAGTAAAAATCCCATCCTGATATAACCATCCACTCTGGAGATTCCGCAATAGGATTTTTGGGATGGCCATTGTGGCTGCCATACTGGATGTCTGAGTGGAATGGTTTTCAATTATGCCCATCTTAAAGACGTCTTCTAGTGAAAACCCCATATCAGTATGACTTTCCACCTAGAAGATTTGCTCAGAGAATCCAGCAGAGAAGTTTGAACACCAGGACCATCCAGCCTTTAGTGGGTGTAGTGATGAACCACTAATGACACCTGCATTACCTTCAAGCCTCCTACTGAATTTATATTTGAACTGTATCAACTGCAACGTTGTGTGACAAATAATATTAAAAATGGGGATATTCTGGGCTTATGGAAATTGGAGTCCAGGCTTGTGGAATTTCAGTCAGGGCTTGTGATTTCATTTTTAAAGCCACGAGCCCTGGACCTGTGCTTAAAAATTCTTTTCTTTTCTTTTGAGCACTGCTATAACTAGGGGGCTAGAAAGCTCTCTTGATAGTTAATGCAATCAGTCTGGAAATATCAGCTAAACCGTTAATGGGGAGGAAAAGATGCTTCCTACCCTCCCTTCCCTCATTACAGCCTGCAAATGTAAAAATTTACATCCCTAACATAGGAGTCCATCTTGGTCATCCCCTGATACAGCTGAGACTGGGGATCTCAACTGGGAGTGGAGCAAGTGAAGGAAGTTGGGATTTTTGCTAAAAATACTGGGAGTGGAGCAAATTAAGAAGCTGGGCGGTGGTGGTGTGTGCTTGAAAACCAGGTTGGCAAAGGACAGAAACTTAATCGTAATTCCCAGTGAACCTGATACACCCATACTCTATGGACGGGGCATGAAGTTTGCTGCTTTGTCTTGCAGACTGTAAGGCAAGCAAGAAGGCAAAAGAAAGCCTCACCCAAAGATTCATAAGCAGGGGGTTATTTAGAGACCACAAAACACAACAGTGATTCCACTTACTAGGCATTCAAGTTACATACAACCCTATTTAGACTACTGTAATACAGTATGGGATAATTCAAATAATAAAAGCATAGCAAAGGTGGCAGATCTTCAAAACAGAGCATTACGGCTAATATCAATCCAGAAAGAAAGGAAGGAAAATTTAGCTGGTAAGCTAAAAATATTACCTATTAAAGACTGAATCTGTTTGAGAAAAGCCAAATTAATGTACAGGATATCCCATAATAGTGCTCCTGAATATTTACAATCACTATTCCAGCATAGTCTACCTGGTAATAATCCCCACTTGCGATCCATGTCTACCAAACAGCATAAAATTCCCAAATCAAATAAGGAGTTATTTAAAAAAAGTTTCCAATACTCTTTAACTCTTGTTCTCGAATAGTATTCCAGTTGAGATTAGAAATGCCCACTCAACTTCCTTCTTCCAAACCCAATATATCCAGTGGCTTCAGAGATGCAGCTAAAATAAATAAATTCCTTTGTATGAGGGCCTCAAGGTAGATTAGTTCTTAGCTAATTGTCTTACCCTCTTTAAATGAGGTTATTATTATTATTATTATTATTAAGAGCAAAACACCAGTTTCTAAAATTTGAAATACCTGATCAGGTCTGCTAAGTGAGAATCTGTTCTGATGGTAGGGCCTTTTGAAAATTTGAGATGTTGGGAAGGGTTGCTTTGGTATAACGTAAATTATGCTGTTTTTACAGAGCTTGGCAGTGGGGTGCAACCTCATGACGTGTAAACGGGGCATGTGGCATTAATGATTAACTTGGTAGAATACTGCATAATGTCGGACATTAAAAAAAATTAAAACACTTGAGGAAAATCTTTTTGAACATAACATGCAAAACATATTCAATGTTTTTCATTGCATCGCTGGCACACAAACCATGTGCTTGCTTCCTTCTTTGGATGAAAAGTTTCATGCCATTCATCTTTCATTCTCCTATTCACAATGGTTAAAGCTTGTCGTCTGATTTTATTAATTATCAGGAACGTAATCAGTAACAATTTACCCAGACAAACTTGGATAATTGACTGTTGTACTATTAACAACCAATCAGCAAAACTTGGATGAATTTTTTTTCTTGATTAAATGTTATCCAAAACTTCCAGATGAAAATTACTGATTGCTGTCAACTTTTACAATAGTGGCTAGGTAATAAACTCGGTCAAGAAAAGAGGATGTTGGTTCTATCTTAACAGAGTAATACACTTTTTTTTCAATAAAAGCTTTCATTGTTACAACATTCAATCCAGTTTGTAATGGATCATGCCTTTAGACTGACCCCATCCAAAAAAGTCAACACTAACAATGATTTTATAATATGTATTTCCTGCTGGGAGTAAATAATTACCTTCCGAGGAGGTACAAGGCACCAAATAAATTTGCCTTTAAAAAATATGTATAAACAAATTCTAAACAAATACATCTGCTACTGAAACAGTTGGTACTGAATGCCTACATCACTTTTATGACTTGTCCTATAATAGTTTATACCTTAGTCGGCTTTGTTGATGGAAGCATGATCTATTGAATTGGGAGCCATAATGGCTGAGGCTTAAGACAGTTTGACACCTGTCACATGAATGTTATGAATATTTGATTTAATTTATATTTGATTTAATTTAATTGTTTGTTTGTTAGTTTTAATTTTTTTTATTCCATTACATGCTATTGTAATGTAACTTTATTTACTGGATTTGACATTTTCCAGAAATTCATTTTCCATAAAATTAATTCAGTTCAGTTTGACCTGACTGTTCTTCACAAACACTGATAACAGAAACTTTGTATTTAATGCTGACTTAGTTCCTGGCATTCAGAATCAGTAAGAGTTGAAGTAAATAACATTTTTTAAATATTTTTTTATATTCTTTCTTAGTGCGAGATTCATAAAGTGGAATCGCGGCCATACTTGGAGTACATGACAAAAACATGTATCAATTAGGTTTTTCCTGAGGATTGACCTGCGTCCATGCATCTGTTTTGCACTGTAGCCAGTTTTAATATTGATGTTTTGAGAAAGAATGGTCATTCTGTGCCTTAACACCAGAGAACCCCAAGTGTTTTATGCTGTGACCAATTTTTTTTAGGGGCTAATTATTTTGTTTCATTTCAAAGTATTTGGATTCCAAGAGATTATTTTTCACTGGAAATACTAGTGCTCTAAATTAATTCTTGGACAAGGACAGTTATAGAAATTTACAAAGAATTGAAACACTGGAATATTATTTCTGTGATTCAAAAAAGAATTGTTGACACATCAGTACAACATTGATGACAGCATACGTCAACGCCTTCCATTCTAGATTTCATCAGGATTCAAACTCAGCTTCATTAGGACTTTTTTATTACTAGGACTTCTATTTTTAATTCTTGGATTATTCTTGGATTATGTTTGGATTTGATTCGTAAAACTGTAAGTTTTTTCTCTCAATTTTACCTAGTCTTTCTAGAAAAATTATTTGTTAAATTTTACAAAGCTTGTTGTCTTCACTCTTTTCTAGTTGCATTTTGTAAGAGCCTAAATGTAGCAATCTGCATTCAATGCCTGATTTTTTTTTAAAAGGTTTGAAATTATTAGATTTGACAGCTGTGGGGTTAAAGATAAGAAAAAGAATATGATGTTCATAACTGTTTATGTTATAATGAACTGAAGAAAATTCAAGGGATAATAGATAGGAGAAAGGATGAATGGATTTTAAGAATAATCTATATATAACAAATGCAGTGTATCAGAGTAACTTGAATGACCACACAATTTTGCACATTGTGTACACATGTTCTTCACAGAATTTCTGACTTGAATGACCACACAATTTTGCACATTGTGTACACATGTTCTTCATAGAATTTCTGACTTGAATGACCACACAATTTTGCACATTGTGTACACATGTTCTTTATAGAATTTCTGATCATCTTCAATGAAATTATGGGCTGTTCCAATTAAACATACATGGTATCCAGGGAAGGCAGTTTTTTAAAAGTATATAACAAGCTGCTCTGATTACTAAAAGAGTTTGGCTAAAATTACAATTATATACTAAACTGCATTTATGGGCAGCTACTCAATGAAAGTCCTTTCCATGGGTCACAAGTATATTTTGCTGAAAAGCTCTCAGAAACAAGGTCCTAAATGTTGTTCTTGACTAAGTGTCCATTGTATGGATGTGTCTACTGAGAAATGTTTTGTTGTGACAAATGCTTATACATACCTTCTAGGGCTGACCTTGATGGAGATAATTTTGCCGCAATCATTGTCATATGGCTCACACCAGTCCATTAGTGATCCACTGCGATAGCCGACTATGACATCCACATGATTAAATAAGTAGTAAGTGTCCGGCTGGTTGAAGTCGACCTAAAGACAAAATATTAATTTAACTCCAAATTCATCATGCCACTTATAGGCAAGAGACTAGCATTAACCTATTAGAACTACTGGTGCAAGTCTATTCAGGGATACCCGCTTGCAATGGTCTGGTTATTTTCTCAACAGTCATCTCAAAAACAATGGTCACCTGAGTATTTCATCTATCAGCCTGACACTCACACACATGCAAAGAAACTGCAGAGAGGACAGAAAAGTTCAGATGACACAGTCTGTTAATGTTGGTGTCACACTTATCTGTTTTCCAAGAACATACACATATAATTTTGTTTTCAGATGAATGCATACAATATCTTAGCAAGTACTATTAATAAAGAATAGAATATATGTACAGTGATTGTGGTTATTTTTTTTAAATTTGTTCTGAAACTAAATCTTGGAAACTGGTCTTTTTGTACAAACCTGTTATGAGAGACCACCTGTCTTGAGATACCATTTCTTGTTGGCAGAAAGGGCATTTCTCATAACAGGTTTAACTGTATATTAAGTAAAAGATAGAAGAAAAAAGCATATAATTATTGTGCTACTACAGCCAATGGCACTTACTCATTCGGGTGAGGCAAACAACAATAAAACTAGTTATAATTATGTACTACTTTCCTGCTACTATTGCACTGCTTACCCTTTACTGATGTCATGTTCCCAATCCAACCTAAAGATTACCTTTTCCAATTAGCAGTTGCAGACCTATAACTCAAAAGAACATGATCGCAGCCTGATTCATTATACAGAATACCTTGAGTGCATGGCGTGATGCTGGAATCTTTGCAACAGCAGGAGGTAAATATTACATAATTAAAATTAGTTTCATCACCCATCCACCCACCGAAAAATCTACATATTAACAGTGTATGTACTACCTGCTACTACTGCATTTCTAAATTTACAAATCTGGAAGGTGGCTGATGGCTCCAAACAAAAACTATTTACAAATCTGGAGGGTGGCTGATGGCTCCAAACAAAAACTATTTACAAATCTGGAGGGTGGCTGATGGCTCCAAACAAAAACTATTTACAAATCTGTAGGGTGGCTGATGGCTCCAAACAAAAACTATTTACAAATCTGGAGGGTGGCTGATGGCTCCAAACAAAAACTATTTACAAATCTGGAGGGTGGCTGATGGCTCCTAATAAAAACTACAGTGTAACCCCACTATTACACAGTAGTTGGGAGCCATAAAACCTGACCGCGTTATATACCGAACCGTGTTATATGCAACCAAGTCAGTTAGCTGAAGAAAATAAACCCCCTCCCCCCCAAAAAAAATTCTGGGGTGTGTGTGGGTAATAAACGCGGGCGGTAAAATACGTGCTTTGTCGGTACAGTTACCATCTTGAACTGATGCATATTAAATGAGAAATACACCTGTTGTGAAAACAGAGAAGACATAATAATATAATGGTTCACTTTATCTAGAGAACCATGAATTGGTACATATACGTGAATCCTGTTTATATATAAATGTCTAATGTATAGCATGAATAGTATCAAGACCGTGTACTCACCTGTGAACCTGATGATATACATTGAATCCACAATACAAGTGATTCCATCGAAAATTTGCACACACAGCTTTAAAATATTCATTAATTTTGTAACAGGTCATATTGGTCTGATTTCAGAGGAAAAACACAGCACAATCATGTAACAAATGATGAAGCACATTTACTTTAAGGTATGTTCCAAGTTGGTAAAAGTTAGTTTGCGTTTTAAGCTGCCGTTGGCATAAACTTTTTCCCTATAAAAAGAAAACTTTCACAGCACAGGTAATGTGTTCCAGTCACAATGGAAAATGCAAAAATCCATCAAATTCCATCACTTTTATTTAAGTCTGGTACTGACTTCCTTTGAAGAAAAGTTCTTTGCTGTTATTGAAAGACTAGTCGGCTTTCTTTGATGAAGGCTGCATGCGCTATTGAAGTCACCGCAAAAGGACAGCTTTCGAGAACCAAACGAATGCCCATTTCTTATTGTGGCGGCAACATCAAATGATTGTATTGCATGATTGAGACTGGTATTTTTTTCATTTGCTGAGCACATTTTCATAACAGTCTGTGCTTCAATGGTAATCTGTTTCCTTTGAAATTTCAGCAAACTATTTTATCTGGGTACATTTTTAAAAAAGAATTGGCCATCACTTAGACTATTCTAGTTACTGTCCCTCCATGCCTACTGAATAAACCAAAAGTAAGATTTTTTTTTTTACATTTGTGGTAGCAGTGTGATGCTGACTTCCATGCATGCGTCTGAAAACGAACAACGGGTCAATGGACGATAGAGACACAGGTGCTCTGATGACAGGGATTATTACAGAAAACATGAGCGTTCGGAAGAATTTAATTCTGAGTGAAATGAGGAGGAATTTTACTTACCATCCACATATAAATGTCAGTCTTTGTAAATATATTAATTACTAGCGAGCAACCGAAAATCCGATAAAAGATAGATTACGAAACAATGCCTCGTCCAGTTGATCTCCATTACCAGAAATGTCAACAACAAAAAATCGGATATTTCACAACATACAGAACTCATGCTAGATGTCAAGATAAAAGGATTATGATATAACAATGCACTGTTTGGATGGTTTGTCAGAATGGACAAAGAATTTGTGTAACAATTGATAAATTTCAGTGCATTTTATATCAAGTTTGTGGCTTTCCTTCATGGGGTCTCTGAATTTCTGCACTCCAAACCAATGGTTGTATATAAAAGTTTAAACAGCCAACAATGTCGCCAACAAATAAGAAAGCTACATGGTATGTTTTGCAGCCAATAAGGAAAAACAATCCAAGTTTGTGACATTGGCAAAGACCTAGTTGATGCCAAAATAAACTTTTTATGCGTTTTTTATTCTTCTTACTTTTAAGAAGGAAAAAAAATACTGTTTGTGTGCTAGAAAAATACATACAAAATTTCAGGAGCCAAGCCACAGTCGTCTTGTATTATTCATACACGATCTCTTCCCCAAAATGATAAGCAACTTTTTACGTTTTTTTCGTACTTTTTAAGATTTTTTTTTTGTGCACAAGAAAAATACAAGTATATGAAATTTCGGGAGCCATGCCACAACCACGTTATATTCGAATTCGCGTTACAATGGAGCGCGTTATAGTGGGGTCACACTGTATTTACAAATGTGGAGGGTGGCTGATGGCTCCAGACAAAATCTATTTACAAATCTGGAGGGTGGCTGATGGCTCAAAAAAAAACTATTGCAAGAAAACAAATGCAACTGCCCTTACAGTCATACAGTATAGATCAAGCAATGTTTTGAAAGCCCAGGTACTGAAGTGAGGGGTGGAGACACCCTCCCACACCTGTCCTAACAGAGTTGCTACAGTGGCTCACAGAGAATAACTCTGCACAACATGCTATCTCACCGAGTAACTGCAGATAAAATGAGCATGGTTTACTGTTTATGATCCCTGCAAGCATGTTTAAACTAGGCTGACAGAGAGAGAAAGGAAGATGGAGATAGGCACCAATTTATCTACATCATTATTACTTTCAGGAGCTATTTGCTTACTTTCTAATACTAGAAGAAGAAAAAAAAAATATTTCTAAACTTTTCCTAAGTCTACTGAAGTTAATGTAATAGACATAAAGTCAGATCAAAGTTTATATAATATTAACATAATGACAATGCCTCTCAAACTGTATTAATACTACATTTTATGCAACAAATCTTATTTTTTTCTCTCAATACTATGTTATTGGAATGTACAGACTCACTCATTTCCTTATTTCTGTTGCAGTTTGCATGAAATCCTTTGTCAATTATCTTTCTTCCTGCTTCACTGTTAGAGCTCTATAGAAATCACAATCTTTTAAAGATGTCACATCTCATTTTATAAATATTAATTTGCTGATTGTTTCTGAGTCTTATCTGCGTCTAATATCTGTGTCTAATATGTGCCTTACCTGTGTCTAATCTATGCCTTATATGTCCCTTACCTGTATCTAATTTGTGTCTAATATGTGCCTTATCTGTGTCTAATATGTGCCTTATCTGTGCCTAATCTGTGCCTTATCTGTGTCTAATCTGTGCCTTATCTGTGTCTAATCAGTGCCTTATATGTATATGAATATTGTTCTGTGCTGAAATCCACTTTTCAGTCTGCTGTCTGAGGGGACCTATACACAGCTACCTTAGCCAGCTTGAACAAGATGGGAAACTTTATTACGGTTGTAATGTATAATTTTTCACTACTCTCTGTATCATCCTTTGGATATTTCTGCTCCAATATATGATCTTTTTTAGCATAAGCTATCCAAGTTTCACTTTCGTAAATCAGCGTTTCACCGACTATTATACCAAAATCCTTATCTGCTACATAATGCTATACACCTCTCCCTCGTTGACACGCATACTTTGGGGGTCCAAAAACATAGACCGCACTATAAGTGAGGTCACGAGTTACCGAGGGACCTCCAACAAATCCGCTATAACCATGGGTTCAGGGTGGGTGGAAACTGGGCTGTTTAAGGACTGAATCCTCATGATATAATCGCATCAAGAATTGTCAATAAAGTACTTTTCTGATGAAGTTGTTTGTTATTTTGTATAAATTACATTTGTTTTCAAAATGTCCAACATCTGTAAGATCGATAACAAGATTCCAACTGGTTTCAGCAACCAACATGGTATGCAAAAATATTTGCGTATTAAGTAACGGCTTTAAGTTTTGTTGATTAGTCTGGTTTCAGAGTGGTATATAATAGTATTTTCTTAAAGAAGGAGTCTACAACAACTGTTGTTACCAAACAAGATTCTTTTCATAAAACGCAACATTTTATTTCTTAAGACAATCAATCATCTATGTCAAAACTCAATTTCTGCATTTTCAATTAGTAAAATATTGGTGCCGTGATTTTGCTGTAAGTAATAGTGAAACTTCTTATAATCTTGAGGATATCTCTACATGCAAATTCAGGAATCATCTGAAATTCTTCTTCCCCAATGGTCTGTATCCATAACAATGCTCTTTATTTTACGAAGTACTCATTTCGCTTGGTTGTCTTGCAATCTTTAATCAGTTATGACTGAGCAAGTTAATTCAAGGTAGTTTAATTAGATTATGTACAAAACAACATTTGTAGCAGTGTTTGATTGATCAAATGAAATGAATTACCTGACATACGACTGAGGTTCCTGGTTCTTAAGCATATAGGATTTGTATGCCTTTTTACCTTTCTTGTATTCCACCTCCTTTATTTGATTCAAAGGATGTAATTAACGTGATATTAGAAAAAGAGGCCTGCTTTTTATTTAGTGCAACAATACAACAAATGCTTCTGCTAGTCTGATATCAAAACATGGTCGGCACTTAATTAGGTTCTCTTATGCTTGCGGACATAGCTGTTATGTTAGATTGATACATTTTACATTTAATTACAAGAGGACACATTGCATTTATGATGATTACACTTTAAAGGAACTTAAAAATAGAACACAAATTTCCATTGATAAAAAATATTTTAGTTGATATTTATTAGAACCACTGACCCACAAGAAGCTACTGGCAGGCTTTCCCATGCTAGCCAAGGCTTGGACTCAAACCCATGCAGACAGAGGTGAGATAGTAGTGATCCGGAATGGTGAGTGCTTTAAACCACTTGGCCACTCAGGGCCCTTTATTATGAAGTAAGTTAACTCCCAAAAGCCAACTCTGGATTCTTTTACAGATCTTTTCTTATACAAAGGCTGACCAAGGGAGGTTAATTTAGGTTTTCTTTCTATCAGTATTCATATGAATTTTTTAAATACATGGAAACAAAGGAACAGTTGGGGTTCTGTGACACTCTAAGCTGAAACCAGTGACTGGAGTTAACAATGGCGGGGGGGTAAAAATGACACATTTTGCTGTCTGGTGGACTTTTGACCCTGGGAATTTTTTTTTGCACAAAATCAGGGATCATTGAGTGCAGAAGTCAAAAAGATTTAAGTGATTGTTTAATCCTGAAAGCCTCTCCAGACTGGAAAGAATCTTTCTGTTTTTAGTCCCACAAGGTTTGGGGTTTGGGGCACAAACCGGGGGGGGGGGGGGGGGGAGGGGATTCAACATTATTTATTGCCCTATCAAATGTCCTGACTTCTTTTCCAACACCTAACCCAATAAGTGAGAAGTTAAAAGAACTGAATGGAAGGAGAAGACCTGCCTCAACAGCCTCTTTTGAAAACTCAATCAAGTCCACCTGAATGCAAATGGCATTTGTCAAACTGAAAATGCTCCCAATGCTGCCATCCTTGGCATCACACTCTTGAGAGGAACAGCATTTCCCTTAACCCTAATTTGTGCATCAAAGAGCTGCACATTTTTATCTGACCCTCAATTATGACATTAAGGTTTGTTTTTCACACAATCTGACCTCCAGTTCTGACACCATGAAGATGTTTGACTCTCAATCTTGCACCTCTAGAGGAAACACTGGAGCAAGACAGCAAATTAGTGTTTGCATCATTTTGAAAGTCCTTACAGAGGTTAATAGGCCTAATTCTACTAGCTGTCCTCCTTTTTGTTGGACAAGGCCTCAGATGACTACAAAGGTTCTGGCATGTCATGTATGCCACACCTTGAAACCAAGACAGGGACATATATGTCATGGGGGAGAAAAAAGAAGATTCATTGTCAAGTAAGGCTAAGCCCCATTTCTTATTCGCACAGGGAGTGGACAGTTACACAGAGATGGGTGGTGGTAGGGTGCAACAGCTAATGACCAAATCCCTCTCAACAGACTGACAGTCAAAGCTTAGTGTCTGGTTGCCTTTATGGTATAGTACTGCGATGAAACCTCAGTGAGTTACTGATGTGGGACACCTGGTGACTCAAGACCAATCTGGCAACATAGACTAACAGATGAATATGCCTGAGGTAATATCAGTGATATTGCTGCTTTCTCTCATCATCAGTGAAATGCAACTTGCCTATACTGATCACCAGAACTATACCTATCACAACTCATAACTGCCAGGACTTGCTCTTTGATAGTCTTTCTCCCTTGGGAGGGGCCAAGGATCTGTCCTTAACTGACAACGATACTGGACCAAGCAATAGCGATCCTCGGTAATGTGGCAATCTCATGATTTCTCCCTGAGTCTCTCCCACCCAGAGGAGTTGAATTTCCTAAACTGGGAAAGGATCCAGACACCATCTGGGCACAAAGTAGGTCATCATGCAATGACAAGAAGGAATTGGGACCTTTCTTCCTCCATCTTTAAGTGTACTATTAACCAAGTCTCTTACCTGATCTGTATAGAGACAATATGTAGGTTATCTGTCTGTGTGTGTAAAACCAGTGTACAACAGGCAAGTGGCACATGTACCCTATGGGGTATTCCTGTACTCACCCACACCCTGCGGCATATTAAACTCTAACAAGAACAATTTACAAGAAGCAAGATGACCAGAAACTAAAAGAACATTCAGTAATACTTACCTGAACACCAGTTACTAAGTGGTCACCAATTAACAAAAGCATTTGTCTGTTTAGAAAGATGCAAAAGAAACATTTCATAATTAGCAAAAGGGACACAAAAACATTCAAATAATTCAAGGATGGGAGAAAAACACTCAACATAAAAACTAACATTGGCCAAAAGGATACAGAAAAACAGCAATGGAGAATTTGTCATGAGAACTTGGCTGAAATCCATCGAAAATTAGGAAGATATTCTGTATGTTGGCTATGAAAAAAGAATCAGACAGAACATATTCTTTTCAATTCTAGACCTCCAATTATATATACATTTAGCATGGACAGAGATGTGGCACCTTGTAAAAGGCAAGCAATGCAATTAATAGGTGATGTAGTACTGCTGTTAAAATAATCATTCTTGAAAGGTAAAAAATATCAGTTTCTTTTATTAATTTGTAACAGACAGAAAAATAGTAATGTTACTGTTGCAACTTTTAGTTATTTAGTCTCGATTTTAAAACTAGTTTTCTTCATAAGATAATCAACATGATTCTATACTGTAAATCAAAGCATGTAATCATCAAGCAATCAGAGGCTTTCAGCTGCAGGAATTCTTTGGTTTCTCACAGCTGCATGGTTTAATCATACTGGTTGTTGTTGTTGTTGAAGGGTTTAACGCCATTTTTCAGCACAATATAGGCTATACATGGTGGCCAGTATTAATGGTGGAGGAAGAACCCAGAAAAACCCCGGAAAGAACAACCGACCCACGAGAAGCTACTGGCAAGCTTTCTCACATAACCACATTAGCCAAATCCGAGACTCGAACCGACATAGACAGAGGTGAGATGGCAGTGATCTGTAACAGTGAGTGTTTTAGACCACTCTGCCACTCAGGGCCCTTTCTGCAAATGTAAGATTTATGTAACACTTTTTCAGGCACTGTCAGTATTATTCTCAACAATAGAGACAGCAGTGGCATTAGCATTGTTAGTGCAGTATTATCCACAGCACTGGTTGTAGTATCAGATGAATAACAATTGAAGATTTACAAGTAAATATCTTTTAAAAACAAATAAACAAATGCAATTATATATTTTAGGGCTAATGTATCAAAAGTAATAGCAAACTCATGCAAAAATAGTTTTTTGTACATATATATGTATGTTTTGCTGACATGTTGAAAAGATGAACAGTCAAGGAAATTTGGGGTGGGGTGGGTCGTCCAGATAACAATGAGGATTATGTTACAGCAAAAACTAAAATAATGAAATATTACAACAGCGAAAGTGAAGACTACTCACATTCATAGTACAGCTGTCTTTCTTATGTCCTTCCTTTGTGATATAACAACCAACGGGAAATCCAATCATACAATACTTCCCACCTGACTGTACCTCATAGCACCAGGTCAGGGGCATATTGTCCAGTATCCTTTATGAAAGAAATTGGCATTACATGCATTTTATAGTTATATTTATACAGTATTTCTACTGACGATTAAGTGCTTGTGCCTGAAATACAATAGTGTGCGACTGGAACCCAATATACTTAATAAGACAAGAATATCCAACAGTACAAATTATATATATTATTTATTTGATACTCCAATTTGTTTTTTAAAAATAACAATAGTAATAACATGCACATTTCTCTACAGAAAATGAAAGCAAATAAATTCTTTAACAAAACTGTGAACTGCTGAATTAAGCATAAATACATCATAGGATACCACTTGAATTTATATACATGTACATCATAATAGACAAAATGTTATTTCATGTTACATAACAGCAAATAAAGACTGTGATTGGTAAACTGCACAAAAGCAACTAATCGAATGCCTTGATATACTGTGATTTGGATTTTTCAAAAAATTTTAAAATTTATTTTTTGATATACACTGAACAATGTATATACATTAAACTGCCCCCAACAAGTGTTTGTCGACATCAAATATGAGAAAATTCATGTCACACAATGCATTTGCACAAGACAGTCAGTCAAAGGATATAAAATTATACGGTAATACTGAGTTCCAAGTAGGTTTCTTCAGGTTCAAAGTTTCCTCCTTAATAAAATAAGTAACATTTTAATTAACCATGACAGTATCATTAATAATATATCTTGCTTGTAACATGTGCAGCTCACTGAAATGGCATGCAGAAATGTTACATTATAGTAACAAACATGGCAAACTGGAGACCTAGAAAGATGGATAATACACAAAGTGTCAAAACATGATTCATTCCCATGTAAAGAAAATTCTTAAATTGCTTGTCCAATGAACCATATAGGTCAAATCACACACTGCACCTATGATGTGGCAGTGATGCTGTTAGGAATTAGCTAGAGATGGGGATTTTGCCCCATGGTTAAAATTCCACCCTTTACACCTGAACACAAAAATCCATGGTGACCAAGACTACACTCCACAGAACTTAGATTTTGTTTAGATTTTCACACATCAATGAATTGTATTTGCATGAGTTCACATGCTTCATTGAGTCTGCATAAAAACAGTAGGTCTATGATAGAGGTGAACATCTGTCTAGTTCCTGAGATTTCATAAAGTGTCTGTACTGGCTATTAATTTGTCATAGTTTCTTCTTTTAAATTAATTAATGTCTGTATGTTTCAAGTAAGTCTATGTAGAGTCAGACTACAGTTCAGTTTCTACAATCTCCTTGTCATCTAATTTAGCAGTGTCCACTTTTAAGGTCAGTTATTTTTTAGATCAACTATTTAAAGGGGGAGGTGGAACCTGTGATTTTTATTCCAGCCAGAATATTTTTCTTTTACCTCAAGATAATATGCTGTTTTCAAATAAATTGGATCAAGAATAATTTTTTTGATCAATCTGATGGCTCCTGCATCCCATTAAATGGTCCTTCCATTAGCTGACAATTAGTTGGCAAGGAATGTGTAGCAAGGTATGCTTTAGTGTCATTATATAATGACTTGATTCAAAGTATACAATGCTAAAAATAATCATCGCTGTCATCACTTTACTCAACAAAGGACATTAACTACATTACACAACATAAACTCTTACAAAATGACCACAAGCAACCAAAGCAAGCTTGATACTAAAAATAGGTCCAAACCATACAAAAGTATGTTTGGAGTGCAAACAGCGAGTTTAAAACCATTCTTATACACAGCTCCTAAGATAAATATATAAAAAAGTCATGGTTTGTACCTTTAAAAATTGCTGTCATACCTAGCAGTCTATTTCTTAATAGTTTTGGCATTTACTATGACAATTTTCAATGAACTATCACATATCTTCATGAATAAGATATCTGGGAAGTCACTATGCCCAAAACGTCAAGTTCAGTTTTCCATCTGTGGAAAATGCAAGTACATGTAGTACAAAGTCATATTCCAGCCCTGAATGCTTCATATGTAAAGTGGGTTGGAAAGAATACTCCTGTCATCCCTGCTGAAAACACCATTTCACTAGTAACTGCCTCTCTTATGGAGGACCTAACAAATATGGGTCCACTGACTATTTGCATTTTAGAAACTTTTAAGCTTCCTAACTGCCCTGCAATATATTGAATTTATTTAATTCTTCTTACCAATGATGCTGATAGTTCAGAGATATTGCCCTTTTCAGGAAGTTCAGCTTCTCAGCATCCCCTGGCTTATATTCCTTTTCGCATACTTTCTTACACTTGATATCCTCTAGGAATTCAAACTGAAAGAAAAATAATTAAGAATACATCAAGAGTGAAAAATTGTTACTCTTTCGAAGTACTTATCTGTGAAGGGCTGTTCCATCTAAATTTTCCTTGAAGGACAGGAATGGCAATGAAATAATTGTGGGTGGACCAAAATTGAAACTAAGGTTGAGCATTGAAATTTTGTCCCAAAGTACTAGTTTTGAAAGATCATTTCCTGTGGGAAGCAAACTCCATCTCAACCTTTGGTTCTGAGTTTTATGATCTCCACACCTGATATGAGCCTGCTTACATTTAGATTTCATTTTATCAATCCATTTAACAGGGGTCAAGATAAGCGGGGAAAAATTAGCATAACAAAGGATTTTTTCAGGACCAGACCAAAATGTTCAACATACTTGGGTTCTCAAGATAACCAAGGTAGAGATAAGTGGGTTTGACACTAACACTAAATCTCACTTGATATAACACAATGTCATGCAATCAAGAACAATGTACATAGTATAACAGTAACATTAAAAACTCAACACCAACATTACGTGCAAAAAGTCATATATGCCAAATCACTTCTTTAATACTGAATCTTGAGTGATATTGGTACTAAACAACATCAGGTGCCTTTAAAATTAGATAATATCACTCTTTCATCACATTATGAGCCATGTAATTTCTCTTTCAAACTGAGAAACTCGCACGCGTAAAAATGAATCTGATATTCACTGGTGACATCTGTGAGTCAACTGATTTCAGTCAAATGCTGGAACACCGACTTCAGTCATTAGCTGGAACACAATATTTGATGATATTACTGTTGTAAACAGAAGAAGCCAACACCACATGTCGTGGATGGTGGGTGATCCTTATGTGATATTATTCTAAAATGTTTTGTTCTAAATATAAATAAATATATTGTATATAAAATCGATAAAAAAGGATGGCATACCTGATGTATATTTTTTTCTTACAAGTTCATGTAGAATGATTTCCAATTAATTAGGAAATCTGCAACAACTGGGTCTGTCTTCAGCCAAGGTTGCCCTTCAAGTATTTCAGCGCCCCAGTTGATGACCAATATTCATTAAGACTTATTTTTATCTAACGCACATTTTTTCTGTATACTTTTTCTTCTGTGATCCACTTGAAATAAAAGTGGGCCTACTCTTTTCCTTCCCTCTCAAACTAATTTGTCTGCCATGTATGAATGTTGTAGTTATTATAGTAGTCACTAGCGGAATTTGCCGATATGTCACATAAAAAAAAAGAAATTACAAGCGACTTCAGCGTCTGAATTAAGAGGTGGCACCTCTTAGCTCTAAACTGACTATCTGAATGTTATTGAAACCAGACATTTTCATTATTTTCATGAACAGCTAATGTCAAATAATTTTTTAAAAACAAATCATTTCCTTCAAACATGAGTTAAACTGGAAGAATGGTGAAATGTATGAAAAATGGCAACTTTAAAGAATGATCAGGTAGGAAGTAATTCACTTATATACGGGTAGTATGACCAGTTAATATAGCATTAAATCATTATTTCGGAAAAAATTCTTGTAGACAGTATAGCATCATCAGAACAAACATGTGATACTTACCCCAATCAATTCTCTTTGATTTCTGTCTGCCATTTTTAAATTTCAAGTAATTATGGCTGATTCCCTATATAAAGAGGTGTAAAATTTCAATTATCTCAATCTGTGTCATGCAAACAAGTCACTTATCTTCCTCAAAAACAAAAGATGCAAGTCCACATGGATGTCAGTTATTGGACAATCCCATATGACTTGACAACCTCTCAAGAGAACAAATGATTAGTAACTGATTAGTAGGTTACAGTAACTGATTAGTAGGTTGCAGTAACTGATTAGTAGGTTGCAGTAGCTGATTAGTAGGTTGCAGTAGCTGATTAGTAGGTTACAGTAACTGATTAGTAGGTTACAGTAACTGATTAGTAGGTTGCAGTAACTGATTAGTAGGTTGCAGTAACTGATTAGTAGGTTGCAGTAGCTGATTAGTAGGTTGCAGTAACTGATTAGTAGGTTACAGTAGCTGATTAGTAGGTTGCAGTAGCTGATTAGTAGGTTGCAGTAGCTGATTAGTAGGTTGCAGTAACTGATTAGTAGGTTGCAGTAGCTGATTAGTAGGTTACACAGGTGCATAGGCATGCTCATTCAAACAGCAACAACATCTATGGTTATCAAATAGTGTCTGAAACTTAAGGCAAAATTTACAAGAGTCAAGCTGATTCATGGGTCAAAACACCAAAAGTAAGGTCAAAGGGAAACTCTGTCAATGATCTATTATTTCACTGACACTGTTCTTAAATTAAAGTCTAAAATTCTAACTTTTAATTGGCTGATTTTTAAGTCCTACTTGAATTTCAACAAAACAAACTGATAGATTTTAGATTTGTGTTCAAACCAAGATGATTGGAATGCAGTTAATACAATCCAGGCAGGAACCTTGTTTTTCTTTTTCTAAAAAATAAAAGCTCTATTGATATTTTCATTATTCTTCCATTAGAAATATGTTCTGCTGATATTTCACTTGTCACAAAATGTGTCAAGAGAACATCAAATTAAAAGCTTATTCTAATACCTCAGTGAGTTAAATGTGACTGGTCATGGATGCAACATCAAAATTTGCTCCCACCCTGTTAAAATCATTGAAGGAAAACCTTAATTTCATATTTATAACTCTCCACAGACAATTTTAATTACAGCTATTGTTTGCAACCCAAAAAATTCCAAAAATGGGTTATAAAGGAGATCACATGTTTCAGGGTGTGAAAAGTAAATGTTGATTTAATTGTCACAAACATCCATTGTATTGGTTCCACTGATGTTCTGCCTGCATGTATAATTATGACAGTAACACCACCATCATCAGAATATATCAGAATCTAAAATATACATTAATGACATCCCCTAAATCACTCTCAAAGTCATTTCTCCTCAGATTATCTAGCAAACCAAAGAATGTTTCTAAATTAAACTCACCATGTATGGAGATGGACGAATTCTATCCCCAGACACCATCTGTCCCAGGTTTTCCACTGGCGAGTGTGACTCATCTGCTGTACAAAAATCAAAGCTGAAAAAGACAAGTTATGAAAATCAGAAATGTCAAAATACAGCAAAATTGCAAGTTCTGTGAACAACCGATGCCTGGTGTGATTAGAATAACACTGGCATGCAACTAACATTCATTCCCACAGTTCACAAACACTAATCTCTTTGAACCATGACTATGATGTGTAAAGAAAAACTTTCTAGTTCTCCAGGTCTCAATGCCATTGATGTTTTTCTTAACAGCAATTTTCCACAAGCAGAGCAAATATGGGCAATTTCTAAGCCTGAGATGAAATGCCTAGATTTAAATGTTTCTAATATGCATCTTGATATCTTCAATACTATCATTCATGATTCTGAAAAAACCAAATGTGTTCACAGAACATGGATGCCATGCCACTGTCTGAAATGACCTAAACACCAATTATATACATTATATATGGCTCACATGTACAAAGATTTTGTCTCCATTTGCCACTGCAAAAAAACTATCATGTGCAAAACAAATCCATGTCTAAAGTGATCCAGACTGTGAAATGTTGACCATGTGACAGAAAATAATAGACACAATAAAAAAAGAAACTATCATTTATTCTGATTATTTAAATCATTTTCTCAAAATCTGCTTCTCTTATTTGTGTGGACACATCCAGCTATTATAAAAATATCTGGCCCATGACTTTCCCTTGATTTTAAAGTAAACGGGTTTTCTGAGAGAAGAGATCCAGTGATTTCTGCAACTTTTGCTGACTGAGACAATGTCATTTATGATGGCATATTATCATCATAGTCTACAACAGAAGCTTTTACCATGTAGGTAGGGCTGACAATAGGTGGACGTGGAAATTCAGATACAGACAGGATGTGATAAATTTATTCTATAGCTGCCTTAAAGCTGAATTCTGTCAGTTCTATTATCAGATTGGATGATTCATGCATTTCCATTTCTCCCCTTCATCTAGCAATGGATTGTCCACATTCCACATCTTGTACACCTTGGTTCCATGGGTAAAGTGTTCCACATGACAATGATGATGCCATATCATTGATATGCATAATTGTTTCCATAGGATATGCCATTAAAAGTGGTGTTATTATAATGCTGGTACAACTCAGCCAGACGGTTCTACGAATAAAGACAGTATGCTCTGAAGCAGTATATTAACGTTTGGTCCAGCTAATTGCTTTAGGTGTGTGGCATGTTCAGTGTAAGATACCTTAGTTGTCTTAATATGTGGACAGACAGACGGAAATTTCACCAGTCCAAGGCTTGATCAGTTGGGTGACAGTCAGAATGGTATATAGTGCAGATGATAAATGCCATGATGGTTGGGTGGTACGGATGGCTGGCTGGTTGCCCATCCACCAATAAAAGTCAAATTGTGGTTCCTTCCTGCAACCCTAAGAAGACCTCAGTAAGGCAGTCAAGTTGTTTTCCATAAGTTGGGCCAATTTTCAGTAAGGTATAACACAATATCATGTACTGTTGTTGTAAAGATGGAAAATGTGCATTTAAAAGCCATAAGTGTGATTTAAGACTGATGCAGTGAATAGTAAACATTATGTTCAACTAAAAAGTTTGTAAAGTACACTCTGACCTTAATTACCTCCAGTCCAGTTTCACAAACTGCAGTTCCAAACCTTATAGAGCTTAATGGCTTCTAGTTTAGCTTTCAAACTTGATGCAGTCCTTAAATTGTTTCTTAATTTCATATGTTCATTGCACTCATTTCGCCTGCCATAAGAACATAATCAACTCGTCCATTTGTCCAACAAATATAATAGTAATTGTTGCTCTTCCTGCTTCTTTTCCCTGTGAATCTAAATATTCTTTTTTATTCTTCTGTACCGACTATTACAACTTTTAAGAGGCTTAATGTCCCTTTCATCTTAGAAATGCATCGTTTTTGGATGCCACTTTTAGAAACTGTAATATGCAACAGCTTAATCATGCAGACTTTTTGTATAAATAATACATGCCAACCCAAAGACAGGTACAGCCATAATGTTTGCTAATAAAAGTGGCAAGAAAGCATAATCTGAGCTTAAAAGTGTAATCTATATTTTACTAGTACCACTACTTCACTGAGGCTATGAACTAATAGCAAATATATCACAAGCCATAATCACAGTATACTGCTGGGCTTTCCTTACCAGCCAGGTGATTTACCTTGCTACTTTTACTTTAAACCAGGCTACTTTTTAAAAAAACTCTATCTCCATCGGGTGAGATCCCCTAAATCCCTGTCCACTTTGTCAATGCACCCTCCAACCTTAAATCTAATAGAAGGCCCTGAAACTGCATGAAAAGGTTACATTATTTTTCACTATTAACCGATTCGGCCCCGATCCCGTCTGTAGGCGTGATAAGGCTGTACCCTACTTCAAAGCCCTGCAGCATCGAGGCCATTTAAGATAGACCAACGTGGGTGGTATTAAAAAAAAGCAGACAGATATAGCTCTAAAATGGTATCAAATAATCTGGAAGTTCTAGTTGCACTACAAAATACAGAGAGAAAAAGCTCATTTTTTGGACCTGGTTTTTTTTTCACCCAAAATTCGCTCGAGATCGGAATGCGATTTTGTGTCCGGATTTTAGACCTTTTGGCCTCAGATCTAAGGCATACCGGTCTTAACTGAACACAGACAGGTGAACCTTTGCAAAAACTAGGATAAGGTGGGCATTTGGAATAAATTGCGGTCTCCATACGAAAATGATGGGTCTATTAAGCAAAAAAAAAAAAAAAAAAAATCCAACTTTTACCCTTCTGCTCATGCGCAAGCAAAATAACCAATGGAAATTGATGTTTCTAATACAACTAGGCATTATTCTCATGGATAATCTGTTGAAAACCGCTGTATTACGATGTATTCAGAAATAGCACCCCAAATCTCGTTCCTACGCACATTTCAGACAAAAATGACAAAAACCTCTGGGGCCGAATGAGTTAATGGGTGAATTTTCGTGACATCACTTTTATGTCGAATATTACTTATTTATTTCATCATTTGTGAATCAGTATTGCACATAAGTTACAAAAAGAGCCATTCTTTGACAATTTCAAAGAAATTTCCATAAACTTGATTAACCGATTCGGCCCCGATCCTGTCTGTAGGCGTGATGAGGCTGTACCCTACTTCAAAGCCCTGCAGCATCGAGGCCATTTAAGATAGACCAACGTGGGTGGTATTAAAAAAAAGCAGACAGATATAGCTCTAAAATGGTATCAAATAATCTGAAAGTTCTAGTTGCACTACAAAATACAGAGAGAAAAAGCTCATTTTTTGGACCCGGTTTTTTTTCACCCAAAATTCGCTCGAGATCGGAATGCGATTTTGTGTTCGGATTTTAGACCTTTTGGCCTCAGATCTAAGGCATACCGGTCTTAACTGAACACAGACAGGTGAACCTTTGCAAAAACTAGGATAAGGTGGGCATTTGGAATAAATTGCGGTCTCCATATGTTCCTACGCACATTTCAAACAAAAATGACAAAAACCTCTGGGGCCGAATGAGTTAACCTGGATCTGCAGGTCAAAGTACCTGGCAAAAATGGGAAAAATCAAAGTGGATTAGAATCAGAACATAAACACAAATCATACTGAAAAATTATTTATACTAAAACACTCACTTTAACATGTCTACATGTCATTTTCTTTAAAAGTACAGACTGGTCAGCTATCTAACTTGATTACCATTATAACGAAACTGTGACGTAAAGTTTCAAATTAAAGAAACCCATCAGTTGTCTTGGAATGGGCTGTACACAGTTGCTATAAATAGAAAATCAGAAAGTACATGTAGATCTATGATGGCCGAATTAGCCCTTATGCCATTCTTGTGTAATAGATTTCCTTTTTTTAGAATATTCTCAAATCTTTTGAGCGGAATTAAGGAGATAATATGAATGACAACCAACTCTTTTTTCTTTATTTTTATTTTTTTAATATACTGGAAAAGTGTGATCCATGTACAGGTGAGTGTAAGGCGTAATTCGGTGAAAAAAAGTATCACACTGAAAGTATAATGGTTGGTATGCATGGACTAACTTAACTGAATCTAATATGAAACCCAACTGCGAATCAAATCAAGCCAAGCCAGTAATTTGATTTTACTGCAATTATATTTCAGTAATTTGTGTTTTCATTCCATAAGTCCATATTTTAAGGGTCAATTCTGTAAGACTTGTGGCCAAATTGTAAGGGTTGGCAGGTCTGGGTACAGCTGGTCATATGAATCAAATATTTAAACATTATGTCCAGCATGAACATTGTCATGTACAGACACAGTACAGGTTATTGTATATTCATGCCTTGAAGGTGGAGATAAGTATGACTCTGCACCCTCAGTCGCCACAGGCAGAGTGATATATGAATTATCACACCTCGCAGGCTGAGCTAAAGGCTTATTCCTAATGGGGTTCTAAAATTTTATGTTCTATCATCAACAGTCTCTACAATAAAGCCTTACTTATCTGAGCCAGCATGTGCAATTCAAATTCTTGGTTGCAACTATCTCTTAATCCACCTGTATTAAGATATGGAGATTGTCTTCTGAATCTTCATGGTGGGTGGAGGGAGCATCTCGGCATCCCCCTTGAGACTCGTCAGAGATCTGAAGTGGGACACAGGCTCAATAACTCATGCTAAGAAGAAATAGATATTGCTCCTTATTTTGCAGCCATTGAGCATTTTTCTAAGGACATCAGCATGTATTCTCAGTCCAAACTGTACACACTTTGTGATGATGAGCAATTGGTAACTGAGAAGAACATTTCCTGAACGTCCTCTATGACAGTGCCTGAAAATTCCACCACTGTAAATATATCTTGCTTTTCGAAGTCATATGTGACAAGAATGAACGGTATGATAATTTCACAAATTATCAATAATTTCACCAGCTTTTACAAAAATGCTGTATGTACCATATAAAATAACATCTTTACTTACTGTACCACTGTAAAATAAAACTGCATGATTAAATTTAGCAAATATAATTTGATATAATTAATTCGATTATCTGGAGGTTATCCTAGCATGTGGAGTACAAGTGAAAAACTAGTCTAAACCAGATATATGGGTAGGCACATAGTGGGTAGAATGGGAATGACCTATAAGAGTTGCTTCCCTTTGTCTATGTAATGATACATAAACAGAATGGTGTTTTTTGCCCATCTTTTCATGAGGGTTGAAATCTGAAGCAGCAAAAAAACAAAAAAAAGTTATTCTAGCATTATGTGATCAGGTAAGCATCCCGATGAACAAGAACTGCCCAATCTCCAGGACTGACACTAGTCTGCTGGAAATTTGTTGGGGGCAGGGGAGAGATCTATAATAAACCTCAGTTCGTTGGAAATTATATCTGATTTTTGTTTCTGAAAAAATTGTGCTTGCCCAGAATTAAACTTTTGTTTTCAAGCCTGACAGAAAAACCATCCAGTTGCAGGCATTCCACAATTATGGTTTTCTATGACATAGATACAAACAGCCATGCTGTGAACAAGTGATTGTTTACTTTAGGATCAGCTCTTGAGTGGGTGACTGGATTTCAGGTGATTTTGCAGGTATGAAGCTGTTCCCTGTAAATGAATTCAATGTTGCTTAGTTTACAATTTGCCTTGTTTAACTGTTATACAATGCTGGTTGGTCAGTGAAGTTGACTGCCTAGTTTGGTTGTATGTGTTGCTCATACATGCCAACCCCCTGAGAAATAAAAGTGTAATCAGAGCATACAAATTGAAATCTATATAATAAATACCAAAAGAACAGGAAACTACGAAAAACATTTATTTTTGTTACTATAATGTGCTCAGTTTGAAAGATGTATTACATCCCTCTCATATCCTTATTAAATCTGTAACGTGCTTTTGTTTCTGTCCTTTTTCTGATCCATGTTATGAGTTTACTGTGCGCGTGTGTGTGTGTGTGTGTGTGTGTGTGTGATTTGGATTTTTAATGTAGCTTCAACAATTATTCTGTCATATTATTACGAAGTCTGCAGTGTGGCAGTTTGTAATGATGTCTAGCAGTGGGGCATCATGCCACAGACATGTAGCATATGTCCACCCAGTCACATTATCCTGACACCATACCAACCAGTCCTAATATTAACCTCTTAATGCTGAGTGCAAAGTGAGGCAGCTGCTTTGTACTATTTTTATAAGTTTTTAGTATGACTTGTCCTGGGTTCAAACCTGTGACCTCCCGCATCCAGGTTGGATGCTCTAACCACTCAGGTCACCAGAGCAGTTGTTATGAAGTTTAAAAAAGATCCCTCCTTAACTTTTTTCAGTCATATAACATCCTTGAGTCATATTAACAAAAGTTTTGCTTAACATCTGCCGAGATTTTTTAAAAGTACAGACTGGCCTAATTATAAAAAAGTAATGACTCTGTGAGACACAATTTAAATTTGAAGAAACCAATCTGTTTTTCTTTGAAATGTGTCAAACATAACTCCTTTAAAGAGAAAATAAAAAATACATGCAAGTCTACAATGGACAAATATACACTTATTCTTTTCTGACACAGGAGGCTTCTTTTGAATATTCTCAAATTTATCTGACGTATGGAGCTAAATATAACAAAAATGACCAAAAATTTGTTATTGCTTCATTTTTATTTATATTTAATGAACCAGAAAGGCATCATCCATGCACAGACGAGCATAAGACCTAATTATGTGAAAAAAAGAATGATTATGCCAAAAGCCTAACAGCTGGCATGTATGACTGTAACGCACAAAAAAGTATTCTAACTTGAATATTTGATTACTCATTTCATTAGTTCTCCAATCAACTGAATCGGTTTCACACCTCAATGTGTAAGGTGACCAAATAGTTAGGGCATAGTCACATACAATTTGAAATGGCACAAACATTTTCAAGTAAGTCACTGTAGCCAGGGTTACTAAAGTTTGAAAGGTACTTGAAGCATTGAATACAAAAGTGTCAGAGAAACTAAACCAAAACGCAAACACAATATTGATAGTGACAACAACATTTGAAAAGCGATCCCATTGTCTCACCTATGAAACAAAAATGACTTACCGGTTATATTCGTATGGAATCACCGTTTTAATGGAGTTCAGCCGGTTTACATATACTGGAATTACAGACTGCAACAAAAAAGTTAAAACTTTCTAAAGAAATCAATAATAATACAGTTTTAGATACAGCATATAATTCTGCAAAACTTTATCAAATAAAAGTAATATATAACATGACAGAAACCGACCTGAAAAAAAAAATCAACAAACCTCCTTCCACCACCAGCTCCAAAATAAAGTTTAATGAACACATACCAATAAAGAGGTCCATATACTACTGAACCAAGTAACTGAAATGTTTGCTCTCTGTAGGGACACTGTGAGTGGGAATTTCATGCCATTTTCAGCACATTATTGGCCATACATGGCAGTCAGTATATTTGGTGGAGGAAGAACCTGGAAAGATCCCTTGAAACTGGACAAAGTAAGAGTGGAGAAACCTAACCCAGTCAAAAAGCCAACCTTGCCAGGTACCCAGTGAAATTTCCCAACCTCTCCATTCCTAATAATTAGGGATTTGATAAGCAAATAACTCATTCCTCTTCTAGATCAGCTTGTTGGAATCTTTGATTAGAGTCTGCAGTTGTGTTGTTCACATCAAATATAATTCAAGAGGAAATATTATTTACAACATTACCTGAAATTGCTGAAGTTCTCTCTGACTTTTAGATTAATAAATTTGAATTTCGATTTTTGTGAACTCATCCAAAGACAATCTAGACTGCATCACTGTGTTTTATCATGATATTCAAGATAAATGGAATTCATTACGAAAATTCTAGACTTTTGGACATTTAGAATTATAAATTTTGATTTAATTCACTACACTGCTTATCTTTTAAATTTGTGGTTTTACTTCGCACTGTTCCATATTTTAAAACCTAGAACTGTTACAACGCATCTAGCTATCTATCTCTTTTTAAGATATTAACTTCCATGCTTGCATTATTTTAATCATAAAATCAGCTTGAAACTGTAAGTGTACCTGTCAATAGCAGACATCAGTGTCTTGAAAGTGCCTATTCATTCAACTGTGTACATCAATGTCTTGAAAGTGTGTATTCATTCAACTGTGTACATCAGTCTTGAAAGTGCCTATTCATGCCTATTCATTCAACTGTGTACATCAGTGTCTTGAAAATGCCTATTCATTCAACTGTGTATATCAGTCTTGAAAGTGCCTATTCATTCAAGTGTGTACATCAGTGTCTTGAAAGTGCCTATTCATTCAAGTGTGTACATCAGTGTCTTGAAAGTGCCTATTCATTCAAGTGTGTACATCAGTGTCTTGAAAGTGCCTATTCATTCAACTGTGTACATCAGTGTCTTGAAAGTACCTATTCATTCAACTGTGTATATCAGTGTCTTGAAAGTGCCTATTCATTCAACTGTGTACATCAGTGTCTTGAAAGTGCCTATTCATTCAACTGTGTACATCAGTGTCTTGAAAGTGCCTATTCATTCAACTGTCTACATCAGTGTTTTGAAAGTGCCTAGTATTCATTCGAGTGTAAATCAGTCTTGAAAGTGCCTATTCATTCAACTGTTTTCATAATTCATTGGGTACATAAATCAAGAACAAATATACTAAATTCAAAGACAAGTCTAAATATTAGGTGATAAAAAATTTAGTCTAGAAATACAAAACAAATGTATAGGACAATGATATGTTACAGAATTTGGGAATTACTGTAAGGTTAAGGTTGAGCTCTTACACGACTCATTTTTTGTGAACATATGAAAAAAGTAGCAAAGCAAATATATCCAAACAAAATATTACCTTATTATGAGCATGCCGACAAATATTAAAACCATAAATTTGCAATCCTATGTATCGTAGTACTATTTATTGTAAGTATGTGGTCATATTAAGAAAATACCCGTTCCTACAAACAGATGCATCTGCCTGGCTTGTGTGGTGCCATATTTTCATATTTGTACTCGTCTCTTTGGCAATTTAGTTGCAGTGAAAAAGCACTATAGTATGCCTAATTATAGCTAGAATTCAGATTTAAAATGATTATAGCTTGGCGCCCAAACATTTTATATCTTTTTATGTGCACAAAAAGAAACATTTTTTTCACAGTACAAATAAATTGTGTACAATGTTCATGACCATTTTGGGGAAGTTGTTGTTCTTGTAGGGTTTAACACCATTTTTCAGCACATGATAGGCCATACATGGAAAGAACCACCAACCCACGAGACGCTACTGGCAAGCTTTCTCACATACCCACATTAGCCAAATCCGAGACTCGAACCCACACAGACAGAGGTGAGATGGCAGTGATCCATAATGGAGAGTACTTTGGACCACTCAGCCACTCGGGGCCTCTCATTTTGGGGAAAAGATTGTGTATGAATCTGAATATAACATGATCATGCCATGGCTACCACAATTTGACAATGATTTCACCAATTTCTTGGATGTTTAGCGTTTGATTTAATAATTCATCAAGATGTGTTTATATCAACAAAACTGTTAAACATCTCCATTTGTGAAGATCCATTTCAAATGTGCTGCACCCCGACAAAAGAGCACAAGATAAAAGAGCGCCAACAACAGAGCTCCGACAAAAGGGCGCCAAAAGAGTGCCAAATTACCCGACAAAATAGCACAGGTTATACTAATAATATAACATTAAAACATGGTGCGACTTAGAAAGTTCCATCCACAAACCAATGTTCATTTGATTGGAGACGATTTATCTTTTCCATTGTTCCGAACATCAGGATTCTGTCTTCATCATTCATTCCTGAATCCCACAAGATAAAATAAGATCCTCGTGTTGATGTTTGAAGAGTTTCGGAAATCGTTATTTCTGCAACGTTCTGTGGATTAGGGTATGGCAGCTGTTTGCATTTCCTTTGTCTTTCTATTGTACGTTGTGATGCGGTATATGATGGTAAATGAGGTGCAACTTCCATCAAAATTCCTACTCTAGTTTGTTGTATAATCTGCCTTGGTTTTTCCACCATTTCCACTGCTCGTCTATGTATAGCAGACACAACCTTCGCTGCTTTATTTCTAGCTGGATCCTAAGCATGATTGTGTTCCAACGATGACAGAATGTTGTCGTTTAACACTTTCATCCTTCCACGGCAACCATCTTTCCTGCAGCATCTCCATGACGTACCTCCATCAGCGTTTTTCTTTGTCTTTGTGATATCAGTAACCGTCGACCAATACCATAATCTTTCCTTTCTGTGATGTGATCTTATCCATGTTTCTTTATTAATAAACTGTTTGCAAATAAAGTTTGTACTACACTTTTCACTATATATAGTGAAAAGTGTAGTACAAACTTTATTTGCAAAATGACATTGTTGATTCTATGCCCAATAATTAACTTCTACACAAAACTTTGAAAAGAAACTACACTTTATTGTGCTTAATTGTCGGCGCCTTTATGTCTGCGCTCTTTTGTTGTGCACTCTTTTGTTGAGTCACCCAAATGTGCCAGTAGACAACCACTGCATTCTGATCTTAGTTTATTTGTGAAAGATGTCAGCTCATAAATGTTAAATCTTATTATCACAGATCCATGAACAAGAAAGTCACTAAGGCTTCTCTGAGTTTGTCTTCAATGTTTTTGTGTACAATCACTGCTCAAACAACTGCCAAAACATGCTTGCTCATTAAAATGCATGCATACAAAGCACCAAACAGTAAGGTGGTTGATAAAAGATTCTCACCTGAATTTATAAATCAATATAGTTATATGCTAATCATCAAAGTCAATCTAAATGTTTAAATGCATGTAATTCCATTGAAAATTGCACAGATTTTAAATATTCAATAATTTTGTCTTAGATCATTGTGTCTGAATTCAATGTCTAATACATAGCATGCACACAGTATTAACACCGTCAACTAGACGTCTGATATCGTACCATCAGGGCTTTCAGTTAATCCATAATACATGTAATTCCACTTCAAAAATTGCATACATAGTTCAAGTATTCAATAATTTTGTCACAGATCATTATCTGTCTGAATTCAATGGGAAAAATTTACAGCAAAATTAGCTTAAAACAAAACAAAACACACGTACGGTTCATCATGTTCCAGGGTCTATCAACGGTGTCTGTACAAATTTCATACTGCTAAAATTTTCTTATATATATTTCCGTGTACATTTATCCATTGTAAATTTCAAATAATTAACGCTTGTATACCTATTCATTTGAATGACTACAGCAAGAATAATTAACAATCGACACATGCTTTCAGCATGCATATAACTTTTACTTCAGATTTTGTGAATATCGAAAGAAACATGAAAACTACTAATCATTGCACAAAGTGCAGAGAACGACTTGGCGTTTCTGAACTTGTTTTTCCATAATGGTAAAATAATTTTATAAAAATAGGAAATTAATAACAAGTTCATAAGCAAACACCATACACATGTAAAACCCAAGAAATAAGTGCAGAAGGCCTGCAATAGTCACGAGTCACTTTTATAAAACAATTTAAGCTGAATGCATGCACAATTTCATACCCTATCAGTTGACCAGCTAATAAAGCAAGCATTATTTACTGGTCAACTGATTGTGTCTAATAACACCGCAAAGCCCTGCAAACATGTTGGCGGTTTTCGTTTTTTGATGTTTATTGTAAGAATATTTATCAACCACCACATTGTCTGCTGCTTGGTTGTGTATGCAATTAAAGAAGAAACACATGTCTGCTGTTGTTTGAGCAATGATTGTATACAGAATTAATTGAAGACAATCACAAAGATGACTTACTGGCTTTACTCATGGATCAGTAATAAGTAACATTTCTGATGTTTTTTTTTACATAACATTTCAAGAACCTAGTGAAATTGTTAAATTTCAGAAACCACACCACAATCAAATTACATTCAAATTCATATGCGAACTCTTCCCCAAAATGATAATAAATGTTTTACAAACTATTTTCATACTTTAAAATAAAATATTTTTCTGGGTACAAAAAAATACACGTACATGTATTTAAAATTTCAGGAACCATGCAACAATCATATATTCAAAATTCAGAGATCGTGTATGAAACACAATCTCTGCCCCAAAATGGTAATATATTTATTTTACACTATTTCATGCACTTTAAACAAAAACTACTTTTTCACATGTGAATGAATATATACAATTTCGCGAGCCAAGCCACAACTGCATTACATCCAAATTCGCATTATCACGGGGCACGTTATAGCGGGGTCACATAGTATGTGATATTCCTCAAGGACAAGGCTATTTTTGTACAAGTGCAGTGAACCTTAACTTGACAAGACTATTCACCTGGTTGCCTATTTATCTAAAGCTATTCATGCGGCTGCTGCATCCTTGTTCTGCAAAATATACTAATTTTAGCAAATGATCACCATTAATTCCATATTTTTTGTGTGTTAGTGATTTGGATTTTTAACGTAGCTTTAAAAAAATTCAGTCATATCGCTACAGTGTCAGTCCTGTGGCAGTTTATAGTGATGTCTAGCACTGGGGCATCATGCCACAGATAAGCAGCATCATGTCCCACCCAGTCGCATTATCCTGGAACCAGTGACAGGTCCTAACACTAACCTCTTAATGCTGAGCGCCAAGTAAGGCAGCTGCTAGTACCATTTGTATAAGTCTTTGGTATGAATCGGCTCAAACCCACAACCTCCCACATCAGAGGAGGACACTCTAACCATGCAAGCTACTGAAGCAGTCAATTCCTTATTTGCAAGACAATGTTGTTAAAACTTGTACAATGCTATACTCCATTACCTCTGGTAGAAATGACTAGTTAAAATCTACCACCGAAGTACAGTTTCGATTTTCAGCAAGTTTGAATTTTGATTAAGTTATTAGGCCCATATAAAGTAAAATACATTGATATGCTTATGCCAACTGTACTTTGTTTGCTATGACAAATAACAGAAGATTCTTGTAATTCGTTTTCCAAATAAGGCTGGCAATACCATATTTGGATACTCTACAGTAGGTCAATCAATGCATGCCATATTTGGATACTCTACAGTAGGTTAATCAATGCACGCCATATTTGGATACTCTACAGTAGGTTAATCAATGCATGCCATATTTGGATACTCTACAGTAGGTTAATCAATGCATGCCATATTTACTTTGATCTGTTTACATTTCCATATAAGGTGTCAATGTCTTTTTATGACACACCAAAAAATGAAACAGAAAAATAAGTAGCTATTAGATGAATTAATATGGCAGATGACCCAAAAGAAAATTTTGGAGTAAGGTAAACACCATTTTGCGTGTATTTCTATGTTGAAATTCTGTAATTCTGATAATAAATGAGAGGAATATTTTTTTCAGTATATATATGGAACAACTTCTGACGTTTTGACAATATGCTGAAAAATCATGGAGTCTGAATCACACCCAACTGCTCCACTGATACGTATAGATCCATTATAGTACTCCTTCCATGAAGTACGAGTACTGTAGTTTGTAGCATGGCAACAAAAAAATGATATCTGTTTGAAATTGAAGTTTTATGTCATCATCTTGAAATGTAGCTGAAATTAACTAATTTGTTTCATGCACAAATTATTTCAACATAATTCATATTAACATGCAGTGCAACAGTATTCATTCAACACATTCTGGAAATTATCTATGCATATGCAATCCACCATGTTTGTTCCAAGTTCTGGAAGAGTAAATTTTTTACACTGCAAAGAAATCAATAGGAGGCACAACATTTTGGCTGAATAGGAAAGGTAATCACTACTTAATAAACGAATAGAATCTTCCACAGATTATGGTGGCATCGAAGAATATTATGTAACAGATCACCCTGTTCCAGTATGTAATTAGCGGCAGCCTAAGTGTTACACTCCTTGTTGATACAAATGGTTTTGAAATAATTAATGCGTGAAACTAATTATGTAATTTTACATACATTTAAAAACATTTATAAAAATGTTCACTGAACTAAAGACACAGATATCATTCACGATGTGGAGCAAACTATAATAATAACAGAAGCAGCGGGAGTCCTACGTTAAGACCATGATGCTGAGATTTATGTTTTGGGCATCTGGGTCTTACTGCCTAACTAAAGACACTGTGTAGTGTGTTTTGATGTTGACTAATATCGTAATGAAAGTCAAATTTTCAGGACTATCTCACAAATGGCAACCAATAACGATGCTTTTCTACAAAGTAAAGTCATAATGTTTTAGTCAGACTTTACTTACTCTGTCTTTTCTCTAATAAATTCAAATTCTCAAAAAAGAAATGACGTGTCTTCATGTTTTGGAGGCCTACATTTCAGTTGGCTGGAAAGTGATGAAAGCCGGGAATGCCAAAATTAGATTAAGTTGAAATATTATTCTATAACGAAATGAATAAAAATATATTATGCCAATTGGAACTGTAAGTAACGTTTCTTTTCATCCAAGAAACATATCCCCCACATGAACCTTTTTGAACATACCTCGACTACCATCGCACTTCAACAAATTCAAATGTATGTCAACGGAACATGAAAATGCATCCATTTGCTAGTGTCAGATATTGTTTCCACCAGGATAAAAATAGCACAATAAGTACATTAATTACATATCAATTTGTGGAAAAGCAGTATGACTAAAATGCGAAACGTTCTGAAAAGTTTCGACAAGTTCATTTAAAATAAAGTAAAATAATAAAATAGAGACAAACTGTCATACATACAATTACATTTTTATAAAGGATGTACAACATATCAATGTTTTAATTAACATTTTATACAATTTTATATAGTGCCTTGGTATTAAGGCCATTATCATACAAAGTATCTATTGAATCCAATAATTTTCTTTTATGTGTGTGTTATTGTCTTCAATATCTTTTGCTATAAAAGAAAAATCGAGTAGTGTGATTATTGGTACTAAAATTTATTGAAACATTAACGTTTTATAAATGTGTTTGTCCAACATATTGCATGTTACAATTTTTTTACAGGTTATCAAATAAATCACATCAGTTGATACGCAATTAGTGTTATAAAGTAGAGAAAATACTTCTTTTGTATTGGCGCTTCTAAAAGAAGTACTTTCTCTTATATTTGCACATTGAGAGCACCGATGTCTGTTATATTTAAATGATGAAAAATATTTTTTTATTTCCTTTCTGTTTTAATTAAAAACATCTTGCAAATACTTGGGTCTTTACAAGCATGAACTGGTCTAATTTTGTAAAGTGTTTTTACACGGTTTTTTCTTGATAAATTTAGAAGACTCCAATATTTATTAATTATAAGGAATATATTAGGTAATGAAGGATTATATTGTATCGTGAAAGGAATTACATTTTTATCTATTGTACATTTTGCTGTGATTAAAGCGCCATGTTGAGTAAGATTATGGGCTTTGTTCAGCGCAGAATCAATTATATGTGAAGAATAATTTCTGTTTTGGAAATATGTTTGCTTTATATTAGTTTCCTTGAATATTTGTAGAGATATTGTTATCAATATTTATTATTACATTTACATCTAAAATTGAAACGTGTGTACTAGATGCGGTGTAAATAAATTTATTCGTCAGGTGAAAATTATTTAGGCGATCAATGAATTCTGTTCAGTTTATCTGATTAACGGTTCCAAATCATCAAGATGTCATCTAAAAATCTAAACCAAACAAATGGATTAAACGTTTCGTTAAGAAGAAAATCTTTTTCTAATTTATCCATGAAAAGGGAAGCGTATGAAGGTGCCATAGGACTACCCATTGCCATACCTATTATTTGGGTATAATTCGTATTATTAAATTGAAAATAATTATTTTCCAAAATAAGTTTTATTATTTTACAAATATCTTCACTAGATAGTGTGATATTATTAGGATAGTTATCAAGAAAATATTTACATGCTTTAATGCTATCTGTATGCAGAATGTTGGTATATAGTTGTTGTTGTTGTTCTAGGGTTTAACATCATTTTTCAGCAGAAGACAGGCTATACATGGCAGCCAGTATAACTGGTGGAGGAAGAACCCTGGAAAACCCTGGGAAGAACCACCAACCCACGAGAAGCTACTGGCAGGCTTTCCCACATACCCACGCTAGCCGAGCCTTGGACTCGAACCCATGTAGACAGAGGTGAGATGGCAGTGATCTGGAACGGTGAGCACTTTAGACCACTTGGCCAATCGGAGCCCCTGGTATATAGTGATGTTACATCTAATGATACCAGGATTGATTTGTCAGATAGCTGTGGAATAGACTTCAACTTTTAATGAAATCAGTAATATCTTTAACGTATGAAGAAAGCGATTTCGTTAAAGGCTGTAAAACAATAAAGAATTATGAAGCAATCAGTAAATGCGAAACTAGTAGCACAGAATTATCAGCGTTTGTGTTTTTTTTATATTATCACAATTCTAAACTTTAATATATATGCTCTTACTACAGTTTCAATCACTACTTCAATTTTAAGAAATGTAAGAAGAATTATAAAGCTTAAAAGGATATTGACTTTGAAGTCATTATGAAAGGAAACTGCATTCATTCGCATGGAAAATGGACACTCGTGAAAAACAGTAAAATTAAAAACATCACTACCATTAATAACAACATCCGAAGGAAAAAGAAAACTTAAAACCAAAACAAGAAAAAATTTAAAAACAAGAGAATATTTTACATAAATACTCATATTTAAATTTAAAATATGTATGTTGATTTGAAAAAACAAAAATAAAGATTTTAGAAGCACTTTTCCCACCGTTTTAACTTTAACTATTTCGATGCCAAAATCAAGTTTGTATAGCTGTTTCAAAATATGTATTTACACTGATGCAAATGAAGATAACAAAACCTTTACTACTACAGTAAAACGTCTTGAAAGACCACTGCTATGTGAGATCACCTGTCTTGAGAGACCATATTTTCAATGCACAAATTTATTCATTATATAGCACTGTGACCTGTTATGAGAGACCACCTGTCTTGAGAGACCATATTTTTCTGGCAAAAGAGGTGGTCTTACAAGATAGGTTCTACTGTACTTACTTCTTTTAATAAAACAAAAGTGTCAAGAAAATGACTGTTGTAAATTTGAGTGACCAAAATTTGGGAAGAAATAAGCTTAAATACTCAATTCAAGGCAACTTTTCAAGTCTTAGCTTACATTAATTTTTTGTATTTTCCTAACGTTTTGGTAATTCTTAATAGTTCTTGTAACTGTTCGCACTTTAAGTCATACCCATGGAAGAGTGTCCAAATGGACTGACAATTGTGAGATATTCCTGGAACTTTGACAACTCTTTCCGATGAAAACCGACATCGATACCTGTGGAAGAGTGTCCAAATGGACTGACAATTGTGAGATATTCCTGGAACTTTGACAACTCTTTCCGATGAAAACCGACATCGATACCTGTGGAAGAGTGTCCAAATGGACTGAAAATTGTGAGATATTCCTGGAACTTTGACAACTCTTTCCAATGAAAACCGACATCGATACCTGTGGAAGAGTGTCCAAATGGACTGACAATTGTGAGATATTCCTGGAACTTTGACAACTCTTTCCGATGAAAACCGACATCGATACCCATGGAAGAGTGTCCAAATGGACTGACAATTGTGAGATATTCCTTGAACTTTGACAACTCTTTCCAAAGAAAACCGACATCGATACCCATGGAAGAATGTCCAAATGGACTGACAATTGTGAGATATTCCTGGAACTTTGACAACTCTTTCCGATGAAAACTGACATCGATACCTGTGGAAGTGTCCAAATGGACTGACAATTGTGAGATATTCCTGGAACTCTGGCAACTCTTTCCGATGAAAATTTACATCAGAACACGCTATACAAGGCCGTTATTTGGGTAGTAAGACGTAACACTAAAACATAAATAACATGTCATGCGTCTTACATTGTAAGACTACGGGGTGGGGTAGTAAACAAACAAAACGTAAATTAACGCAAGTCTTTGAACTTTGACCACACCATCCTATAAACATGATATTTCCCGCCAGTCCTGTTGTACTAGGAAAGCTTTGCAAAAGATCTGAAACTCTACTTTACGGCGGGATCAGAATTAGATTCAATATTTATACCGACTTCGGCGACTTTCTCCTACCTTGCAACTGTCAGATTTCCCTTTTTTGCAGTATGTAACCGGTGCAAACGCAGGCAAGTAAAACGCCTGGCTTAATAATAAACATCCACATAATGTCAGGAATTGAAACATGTTAAAATACTGAATTTTGAGCACACTGTTAAAATCTACCCAACAACGTAATTACATGTGGGGTAAATGGATCTCATTCCGACTGCTTCGGAGTCGACAACAATTATATACACATATCCGGTTATAAGGATTACGTCAATGGGTCGAAGGTCAACTTTGTATAATACCACAAAGAAAATCAAGGGATTGGGGTTCTAACCTGTAATAATATAACACGTATTATATTATTACAGGTTAGAACCCCCATCCCTTGATTTTCTTTGTAACGAACCCATGTGATCCGACCAGCGTGCGGGTAATTATTACCAATGGGTAATCCCGAGTGTCCATGTAAAACATAATCCACATACCTTTAATTCCATTATTTAGATTCCGAGTAATGTATTATTACCACAATAATTCCTGCAATTATGCAAGATAGTTACAAATGTATATTTTCTATGCTTATACACACTCCATATCAGCAAAGAATGTATATCAGCTACCCCACACCCAAGCTAGACTTATGCATATTCAATAGATTATGTAAGGTAACAGATTTTTTAATTAAAGAAATAAACAGTAAAAAGAATAACAGATCTGTTTTCCAACATAAAAAATTAGGCGCCTATCATCGGTGGTAGTTTGAGCGATTTAGTATACAATGTATATATAAGTAGTTAATGGGGGCTGTTTAGGGACTATGAAAATCCCAGTCAAAATGTTCGTGGGGCTGTATAGGGACAATGGGACTTACTATTAATATAGGAACAATAAAGGGAACGGATTCAGTGAGATGACGTCACGGTACTGGAGATTGGTAACAATGTTGCAAGTGGCTGACCTCAATCCGAACCAAAGAGCGGGAAGAAACCCAAAACGTTTGTCGGGACTTAGACATATATAACACATACAACATACAACATACATACATAAATAACTATACAACCGACTAAAAACATTTTTAGGCAAAAAAGCAAATATTTTCGAGGCATATGAGTGGCCATGAAAATGGCCTTTGATGTTTTGTTAACATCATTACGTTAACATATAGGGCATCGCATAGGTCAGTAGTGAAGTGGGGCACCCTACGGACAATGGAAATTCCACTCAAAACACCCCTGGGTCACTCTACGGACAATGGAAATTTAACATGGCGAAAAATCGTGGGTCAATCTACGGACAAGGGGAATTTAACATGGGAATAAATCGTGGGTCACTCTACGGACAAGGGGAATTTAACATGGGATTTTTTTTCTTTAAATTTTAAAAAAAATTTTTTTAAAAAAGGGGTAGGCAATGGAAAGGCTATCTCTTTTCGAGAAATATGGGGGCCCTGAAAAGGGCCTTTGGGTTTTATGTTAATGTATTCATTAACATAAATGGCACCGCATTGGTCTTCTTCTTGTCCTTAGGCTGCGTCTTACTGTTGGTCCGTACATCAGCACTCTTTTCAGGCATCCTTGTCTTTCGACGTAGATCCTACGTATCCACAGGCTGGTGTTTGTCCTGTGGACAACGGTCCACTTCGATCGGACATACATGAGCAAGTCTGTCCGAAACATCATGGAAGACACAAGGGTGGATGACTCAACTGTAGTCCACATCTTGAAGCGACGAGAACAGGTGAATCAATGCATTGAACGGCGCTTATTTATAGGCGGAGGAAGGATTGAAACGGATTGAGTTCATTTACCAATCCGAACACGCGTTACAGAATTCAGTCAGCTCGCATCCAATCCGAAGAGAGCAGTCTGTGACGTCACGTAGTCAATATAGATTCGCTAGCGCTTGTGTGCAGTCAATCTATGCGACAGTGATTCAACATGACGGAAACTCAGAAAACGATCCAGTGGGGTGCACCAGCAGGGGAGACTGCCCAAGGGAACCCGGACTTACTTTCAGAAGAGGTGAATTGGGATTTTGTGGATTTTCTCTCCTCGCAAGAATTTGTTCCGGAACCTTCGTTACTTTCTTCATTACCGCAAGTGGAGAATTTTAGACAGAGACAGAAAGAAGAATTGGAGAAATTTATACAACGACAAAAGGAAGCGGAACAGACTTTTCTCCTACAGCAACAGCAACAAGAAGAAGAGGTAAGAAAAAAACAACAGCAACAACAGCAAGAAGAAGTAGCAGCAAAGAAACAAGAGGGTGAAAATCAAACGGTCACGATACTGTTAGACATTTTAGCGGAGTTAAGAAGTCTGAAACAAATGTATCAGACTTCTTTATCACGACCGAAGAGAATACGACCTTCCCGAGCCAAACATGTCAACCCTGTGACTAAGCCTACCGTACCACCCTTAGTGATTTCAACCCAATCATCATCATCAACATTACGCAGTCCAGAAGTAGGCCTTGGCCGTGGCAAAGGCTTAAGGCAGTTAAAATTGATTGCTTAAACTCACCCCTACACCATGAAGAAAAAAGGCCCTTTTCAGGGCCACTCACATTTCTCGAAAAGAAATACAATTTCAATTTGCCAATAACTCAAAAAAAAAACTCACCCATGTTACCCTTTTAATACGTGTCTGTGTATGAGTGCGTGAGTGTAGCTTCTTATTTTAAAATCACAACTCAAAGACACTTACCTTATATCATTCATTTATTCTTTTCTCCATTTTTTACAATCCAATTCACAATTTATAACACAACACTTTAATGAAAAGTTCATTAATTTCTTCTTTTCTCCTTGTTTAGTCTCTCTGTTTTTTGAATTTCTTCACCGTCACACTCTTTTCCTCTTCTTCCTCCTCGCTTTCTTCCCTTCTTCTTTTTTTCTCCTGTTTCTTTTTCTTCACCTGTCTTCTTTCTTCCTCAGAAGAATCCCTCTCTTCCTCAGAAGAATTCCTCTCTTCCTCTGAAGAATCCCTCTCTTCTTCTGAAGAATTCCTCTTTTCTTCTGACTCCTCTTGTTTCTTTTTTGGGCAATCTGGAGACCAATGTCCTTTTTCTTGACAATGATAACAGGTATCTTGACTTTTGTCTCTTCTAACCCCTTTTTTTCTTTTTTGACGGTCTGGACACTCTGAAGACCAATGCCCTTTCTTCTGACAGATATAGCAAGTATCTTGACTTTTATCTCTAAAGGAAGGAGAGTAGTCCGTAGGCTGGTCTGAAGAGAATTTTCTAATGACCCCTCGCAAAGCTCTGACGAAACGTTCCATCTGGTCAGTCTCTTCCATCGTTGTGCTCGGCTCGAGAGTGAAATGAATAGTGAAAGGACAAGACACACACCCTTTTATATACGCTGGTCTGCTATGACTATAAAGTAGTTTATGGTGTTTGAACTTGAGTCATTTGACTTTTTGCTTTCAAGATGAAACGATCCCATTCATTCGAGAAGAAAGAAGAAAGTAAGAGGCAGAAACGTGATCTATCGCCTCGTACCAGGGCTGAGATCTTGGCACAAATTCATGCCAGTGATTTTGAAGAGGACATGAGTGAACCAGAATTTGAAACCTCTAAACCAAGTTCACCACCCTTAGTCAACCCTGAAAAATACTATTCCATTCGAGAGACGGAAAAGCGCTCCTCTAGAAAATTTAGAACCACGGCTTACAAATACACGGTGAAGTTTAAAGATTTCAAGTCCGAAGTACCGTTAGAGAAAGCAGAAGGGTTCATCACCGGAGTGTGGGATTCTCTGCTCACTGCACTCAAGCGACAATGTCAACCCAAAGAAGACGACCGCTTGAGACTTTCCATACAACACGACGGTTTGAAATCCCCTGTTTGGATCGAGTTTAGCACCCCTGCAGAATTGACCGCTTCCAAAGTCATGGACAAGATTCAACACGTACAACAATCTAATGATCAGTTTGACATCACCGATGGTAAAGCCACACTGGACATGACCCACGTCTCTCCTCCTCAAGGGACTGGACGCAAAAAGATGTTATTGGTGGACGACCTTCGCAACACCAAAACAAGTCTCGTCCGAATTAAGAACCCTCATGACCAGATGTGTTTAGCCCGTGCCATCGTGGTGGGACGAACCTATGCCAACAAGAACGACACGGTAGAATGGAAAAGAACCTGGGACACTATTCAACGTTCCGACCGAGCCAAACAACGAAATGAAGCAGAACTCCTGTTACAACAAGTCGGACTGTCCAAAGACACACCCTGTGGCATTCCTGAGATGCAAAAATTGCAAGATGCCCTAGCTCCACGATACACCTTGAAAGTGCACCCTCAAGAAGTGCGCGGGCCTCTATTGTTTCGAGGCCAAGACTTTAAGGACGGAAAATACATTCACCTTTATCATCACGATGAACATTTCGATACCATTACCAGTATCACTGGATTCCTGGGATATGTTTATTATTGTGAGAAATGTGACTATGGTTATAATAATCGAGAGCAACACAAACATTGTGGATGGAAATGCTCAGGATGTTTGGCCTCTCCACCCTGTCTGAGCGAAGAACCAGTGCCTTGTTCCACTTGTCTGCGCACGTTTGTCAGCCCTACCTGTTACCAACAACATCTGAAGACGCAAGGTTCACAGAAGAAATGCGCTTGTCAACTGCTGAGATTGTGCCCTACGTGTGGACAAGGCATACTTACCAATAATGCCAAGGCACACGTATGTCGAGGAAAGAAAAAATGTCACATTTGTCACCACATCGTGGACTTGGAACACCAATGCTACGTGCAAAAATACCAACCCTCACCAGAGAAAGAGGACGGTCACAAGAAGAAAGGCAATTTCATCTTTTTCGATTTCGAATGCATGCAAGAGACCGGCATTCACATTCCTAATTTTTGCGTGGCTCATCGAGCGTGCGAGAAGTGCATTCAAGAACCTATCTTCAGTCATTGCCCTCACTGCAGCAAGACTCCTGGAGGACGTGAAAAAATCTTTCGGGGACCGAACACGTTAGCCGATTTTGCACAATGGGTCTTAGACCCCATCGACAAGACGTGGAGCCAAGAGGACATCGAACGTTACGGAGATTGTCATCGTCATGCCACGGTGATGGCTCACAATTTCTCCGGATACGATGGACAGTTTCTTTTGAGGTACTATACGGAACAAGGCACCGAGCGTCCTAAAGTGACTTTGAACGGAGCCAAAATCATTTTCATGCAAGTGGGACAAGTACAGTTTAAAGATTCGATGAGCTATTTGGCCATGCCTTTGAGTCGAATGCCTAAAACGTTTGGAATGACAGAAATGGCTAAAGGGTACTTTCCACACTTTTTCAATACGGAAGCCAATCAACACGCCGTTCTACCCCATTTGCCTGAGGCTCACTATTACGACCCCGACAACATGCGTACCGAACAACGAGAAGCTTTCTACGCTTGGTACCAGGCTCACGCTTCGGACCCTTTCGACTTTCAGGAAGAAATGCTAAAGTATTGTCGTTCCGACGTGGACATTTTACGGCGTTGCTGTGGAAAATTTCGAGAACTGTTCATGGAACACGGAGGGGTCGATCCTTTGAAAGAAGCTTGCACCATTGCCAAAGCGTGTTCCTTAGTGTATCGACAACGATTCATGCCTGAAAACACCGTGGCTGTCATCAGTCCTCAAACGACCCACTTTGTCAAACGTCAATACTCGGTCAAAGCCCTACGTTGGTTACATTACTTGTGCGACAAGGAAGACAAGTGGATTCAGCATGCCCGCAACGGAGGGGGTGAAAAGACCATTGGAACATATTCGGTCGATGGCTGGGACTTAGAAAACCCCAAGATCGTGTACGAGTTTAACGGTTGCTTATTTCACGGATGTCCCGTCTGTTACCCTGACCGTGGTACTAAAAATCAGTTTTTGCAACGAACCATGGAAGACTTGTACCAGGACACTTGTCAGCGACGCCTAAAGTTAGAACAGGAAGGATACCAAGTGGTGGAAATGTGGGAACACGAGTACGATCACCGTATGAAAACCGATCCCGAGTTTAAACGTCTCGTGGAAAGTTACCAGTTCATGGACCCGCTGAACCCGAGGGATAGTTTGTACGGAGGAAGGACCAATGCCACCTGTTTGCTGTACCAAGCCGACGAAGAGAAAGGAGAAGAAATCAAATACTTGGACGTGTGTTCGCTGTATCCCTACGTGTGCAAATATTGTCGCTTTCCTGTAGGGCACCCGCAATTGCTGACGGAACACATCGACCTGAAAAACATTCGACAATACGAAGGCTTGATCAAGTGTAAAGTTTTGCCTCCCACGAACCTATACCATCCCGTCTTACCTCACCATTGTCAAGGCAAACTGATGTTTCCATTGTGCCGTACTTGTGCCGAAACGTGCAACCAAGACCAACCTTGTCAGCACACCCAGGAAGAACGGGCCTTGACGGGAACCTGGGTCAGCGTAGAATTGTTCAAAGCTCTGGACATGGGATACCAACTGTTAGAAGTGTACGAAATTTGCCACTTTCCCAAGACACAACAATACCACAAGGGTGATCCCAGTCAGAAAGGCATTTTCGCAGACTACGTGGATGCCTTTTTGAAACTGAAGCAAGAAGCCAGCGGCTATCCTTCCTGGTGTCACACTCCCGAAGACCAAATACAATTCAAAGAGAAATACTACGAACAAGAAGGCATCTCTTTAGACCACATCGAGAAAAACGAAGGCAGGCGATCGTTTGCCAAAGTGATGTTAAATTGCTTGTGGGGTAAAATGGCACAACGACCGTGTTTACCCAAGACGGAATATTTGACAGAACCTTCCCGCTACTTCCAGATGATTCACGACAAAACCAAATACATGAAACACGTGGACGTCGTTCGAGAGAATTTGATCTTGGTCAATTACGAAGAAGATCTGGACTTTGTACAAGACGACCCTTTTGGAAATGTCATCATTGCGGCTTACGTGACAGCCCATGCTCGCTTAAAATTGTACGAAGCTTTAGAACTGTTAGAAGAACGCGTCCTGTACTTTGACACGGACAGTTGCATTTACATCCATCACCCGATTCAACATCACCCTAACATCGAAGGAGACCGTTTAGGAGCCTGGACAGACGAGCATCCCGACGACAAGATTCTAAGTTTCGTCAGTGGCGGTCCCAAAAATTACGGCTACCAATACCGGGACAAACAAGGAGAAGTGCACACGACGTGCAAAGTGAAAGGACTGACTCTGAATTATCGTACCAGTCGAGTGGTCAACTTTGGGGTATTGAAAGAAGCCTTGCAATCGGGAGAGGATGGAAACTTTAAAGTGACCACCTTTCAACCGAACAAGATTGTACGTTTACCCACTCACCACATCGTCAGTCGGCCCTTGGAAAAAGTCTATCAAATCGTGTACCAGAAGCGAGTTCGACTTCCCAATCATTTCACCTTACCGTATGGACACGTTGGTATAAAACATTGGTTGTAAGAGGATAGTTACCCCACCAGAAAGATGACTTCGCCACAGCAAGAATCGAGTGAGAAACCCGATGAGAACTCCAAGTTCAAACCCTACCATTTTCCAGTCTTCTTACCTGACTATTGTGATTGTGCCCGTCGATTGGACACGTTTCAGAAATGGTCTACGGATAGGGAAGGATTACCTTCTTCGCATGTTTTAGCTAGAACAGGATTTGTCTACTTGGGACCTGAGTCAGGATTGGGATACGAGGTACAGTGTTTCGCTTGCGGACTGAAGTTACGAATGGATCTATGTATCTATAAAGATTCAGCTATTCTGGAACATACTCGATGGTCTCCGCACTGCCCTTACCTTTCTATGGCCTTTCCACCCATCACACTACGGTACAATGTTGACGGTACCTTAGAGACGGTACCTTCCAGAACAGGACATAAAAAACGTAAAAAAGGAAAGATGTACAAGCTGGAGACTGCATTGCGACTAGTATAAAAAAGGGGCTATGGTCAAGATCGATAGTTCATTGTGACTACCAAGACCGAGCGAACAAGATGAATACTTTGAAAAAGACATCGTTTCAGTTTGGGGATTGTAAAAAAGTTGTATCTTCCTCTAGTGTGACTAATATTGGATGGATAAGACCCATGCATTGCGACGGAAAATGTCCGGAAGGAAACTGCGATTGTCCATGTGGTTACCATTGTAATTGCGTAACGGAGTTTGCAGACGAGTGCGATTGTGAGCCTTGCGATGGGACCGATGCTGTACCTTGTGACCTGAGCGATGCCGTAAAGCATCATGGGAACTTTAGTACCCCTACCCCTATCATGGAAAGTGATGCTGTGCGTGTCAGACCTGTGGGATGCGAAAGTGATGCTGCTCGTCCTCTTGGACATTTTACTGGGTTTCGTTTTAAAGGGGAATGTCCACCTTCACGTCTACCCCCTTACGGATGTCATCCAGCCCTGAGCAAACTCCTACCTATGTCACTCAACCCTCATCGAAACGAACCTGTGAAAGACGAATATTCGTTTCCTGTGCGTTCGTCGGAATACTGCGACTTTGAAAATCGTCTTCAATCGTTCAAAGGAAAATGGCCAAAGTATCTGGGAGGACCGACCCCCGAAGAATTAGCCAGAGCCGGATTTTTCTACTTGGGCGAAGGAGATAAAGTCAAGTGTTTCAGTTGCGGTGTGTCACTTCACCACTGGGAACCGCAAGATTCGGCCTACGTAGAACATGCTCGATGGTCACCGAATTGTCATTACTTACCCTTAGTGGGACCGAGACATTGAAGTAACTTTTTTTACCATAATCATCTGTTCATGGATACTTTACAAGAGAACATTCGTGCTTTGCCTGTGGAGTTGAGAGAACGCATTTATCGAGAACTGGTCAAAATACAAGTGAAACGTAAAGAACAATTGCATCCGATACGTCACCGGTGTTTGAACCACTGGTACCTGAAGGCTATACAAGGACTGATTCAATTGAAAGTGTTCCATTGGACAGACATTGATCAACGACCTCCTGGTTATAAAAAGGAATGGTTTGGTATTGACGATTCTATCTACTACATTGTAAACGTACTGCATCGAATTCCAGAGGAAGAGTTAACGAATTACCAACATCTTAAACACAATGTCAACTTAGTGAAAGAGGAAACTTCTGAACGAATTGTAATGTGTAGATTAGTGACTCAACGATTTAAATTCGACACTGAAGTGAAACCATGTTTGTGCAAAGAATACATTTCTTGTGTCAGACCAAAGAGGATTTAGTATGACCTATTCATGGATACTTTGCTAGAGAACATTCGTGCTTTGCCTGAGGAGTTGAGAGAAAGGATTTACCGAGAGCTGGTGAAAATACAAGTGAAACGTAAAGAACAATTGCATCCGTTACGTCACCAGATCTTTAACCACTGGTACCTGAATGGTATAAGAGAACTGATTCGTCAGAAATTCTTTCAATGGTCAGACATTGTTCAACACTTTGAGGTCGCTAATGATCGACATGTTCATAATTATGGTTACTTCGAGATTCACCTAGTGCAACGCATTGAGGAAGACAAGTTAAAGGATTACAAACATATTTTACGTGGAATCTACTTAGAGGAAGAGGAAACACCTAAACGAACTCTGACGTTTCGGTTACAGTATGCAAGATTTAGATTCCCTACTGGAGAACGAAGATCTCTGGCTAGAAAGTACGTCTATTGCATCCGAAAAAAAGAGAATATAAAAACAGGCTGCCATGCCACGGTTTATGTCACATGTCATCCAACAGATTCCGTGGAAGGAACTCAATGACCATATTCAAACCGTGGATCATTACCATCAATCATTACAACAACTATATCCATTCAATTTTGGACGACAAGTGGTGTGTGTCTTAGTGACTTGTTTTCTGGGATTTCGTTTACCAGCCGATTCTTTGTGGACTCTTTACGATCAGTACTTACCACCTCCATGGCCTTAAATGGCCACGAAAAACTCCTTTTGTTCAAAGCCTTGCGTTTTCATCTGGATACTTCTCGACCTCAACAGGAAAAAAAGATTCGTCAACTTTTAGCAACCCAAGACGTGTATGACGATGTGTGTGTAGCTTGTGACTTACACCCTCATTGGACAGATGTTCGTGATTGGAAAAAGGGGGGTTTTGAGGCTTGGACCCAAGAAGTGGCCCAGTATGCACAAGAGTTGTTCAAGGAAAAAAGTTACTTTTCAACCCGTGTTAGTGACGGTGCCAGAAGAACCCGTCACCGAGAACAACCACTCGCTTCAGGACAGGACTGTCATGGACATGCCTGAAAGGTCATTCCGGGAGGACACTTGTGTGACAATACCTCATGTAGAGACTGTAAGAACATTACACACTGTTCCTAGGACATCTTGGTTAACCAAAACATGTTGTACAGACACTTGTTTATATTCCACTTTGATCGCTTTGCTGTGTTTTATATTCCTGTACATCACTATTTGGGTTGTATGTATTTTTGTCTTTCGTGTTCATATTTGAAACATTCAATAAACGTGTTCTGAAAAAGTATATAAACTCTTGTCTTGTTTGTTTTTTCGTGTCACAAGTGACATTTCTCATACCATGGCTACCTCTGCTGTCTCTGCTCCCTCTTCCTCTACTGTCAAAGTCATCGACGAACACTTAGATCGTGCCAGTTGGGAGGCTTTGTATCTTCGCCATCCCTTTAACATGCTCATTGCTGGACCTAGCGGTTCAGGCAAAACCGAATTCGTCAAACGTTTGATCGAACATAAACATCATTTGATCGATCGGCCCCCTCAACGGATCGTGTGGTGTTACAAAGAGTGGCAATCGGCGTACAACCTCTTGCGAGAAAGTCAAGGCGATTCCATCGTGTTTGTGGAAGGCATTCCTAAAGAAGACGATGGCATCGTCTCTGACTCCCGTCTAACCCATTTGGTCATTTTCGACGACATGTTAGGAGAAGACGAAGAAGAAATTAAATTGTGGTTTACGCGCAAAGGGCATCACCGTAATGCCAGTGTCATTTACATCACCCAAAATTTGTTTCAACAAAGTAAAGCCCATCGCACCATCAGTCTCAATGCGCATTACGTGGTCTTGTTTAAAAGCCCTCGAGATAAATCGCAAGTGCAAGTCTTAGCCAAACAGTTAGGAACGCCTTGGCTGACTCAGGCGTACGACGATGCCACTCAAACGCCACACGCCTATTTACTCGTCGATTTGAAACCTACGACTCCCGAGGATTTGCGATTTCGTACCCACTTGTTTCACCACTGGTGCCAAGACGGAGGGCCTGTCCTGTACACGTCTCCGTCCTCGACTTCATTTCACTCCCCATAAAAAAATCTATAAAAACCTCAGACCCTTTTTCGTCTGTCTCACACAGTGTGAACATGACGTCCCTTCAGTCACATCTTCCCGTCAAATTGATTCGTGCCTTGTATGGCATCAGTCGAGAAAAAGATCCACAAACACGAGCTCGTGTCTTAGAAGCTAGTCTCAAAGAAGTCTTACGATGGTTCACGGTGACGGCACGTCAATTACTCCAAGGAATCATTCAGATTCCTCATCAAACCCAACGCTTTTTCGATCGAAACAAAGTCGCTTTGGTCCAACTGGCCGATCCCCGCATCGACACTCAAACCAAAAAACAAATCATTTTGAAACCTGGAGGGAGCGGTACTCTAGGAGGGGTCATCATTCGCTCACTCTTAAGATGGGATCCTAATGCCCCCAAAGTTATCCCCAAGACAAAAGTCCAACGAAGCCCCAAGAAGAAAAAGAAAAAGACCAGGTCCCCAAGAAGAATAACTTCTCCAGTGGCAGGACCCTCCTCTTACCAGACACCACCACCATCACCCCGGAAAAAGAAAAGAAGCCCCCAGAAAAAGAAACAGAGAAAAAGTCCCCAGAAAAAGAAAAGTCCACAGAAGAAGAAGAAGAAAACTAGTCGCAAGAGAGGCACTTCGGCCAGGACGCAACCTTACACTCGCAAGCCACGACCTGCCACAGCGTCTCCGGCAGCCTCACGTTTGTCCACTTCTCCGTTGATGTCACCAGGAACTGAAGAGTACTTGGAGACGTTGATCACACCAAGAACTTCTCCGTTGATGACCCCCAAAAGAACTTCCCCAGTGGCAGGACCTTCCAATTTAGCGGCAGTGGCTGCTGCTCACAAAGTACCTTCTCCCAAAATCAAAGTCCATGAAAGATCGGGCATGTTACAAAGTTTACTGGATTTGTCCAAGCAAGAACTGGCTCGATTTAGTCCGTTACGTACCCCTGCACGACGTGTCATGCCTGTCCTCAAACTGATAAAACGTAAAGACAATCAGTGGCGACGAGTTCCAGTATAAAAAGACCTGTGACCAAGTCGGGGGTATCAGTGAACTTGTAAAAGATGTCACCTCCAAGAAGCCACAAAAGAAAGAGACAAAGGCAGACGCGTCATCCGACAAAGCGCTTAGCCAAGCATCGACGTTACCCTAAAAAAAGACACAGTCGTTCCAAGAAAAAGAGGCGTCAACAAAGGGGAGGATTCCTTGGCGATTTTCGGAAAAACATTGTCACCTTTATGACAAAGCGATAGTCCCAGAAAAAAAAGATAAAAGGGTGTGCGTTAAGTCATCGACGTTAGTGTCTGTTCGGTGAATGTCCCGGAACCCACAAGCAAAAATGTCACCCTCCAGAAAACCCCAAGGAAAAAAAAGGAAAGGACTGCCACCACGTTTAGCCAAACATGGGGACCTGTTATCTGTCCTGTCCAAAGCTTCTCCACCCCTACGAAAAAAACTCATTCAAACGGCCTCCAAAGAGGTCATCGATACCGTGTGCGAATGTTGTTTGAACGTTTTGAAAGGCACGATCCCTTTGTCCAAACACCAGAAACAATGCTTAGGCAAACATCGTCACGTTCTTCGGAAAATGGTTCAAAAGAAAATTCCCATTCGTCAAAAAAAGAAGATGTTGGTCCAACGTGGAGGCATTTTACCTCTCTTGTTAGGCCCCATACTAAAAGGAGTCTTGGGAACCATGTTGGGAGGACTGATGGGAGCAAGATAAAAAGGCCTTCGGAAGTCCCAAGATCTCAGAATCGACCCCTGACAACCCCATGGAAGGACGAAAACTAGCTTTAGTGCCTTACAAACGATGGATGGAATACCATCGGTGGCAAGAACAGCGCACCCCGCATTTACCTCCCAATCCCAATTTGAGCGAGATGTCCCAGTTACAACACGAACTGCAGTCCTTGATGGATCGCCAAGATTTGTCCGAAACAGAAAAATCGCAAAAGTACAGTCAACTCTTGCAACGACTGCAACTCTTTCACCAGAAAGCTTTAGACGAAACAGCTCTACCCACTTTGAAAGATTTTAAGACCTTGATGAAAAGTCCAGCACCATCACCAGTACCAGTACCAGTACCACCAGTACCCGTGACCAAGACAGAAATAGGAGAAGAAGAGGAAGGGTTTCAAACTCCACCAGAAAAAGTACGCAAGTTAACAACACCACCTACCTCCAGAATTGGATGGATTAAAAAGATGATGGCCACCCCTTCTTCCTCACAAGAGAAAAAGAAAGTGAAGACAGAAGTGAAGACAGAAGTGAAACAAGAACCGATATCCCCCGCTCAGACATCCTTCTCCTCTTCGACACCTATTGCCGGTCGCACACGCAAAGCCTTGCAATCCAAGAAAATACCCCAAGAGAAAATACCCCAAGAGAAAAAGAGTAGCCTCTTCCAAGAGTGGGTGCCTTATTAACACATCAACCAACACAAAAAATGGAAAAAGTCTTAGCCAGCATTTACTACGATCCCTCCCATCCTGCAGGTTACGCAGGAGTTCAAAAATTGTATCGTGCTGCCAAAACTCGACTGAAAAGTCTCCGTTTACCTCAAGTGCAACGATGGTTACAAGAACAAGCTACCTACACTTTACACAAACCCATTCGACGCAAGTTTGCCAGAAGTCGCACCCGAGTGGAAGGCATCGATCATCAATGGCAAGCCGATTTAGCCGATGTCTCTCATTTGGCCAGCTACAATCGTGGTTACAAATATTTGTTTTGTGTCATCGACGTCTTTTCCAAATTTGCCTGGGTCGTGCCCTTGACTTCCAAATCCAGCAGCGAGTTAGTGCGAGCCCTGCAACGGGTGTTGAAACAAAGCGGTCGTCGCCCTCTTCGATGGCAAACGGACAAAGGCACCGAATTTCTGAACCAAGCTTTCCAAAAAGAATTAAAGAAACGTGACATTCATTTTTTTACCACCGAGAATCCCGAAACCAAAGCCAGCATCGTGGAACGTTTTCAACGCACTTTGAAAGAACGCATGTGGAAATATTTTACGCATCACCACACTCTGAAGTACATCGACATCTTACCGCACCTGGTGCAAGCGTACAACCAATCTTACCATCGAAGCATCGGACGTGCCCCGCAAGACGTGACTCCCGACAACGAAGTGCTGGTGTTTGAGCGCCTGTTCGGTACGTCCCCGACGAGGGCTGTCCCCAAGAAAAGTGGAGAGTTGACCGTGGGAGATTGGGTGCGCATTGGCAAAACCAAACGCACTTTCGACAAAGGTTACTTACCTAACTGGACGACCGAACTGTTTCGCGTCACTGGACGAGTACATGGCCGTCATCCTGCCGTCTATAAATTGGAAGACATGAACGGAGAAGTACTCAAAGGAACGTTTTATTTGCCCGAGTTACAACGTGTCACCAAAAAAGAAGACGACGTGTACGACATCGAAAGCATTCTCGAACGCAGAACCCGTAAAGTGGGCAAACGACGTGTCAAAGAAGTCAAAGTACGTTGGAAAGGATATCCACCCAGTTTCGATTCTTGGATCGACGCTTCGCAAGTCATCGACTATAAAAAGAAGAAGTGACCATCATGCCCTTTCACACAGCAGCAGACGCAGCTACGTCGACCAGTCCTTCTTCCCCTAGTTCTTCTGTGCAAGATTTACAAAAACAACCCTTGTGGGTGTGGTGTGGAGAACGTGTGCCTAAAACGCAAATCGTCTTTTTCTGCCAAATCTTCGTGGTGTATTGTGTCATCGGGGCAGCCATCGCCAATTTGAGTTTGCAACAAGGAGACAAACAATTGTGGACCATTTTATTGAGCAGTTGCATCGGTTACCTGCTTCCTAATCCCTCCCTGAAATTCTCCTCGAACGGGAACGTTGTGTCCAGTGCCAGTGCCAGTCACCACTTCAACAACCACAACCAGAACCCCATTTTGGGCGGAGACACGCCTCTGACATCCACTAATATTCCCTCGGACAGCCACAGAACTCTGGAATTATGAGTCACCAAAACCAATTTTACTTAACCTTACCCAGTGACAGTTCCATGGAGGTGTTTCCCCACAACACGTTGTGCTGTTACACGGCCAAATTACCTCAGGCCATCCCCTTAGATCACGAAGCCCATTGGGAAGTGGCTTTAGTGGAAATCATTCACCCGACCCAAGTCCTCAATGTCCTTCCCAATCAAAATTTTTTTCATGTGGAAGTTCATGACGAGTCATTGCAACAGGAGTTGAATAAGAAAGTCACGTATGACAATAAAATCTATAATGAGAAAACTCAAAAATGGACCTACCACTTTTTCATTCCCCCAGGTTATTATTTCAGTGGTCAACATTTGGTCAACGTCATATCTGCCAAGTTTAATGGCGTGTTTGGGAAAGCTTTGGAGCATGCCAAAATAAGTGTCACCATGGAGTACCACAAAGTAGCTCGTCGCTTCTCGATGAGATTTGAGCGGAGTAAAATCATGTCCATTTTATTTTGTCCTGAATTGTTTGACATGTTGGGCGGAGACATGAACCTGAGAATGAGCATACTCAAGAACAACGAATTACCCATCGTTTACGACAACGAGTCTTTTAGCAAGTTGTTTCGTACCCCAGTAGAACTGAACCAAGGACTGAATTTGATGTTCGTGTACTCCGATGCGGTGGAGTACAACGTGGTGGGACACACCTCCGTACCGTTACTGCGTGTCATTCCTTTCAAAGTGGATTCTGCCGCGAACGCTGACGAGGAAGGTGGAAACACTTACCACGTTCACCGCGAATTTGTCCATCCTCACTATTTGCCAGTCAGCAAGTCGTATTTGGACACGGTCAACATTACTATAAAAGGAGATTTGGGACAAAATATTCCATTCACCAAAGGAAAAGTCACGGTGAAACTCCATTTTCGAAAACGGTTCTCTCACGATTCGTAAGTAAGTCATGTATCCAGTGTACCAAGGGGTTGCACGACAGCGAGGACACGGTTTAGGAGACATGTTAAAATCGGCCTTTCGTTCGGTGGCCCCGGTGTTGAAACCGATGGTGACACGCGGATTGCACGCCTTGAAAGATGCGGCACTGACGCAAGGCAAAGAATTTCTCCAAAATGTCATCATCGACAAACAAAACCCTAAAGAAGCCTTCATGAGGGCAGGCAAAAATGTCCTGCTGCAAACGGGTAAAGACATTTTAGGCCGACGAGACACACCTATAAATGCCCTGCACGCTACCGAGTCAGGCATTCAGCAAGGACAAGGCAGAAAGAGACGACGAAGAAAACACCCTTTCACCAGACTTCAAGCTAGAAAAGCCAAGAAAAGAAGAACCGTTCGAGACTTAGACGTTTTCGATTATTGAGACACAGAAAAAATGATGCACCGAGAGTCATGTGCTTGTTCCAAGACGGAACTGGATATGTTTGCCATGCCCCCCACCATGATGACGATGCAAGAATCCCAGTGGGTGGAATTTCATCCCGTCTCCTCTTTGACGGATTCCGCTCCCATCGAGTTCGAAATCAAAGGACAACCCGAAGATTACATCGATCTGAATAGCAGTTACCTGTATTTGAAAGTCAAAGTGATCAAAACTGACAACACCAATCCTGGAGCCAATGATAGGGTAGCGCCCGTCAACAATTTCATGCATTCCTTGTTCAGCGAAGTGGACTTGTACTTGAATAACAAACTGGTCAGCAGCAGCATGGATACTTACCCATATCGTGCCTACTTGGAAAATCTCTTGACGTACGGAAAAGAAGCCAAGAATACTCATCTGGATGCTTGCGTGGTATGGAAACCTGACACGGCAGGTGCAGGCACGTTTAGCGACACAGCCCTGACAGAAGATGACAATCCTCACAATGTGGGGTTTAACACTCGTAGAACTAAAATTTTGCAAGGACGTAGTTTAGAACTGATGGATCGTTTGCATTTGGACATGTGGTTACAAGAAAAGTATTTACTGAACGGAGTTGATATTCGCCTGAGACTGAATCGTAGCACTGCCGCTTTCCATTTGATAGCCCATGCCAACGAATACAAACTGTTATCCAAGAAGCCAGACTTTACGTACGCCGTGTGGAAGTGTTACCTAAAGTGGGAAACGACATCAGTCAGACATTGAGCAGAACGACCGCCAAGTATCCCATAAGACGTGTGGAAGTGAAAACGTTCACCATTCCTGTTGGACAGCGATCCATGATCGAAGATCATCTGTTCCAAGGACAGTTACCCAAGCGTTTGATCGTTGGTATCGTCAGGAATTCAGCTTTCAATGGACTTCATAACGAAAATCCTTTTGAGTTTCGACACTCTAGCGTGTCCAAAATCGAAGTCAGTCGTGACGGCAAGACCTTGTGTACACGACCCTTTGAGCCTAACTTTGCCCAGAACAATTACTTGAGATCGTACTTGTCCCTGTACGAAGCCACCGGACAGTTAGGAACCAATACCAGTCACGGTATTACGTACGAAGATTATGCAGGAGGCTATGCTTTGTGGGCCTTTGATTTCACTCCAGACCAAGGCAGCGACGAGGGACATTTCCACCCTATAAAATCTGGCCAGATTCGTGTGGAAATTCAGTTTGCAAATCGAGACCCTGCTGATCCAACGTTGAACGTGATCCTGTATGCAGAATTTGACAATACCATAGAAATCAACAGTTTGAGAGAAGTCATTCTAGATTACTAGAAGTCATGGAAGACTGTTATCCCTCTTTACCTAGTGAAGAAACTTTGGACATGAAATGTGAGGAGACCGTGGAAGGAGAATCCCAAGACAAAGACGAAGAAATTGTCATGATGAAGTCGAGATGGCCAGAACAAGAAGCCCATTTAGTCTCCTGTTTTGCCAAACACTTGGTCGACAAAATGACGGAATTGATCAAGAAAAATTGTTATGGATGTCAAAACGATCATCCCAGTCAAATTCAACACGATAAATGCCTGATGTTGAGTCAAGAAGAAAAATTGGACGAGTATCTGGACGAAGCTTGGAGTCTCATCTCAAACAAAGACGTGTTGCACCAGTGGTATAAAGACTTGCGTGAACATTCTTGTCCACCATTAACCACTCAAGAGATCCATCGTATCGAAGCTCTCCTGAATCAGAGTGAGGAAACAGAACGAATAACCGTTTATTCGTCAGACATTTTCAAGCAAAAAGTCAGAATCGAATTGACGACTTATTATTACCTGTGAAGAAGAAAAAAAACACAAATCAATGGATACCTGGGAACTTTATTACCTTTTGAACCATAGTTCGTATACGGCTTCTTGGAATCCTGTCGTCTGTGCTAAAGATGAACTCCCTCATCGCAAACCTAAAGACCATCAAGCTTACGTGATCAACACGGACGAAAGTCATCTCCCAGGAACCCACTGGGTAGCCGTCTACTTTCCTCAAGAAGGATGTGTGGAATATTTCGATTCGTACGGATTGCCCCCTTTGGAAGACGATATCATCGACTTTATGAGAAGAAATGCTCAAACCACCCGATTCAATAACGTGAAATTACAAGGCACAGATTCCTTGGTGTGTGGACAGTACTGTGTGTATTTTCTGCATCATCGCAGCCTGGGCTATTCCTTAGAACATTTAGTGACTCATTTCGATCCTCGTTCTTCTGCTAGAAATGATGTGAAAGTAGATCGATGGTTTTGTGACCATTATGCTTATCTTTTGTCTCAAGCTAGGAAACGTAGTGTCCATCAATGGCCTAATGATTTCCAACAGTGGAAATCACAATTTCATTCACAACGTTGTCAGCCCTGTTTAAAGTAGATTGTCAATTGAGAAAAAAGTTTGTGATTTGAAAAAATTATTTGATGTTATAGTGTTGGATTATTGTTAAAAATGTTAGAGTTGTTGTTTAGTGTTAAGTGATTTTTGAATAAAAAATGTTGTGTTTTGAAAAAATGCTTTTGTCTTTTGTTTAGCTATAAGAATGTTGAATTGATGCTCTTTCATTTCTTACTATCCCTCTCATGACAATCACTGAACGTTGCGACTCGAAAACCGTGTGGGGGATGTTTTCCTTCACGTCCGCGCTTTCACTTTAAGAACCGGGTTGTTCCCAGTCTAACCATCCATTGTCGACTCATCCTCCTACGAAGATGTGCTCCAAACTAGCTAAGCTCAACGAAGCCTACGTGAATTTGCATAGGGTCAGACACAGTCTGATACCGAAACCAGAAGAAATAGAGAACGTGAGAATGTTAAAAATCACTGAAGACCTGATAGAAGAGCTCTTCAGAGAAGAAATGAACAGGGAAAAAGAAGAATGGACGGAGAAGTACAGACTTCAGAGACAGCAGCAACAGCAGCAACAGCAACAACAGCAGCAGCAACCTGAAGCTGACAGAGGCTTTGTCGATTGTCGTATCGACACCAAAGAATTCTTCTTCTCTTTCCGAAGAAGCAGACCTATCGCCAGAAAGTCTATCCTCAGAGGACATCGCATTCTTAGAAACTAAAAATAATGCCATAGCAAACAAAAACAACAAAAAAACAGCCCTTTTCAGGGCTACCCCAATACTCTAGAAAAGAAGTAACGATCGATTTGTCAATGTGTGTAGGTAGAGTAGTGTGAAAATAAACACTAACTCTTTCTTAAAAATTTTGAGGGTATGTGTTAGTGTTTGTAAGTGATAAAGTAGGTTGGTGTGGATAGTAGATTAAAATGATGTAGTTTGTTTTTTTTGGGCTGCTTGAGGTGTATATTTGGGGTTAGATTGGATTGCTTTGAGTATGTGGATAGTCTATTGAAGTGATGAGTAGCATAAAAAAGTGAGCGAGTGTTTCTTTTAGGTCCGCGCGTTGTTGTTGTTTTTTGGTCATGATCTAGGTAAGATGAATTTTATGTTTTTAGGGGGATGTTTTCCTTCACGTTCGCGCTTTCAGTATAAATTGAAACTCGTTCGGCAGTCCAACTACCCTTGTTGATTGATCAACACAGCCAGAAGAATGACTAGCAGAATAGTGAAACTGTTAGAACTCCAGATGCACCTGGAATATGCCAGGCGGATAGTAAACGAACTATCAGCGGAGGCTATCGTAGAAGAAGCAAGAATAAAGAAGGAAGAAGAGGAGAGAAGACAGAGGGAAGAGGAGGAAAAGAAAAGAGAAGAGATGATGTCGTTTAATATTCCTGAAACAGAGGATTGGGCTGCTGAAGCGAATCATCCTCCCTCTGCGCTCCCCAGAAGAAAGGTGAAAGAAGACTGGGGAAGAAGATGCGTGTGCGGCGCAAGGCCAGGAAGGTGCAACCATTAGATAGGTGCATCTAGAGTTTAAAAAAACAGCCCTTTTCAGGGCTACCCAATAGTCCAGAAAAGAAATAACTATTAATTTGCCAATGTGAGTAGGTAGAGTAGTGTGAAAATAAACACTAACTCTTTTTTAAGATAGTGTGAGGGTATGAGTTTGTGTTTGTAAGAGCTTAGGTATGTTTGTGTGAATAGTAGATTATGGGTTTCTTAGCGTATGTGAAGAGTAAAGTTAGGGTTTTATTATATGAAATGAGAAAGTAGGGGGATGTTTTCCTTCACGTACGCGCTTTGTTTGGTCATGATCTAGGTAATATTAATTTTATGTTTTTAGGGGGATGTTTTCCTTCACGTTCGCGCTTTAAGTATAAAACTAACAGTGTTTGCCATTGGAGCCCATTCTACGGAATAAGCAAACAAGAAGATGCCAGCAGCTTCAGCTTTGTACAACAACCTTATGGGAAGTTGGTATTGGATGGTGGATGGATTGAATGTAGCAGAAAGGCTTGAACAGGAATGGAGGCATGCAGTGACAAAAGACTTCGTCTCAAGACAAGTAACCAGCCTCCACTTAGCCATCGATATAGTAAAAGAAATGATAGAGGATGAGGAGAAGAGAATCAGAGGTTTAATTAACCCACCGTATGTGAAAGTGGGTAAGTTGAAAGAAGCGATAGTTTATGTGACAAGTGTAAGGTGTTTTTTAGAAGACATTCTGGAATGGACAGATTGGTCTTTTGTGAAGTGGGGCTTAGACAAGCTTAAGAAAGCGGAAGAAGTAATGAGGAATGTGCTGACCGAAGAGGTCAAGAAGATCAAAGAAAAGTGGTCAAAGGAAAGAAAAGAAGAAGAAAATAGAAAGAAAAAGGAAGAACTAGAGAAACTAAATGCAAACTGGATGAAAATCCAAGAGAAGTTCCGAGCCATGGGTCACCCGGACTGGTTGCCGGAAACAGAAAAGAAAAAGAAGAAAGGAATGATGGACAAAATAAGAGGATGGTGGAAGAAGTTAAGAAGTTAAAAGAAGAAGAAGAAAAAACCCAAAGGCCCTTTTCAGGGCCCCCATATTTCTCGAAAAGAGATAGCCTTTCCATTGCCTACCCCTTTTTTAAAAAAATTTTTTTTAAAATTTAAAGAAAAAAAATCCCATGTTAAATTCCCCTTGTCCGTAGAGTGACCCACGATTTATTCCCATGTTAAATTCCCCTTGTCCGTAGATTGACCCACGATTTTTCGCCATGTTAAATTTCCATTGTCCGTAGAGTGACCCAGGGGTGTTTTGAGTGGAATTTCCATTGTCCGTAGGGTGCCCCACTTCACTACTTAGGTCTTCTTCTCTTCCTCGAACTGCTTGTTACTTCTGGACCGTAGATGAGGACTCGCTTCAGACAGCCTTCTCTCTCCACATTAATTCTTCTTTTCCAAACCTTCGTATCGGTGATCCGGATAACTCTCCATGATGATCTGATACACATGGGTAAGTCCGTGCGGAACAGCATTGACGATACGAGGGTAGATGATTCAACGTTTGCCCACATCCTGTGACGAGAACAGGTGAAGGTAATGCAGTGTACTGTGGTTATTTATAGTGGTAGAGCGGATCGAAACGGACTGGGGATTTTTTTTTTTTTAACCTATCCTAACACGCGTTACGAAATTCAGTCACAGCGTGGAGTCTGTCTTCCAATCCGAAGAGAGCTGACTGTGACGTCAGAGTCCCTATATAGATGTGCTTGCGTCTGTGCGCAGTGAATCAATGCAACAGAGTTTTCAAACATGAAAGAGACTAAGAAGACGAAGAATTGGGGTGCACCGGCAGTGCAGACGAGAAGCGATGGCATAGCAGCGACTCCCAAAGTTAACAGACTCCTACTTCCGGAAGAGACCGATTTTAATTTTAATTGAGACTTAGTTGATTTTCCCACTTCTTCGCAAGAATTCGTTTCGGTACCAGCACCTTCTGCACCTTCTGCTTCCTTGCCACACGTCGAAGATTTTAAACAGAGACAGAAAGAAAAATTGGAGAAATTATTACAGCAGCAGAAAGAAGCAGAACAAGCTTTTCTCCTTCAACGGCAACAGCAAGAAGAAGAAGAAGCAGAAAAGAAGGAAACGGCAGGAAGAAGAAGAAGCGAAGAAACAAGTCTAGGAGAGAAGGAGGACAGTGAAAGTCCAACGGTGACGGTACTCTTAGACATTTAGACATTTTGGCAGAGTTAAGGAATCTCAAAGAAATGTAAAAGACTTCTTTAATGCCACCCAAGAGAAGAAGACCTTCCCGGGCCAAACAGTCAAACCCCGTCCACACACATGCTACGCATGAGATGCCAAAACTTGTGATTTCAACCAAATCGTCGACAGGAGCAAGTCTACAAGTAGGCCTTGGTCGTGGCAAGTGCTTAAAGCAGTTAAAGCTAATTATGTCCCGTTCCTGTTTTTTTAATTAAAAAAACAAACATCCCACAGTCTTTTTCAGAGCCACCCACTTCACTCGAAAAGTGATACTATTCAATTTGCCAAAATCTATTAAAACTACAAATCCCTTTTCTACCCAAATGATGGTTGTATGTGAATACGTGACTGTAGGCGCTTTTTCTAAAAAAATCAGAACTAAGAGACACTTACATTTTTTTTGTCTGGTCTATTCTGGTGCAAATTTTACAATCCAATTCACAACACAACACTTAAAAAAATTCAGAGACTTCTTCTGTGTCTTTGTTCACTCTCTATGTTTTATTAATTTCTTCACTTTCACAGGATTTGCCTCCTCTTCTTCCTCACTTTCTCCCCGTCTTCTTTTCGTCTCTTTTTTCTCTTTCTCGACGTGTCTGTGTTCTTCCTGTTCTGACCCCCTCTCTTCCTCTTGCTCCTCTTTTAGACAATGATAACATGTATCTTGACGTTAGGCTCTTCTGACACCTGTCTTGCGTTTTTGACGCCCTGGACACTCTGTAGCCCAATAGCCCAATGGCCTTTCTTCTTACGGATATAGCAAGTATCTTGACTTTTATCTCAGAAGGATGAGGAGTAGTTCGTCGGCATGTCTAAAGAAAATTTTCGTAAGTAGTGAATGGGGTGAAACTAGCGACAATGGGAATTAGCATTAAAAACACCCCCTGGGTAAGATTAGCGACAATGGAAATTTAACATTAACCATCCTGGGACACTCTAGGGACAATGGAAATTTAACATGGGCAAAAAAAGACATCCACTCTGGGGACAAGGGAATTTAACATTGGAGACAGGAAATATCCATTCTAGGGACAAAGGCAGTCGAACAATGGAAAAAAATATCGATTCTAGGGACAAAGGCAATTGAACAATGGGAGAAAAAAAAAATAATATCCATTCTAGGGACAAAGGCAATTGAACATGGGATTTTTTTTTTTTTTTTTTTTTTTTAAAAATAAAAAAAATAAAGAATAAAAATAAAAATAAAAGATAAAAAAGGGGTAGGCAATGGAAAGTCAATCTCTTTTCGAGAAATGTGGGTGGCCCTGAAAAGGGCCTTTGGTTTCGTCATCATCTTCTTTTATTTCCTCCACTTCTGTAGCCATCCTCTTATTTTTTCCATCATTCCTTTCTTCTTCTTCTTTTCTGTTTCCGGTATCCAGTCCGCGTGACCCATAGCTCGAAACTTGACCTGTATCTTCATCCAGTTGTTATTCAATCTTTCAAACTCTAATCTCTTCTTCTTATTCTCTTCTTCCTTTCTCTCTTTGCTCCATTTTTCTTTTATCTTCATCACTTCTACTTTCATTACCTCTCTAATTAGTTCTTCTGCTTTTATCAACTGGTTACAACCCCACTTTACGTACCACCAGTCAGTCCAATGAAAGCTATTTTCTAGGAAGCTCCTGACTTCTGTTATATGATCCAAGGCTTCCTTTAAAGTACCTATTCTCACGTAAGGTGGGTCAATGAATCCTCTGATTCTTTCTACTTCTTCCTCAATCATTCCCCCTATTTGATCTTTTGCTACTCCCAGATTCTTCACATTGTTCAGGCTACCTTCAAATCTTCCTTCCTTATTCAATCTTTCTACTACATAAGTTCCATCCATGATCCAAAAATAGCTATGTCTCAAATCGTTAAATAATTTTGTCACCTTCATCTTCTTTGTTTATTCCTTAGAATGGGTTGAACGACGAATACTGTGGGTTCTTATAGTGAAAGCGCGGACGTGAAGGAAAACATTCCCCTACTTTTCTCATTTCATATGATATACTATTTACATAAGTGAATCAGAAATAAACTAACCCCAAATCTACTATCCACACAATCGTACGTGATCGGTTACAAAACCCAAACTATACTCTCCACATACGCTAAGAAACAATAAACAAATCCATAATCTACTATCCACGCAATCGTACGTGAGCGGTTACAAAACCCAAACTATACTCTCCACATACGCTAAGAAACAATAAATAAATCCATAATCTACTATCCACACAATCGTACGTGAGCGGTTACAAAACCCAAACTATACTCTCCACATACGCTAAGAAACAATAAACAAATCCATAATCTACTATCCACACATTCGTACGTGAGCGGTTACAAAACCCAAACTATACTCTCCACATACGCTAAGAAACAATAAACAAATCCATAATCTACTATCCACACAATCGTACGTGAGCGGTTACAAAACCCAAACTATACTCTCCACATACGCTAAGAAACAATAAACAAACCCATAATCTACTATTCACACAAACTTACGTGAGCGGTTACAAACACAAACACAAACACACAAACACATACACTCACACTATGAAAAAAGAGTCAGTGTTTATATTCACACTACTCTACCTACACACAATGGCAAATCGATTGTTATTTCTTTTCTAGAGTATTGGGGGTAGCCCTGAAAAGGGCTGTTGGTTTTTAACTCCAGATGCACCTATCTAATGCTGGCACCTTCCTGGCCTGGCGCCACACACACATCTTCTTCCCCAGTCTCTTTTCACTCTTTTTTGGGGAAGAGCAGAGGCGGGCTATGTGGCTTCAGAATCCCAATTTTCTGTCTCTGGGATTCTGAAATTTCTTCTCTCCTTTTCCTCCTCTTCTTTTTTTTCTTCTTTCCTCCTCCTCTCTCATCCTTCCCTCTTAGACAATGGCCTCCGCGGCCAGTTCGTTCAACAGGCGCCTGGCATATTCCAGGTGCATCTGGAGTTCTAGAAGCTTTACAATTCTGGTATTCATTCTCTTCATCAATCAACAAGGGTAGCTAGACTGCCCAGCGAGTTTCAATTTATAGTAAAAGCGCGGACGTGAAGGAAAACATCCCCTATAAACATAAAATTGATCTTACCTAGATCATAACCAAAAACAACGCGCGGACCTAAAAGAAACACTCACTTTTTTATACTACCCATTACTATTCTAAAAAAATTTCATTAATCGCTTCAATATACTATCCACATACGCAAAGCAATCCAATCAAACCCCCAAATCTACACTCCCCACACCTCAAACAGCCAAAAACATGATCTTAATCTACTATCCACTCCAACGTACGTGAGCACTTACAAACACACAATCCTATACGCAAACACATACCCTCTTACTATAAAAAAGAGTTAGTGTTTATATTCAGACTACTCTACCTACACACATCGGCAAATCGATTGTTATTTCTTTTCTAGAGTATTGGGGTAGCCCTGAAAAGGGCTGTTTTTTTTTTGTTTATTTTGTTTGCTATGGCAATCTTTTAGTTTCGAAGAATGCGACGTCCTCTGAGGATAGACTTTCTCACGATAGGTCTGCTTCTTCGGAAAGAGAAGAAGAACTCTTTGGTGTCGATACGACAATCGACAAAGCCTCTCTCAGGTTCAGGTTCCTGCTGCTGCTGTTGCTGCTGCTGCTGTTGTTGTTGTTGCTGTTGCTGTCTCTGAAGTCTGTACTTCTCTGTCTATTCTTCTTTCTCCCTGTTCACTTCTTCTCTGAAGAGCTCTTCTATCAGGTCTTCAGTGACTTTTAGCATTCTCACATTCTCTATCTCTTCTGGCTTCGGTATGAGACTGTGTCTGACCCTATGCAAATTCACGTAGGCTTCATTTAGCTTAGCTAGTTTGGAGCACATCTTCGTAGGAGGATGAGTCGACAATGGATGGTTAGACTGGAAACTGTCCCGGTTCTTAAAGTCAAAGCGCGGACATGAAGGAAAACATCCCTCCACTTTTTTTTCGAGCCGCAACGTTCAATGAGTGTCATGAGAGGGATAGTAAAAAGTCAAAGAGCATAAATCAACATTCTTATAGCCAAACAAACCACAAAGGCATTTTTTTCAAAACACATTTTTTATTCATCCTAACAAACAAATCTAACATTTTTGACAATAATCCAACAATATAACATCAAACATTTTTTTTCAAATGACAAACAATTTTTCTTCTTGACTCAGCATCAGGCATTTATCGTGTTGAATTTGACTGGGATGATCGTTTTGACATCCATAACAATTTTTCTTGATCAATTCCGTCATTTTTTCGACCAAGAGTTTGGCAAAACAGGAGACTAAATGGGCTTCTTGTTCTGGCCATCTAGACTTCATCATGACAACTTCTTCGTCTTTGTCTTGGGATTCTTCTTCCACGATCTCCTTACATTCCATCTCCAAAGTTTCTCCACTTTGTAAAGAGGGATAACAGTCTTCCATGGCTTCTAATAATATAGAATAACTTCTCTCAAACTGTTGATTTCTATCGTATTATCGAATTCTGCATACAGGATGACGTTCACCGTTTCATCAGGTTCTCGTTTTGCAAACTGAATTTCCACACGAATCTGGCCGGATTTCATAGGGTGGAAATGTCCCTCGTCGCTGCCTTGGTCTGGAGTGAAATCGAAAGCCCACAAAGCATAGCCTCCTGCATAATCTTCGTACGATATGCCATGACTGGTGTTGGTTACTAACTGTCCGGTAGCTTCGTACAAGGACAAGTACGACCTCAAGTAATTCTTCTTGTCAAAGTCGGGTTCGAAAGGTCGGGTACACAAGGTTTTGCCATCGCGACTGACTTCGATCTTGGATACGCCAAAGTGTTGAAAGTAGAAAGGATTTTTATTGGCAGCTCCGTTGAAGGCTGTATTCTCGACGATACCAACGATCAAACGTTTGGGTAACTGTCCTTGGAACAGATGATCTTCGATCATGGATCGCTGTCCCTTGGGAATGGTGAAGGTTTTCACTTCCACGCGTCGGATCGGATACTTGGCGGTCGTTCTGCTCAACGTCTGACTGTTGTCATTTCCCACTTTAGGTAACACTTCCACACGGCGTACGTAGAGTCTGGCTTCTAGGATTTTGGTTTTGTAATCGTTAGCACCAACCATTAAATGGAAAGCGCTACTGCTACGATTCAGTCTCAGGCGGACATCCAGCCCTTTCAGCAAATACTTTTCTTGCAACCACATGTCCAAATGCAAACGATCCATCAGTTCTAAACTCTGTCCGTCTTTGATTTTGTTTCTTCGTTCTACAAATCCCTCATTGTATTCTTTCTTTTCATCAGTTGTATCAGTTTCCAATGTTTCAAACTGGCCTGCATCGTCAGCTTCCCATACCACACAGGCATTGAGATGAGTGTTCTTGGCGTCTTTTCCGTACGTCAAGAGATTTTCCAGGTAGGCACGATAAGGGTAAGTATCCATGCTGCTACTGACTAGTTTATTATTCAAGTACAAGTCCACTCCACTGAACAAGGAATGCATGAAATTGTTGATGGGATCTATTGTTTCAGTGTCTATATCACCTCCTGTCTTATCTAGAACTTTGACTTTCAGGTACAAGTAACTGCTATTCAGATCGATGTAATCTTCGCGCTGTCCTTTGATTTCAAACTCGATGGGAGCGGAATCGGTCAATGAGGAGACGGGGTGAAATTCTACCCATTGGGATTCTTGCATGGTCATCATAGTGGGTGGCATGGCAAAGAGATCCAGTTCCGACTTGGAACAAGCGCAAGACTCTCGGTGCATCATTTTTTCTCTGTGTCTCAATAACGAAAACGTCTAAGTCTCGAACGGTTTTCTTTTCTTTGCCTTTCGCGCTTTAGACGTGTGAAGTCTGGTGAAAGGGTGTTTTCTTCGTCGTCTCCTTCTGCCTTGTCCTTGCTGAATGCCTGACTCGGTAGCGTGCAGGGCATTTATAGATGAGTCTCCTTGGCCCAAAAGGTCTTTGCCCGTTTGCAGCAAGACATTTTTGCCTGCCCTCATGAAGGCTTCTTTAGGGTTTTGTTTGTCGATGATGACATTTTGGAGAAATTATTTGCCTTGCGTCAGTGCCGCATCTTTCAAGGCGTGCAATCCGCGTGTCACCATCGGTTTCAACACCGGGGCCACCGAACGAAAGGCCGATTTTAACATATCTCCTAAACCGTGTCCTTGCTGTCGAGCAACCCCTCGGTACACTGGATACATGACTTACGAGTCGTGAGAGAACCGTTTTCGAAAATGGAGTTTCACCGTGCCTTTTCCTTTGGTGAATGGAATATTTTGTCCCAAATCTCCTTTTATAGCAATGTTGACCGTGTCCAAATAAGACTTACTGACAGGCAAATAGTGAGGATGTACAAATTCCCGGTGGACGTGAGAAGTGTTTCCACCTTCCTCGTCACTAGTCGTGGCACTATTCACTTTGAAAGGAATGACACGCATCGGAATACACAAAGATCAAATTCAGTCCTTGGTTCAGTTTTACCGGGTTTCCAAAAACTCTGTAAAAATCCATATTACTGTTGATCTTGGGGCTCCAATTGTTTGCGACCATTCCTGCATGTCCACCCAAAATTTCAAACAAACTACCATTGAACCTGAGGGACAACGTTTGAGTATCCTGAAATTTGATCAGTAAGCGACGAGCCACTTTATGGTACTCCAGGGTGACACTTTTTTGATTTTGTTCAGGGCTTTGCCAAAGGCTAACTCGAACCTGGAAGCAATGGTATCCACCAAATGTTGGCCACTAAAATAAAACCCTGTCGGAAATTTCAAGGTGTAGATTTTGAAGTATGGATTGTTGGCTGGTCTTGTCATCCCTGAAAACCCGATGTCATTCATGGTGTCTTGTAATTGTTGGTTCATGATTTCGACCTCAAGAAAGTTTTCAGTTTCAATGATGTTTTCGATTTTTGTAAGGTGAATAATTTCCACTAAGGCCACTTCCCAATAGGCTTCGTGATCTAACTGGATGGCCTGAGGTAATTTGGCCGTGTAACAGCACATCGTTTTCTTGGGAAACACCTCCATGGAAGTGTCACTGGGTAAGGTTAAGTAAAATTGGTTTTGGTGACTCATAATTCCAGAGTTCTGTGGCTGCCCGAGGGGTTACTGGACGTCAGAGGCGTGTCTCCGCCTAAAATGGGGTTCTGGTTGTTGCTGTTGGAGTGGTGACTGACACTGCCACTGGACACAAGGTTTCCGTGGTTCCCGTTCGAGGAGAATTTCAGGGAGATATTGGGAAGCAGGTAACCGATGCAACTGCTCAATAAAATGGTCCACAATTGTTTGTCTCCTTGTTGCAAACGCAAAATTGGCGATGGCTGCTCCGATGACATAATACACCACGAAGATTTGGCAGAAAAAAACGATTTGCGTTTTAGGCACACGTTCTCCACACCACACCCACAAGGGTTGTTTTTGTAAATCTTGCACCGACAGAAGAACTAGCTGAAGGAGTGGTCGACGTAGCTGCCTCTGTGTGAAAGGGCATGATGGTCACTTCTTTTTATAGTCGATGACTTGCGAAGCGTCGATCCAAGAATCAAAACTGGGTGGATATCCTTACCAGCGTACTTTGACTTCTTTGACACGTCGTTTGCCTACCTTACGGGTTTTGCGTTCGAGAATGCTTTCGATGTCGTACACGTCGTCTTCTTTTTTGGTGACACGTTGTAACTCGGGCAAATAAAACGTTCCTTTGAGCACTTCTCCGTTCATGTCTTCCAATTTATAGACGGCAGGATGACGGCCATGTACTCGTCCAGTGACGCGAAACAATTCGGTCGTCCAGTTTGGTAAGTAACCTTTGTCGAAAGTGCGTTTGGTTTTGCCAATGCGCACCCAATCTCCTACGGCCAACTCTCCACTTTTCTTGGGGAAAGCCCTCGTCGGGGACTACCAAACTGGCGCTCAAACACCAGCACTTCGTTGTCAGGAGTCACTTCTTGCGCGGCACGTCCGATGCTTCGATGGTAAGATTGGTTGTACGCTTGCACCAGGTGCGGTAAGATGTCGATGTACTTCAGAGTGTGGTGATGCGTAAAATATTTCCACATGCGTTCTTTCAAAGTGCGTTGAAAACGTTCCACGATGCTGGCTTTGGCTTCGGGATTCTCGGTGGTAAAAAAATGAATGTCACGTTTCTTTAATTCTTTTTGGAAAGCTTGGTTCAGAAATTCGGTGCCTTTGTCCGTTTGCCATCGAAGAGGGTGACGACCGTTTGTTTCAACACCCGTTGCAGGGCTCGCACTAACTCGCTGCTCGATTTGGAAGTCAAGGGCACGACCCAGGCAAATTTGGAAAAGACGTCGATGACACAAAACAAATATTTGTAGCCACGATTGTAGCTGGCTAAATGAGAGACATCGGCTAAATCGGCTTGCCATTGATGATCGATGCCTTCCACTTGGGTGCGACTTCTGGCAAACTTGCGTCGAATGGGTTTGTGTAAAGTGTAGGTAGCTTGTTCTTGTAACCATCGTTGCACTTGAGGTAAACGGAGACTTTTCAATCGAGTTTTGGCAGCACGATACAATTTTTGAACTCCTGCGTAACCTGCAGGATGGGAGGGATCGTAGTAAATGCTGGCTAAGACTTTTTCCATTTTGTGTTTGTGTGTTAACAAGTCACCCACTCATCGGTGATGCTACTTTGGGTGGGTCGGAAGGGTGGTTTAGGAACGGATTTACGTGTCCGATGGGCTACGGGAGTAGAAGTCTAAGGTAGTGGTGGTGGAGGTGGCAATGGAATGGCTTTGGTCTTCTTTTCTTTTTTCACTTCTGGTTTCCCTTCTTTCTTTTTCCCTTCTGTCGAAGGAGGAGTGGACATCATCTTTTTAACCCAAGCTTTCATTTCTTCTCGTTCGGGTGTGGGGGACGGGGTCAACAAGGATGCTGCAATCTTACTCGAAATGGAGCTGCTGACGGTGTTTGAAACACTTCTCGCATCTCTTCTTCCTCAGGTCTTCGTGGGGTAGCATCTCTGGTGACCCCTGGGGATGGTAGTAGTGGTGGTGGTGGTGGTGGTGATAGTGATGATGGTGCTGGACTTTTCATCAAGGTCTTAAAATCTTTCAGAATGGGTAGAGCTGTTTCGTCTAAAGCTTTCTGGTGAAAGAGTTGTAGTCGTTGCAAGAGTTGACCGTACTTTTGCGATTTTTCTGTTTCGGACAAATCTTGGCGATCCATCAAGGACTGCAATTCGTGTTGTAACTGGGACATCTCGCTCAAATTGGGATTAGGAGGTAAATGCGGGGTGCGTTGTTCTTGCCAGCGATGGCATTCCATCCATCGTTTGTAAGCACTAAAGCCAGTGTTCGTCCTTCCATGGGGTTGTCACGGGTCGATTCTGAGATCTAGAGAGTTCCGAGGTTTTTTTTATCTTGCTCCCACCAGTCCTCCCAACATGATTCCCAAGACTCCTTTCAGTAAGGGACCTAACAAGAGGGGCAAAATGCCTCCACGTTGGACAAACATCTTCTTCTTTTGACGAATGGGAATTTTCTTTTGAACCATTTGGCGAAGAACGTGACGATGTTTGCCTAAGCATTGTTTCTGGTGTTTGGACAAAGGGATCGTGCCTTTCAAGACGTTCAAACAACATTCGCACACGGTATCGATGACCTCTTTGGAGGCTGATTGAATGAGTTTTTTTTCGTAGAGGGGGAGAAGCTTTGGACAGGACAGATAACATGTCCCCATGTTTAACTAAACGAGGAGGCAGTCCTTTCCTTTTCTTTCCTTGGGGTTGTTTAGAAGAGGGACGTTTTCTGGAGGGTGACATCTTTGATTCTTCAGGAGCACCAAACAACACTGATACCCTACTTGGTCACACACCTTTTTTATATTGGAACGCGTCGCCACTAATTGTCTTTACGTCGTATCAACTTCAGGAAAGGCATGACACGTCGTGCAGGGGTACGTAACGGACTGAATCGAGCCAGTTCTTGCTTGGACAAATCCAGTAAACGTTGTAACATGCCCGATCTTTCTTGGACTTTGATTTTGGGAGAAGGTACTTTATGAGCAGTAGCCACTGTCACTAAATTTGAGGGTCCTACCACTGGGGAAGTTCTTCTTGGGGTCATCAACGGAGAAGTTCTTGGTGTGATCAACGTCTCCAAGTACTCTTCAGTTCTTGGTGTCATCAACGGAGAAGTGGATGAACTTGAGGCTGCCGGAGACACGGTAATCGCCGTGGCAGGTCGCGGTTTGCGAGTGTAAAGTTGCGTCCTGGCAGAAGTGCCTCTCTTGCGACTAGTTTTTTTCTGTGGACTTTTCTTTTTCTGGGGGCTTTTTTCTTTTTCCGGGGTGGTGTCTGGTAAGAGGACGGTCCCGCCACTGGAGAAGTTCTCTTTGGGGACCTGGCCTTTTTCTTCTTCTTGGAGCTTCGTTTGGCTTTTTTCTTGGGGAGAAGTTTGGGGGCATTAGGATCCCATCTTAAGAGAGAGCGAATGATGACCCCTCCTAGAGTACCGCTCCCTCCAGGTTTCAAAATGATTTGTTTTTTGGTTTGAGTGTCGATGCGGGGATCGGCCAGTTGGGTCAAAGCGGCTTTGTTTCGATCAAAAAAGCATTTGGTTTAATGAGGAATCTGAATGATCCCTTGGAGTAATTGACGTGCCGTCACCGTGAACCATCGTAAGACTTCTTTGAGACTAGCTTCTAAGACACGAGCTCGTGTTCGTGGATTTTTTTCTCGACTGATGCCATACAAGGCACGAATCAATTTGACGGGAAGATGCGACTGAAGGGACGTCATGTTCAAGATGTGTGTGAGACAGACGAAAAGGGTCTGAGGATTTTATATATTTTTTTTGTGAAGTGAAATGAAGTCGAGGACGGAGACGTGTACAGGACAGGCCCTCCGTCTTGGCACCAGTGGTGAAACAAGTGGGTACGAAATCGGAAATCCTTGGGGGTCGTAGGTTTCAAATCGACGAGTAAATAGACGTGTGGAGTTTGAGTGGCATCGTCGTACGCCTGAGTCAGCCAAGGTGTCCCTTGGGCTTTACTTTGGGTGATGTAAACGACACTGGCATTGCAGTGATGCCCTTTGCACGTGAACCACAGTTTAATTTCTTTTTCGTCTTCTCCTAACACATCGTCAAAAATGACCAAATGGGTTTGACGGGAGTCAGAGACGATGCCGTCGTCTTCTTTAGGAATGCCTTCCACAAACACGATGGAATCGCCTTGACGTTCTCGCAAGAGGCTGTACGCCGATTGCCACTCTTTGTAACACCACACGATCCGCTGAGTGGTCGATCGATCAAATGATGTTTATGTTCGATCAAACGTTTGACGAATTCGGTTTTGCCTGAACCGCTAGGTCCGGCAATGAGCATGTTAAAGGGATGACGAAGATACAAAGCCTCCCAACTGGCACGATCTAAGTGTTCGTCGATGACTTTGACAGTGGAGGAAGAGGGAGCAGAGACAGCAGAGGTAGCCATAGTGTCAGGAATGTCACTTGTGACACGAAAACAAACAAGACGAGAGATTATATACTTTTTTCAGAACACGTTTATTGAATGTTTTAAACATGAATACGAAAGATAAAAATACATAAAAGCCAAAAACTTAAGTACAACGATAAAAGGCACATGATAACCGTCAACGTGGAATAAACACAAGTGTCTGTACAACATGTTTTGGGTAAAGTTCTGACCAGTTCTATAGGGGGTAAGGTCACACAAGTGTCTTCCCGAAAGGGTCTTTCAGGCCTGTCCACGACACTCCTGTCCTGGGTGACGGGTTCTTCTGGTACTGTCACTAACACAGGTTGAAAAGTCGCAAAGCTCACAGTCGCATTCCACTTCAGAAGCCCCACACTTGAATTGTGTCTGTCTAAACTTGTTTTGTGTTTCTCTGAAAGTATTCATCTTGTTCGCTCGGTCTTGGTAGTCCCAATGAATTATCGATCTTGCCTAGGGTTCCTTTTTATATATAGACCAATATCGATGTGACCGTACGGCAACGTAAAGTGGTTGGGAAGTCTCACTCGCTTCTGGTACACGATTTGATAGACGTTTTCCAAGGGTCGACTGACGATGTGGTGAGTGGGTAAACGTACAATCTTGTTCGGTTGGTGAGTGGTCACTTGAAAGTGTCCATCCTCTCCCGATTGCAAGGTTTCTTTCAATACCCCAAAGTTCACCACTCGACTGGTACGATAATTCAGAGTCAATCCTTTCACTTTATACGTCATGTGCACTTCTCCGTGTGGGTCCCGGTATTCGTAGCCTTAATTTTTGGGACCGCCACTGACGAAACTTAGAATCTTGTCGTCGGGATGCTCGTCTGTCCAGGCTCCTAAACGGTCTCCTTCGATGTCAGGGTGCTGTTGACTCGGGTGATGGACGTAAATGCAACTGTCCGTGTCAAAGTACAGGACGCGTTCCCCTAACAGTTCTAAAGCTTCGTACAATTTTAAGCGAGCATGGGCTGTCACATAAGCCGCAATGATGACATTTCCAAAGGGATTGTCTTGTACAAAGTCCAGATCTTCTTCGTAATTGACCAAGATCAAATCCTCACGAACGACGTCCACGTGTTTCATGTATTTGGTTTTGTCGTGAATCATCTGGAAGTAGCGGGAAGGTTCTGTCAAATATTCCGTCTTGGGTAAACACGGTCGTTGTGCCATTTTACCCCACAAGCAATTTAACATCACTTTGGCAAATGATCGCCTGCCTTCGTTTTTCTCGATGTGGTTTAAAGAGATGCCTTCTTGTTCGTAGTATTTCTCTTTGAATTTTATTTGGTCTTCGGAAGTGTGACACCAGGACGGATAACCGCTGGAATCTTGCTTCAGTTTCAAAAAGGCATCCACGTAGTCGGCGAAAATGCCTTTCTGCGTGGGGTCACCCTTGTGGTATTGTTGTGTCTTGGGAAAGTGGCAAATTTCGTACACTTCTAACAGTTGGTATCCCATGTCCAGAGCTTTGAACAATTCTACGCTGACCCAGGTTCCCGTCAAGGCACGTTCTTCCTGGGTGTGCTGACAAGGTTGGTCTTGGTTGCACGTTTCCGCACAAGTACGGCACAAAGGAAACATCAGTTTGCCTTGGCAATGGTGAGGTAAGACGGGATGGTACAGGTTCGTGGGAGGCAAAACTCTGCACTTGATCAAGCCTTCGAATTGTCGAATGTTTTTCAGGTCAATGTGTTCCATGAGCAATTGCGGGTGCCCTGCGGGAAAGTGACAATATTTGCACACGTAAGGATACAGCGAACACACGTCCAAGTATTTGATTTCTTGTCCTTTCTCTTCGTCGTTTTGGTGCAGCAAACAGGTGGCATTGGTCCTTCCTCCGTACAAACTATCCCTCGGGTTCAGGTGGTCCATCAGCTTGTAACTTTCCACGACACGTTTAAACTCGGGATCGGTTTTCATACGGTGATTGTACTCGTGTTCCCACATTTCCACCACTTGGTATCCTTGCTGTGCTAACTTCAAGCGTCGCTGACAACTGTCCTGGTACAAGTCTTCCATGGTTCGTTGTAAAAACTGATGTTTAGTGCCACGGTCAGGGTAACAGATGGGACATCCTTGAAATAAGCAACCGTTAAACTCGTACACGATCTTGGGGTTTTCTAAGTCCCAGCCATCGACCGAATACGTTCCGATGGTCTTTTCACCCCTTCGTTGCGGGCATGCTGCATCCATTTGTCTTCCTTGTCGCACAAGTAATGTAACTAACGTAGGGCTTTGACAGAGTATTGACGTTTGACATAGTGGTTTGTTTGAGGACTGATGACAGCCACGGTGTTTTCAGGCATGAATCGTTGTCGATACACTATGGAATCGCTTTGGCAATGGTGCAAGCTTCTTTCAAAGGATCGACCCCTCCGTGTTCCATGAACAGTTCTCGAAATTTTCCACAGCAACGCCGTAAAATGTCCACGTCGGAACGACAATACTTTAACATTTCTTCCTGAAAGTCAAAAGGGTCGGAGGCGTGAGCCTGGTACCAAGCGTAGAAAGCTTCTCATTGTTCGGTACGCATGTTGTCGGGGTCGTAATAGTGAGCCTCAGGCAAATGGGGTAGAACGGCGTGTTGATTGGCTTCCGTATTGAAAAAGTGTGGAAAGTACCCTTTAGCCATTTCTGTAATTCCAAACGTTTTAGGCATTCGACGTAAAGGCATGGCCAAATAGCTCATCGAATCTTTAAACTGCACTTGTCCCATTTGCATGAAAATGATTTTGGCTCCGTTCAAAGTGACTTTAGGACGTTCGATGCCTTGTTCCATATAATACCTCAAAAGAAACTGTCCATCGTATCCGGAGAAATTGTGAGCCATCACTGTGGCATGACGATGACAATCTCCGTAACGTTCGATGTCCTCTTGGCTCCACGTCTTGTCGATGGGGTCGAAGACCCATTGGGCAAAATCGGTTAACGTGTTCGGTCCTCGAAAGATTTTTTCACGTCCTCCAGGAATCTTGCTGCAGTGAGGGCAATGACTGAAGATAAGTTCTTGAATGCACTTCTCGCACGCTCGATGAGCCACGCAGAAATTAGGAACGTGAATGCCAGTCTCTTGCATGCATTCGAAATCGAAAAAGATGAAATTGCCTTTCTTCTTATGTCCATCCTCTTTCTCTGGTGGGGGTTGGTATTTTTGCACGTAGCATTGATGTTCCAAGTCCACGATGTGGTGACAAATGTGACATTTTTTTTTCCCTGAACATACGTGTGTCTTGGCACTGTTGGTACGTAGGCCTTGTCCACACGTAGGGTACAATCTCAGGAGTTGACAAGCACATTTCTGCTGTGAACCTTGCGTCTTCAGATGTTTTTGGTAACAGGCAGGGCTGACAAACGTGCGCAGAAAAGCAGGATAATGTACTCTTTCTTGTCCTTCGCTCAGACAGGGTGGAGAGGCCAAACATCGTGAGCATTTCCATTCGCAATGTTTGTGTTGCTCTCGATTGTTATAGCCATAGTCACACTTCTCACAGTAATAACTGTATCCCAGGAATCCGGTGATAGTGGTAATGGTATCGAAATGGTCATGGTGATAATAGACATGAATGTATTTTCCGTCCTTAAAGTTTTGGTCTCGAAACAACAGAGGTCCACGCATTTCTTGAGGGTGCACTTTCAAGGTGTATCGTGGAGCTAGGGCATCTTGCAATTTTTGCATCTCAGGAATGCCACAGGGTGTGTCTTTGGACAGTCCGGCTTGTTGTAACAGGAGTTCTGCTTCATTTCGTTGTTTGGCTCGGTCGGATCGTTGAATAGTTTTCCAGGCTCTTTTCCATTCTACCGTGTCGTTCTTGTTGGCATAAGTTCGTTCCACCACGATGGCTCGGGCTAAACACATCTGGTCATGAGAGTTGTGAATTTGGACGAGACTCTTTTTGGTGCTGCTAAGGTCGTTCACCAATAACACCTTATTGCATTGTCCGGTCCCTTGAGGAGGAGAGACGTGGGCCATTTTCAGTGTGGCTTTTCCATCGGTGATGTCAAACTGGTGATTAGATTGTTGTACGTGTTGAATCTTGTCCATGACTTTGGAAGGGGTTAGTTCTGCGGGTCTGCTAAACTCGATCAAACAGGGGATTTCAAGCTGTCGTGATCTATGGATAGTGTCAAGCGATCGTCTTCTTTGGGTTGACATTGTCGCTTGAGTGCAGTGAGCAAAGAATCCCACACCCCAGTGATGAACACTTCTGCTTTCTCTAACGGCACTTCAGCCTTGAAATCTTCAAACTTCACTGTGTATTTGTAAGCCGTGGTTCTAAATTTTCTAGAGGAGCGCTTTTCCGTCTCTCGAATGGAATAGTACTTTTCAGGGTTGACTAAGGGTGGTGAACTTTGTTTAGAGGGTTCAGATTCTGGTTCACTCATGTCCTCTTCAAAATCACTGGCATGAATTTGTGCCAAGACTTCAGCTCTGGTATGAGGCGATAGTACACGTTTCTGCCTCTTACTTTCTTCTTCTTCTTTCTTCTCGAATGAATAGGATCGTTTCATCCTGAGTGGAAAACGTCAAATGACTCAAGTTTAAACACCATAGACTAATTTATAGTCATGGTAAACCAGCGTATATAAAAGGGTGTGTGTCTTATCCTTTCACTATTCTTTTCACTCTCAAACCGAGCACAACGATGGAAGAGAGTAGCCAAATCGAACGTTTCATCAGAGCTTTGCGATGGGTCATTAGAAAATTCTCTTCAGACCAGCCGGCGGACTACTCTCCTTCCTTTCGAGATAAAAGTCAAGATACTTGCTATATCTGTCAGAAGAAAGGGCATTGGTCTTCAGAGTGTCCAAACCGTCAAAAAAAACCAAAAAAAACAGGGGATAAAAAAGACAAAAGTCAAGATACCTGTTATTATTGTCAAGAAAAAGGACATTGGTCTCCAGATTGTCCAAAAAAGAAACAAGAGGAGTCAGAAGAAAAGAGGGATTCTTCAGAAGAAGAGAGAGATTCTTAAGAGGAAGAAAGCAGCCAGGTGAAGAAAAAGAAACAGGAGAAGAAAAGAAGAAGGGAAGAAAATGAGGAGGAAGAGGAGGAAAAGACTGTGACGATGAAGAAATTGAAACAATAGAGAGAGTAAAAAAAAAGAAACAGAAGAAGTGAATGTAATTTATAAAGTGTTTTGTTGTGAATTGTGAATTGGATTGTAACTATGGAGAAAAGAATACATTAATTATATAAGGTAAGTGTCTTTGAGTTTTGATTTTAAAATAAGAAGCTACACTAACGCACTCATACACAGACACGTACTATAAGGGTAAAATGTTTTTTTTGTTGATTTTTGAGTTATTGGCATATTGAAAGGCTATCTCTTTTCGAGAGAAGTGGGTGACCCTGAAAAGGGTCTTTTCTTTGCTGTAGGGGTGAGTTTAAGCAATCAACTTTAACTGCCTTAAGCCTTTGCCACGACCGAGGCCTACTTCTGATGATGATGATTGGGTTGAAATCACTAAGGGTGGTACGGTAGGCTTAGTCACAGGGTTGGCGTGTTTAGCTCGGGAAGGTCGTATTCTCTTCGGTCGTGATAAAGAAGTCTGATACATTTGTTTCAGACTTCTTAACTCCGCTAAAATGTCCAACAGTACCGTGGCCGTTTGATTTTCACCCTCTTGTTTCTTTGCTGCTACTTCTTCTTCTTGTTATTTTTTTCTTACCTCTTCTTGTTGCTGTTGCTGTTGCTGTAGGAGAAAAGCTTGTTCCGCTTCCTTTTGTCGTTGCATAAATTTCTCCAATTCTTCTTTCTCTCTCTGTCTAAAATTCTCCACTTGCGGTAATGAAGAATGAGACGAAGGTTCCGGAACAAATTCTTGCGAGGTAAGAAAATCCACAAAATCCCAATGTACCTCTTCTGAAAGTAAGTCCGGGTTCCCTTGGGTGGTCTCCACTGCTGGTGCACCCCAGTGAATCGTTTTCTGAGTTTCCGTCATGTTGAATCACTGTCGCATAGATTGACTGCACACAAGCGCTAGCGAATCTATATAGACCACGTGACGTCACAGACTGCTCTCTTCGGATTGGATGCGGGCTGACTGAATTTTGTCACGCGTGTTTGGATTGGTCAATGAACTCAATCCGTTTCAATCCTTCCTCTCCCTATAAATAATCGCAGTTCAGCGCAATCACTCACCTGTTCTCGGAGCTTCAAGATGTGGACCGACGTTCAATCTTCCACCCTTGTGTCAACAATGATGTTCAGGACGGACATACCCATATATGTCCGTTCCAAGTGGACTGTTGTCGATAGGACAGATACTAGTCTATGGATGAGAAGAGTTTACATAGAAAGACAAGGATGCCTCAAGAGGGTACTTGTGTATGGACCTGCAGTTAGAAGGAGTTTAAGAAGAAGAAGATGTGACAGATGTGGTCTATGTTAATATTAACATAAAACCAAAGGCCCTTTTCAGGGCCACCCAAATTTCTCGAAAAGAGATTGACTTTCCATTGCCTACCCCTTTTTTATTTTTTTATTTTTATTTTTATTCTTTATTTAATTATAAATTTAAAAAAAAAAAAAAAAAAGACAAAAATAAAAATCCCATGTTCAATTGCCTTTGTCCCTAGAATATATATTATTGTTTTTTTCTCCCATTGTTCAATTGCCTTTGTCCCTAGAATCGATATTTTTTTCCATTGTTCGACTGCCTTTGTCCCTAGAATGGATATTTCCTTTCTCCAATGTTAAATTCCCTTGTCCCCAGAATGGATGTCTATTTTTGCCCATGTTAAATTTCCATTGTCCCTAGAGTGTCCCAGAGTGGTTAATGTTAAATTTCCATTGTCGCTAATCTTACCCAAGGGGGTGTTTTTAATGCTAATTCCCATTGTCGCTAATCTCACCCCATTCACTACTTTCGTATGACACCTCACAAAGCTCTGATCAGAAGTTCCATCTGTGTGAGCTCTTCTATCGTTCTGGTTGGTTTGAGAGTGAAATGAATACTGGAAGGGGAAGACACTAACCCTTTATATACACTGGTCTGACATGGATATAAGGGACCCATGGCGTTTAAAATGTAGTCATTTGACATTTTGCAGTGAAGATGAAAAGTTCACATCATGTGGTGGAGACAAGAGAAGAAAGTAAGAGGCAGAAACGTAATTTATCACCTAGCACAATAGCTGAGGTCTTGGTTCAAATTCATGCTAGTGATTTCGAAGACGACATGAGTGAAACAGAATCCAGACCCAGAAAGTCTGCACCCAACCACCTTTAACCCTTCAAAACTACTGCCACACTCGAGAGGGAAAAGCGCTCCTCTAGAAAAATTAGATCAACGGCTTACACGTACACGGTGAAGTTTAATGATTTCAAGGACAACGTACCGTTGGGAAAACCGAGCGTGCGTCATCACAGGGGTGTGGGATTCTTTGTTAACCACACTGAAACGGCAATGTCAAGCCAAATAAGACGATCGCTTGAGTCTTTCCATTCATCACCACCGAGTGAAGTTCCAAGTTTGGGTCGAGTTTAGCAGCCCAGAAGAACTGACACCTTCCAAAGTCATCATAAGATTCAATACTTGCAACAATCCAAAGACATGTTTCACATAAAAGATGGAAAAGCGACATTGTTCATGACCCACCTTTCTCTTCCCCAAGGGACAGGACGCAAAAAGGTGTTATTGGCGGACGACATTCGCAGGACCAAAAAGAGTCTCGTCCGAATTAACAACCCTCAAGACAAGATGTGTTTAGCCAGGGCCATCGTGGTGGGACGAACGTATGCCGACACGGTAGAATGGAAAAGAGCTTGGGCGAACATTCAAAAATCGAACCGAGCCGATCAACGAAGAGAAGCTGTTAAAGCAAGCGGAGTTATCCAAAGACTCACCCTGTGGCATTCCCGAAATGCAAAAGTTGCAAGATGTCTTGACTCCAAGCTACACCTTGAAAGTGCACCTTCAAGAAGTGCGTGAGCCTTTGTTGTTACGAGGCAAAGATTAAAGATGCTACAAATATAGTCACGTCTATCATCCTGGAGGACGTGAAAAAATCTTTCGGGGACCGAACACGCTAGCCGATTTCCCCCAATGGATTTTAGACCACATCGACGAGACGTGGAGCCAAAAGGACATGCACGGTGATGGCTCACAATTTCTCGGGATACGATGAAAAGTTTCGTTTTAGATACTATACAGAACAAAGTATCGAACGTCCGAATGTGACTTTGAACAGACCAAAATCATTTCCATGCAAGTGGGCCTATTGCGGTTTAAAGATTCGATGAGTTACTTGGCCATCCCGGTCTTCCTTAGGTGATGAAACGAGGGAAACCCACGTCTCCAAGAACTTCCCATCCAGTGGTGACATCCATCTCCTCTTTAGCTGCAGTGTCAGCTGCTTTTAAAGGACCTGCTCCCAAATTCAAAGTCCAAGAGAGATCGGGTATGTTGCAGAGTTTACTGGATTTGTCCAAGCAAGAACTGTCCCGATTTAGTCCCTTGCGAACCCCTCCATCACACGTAATGCCTGTCATCCATCAAGTTGATACGACGTAAAGACAATCAGTGACGACGCGTTAGTGTTTGGGTACTACTGAAGACCCAAATATGTCAGCCCCCAAACGTCGTCCCTCTTCTTAACCCAAAGGAAAGAAAGGAAAGGACTGCCTACTCGTTTAGTCAAACATGGGGACATGTTGTCCGTCCTGTCCAAAGCTTCTCCACGCATGCGACAAACCTCATTCAAACCGTGTCTGAATGTTGTTTGAACCTCTTGAAAGGTACGAAACCTTTGCTTAAACACCTAAAACGATGCTTAGTTAAACATCGTCACGTTCTTCTTCAAATGGTTCATGAAAGAACGCACGTGGAAATATTTTTCGCATCACCACACTCTCAAGTACATCGACATCTTACCGCACCTGGTTCAAGCGTGCCACCAATATTACCAACGAAGCATCGGACGTGCCCCGCAAGAAGTGACTTGCTGCAAACAGGCAAAGACATTTTGTGTCGACGAGAAACGCCTATAAAAGTCATGGACACTGCTAAGTCAGGCATTCCTGCTAATCTGATGCCACATCAAGGACAAAGCAGAAAGAGACGACGAACAAAACACCCCTTCAGAGGACTTCGCACTCATAAAGCTAGAAAGACTAAAAATAGAAGAACTGTCTGAGACTTAGACGTTTTTGATTATTAAATCAGAGAGACAAAAAAAAAATGAGGCATCGAGAGTCTTTTGTCTGTTCCAAGTCGGAACGGGATCTGTTTGCTACGCCACCCACCATGATGACAATGCAAGAATCCCAATGGGTGTAATTTCATCCCGTTTCCTCTTTGACGACTTTAGTGCCCATTGAGTGTGAAATCAAAGGACAGCCCGAAGATTACATTGATCGTAACAGTAGTTACTTGTACCTGAAAGTCTAAGTTCAGGATCTGACTGAAAATGTTCTAGAAGACACAGAGAACGTAGCTCTCGTCAACAATTTCATGCATTCCTTATTCAGCGGAGTGGACTGTTACTTGAATAACAAACTAGGCAGTATCAGCATGGATACTTAACCGTACCTGGAAAATCTCTTCACGTACCGAATAGACGCCAAGAACATTCATCTCAATGCCTGCGTGCTATGGGAACCTGACGAAGCGATCGCGTTTGACAAATTAACGAAAGACAATGATGGATTTAAAGAACGACGAATCAAAATCATAGATGGACAGAGTTTAGAACTGATGGATCGTTTGCATGTGGGCATGTGGCTGCAAGGGAAGTATTTGCTGAACGGCGTGGATGTCCGTCTGAGACTGAATCTCAGCAGTGCCACTTTCCATTTGATGGCTGATCATGATGCTGCTGCTAACAATCCCAAAAACATTATCCAAGAAGCCAGATTGTACGTGCAACGCGTGGAAGTGTTACCAAAAGTGGGAAAAGACATCAATCATACGTTGAAAAGAACGACCGCGATGTATCCAATACGATGCATGGAATTAAAATCTATCACCATTCCCAAAAATCATCGATCCATGATCGAAGATCATCTGTTCCAAGGATAGTTATCCAAACGTTTAATCCCTGGGCTCGTCGATAATTCAGCCTTCAACAGAGCCTTCGATAAAAAATCCTTTCAACTTTCAACACTTTGGTGTATCCAAAATCGAAGTCATTCGCGATGGCAAAAAACTTATGTACCAGTCCCTTTGAACAACTTTAAAGAGAAGAATTACTTGAGATCGTACTTATCCCTGTACGAAGCCACAGGACAGCTAAGAACCATCACCAGTCACGGCATAACGTACGAGGATTATACAGGAGGCTACGCATTGTGGGCTTTTGATTTCATCCCAGACCAGGAGAGCAACGAGGGACATTTCCACCCTATACAATCCGGTTAGATTAGTGTGGTACTTCAGTTTAAAGAAGCTCTGCAGGAGACAGTGAACGTCATCTTGTATGCCAAATTGGACAATGCCATATAAATCGACAGCTTGAGAGAAGTCATTCTATACTATTATAAGAAATGGAAGACTGTAATCCCTCTTTTAATGGTGGAGAATTTTCGGAAATGGTTAGGGAGGATACCGTGGAAGAAGAAACCCAAGACAAAGACGAAAAGGACATAGTGATGAAGTCTAGACGGCCAGAACAAGGACAACATTTAGTTTCCTGTTTTGCCAAACAGCTGTCAGAAGAAATTACGGAATTGATCAAGAAAGATTGCTATGGATGTCGAAACGATCATGCCAGTCAAATGTAACACGATAAATGTCTGATGTTAAGCCAAGAAGAAAAATTCGACGTGTATCTGGACGAAGCTTGGAGTCTCATTTCGGAAGAAGCCGTGTTGCATCAGTGGTATAAAGACTTGCGTGATCATTCCTCTCCTCCACTAATGACTCTAGAGATCCATCACATCTAATCTCTCTTGACTCAGAGTGCGGAGACGAAGCGAAGAAACGATTACTTGTCATATATTTTCAAACAGAAAGTCAGGGTTTAATTGATCACTTATCATTACCTGTGAAGAACAACGACAACCAAAAAATAAAATTACACAAAAATGGATACCTGGGAACTTTATTACCGTTTGAACCACAGTTCGTACACTGCTTCATGGAATCCTGTCCTGTGTGGAAAAGATGAACTGCCGCATCGCAAACCTCAAGACCATCAAGCTTATGTCATCAACACGAACGACAATCATCTCCCAGAAACCCACTGGGTAGCCGTCTACTTTCCTAAAGAATGGTGTGTGGAGTATTTTGATTCGTATGGATTGTTCCCTTTGGAAAACGATATCATCGACTTTATGGGAACAAATGCCCAGACAACACGATTCAATAATGTGAAATTAGAAGGCACAGATTCCATGGTGTGTAGACAACATTATGTGTATTTTCTTCATCAAAGGCAGTCTTGGATATTCTTTAGAACATTTAGTGACCTTTTTTGATCGGCACTCATCTAAAAATGATGACAAAGTAGATCGATGTTTTTGTGACCATTATGGTTATCTTTTGTCTTAAGCTAGGAAACGTAGTGTACATAAACGGCCCAATGACTTCCAACAATGCAAGCCTAGCTTCAGTTCACAACGTTGTCAACCTTGTCCAAAATAGATTGTTAGTAGAACAAAATGTTTGTTAGTTTGTTTGATTGTTTATTTAAAAGATTGTTAATTGTTAATTGTTGGATGTTAGTTATTTGAATAAAATGTTGTGTTTTGAAAATATGCGCCTGTCGTTTGTTAACCATTTGTATCATGAACCATGCTCTTTGACCTCTCTCAATCCCTCAAATCGAACCTTCTAGCGTTCCGACTCTGAATAGTGCAGGGATGTTTTCTATCGCGTCTGGGCATGAACCATATAAAGTGGGGTAGTCTCCAGTCTGTCCATCTATTGTTGACTCATCGACCTATCAAGATGTGCTCAAGCTGGACGAAGCTTACGTGAATTTACATCGTGTCAGGCCAAGCCAGATACCGAAGCCTGAAGACATAGAGAATGTCAGAATGTTGAAAGTAACTGAAGACCTCATAGAAGAGCTCTTTAGAGAAGAAATCAAGAAGAAGAAAGAAGAATGGACGGAGAAGTACATAATTCAGAAACAGCAGAGAGAGAGAGAGAGAGAGAGAGGGGGGGGGGGGGCAGGAACAGCAGCAGGAACCAGACAAAGGTTTTGTCAACTGCCGTGTCGACACCAAAAAAGTCTCCTTCTCTTTCCGAAGACGCAGACCCTATCCTCTGGGAACGCCTGCTGCCATACGGGGACACAATCTTAGACAATAAAATATTGCCATACCTTCTCGTCCACAAAAAACGACCCATTTCTGGGCTACCAATACTCTAGAAAAGAGATACTAATTAAATGTCCAATGGTATGTTAGTAGGTTAGAAAAAATAAAAGTGTGCCAATAAGCACTAAGTTTTTTATATTTGTTATAAGCACTTCTTTTTCAGTAGCTTAACAAATTTGTAATTAATGGTTGTAAGTAAAATATTGAGTGAGTTATTCTTTTAAGTCCGCGCGTTTCGTGTTTCTTTTGGATAATGATAAGGACAAGTAAGTTTTTTGGTGACAGGATGTTTCCCTTCACGTCCATGCTTGACAATTATAAAGGAAACGCTCGTCAGTCTGGCTACCATTCAGTACGTGGAGACTGAACAGCGCAGACGTGGATTTCGCCACTCTCAAGAAGCGGCAGATCCAAACGCCATCTTTTTTCGTCAAAATTGTCAGGGATTGAAAAAGTAAATTAATTATTGGTATTAAACCTTCTGGTATATATTTATTTGTGCAGTTTGAAAATCACTATTCTATCTATTTTATCATTCTTATTCATCTAACAATTACGTCATCACAATACTGGCAATTTTCAATTAAGTAGAGTTAGTAGTGTATAAATTGATAATACTGACCCCACGTATAACTCAATATTATACGCATGCTACCTCACAATGTCGAGAGTTACCAGGTCGAAAATTCGGATGAACACCAGCAGGTACGCAACTAGGAAATCTGACAATATGCTTAAGAAAATTAGCAAAGTTAATAACTTAACTGAAAGCAACCCAGCTAACCCAGATATTTCTGGCATGATTGGGGAAAACACAGAAAACAATGGCACCAGTAACAGGTCCATTCCAAATGTTAGACTGAATAGCCCTTTCAACATTCAATCTAGTTTTGGGGCATTTTACTTCTAGCCCCACTGCATGTTTAGCCATAGAGCGCCGGTTGGATGTTGTCTCGCACATACCGGGCGACGTCCTTCAAGTGCTCAACATGTGAGCCGTATCTGAGGATTGTAAGCATTTGGAACTGAACGGAATGAATGAAACGTCCCAAATGCCTCCGCCCATTGCATATAGCCCAGTATTGACATATCGGGCATCACTGAAAAACACAACGTCGCCGACGGCTCTACCTGCCCAGACCGGTCTGGAATTGTTAAGCTAGACCCCAAATAAGAAAATCCATTAAAAACGAATTTGAGTATAATCACATGGCTACACTAACAGGATTGCCAAACAAATCAGAAGAGGTCGCGGAGCTTCCAGACCTGTCCGGGTTGCCGGACCTGTCGGACTTGTTGGATGTTCCTACAACAAACCGAAGCCCAGAAGCCCATTCGACGTATTTGAACCTTCCACACTTACCATCTATTCCACAACTAACTCACAACTAATATAATCGCAGCTACCCTCACCCACCAACCCAACTCCAAATTATCCACGCAAGTGTTTGTAACCACTTTCACCATTACCAACCCAAAGCCATCCACCATCCATAAATCTTAACAGGATAACCGAATGGCAAGTGTTTCCAAACTCACCACCACCAGCAAAAAGAGAAAGAACACCAAGCAGGACAAACTGACCCAGACAGCAGCATCCAGGAACTAGAATCACCAAAAGGCAAGAGAAATCCCACATTCCAGCCCAACCCCAGGTCCTTCCAAGGAAAATAACACATCAGACCTAGCAGATCCAAACATCTACGTCTAGATCCATCAGAAGACGAATATTGCCAGATGATATCCCTAGAAAAGAAAAAGGCAAGATCACCAGAGGAAATACTAAATTTCAAAAATGATAAAACACCAATAAATGGAATACAAAAGGCCAAAAAGACAATCAAAAAAATCAGTTCGTCAACAACAGCAAAAAAACCATCAGGACCATTACCAAAGCCGTAAAGAAAGTAACGGTAACCACACATCCAACAGGAGGTAATGCAATGAAGAGAGGACGCAACAAACCAAAAACGAAAAAAAAAAAACAAATAGCAAGGGGGAAAAATGGTAAAAAGTCAATATCATAGCATTGAAATTAACTTATTCATTACCAGTAACAGCTCCAAAGAAATGAACGTAAGTACAACTAATATAGCATCCGTCCTAACCAAAACTCATGCTGGAGCCTTTGGAATCATCAGACCCAAAACCAAATACATCATAGTCAGATGCAGCACCACAAGACAAGTGGCCAAATATATGGAACTTCAACAAATAGGACCAACTAAAGTGAGTGTAAGTAGACACAAAGCGCTCCCCAAAAACATCATACCGCAGGATTGCACAAGGATTGAGAAAAAGGAGGAAAAACCTAATGCCACCTCAAAAACAGATACTCCACCGAAAGTAATGATTGGTCGTAAGTCAAACACAACTTACTAAAAGGTCATTAAATTACATCAAAACTTTAACCACCCAAGCAATAATGACAGTATTTGAACTAATAAACCAGGAAGCCGACATACCAAGAGCCTCCAGGTTTAAGTCAAGCCAAGGACACCTGACCAACATAATCCTACTCGATTTCTTTTCAACCCCACCACTACTAGTCTAATATGATGGCCACTCTTACCCGCTACTAGGAACTAATAAACCAGGGAGCCGACATATCAAGAGCCTCCATGTTCAAGCCAAGCCAAGGACACCTGACCAACATAATCCTTCTCGACTTCTTTTCAACCCCCACAACTACTAGTCTACTTTGATGGACACTCTTACCCGCTATTAGAATACAATAGCAAACCTCGATTCTGTAGATATTGCAAATTATGGGGACAACAAGCCAGCAGCTGAAAAAACAAAAAAGATGTGACACCTGAAGCGGAAACCACAGCAGCAAATGCAAATACACGAAACAAAAATGTGCTAACTGCAACGGACCACATCACCCTATTTCCAAAGACTGTCCTCAAACCAGAAGAAAAGAAACCATCATAAAATTGATGAAAGAAAAACATTTGCCATAAGCAAATGCAAAATCTGCACTCTTATTGAATTTCCCCAAACAGGAAAAGGAAAAGGAACCTAAACCACAAACACCTGCTATAATGGAGCCAAATTCGAAACAAAACCCCAAACTTATCCATACCCAAGCTCACTTACACCCGATAAATCAGCTGACAACAAACATCACCCTTGTGCCCTCCAACACAAAAAAAACATGTGGAATTTAAAAAAAACACAATAATAGTTAATATTACCAATACCAAACCAACCAAATCAGATATTTCGAACTCCATTCAGGAGGCTCAAAACCAAGTACAAAATGATAACACAATTAAAAATTACCCAGCAATGCAAGTAACAGGGAAAAAAAGCAATGCAGGTAACACAAGTACGCACCGCATGAGGAATTCACATGATATAATTATCCACTACTTAAAGGACCTCATTGCAGGGATCACTAATATCTTTCAAAATCACCATATGCCTTGTATTTCATTCTTCATGTTACTATCTGATTTATTGGAAAAAATACCCCCAAACCGATCACTGATTTGACCTCATAGGATACTACCTTATTTAATTCTAACAACATAAATGGATACAACTAGGAAAACAAATATAGTAATCTGGCAATTGAATAGCCGGGTATTCAATATCAACAAACCAGAATTAATGATCAAACTACAACAATCTAAAATTAAACCTATCTGATATTTATTCAAGAAACACTTATTCATCCAAAAACTAAAAATATACAAAACATCCCGGGCTACTCAGCCAGTCATTTCACGATGAGGCATAACGAACAAAAAGGGGGTGGTTTAGACATCTTTGTCAGCGATTGACTCCCAAATACATCATTTCAGCAACATCCTGTAACCACAAACGACCCCAATAACCAATCAATCAATACTCATCCTTAGTGAGCAGTTCATATTTGAAACCTTTCATATTTACGACCATGGCAAACCATATATCGTGGCCCCTCTCAATTACGCCCAATTCAACAGCTCAACAAAGGAATATATGATATGCTGCGATTTTAACGCTCATAACAAAAGATGAGGAGGAAAGCACTTAAACAAAAGAGGAAACCTAATCGAAGAATGGATCACCAATACAAATCTGGTCATACTTAATGATGGTACTAAAACCAGAATTTCACCAGAGGCTGGATCATTTCTGCAATTGACCTAATAATTTGCACACCCAAATTAGCATCTATATCTAACTGGGAAGTAGGTAGAGATACCACGTTGGGAAGAGACCATTTCCCCATTATTATCACAATAAAGTTTACTACTCCTGTTACTACTTCATCCAAAGTCTCCAAATGGAGACTAGACAAAGCCAATTGGCATTCATTCAACTCTTTGCTCACCGGAGTGACTATAGCCAGCCTACGGGACAACGACATTGACATATATAACAAAATATCCTTGAAAAGATCAACTCAGCTGCCACTCAAAGTATACCCACAACTTTAACCAAAAATGCTGCTATTAATAAACAGCCAATTCCATGGTGGAACGACGACTGCAAAGACAAAATCAAGGAAAAAACAAAGCCCTCAACACATTTCGCCATACAGGTCTTTCAACTAATTATACAAACTATAAAATAATAGCTAAACAAGTAAAGAACGTCATCAAAAGAGCAAAGGAAACATTTTGGCAAAAATATTGCTCCACCACTGAAATCAATCAAAGTAATTCAAAACAAGTTTGGATTAAGAGATTCATCTTGCTATCTATATCTATACTCTTCCTACAAACAGCACAAATGATTTTCCAAACTATAAACACGGCAAAACGAGGTCTATACAATTCGAAAAATGGGGACACAAAAGCAATGCGAGGAGCAAATAGTAACAATATTCCAAACATTAAAGGTGCAAAAACTCAAAAAGATAAAGCAGAGAAACTAGCAATACACATCTCTGGAATGAGTAAAAACGATAATCATACAGACAAATTCCATGCACATAAGAATACAATAGAGTGTAAATATCCACACCAATTCACTGACTTAGATCCAAGGACTACTGGATTAAATGAACCATTTAGCTTGGACAAATGGAAATTATCAAGTAGATGTATAAAAAACTCACCTACCCGGGGGGAAGATAACCTCGGATACGAAATATATAAGAAAATACCACCAAATATGGAACAAATCATACTAGATTTGATAAATCAATTATGGCAGACAGGACAAATTCCCCACAAATAGAAACAGGCTATAGTCATCCCGATACCCAAGGCTGGCAAGGATCCCACTGAAATAACCTCCTACAGACCGATCTTCCTTACGGATACCATATGCAAGTTGATGGAGACGATGATTAACAACAGATTCAAACATCACCTTGAAACCAACAATCTTATCTCACAAAACCAAAGTGGCTTCAGCAACAAAAGATCCACTCTTGATGAACTAATAAGGCTCGAGTCTCGTATCAAACTAGATTTTCATGCTATAAAAAAAGCGATAGACACCTAATAGCTATTTTCTTAGACCTTGAGAAAGACTTCGACTCAGGACCCGCTGCACAACGCGGCAACAAATGGATCACAAATTAGTTAGAAAATTAAAATAACAAGCCAAATTTAGACCTATAAGGTGGCATAAAGCCCAAGCAATCACGGCCAGCCACACAAGGTGGCACCAAAATCTATAATTAAGAAAGTATGACCCAAAAATAGTGAAGTATAAGGTGACTAAAATCCCAGTCATCAGGCCCCGCGCACAAGGCGGAAACAATTATTATTAGCATAGAAAAACCAAATATCACTCACTTAAATAACTTCACCCCTAAAATAGATTAGGAGATTCATCTTGCTATCTATATCTATACTCTTCCTACAAACAGCTCAAATGATTTTCCAAACTATAAATACGGCAAACGACGTCTATACAATTCGAAAAATGGGGACACAAATATATACCGGATGTAGGGTGTGACCCTATGCTGTGCCTGATCCTCCTTTGCCACCTCCAGAATTGTCCTAACTGGGTGAATGCGTGTGGACTAGTCCCATCCACCTTTAGTCTTGTGAGACATAAATATCTCGAAAACGGACCAATCTGATAGCACTTTATAAGTGCACTAATGGGTTGAGGGAAGTGGCACCACACCTTCCCCCTTGAATCAATCCAATATTCCCAAATCGGAAATAATTCAATTAGTTAGTTAGTCTGGCTACCATATATTCGATTCATTGATTCGAAGACCGAACGTCGAGGAGAGCGGACGCGCTCTGGGTCCGCCTACAACCCACTGTAATAACATCATTTGAGCTTGCAGTCATTCACAGATTGATTACATCTGGGTACTCTCTATTCCTTGGATGAAAAGATCATATGTTTGACTTATTGCTGTGTACTTTTCCCACCAGAGTACTGGCCTGCTGAAGGAAGACAAAGGAGGCTCCAGCCCGCCGAGCAGTTAACCCTACAGCTCAATCAGCCGATACAAACGAATCCAGCCGGCCCAGCAGCCATCTTGTTCATGCATTGCCTTGGCTATTAATATAATTGTTTTAGTAACAAAAGGTAGGAATATTTACTAAACCTGCGGACAGTCATACTCTGTGCTGTATTACCAAACTATTAACTATTTTATTCAGATCTTTTCGCTTGAATAACTTGCTGCTCCAATTTGATATACAGCATATGTTCTTAAACAGACTCTAGGAATCATAATAAAACCGTCTGGATTGAATCAACACGCATTATTAGTACCAATATACCACCGTGTCATTTTCAAGTATAGAAAATAAATACGGCGAATTGTATCCTTAACCAACTATCCACTGTATAACTCATAACAGCAACTTCTAGCTGCTGACACCATACCCGAAAACAGGCACTAGGATACATACTAGTAATACGCTTGGACACAATCCTTACAAGTTACAAGCACAAGCTAACCTCTGTGATATTTTCTGACATAAGGAAAAAAAACCCGGCAACTCTTGTTACTTATACCCCAATGTAACGCACCAATACTCATATTAAACTCCTTCATCAACCCTTAAAATTAGGAATGACCCATCATCCCACCAACAAACTAGCCCTTCATGCTAGAAGTAGACAGGGTTGGCTTGCAAATAAACTCATTAAGAGATTGGCAGAATGCAATTAATCCACCCTTAAATTCCCCAACTAACATATGATAATTGGATATTTGTGTAAATTTAGCCATATGGAACTTTGTGAAGTAAAGATAAACTACACTTCCACCTCTGTAAGGAACGACCTAATACCATAACAGGCAATCAAATTAAGCACAGACTTACCAGTTGAATTTAGAAACTTAAATAATCCAATAGAAATGGAGGAACAAGATGCAACCATACCTCTGTAATACTCAGAATCGCAATCCCATAATCAAATAACTAAGGACCGACCACCCACCACCAATTATATGGCACTAGCATAATCGCCGGTTAAAAGACCAATAGCGACAATTATTAAACCCCACCAAAATTCAGGGATAGAGAACACAAATAGGGATTATGCCACAACCAAGCAAAAACCCCGTAACATAGCGGTGGGAACCAATACAACTCCAACAGCGCCCAAGGGGACGACAACTCATAATTCCCCCATGCAAAACAAATCCAACAAAATCAAATACCACAATAGCCAGAACACTGGATTATCCAAACCTTTAACTGAGGAACAACTACTCAACAGCAAAAATAAGGATAAAAAAATCTAACCAAAATAATTCAACTACCCTAGCAATTAAAGCAAACTCAACAAACAATTGTGAAGGGAATCAGAAAGGGAAAAGGCCCGTGAACACCACAAATCCGACCAACCTAAACTCCATAAGACAAGAGGCAATAGTACATAACACATCCCCCCAAAATTAACAAACCTACTACCCCACCCACAAAAAGACAAAAAAAAAAAAACCAACATAAATTCCAGTAACACCCCATAGACCACACATTATATATCAGCAGCAATTCAACCATATTATTGAACCTTAGCATCAACAGCTTAACAGGGGCCCTCCTTAGGGTACATCAAGGACAATTCACCATTCTCAGGCCAAACACGAGATACATCATAGTGCAATGCAGCACGCTCATTCAAATGGCCAAATTCCTAGAGCAAGAAGCTATAAATAACATTAAAATTAAAGTAGAAAGACACCACCAGGCAGGGAAGGCAACTCAACAAAACAAATCCCCCAAATGGTACCAACCCCCAATTGAAAAGTACAATAAAACTAAAAGTAAAAGCACAGACACAGGCACACACACAGACACAGAGACACACACACACACACAAAGGACTAATTCCATTAAAAGAATTAATCCAGACCAAAACGCAACAAAGATCGAATAGTCAAACCAACCCAGACCCCAAACTAATCAGAAACATACAAACATCCCCCACAAAAGAAGTACTTACCACCAACGCTAATATCAAATCTTTGAGTGAATCGACACTAGAAAAAGTACTCAAGGAAATAAAAACTGACTTAGTTAGCAGCCTCCTCTCTAACGTACAAAAATTAGAACAGACAAATAGCAAACTCCAACAAATCTTAATTAAAATGACATTACACCACCGCCCCCAATCTAATTATTCATTAAAAGACCACCATACTTATGAATAATACAACAAATCGCAATATAACAGCATGGCAATGGAATGCAAGAATTTTAACAGGCAACATCAGTGAACTAAAAATTAAGCTACAAAATCTAATTATCAAACCTGACATAATTTGCATACAAGAAACCAAAATAACAAACCAAACTAAATAACTTCCCAGAATCCCAGATTATGCCACAGGCTATTTCAAAAATGGAACTAAGGGACAAGGAGTGGGTTTGGCCATCTTTAATATAACCACAGTGACCATAACACCATCCCCATGTAGTAATGTAGCGGTAGAAATACAGTCCCTCATAGTCCATACAGGAAGGGGTCACATACAAATATTTGATATATATGTTCCAGGTGGAAATGCTAATGAATCCAACTTTACATATAGGCAAATAATGAACACAGACGGGTGGATCAGATTGTCATCTGCGGGGACTTCAATGCTCACAACGGGCTGTGGGTTGGGGTTAGTACGACGGATAAAAGAGGCAGGTTGGTCGAAGAATGGGCTGCTGAGTCCAACATAACCATCCTCAATGGCGGCACAAAAATTCGCCTCAATCCTGAGAATGGAACTCTGTCTGCCATCGACCTCACCATATACTCACCTTCAATAGCACAGGTGACGGACTGGAGGGTGGATCTAACTGACCATCTAGGCAGTGACCACTTTCCGGTAATCGTTACCCTGCAGATGACAGTCCAATTAAACTCGCTTAAAAGAACCCCTAGATGGAAATATGAAAAAGCAGATTGGTCAAGACTACCTAAATAAAGTAAACACCAAAAACCTAGAAAACGATAATGTTAACATCTATTACGAAAACCCAATTGATAGCATACTACAAGCAGCCTCCACCAGCATTTCCAAAATCAGTGGTATACCTAACAAACAAGCTGTCCCATGGTAGAACGAACAATGCAAACAGGTTCTCAAAGATTAAAAAAGCCCTCAATAAATTTAGGCGCACAGGAAACTCTGTCAATTTCACTACCTATAAACACAGGGAAAAAACCTAAAACGTCTAATCAAGCAGACTAAAGAAACAACTAGGCAAATTACTTATCTAACATCAATATAACCACCAGTACCTAGCAAGTCTGGGATAAAATTAGAAAAATTAGAGGAAATGCAACTAGCAACACCCTCAAAGTTGCAGGTGACTTTACTAGCTCAATATTTCTGAGACATGAGTAGTAATGCAAACCACACCCCAGCATTTAAAATACGTAGGGATAAAGTAGAACAAATCATAAAAAATTTATTTAGAGACCTTGGCCGCAAAGAATCAAACTCAGATAGGGACATAACAGCTTATGAATGGGACCAAACATTCAGATTGAAGAAATAAACATATCCAGGGGAAGATCAAATAGTTTACATTATGCATCAAAACATACCAAATAACATTAAACATTCAATAATTAACTTACTAAATAAAATATGAACCTCAGGCAAACTACCTGAAAAATGGAAACATGCTTTAGTAATACCTATACGCAAACAAGGCAAAGACCGCAATGACATCAGCTCTTACAGACCCATCTCTCTAACAAATAACATCTGCAAGATCACGGAAACCATCATTACTATTCGACTTAAACATCATCTTGAGAGTAATAATTTGATTTCCGATAACCAATGCGGGTTTAGGAACAAAGGATCCACTACGGATCAGCTCATACGATTGGAAACTGCTGTAAAATTAGCATTTAACTCTAAACGTAAAGCTGACAGGAACTTTTTTGCAATATTTATTGATCTTGAAAAAGCATTCGACCTCGTCTGGACCAAAGGCTTATTAGCCAAACTAAACCACTACGCCATCACAGGACGAATTTTCAACTTCATCGAAAAGTTTCTCACAGACTGCAAAATAATAATTAGAGTTGGTGACATTTGCTCTGAATTACATCCCTTGAAGTTGGTACACCACAAGGGAGCATACTTAGTCCCACTCTATTCAATATCATGATAAATGATCAAGACCAAAATTTGACATCTACTCTAATTCAACTCTCACAATTTGCGGATGATAGTGGACTATAGAGAGCATGAAACACCTCCAATCACAAAGTAATTAGGGAAATTCAATAAAGTTTAAACAATATAGGGAAATGGGCTGATAGATGGGGGTTAAAATTATCCCATGAAAAAATTATTGCAGTACTGTTCTCCACCAAACGAAAATTCCAATATCAGTACCCCAAACTTACCATACAAACCAAAGAAATTTTTTGGGTAAAAGTATCACGATTTCTGCGTATATATTATGATAAACACTTGAACTGAGAGCACCGCATAAGTGAATTAATCAAAAAATGTAGCCAGGGCCTTAACTTACTTAGAAACCTTAAAGGAACTACCTTACTCGCACTATATAGAGCATTAATTAGATTTAGACTAGATTATGGGTGCCAAATTTATAACTCAGCCCCAAAAATCACCTAAACAAATTAGACAGCATACAGAGAAAGGCATTAACTATTTGTACTGGCGCACTACCATCCACATCATTGGCGGAACTACAAATACTAGCTGGAGAACTGCCGCTTCACCTTTGAAGGCAAGAACTTACCCTTATATATGCAGCCAGACCAACAACGCACCCTTGTACAAATCCCGCCCATATAGCTATAAACAAATGCATTAGGCCATTCCATACGAAACAAACACACAAAAAATACATGCACGAAAACTAGTACATCAATTATCGGAATAACTTCCCATTGAAATCTTCCAAGCAGAAATAACCAATATCTACGACACATATCCATGGAACAATATCAGCCCATCAATCAACACCCTTATCATGAAATATTGAAATAAAAAGGCACAAGAACATCAGCTAAAACAATTAGTGCAGCCGAGATTAATACCAAATACCTCAACTTTATTAAGATCTATAATGATGGCTTCTTAACAGCAGAACCACCTAGAACAGCAGTCGCATGCGTAATTCCTGAGCTTAACATCCAAGTTGGACAACGATTACATAACCACTGCTCTATATAATAAACGACTCGCTAAGCGTCATAACTTCAATAATGAACAATAACACGAAATCAAGAGAAAATTTCCTTAGGTAAACCAATTTATTTTTAAAAACACTAAACAATAGTAGCTTACAAATACAGTTCATGTGGATACCATCCTACACGAACATACCAGAAATGATTTAGCCGACAAAACAGCAAAACAAAAACTAAATGAACCCATGAATATACACGTGGACTACAGCATATGTAAACTTTATAGCATATCAAAACATTTGATTGATGACATATGACAGGAATTATGGAACACAAACACCAAAGGCAGGAAACTAAACGCCATCATTAAAGAAGTCAGTATAAATAGAAAACACCTAACATCAATGGCAATGACCAAACAATCATAAATAGGATATACACTGGCAAGACCAATCCAGCATCTTCGGACAGTATATAGGATCTCAACCACACAACCCTAATGGTTACCATTCTCGGGTCCAAGAAGATTTAGCACACATTTTCAACAACTGCCTCAAACTTAATAAGGAAAGGGCTATGCTAAAAATTAAAAAAAAATAAGACTGGATACCCAGCCACTTACCCAGAAAGCTTAATGCATTCCAACCCTAATCTAAATATAACATTCGAAAAAATAAAAAGCTTCATAAATGAGTCAGGCCTACATAACAAATTTTTAAAAATAAAACAATACAAATCATAATGCAATCATAAACCCATCAGTTAATTATAGACAGGAAAACAGGCTAGAAAAGTTAGGGATGACCTAGATCAGATCTCCTTGAATCGTCTTCAGCGATCCGAGTACTCGGCAAGGGCATATATCTGAACTAAAATAGACTTAGCCTGAAATACTAAATAACCACTACCCAGCAATCAAATGAAAGTAAAAAATATTTAACCTTAAATGAGAAAAAAAAAAATACTAAAATTAAACCAAACCAAAAAATAAACCCTTTCATGTACCACTACTCTCCTCCTCTCATATTAATAACATCGCTCTTTAAATAAATAACAACAACCTTCTTAACAACACCCTGCATTCATACTGACGATATTTACACTTATATGAACACCACCTTCTTCAACATAGGTGACAGCCATACACATACGAGGATTTATTTATAAGACCACAAATTAAAAAATATAAGGTGGTCCCAAACCCAGACCATCAGGACCCGCCACACAAAGTGGCTTAATTAAAACAGTTTTAGAAAATAAGACCCTAAATTCTCATGTATAAGGTGGTCTAAACTCCAAAGACCATCAGGTCCAGCAGCACAAGGCTGCAGAATAAAAATCACTCATTAGATCAGTTTTAGAAAATGAAACCCTAAATTAACATGTATCAGGTGATCTAAACTCCAAAGACCATCAGGTCCAGCAGCTGAAGGCTGCAAAATAAAAATCACTTGTTTGATCATTAAGACTCCAACATGTCATACCAACACTAGGTGGTATAAAAAACCAAGACCATCAGGGCCCGCCACACAAGGTGGCAATATCAATAACCTATAGCTGTCGTCCTAGGTACCTATCTCTAACTAACTCACAAATAAATAGCACATAGTTATTTTTCAAAATTGTGCAGGACGACACTTTAAACCAAATACACTGGAGTCTAGGAGCACCGACCTGTGCCATGGATTCGCCTCCCACCCGATTGCCCACTCCTCCATTGCCAAGGCCAGACATCTTAACCCCATGCGTGCAGTCCAAGCATAGATCGCAGTATAATTATATGAGTGTATGCTGGGTCTAATCCCACTCATATAGACTTGCCGAGCATAGCGACTGAAGCAATGAGTGTGTGCTGGCTCCAATCCCACTCATGACGGCCTTACATTCAGAACGTAAGGGACTAGTTAGTCTCACGATCTGATGGCCAAATTAATAAGTGTTCCTAGAACACATAAAAGCCTTATGAGCAACTAATAAGCATGCTGTGCATGCATAAAACCGATAATAGAAAAAGAGGAGGAGAGGAAAAAGAAGGAAAAGAAGGAAGAAAGAATTCTACCTGACCTCATGTTAAGACCTCTGTGTGAAGTCAAACCTGAGGTGAGGATAACTTCACAGGCAGCACAAGCACCAGCACGACAGCCACAGTCACAAGAGCCACAACAATCACTAGCAGCAGTAGTACAACATGTACCAGTACCGCAGACACTAGCAATGCACTAGCCTGAACTGGGAACAAGATTGGAGTAGATGTGTTTGTCATGCCGGACCTGGGAGATGTCGGCATTAGTCAAGTGCATTTTGAGTTTTTTTAAATAAAAAAAACCTTCTTATAGCTAATCAAATTTCTAGAAAAGAGACTATTCAAGTCGTCAATTTGTGTGAGTGTGAAGTAGTGTGATTATAAACATTCACTCCATTACTAATGATATTGTGTGTGTGTTTGTCTGTATGCGTGTGTGTTTGTGTGAGCTCACATACGTTTGTGTGGATAGTAGAGTGTGTGTTTGTATGAGCTTACGTAAGCTTGTGTGGATAATATAATTTTTGGGTTTGTAAGCGTTCGCGTTTGTTTCTGTGAATAGTAGAGTGTGTGTGTTTTTTTTTTTTCCCTTCTGTGTCGATGAAATATTAGGTTTTTTTTTTTTCATTCCCGTGTGTGAATGGCATATATGGTTTTGTGGGTAGTATATTATGGTTTGATATTTTTGTGCTACTTATCGTGTGAGAATAGTATATTTTGGTTTTGTTATATTCACCTTTCCGTATGTGGATATTAATTTGAGGCTTTGATAGTATATTTTGGGTTTGTATTTTTTCTTCCCGTGTGTGGATAGTATATTTGGTTTTGTGGATAGAATAATAAGGTTTGTTTGTTCTCCTTCCCCTGCGTGGATAGTAGATAATATATGAAGTGAGAGTTGGGTATGTTTTCCTTCACGTCCGTGCTTAACAAATATAAAGTCAAAGCGTTCGTCGTTCGCGTCATTATACACAAAATAAAACAAAATAGGGTTGTTCAACGAATTAAAGAACTGTTGTTAATGGATGATGGATGTAACATATGTGGTGGAAAGGCTTTAAACATGATTGAAGTATCGAGGTAGCGTAGACTTCGTGACCAGTTTGAAATTAGCAAAAGATCTTGTAGAAGGTATGATAGAGGAAGAAGTGAAGAAATTATGAAGATTCATTCAACCTCCGTATGTGAGAATAGGTAGCTTGAAGGAAGCACTTGATAATGTAATCAAAATCAGGCGCTTTCTAGAAGACACGTTGTATTGGACTGAGTGGTCTTTTGTGAGGTGGGGCTTAGACCAGCTAAATAAAGCAGAAGAAATGATAAGAAAGGTGTTGGAAACAGAGGTGAAAAAAATTAAAGACACATGGACAAAGGAGAGAAAAGAACAAGACAACAGAAAGAACAAAGAGGCATCTGAAAGATTGAATAACAGCTGTATCATGATACAGGAGAAATTTAGATCCATGGGACATACTGACCGGATGCCAGAGACGGAGATGAAGAGAAGAAAGGAATCATTTAGAAAGTGAGAAAATGACTGAAGAACTTGAGAAAATAGAAGAACCCAAAGGCCCTTTTCAGGGACATTTAAATACTTCGAAAAAATGTGCTTTCTTGCCTCATAATTATTTTTTAGTGTGTAGTATAGTTGTTTGTATAATGTATATTGTCTGTGTTATCTCTGTCTCTGTTCAGTCAGTTCCGTTCCCGCCAAGCGTTCTATGTTTTGTTTCTTTCTCCCTGCTATTTGGTTCGAATGGGGTCAGCTCCTTGCAACATTGGCGCTAATCGTCTGTTCCGTGACGTCACATTCCCTATTCCGTCCTTCTTGTCCCTCTTTTAATGATAAGTCCCATTGTCCCTATACAGGACCATGACCTTTTTGACTGGATTTTCCATTGTACCTATAAATTTTGTCCCTATACAGGCCCATGGTGTTTTTCCTTCTTTATTTTCATTTGCCCTATATCGCCCCACTATACTACTGCGGTATGTTGAATCAGGCATGGTTGGCTGGCGAGCTGGCTGGCTGAAGGGTGGCGATAGTGGTGGTGGTGGATATGGTGATGGTGGTGATTAGGTCACAGATTGACTGAGTGAGTATAAATTATATTCGTCTGTGGCCTTGATGCCTTGCACAAATCGTTAATGCCAGTACCGCTGGCACCATAATTTATCGTCGGGTGAGAATGAGAGCCAAACGCACGCCACTTTCGTAAGTGCAAAGTACCTTTCGTGATTGTAATATCTGGAAACTGCACAGGAGAGAAAGGGGGCAGATGAGAGGCGTCATCGTCACCGGCGGCTCCTGTTTGTCCTGGGTTTTTGGATCCTTTGGCATAAATGTAATGGCGTCCTCTTGCATAAAATTGTTAACATGGGTATCGCTGTGCTAATTATTTCAGCTGCTACAGCCAAGAGAAGGACATATTTTTTTTCTAAAGTAATATTTGTGTTAAACAAAATGTCATTATCAGACAAGTTAATTTTTAGGAAACGTCTACGTTTCGTTCTCTAGATTTTATTTGGAACCCATTTCTGCCACTTTATGTGGCCGGGCCTGACGGTTTGGATTGTAACTACGTTATATGCTAAACGTTTTACTGTTCAGATTTTGTCTATCTATTCTGGCGGGTTCAGCGGTTCCACAGCTCTTTAGATTATATTTGTTCTGCTTTGTCGGAGGGTCCTTATAGTCTTGGGTTGTGGATCACCATCTTTTAAATGTTTTAATTGGTCCGTTGGTATGATTCTAAGTTATGATATTTTATGCGTGTTTCTCTGTCATTTCTATCGTGTGTGGCTGGGCCTGATAGTTTGGGTTTAGGGCCATCTTATATACAGATAAAGAAATATAGAATACTTTTAAGAAATACACTTCGCAAGAATCCAACTATCCCACATGTATCTTTGTTATCTCCCCCTAGTGGGTAAAGTACACCGAACGTAGAACAAAGTCGGCGGCGTCTCGATTCCAATTCACAACGTGTATTTCACTTTTTTATGAATTGTGGCAAGTTACTGTTACTTCTAATTTATGAAATAAGAGTGACGCTTTTATTTAAATACGGGTGCAATGACGTGTTCTTCATTGTATCTACCGACCATTTTGCATTTGTCATACTGGTAACAATGTGGGTCGCCGAACCAAGACAAAACCTATTAAGTCTCCTGCCTGTGCTTGGGGGCAAACGGTTTGTGCTTCATACTTGTGCAATCTTCATCTTTAAAAGGTATGTTACCATTATTAAAGTGACAGATACGTGCACATTACTTTTTCCGCCCTATTAGCCAAGTTATAATTTGCATGTATCATTTTGGTTGTGCCTATATATCCGGTACATGTTTATTAGTCATACAATGTAAAAGGTGGTCCCTGATATTAATAATGGGTTCAAACATTGCATTGTACACACCGTCTGCTTCATTCTAAATATCGTTAGGTAAGAAAACGCAGATTCCATATAATTTTTGTACACTTTAAGTTACCAATAGCTTTCCTTTAAGTGAGACTCTAATTGTAAATATCAACAGTCAGCACGCGCTGACGTATAAAATGATACCAAATATAGCAAAGGTTAGCTTTAATAATTTAAATGATAACAGAGTCCTAGAAGATGGAACATAAGAGAATTTATGGAATAAGAAAGACCTATTTCAATAGCAACAAATAAAATGCATTGTTTGATTTTCAGAGTTTAAGAACTGCTTGGATAAGCAGTCAGGTAGAAAACTTATCCATCTAATAGATGTTCAATTTTTAGCAGGTATTCGAATATAAAAAACGAAGAGAATCGTCAACATTGATCATCTAACATATGCATTACAAATTTATCTAAACAAATGCAATGTACACAAAACCTACCTTACCTGTCATAAGTGCACATCTGTGTGTGTGTGTTCTTTGTATGAGTGACTACAATAGATCAAGTGGGTATCGAGCAGTGAAGAGATGAAGACCAATAAAGAAAATAACTTATTTACAACATATATTGTACATGGAAATGACACCACTAATTAAACAAATGCACCATTTAGAATAGACAAATTCTTTGAACAAATGGCTTACATGTGCACTAAATGCTCCTGATCGAATGATACGCTGAATTTAAAATGAAGCAATGAAAGTTATACACGAGGTTTGGCTGGTTTTCAAATGATCTTTCAGAAAGTCTCTAGTGCCATTCACAACATTGTGAAAGATATCTGAGTGCCACAATTTGATCCCGTCTAATTCCTATGCTTAGATCTGTGAACTAGTTTGAACAAGTGTTGCATCAGTAGTATATGGGGTTACCCTAGCGTCAAGTGGACTTACCATGCAAAAACAGTCGATTCACTCTGGCGTCAAGGGGAATTTAACATGGGAAATTTTAACATGGATGGAACTGTAGAGTGTCAAGGGGAATTGAACATGGAAATTGAACAGGACCGGTACTTTAACGTCAATGGGACTTTAACGTTAAAATATGGGGTTTGCACTTTGTCGTAAATGGAAATTGAACATGGGAATGTCACCTGGATGTCAATGGGAATTGAACTTTGGGTGACGTCATGAGGTTTATAGGGTCAAAACATTTTATAGGGATTTTAATGTATTTGTAAGGACAAAGGGTAGATAGGGACAAACATACAAATACACATTTAAACACACAGAAAAGACGACAGAAATGTTCTAAAACAAACCTCACAGAGAGAATAATGGCTCAAAAAAGAAAAGTCTATTGTATGGGTTCAAAACATTTATTCAAGTATATACATGGGCTCTCTGGCCTGTGCTTTGGTCTAAGCACTATCCATTTAATACATAAACATTTCTACATCAAACAAACCTATTTACTAGTTATTTAGTTCTTGGCTCTAGTAAACCTGTTTACATTTAATGTTCATTTATAAGAAAAAGCTAACACAAAACAAGTAACATGCAATCAAATAGGACAAAGTTCATGTTTCTCTCTCTCTAATCGTCTCACACGTTGTTAAAAATCTGGTCAGTTAGCACTTGTGTCCCAGCGTAGATATTTCCCATCACTTAATCCGTTTAATTCATAAATCAGCCGTTATATCCATCGTGCTAGGTACACTTATCAGTAAGCAGATCAAGTGCAGTCATCGTCTTTTTCCCATGGAGGTACAATGTATACCATATGAATGGTTACTTTTTCTTCGTTGATGTCAAATTTTCCTCTCATCGACTGCACGTCTTCAATAGCCCTAAAAAGTTTGGACGAAGTTATTTCTGCAGGTGTGCTAAATCCGAGACATACAGGTGAGTTCAAACTGTCGCGATACATAGATAGGCTCAAACGACCTCGATCTTTGACTTGGCAATGACATTTGAGTTCCTCTAACAGTGAGTCAAGTAGGTCCGTAATGAAACCTGCTACTTCCTCGGCTGAAATGTCAGACGCGAAGTCTCTAAATTTCACCGTGTAGGTGTAAGTTGTCGTTCTAAATTTTCTTGAGGTCGCTGTCTGAGTCATTTGGATGCTAAAATACTCCTGTAGGTCTACTGAATCCTTTCCCTTCTTGGACGCACTTTGCTGTGACGGTATGGTAGTGAAAGAGGTCAGTGATGTTTGTTCCTTCTCTTTTTTCATCTGCGTAGAGTGATTCATCTTTCTCGTTGCTTGTCCTCGCAATGAAGTGTCGTTCTTGAAAGTCGTCCCTTTTTATACTGGGTGATATCAGTATGTCCATAAGGTAAAGTTTTGTGGTCTGGAAGTTTCACTAGCTGCACGTAGTTTGTCATGGCGTTAGTACATAAATAACTAAGATGTGTTACTGCATTGGTGATGTGATAGTGAGGCAAAGAATCACACCTGAGTTTCTCGTTGGACTTGAGTCTTACGCTCTATACTTGCTGTTTGAAGGGATTTATTTTTTCTCAGTTGATCTTAGTAGTGACAATGAACTGTTGGTCTTGGACGTTGTCCTTTTTTATATGCTGACCAATAGGGAAGTCGCACTCGCTTCTGGTACACGATTTGATCGACTTTTTCCAAGGGTCGACTGACGATGTGGTGAGTGGGTAAACGTACAATCTTGTTCGGCTGGTAGGTGGTCACTTTAAAGTTTGCATCCTCTCCAGACTGCAATGCTTCTTTCAATACGCCAAAGTTGACCACACGACTGGTACGATAATTCAGAGTCAATCCTTTCACTTTACACTCTGTGTGCACTTCTCCTTGTGGGTCCCGGTATTCGTAGCCGTAATTTTTAGGACCGCCACTCGCGAAACTTAGAATCTTGTCGTCAGGATGTTCGTCTGTCCAGGCTCCTAAACGGTCTCCTTCGATGTTAGGGTGTTGCTGACCCGGTCGATCGATGTAGATGCAACTGTCCGTGTCAAAGTACAGGACGCGATCCCCTAACAGTTCTAAAGCTTCGTACAATTTTAAGCGAGCATGAGCTGTCACGTAAGCCGCAATGATGACATTTCCAAAAGGGTCGTCTTGTACAAAGTCCAGATCTTCTTCGTAATTGACCAAGATTAAATTCTCTCGAACGACGTCCACGTGTTTCATGTATTTGGTTTTGTCGTGAATCATCTGGAAGTAGCGGGAAGGTTCTGTCAAATATTCCGTCTTGGGTAAACACGGTCGTTGTGCCATTTTCCCCACAAGCAATTTAACATCACTTTGGCAAACGATCGCCTGCCTTCGTTTTTCTCGATGTGGTCTAAAGTGATGCCTTCTTGTTCCCGGTATTTCTCTTTGAAATGTATTTGGTCTTCGGGAGTGTGACACCAGGAAGGATAGCCGCTGGCTTCTTGCTTCAGTTTCAAAAAGGCATCCACGTAGTCTGCGAAAATGCCTTTCTGAGTAGGGTCACCCTTGTGGTATTGTTGTGTCTTGGGAAAGTGGCAAATTTCGTACACTTCTAACAGTTGGTATCCCATGTCCAGAGCTTTGAACAATTCTACGCTGACCCAGGTTCCCGTCAAGGCCCGTTCTTCCTGGGTGTGCTGACAAGGCTGATCTTGGTTGCACGTTTCGGCACAAGTACGGCACAAGGGAAACATCAGTTTGCCTTGACAATGGTGAGGTAAGACGGGATGGTATAGATTCGTGGGAGGCAAAACTTTGCACTTGATCAAGCCTTCGTATTGTCGAATGTTGACCAGGTCGATGTGTTCCGTCAGCAATCGCGGGTGCCCTGTAGGAAAGCGACAATATTTGCACACGTAGGGATACAGCGAACACACATCCAAGTATTTGATTTCTTCTCCTTTCTCTTCGTCGGCTTGGTACAGCAAACAGGTGGCATTGGTCCTTCCTCCGTACAAACTATCCCTCGGGTTCAACGGGTCGATGAACTGGTAACTTTCCACGACACGTTTAAACTCGGGATCGATTTTCAAACGGTGATCGTATTCGTGTTCCCACATTTCCACCACTTGGTATCCTTGCTGTTCTAACTTCAAGCGTCGCTCACAAGTGTCCTGGTACAGGTCTTCCATGGTCCGTTGTAAAAACTGATTTTTAGTGTCACGGTCAGGGTAGCAGACGGGACATCCGTGAAATAAGCAACCGTTAAACTCATACACGATCTTGGGGTTTTTTAAGTCCCAGCCATCGACCGAATACGTTCCGATGGTCCTTTCGCCTCCTCCGTTGCGGGCATGCTGAATCCTTTGCCTTCCTTGTCGCACAAGTAATGTAACCAGCGTAGGGCTTTGACCGAGTATTGACGCTTGACATAGTTGGTCGTTTGAGGACTGATGACAGCCACGGTCTTTTGAGGCATGAATCGTTGGCGGTACACTAAGGAACACGCTTTGGCAATGGTGCAAGCTTCTTTCAAAGGATCGACCCCTCCGTGTTCCATGAACAGTTCTCGAAATTTTCCACAGCAACGCCGTAAAATGTCCACGTCGGAACGACAATACTTTAGCATTTCTTCCTGAAAGTCGAAAGGGTCCGAGGCGTGAGCCTGGTACCAAGCGTAGAAAGCTTCTCGTTGTTCGGTACGCATGTTGTCGGGGTCGTAATAGTGAGCCTCAGGTAAATGGGGTAGAACGGCGTGTTGATTGGCTTCCGTATTGAAAAAGTGTGGAAAGTACCCTTTAGCCATTTCTGTAATTCCAAACGTTTTAGGCATTCGACTCAAAGGCATGGCCAAATAGATCATCGAATCTTTAAACTGTACTTGTCCCACTTGCATGAAAATGATTTTGGCTCCGTTGAAAGTCACTTTAGGACGTTCGGTGCCATGTTCCGTATAGTACCTCAAAAGAAACTGTCCATCGTATCCGGAGAAATTGTGAGCCATCACTGTGGCATGGCGATGACAATCTCGGTAACGTTCGATGTCCTCTTTGCTCCATGTCTTGTCGATGGGGTCTAAGACCCATTTGGCAAAATCGTCTAGCGTCTTTGGTCCTCGAAAGATTTTTTCACGCCCTCCAGGAATCTTGCTGCAGTGAGGGCAATAACTGAGGATAAGTTCTTGAATACACTTCTCGCACGCTCGATGAGCCACGCAGAAATTAGGAATGTGAATGCCGGTCTCTTGCATGCATTCGAAATCGAAAAAGATGAAATTGCCTTTCTTCTTGTGACCGTCCTCTTTCTCTGGTGGGGGTTGGTATTTTTGCACGTAACATTGGTGTTCCAAGTCCACGATGTGGTGACAAATGTGACATTTTTTCTTTCCTGAACATACGTGTGCCTTGACACTATTGGTACGTATGCCTTGTCCACACGCGGGGCACAATCTCAGCAGTTGACAAGCGCATTTCTTCTGTGAACCTTGCGTCTTCAAATGTTGTTGGTAATAGGTAGGGCTGACAAACGTGCGCAGACAAGTTGAACAAGGCACTGGTTCTTCGCTCAGACAGGGTTGAGAGGCCAAACATCCTGAGCATTTCCATCCACAATGTTTGTGTTGATCTCGATTATTATAACCATAGTCACATTTCTCACAATAATAAACATATCCCAGGAATCCAGTGATACTGGTAATGGTATCGAAATGTTCATCGTGATGATAAAGGTGAATGCATTTTCCGTCCTTAAAATGTTGGCCTCGAAACAACAGAGGCCCGCGCATTTCTTGAGGGTGCACTTTCAAGGTGTAGCGTGGAGCTAGGGCATCTTGCAATTTTTGCATCTCAGGAATGCCACAGGGTGTGTCTTTGGACAGTCCGGCTTGTTGTAACAGGAGTTCTGTTTCATTTCGTTGTTTGGCTCGGTCGGATTGTTGAATAGTTTTCCAGGTTCTTTTCCATTCTACCGTGTCGTTCTTGTTGGCATAGGTTCGTCCCACCACGATGGCACGGGCTAAACACATCTGGTCTTGAGGGTTGTTAATTCGGACGAGACTTGTTTTGGTGTTGCGAAGGTCGTCCACCAATAAGACCTTTTTGCGTCCTGTCCCTTGAGGAAGAGAGACGTGAGCCATTTTCAGTGTGGCTTTACCATCGGTGATGTCAAACTTGTCATTGGATTGTTGCACCTGTTGTATCTTGTCCATGACTTTGGAAGGGGTCAGTTCTGCGGGTCTGCTAAACTCGATCCAAACAGGGGATTTCAAGCTGTCGTGTTGTATGGATAGTGTCAAGCGATCGTCTTCTTTGGGTTGACATTGTCGCTTGAGTGTGGTGAGCAAAGAATCCCACATCTCGGTGATGAACCCTTCTGCTTTCTCCAATGGTACGTCGGACTTGAAATCTTTAAACTTCACCGTGTAGGTGTAAGCCGTGGTTCTAAATTTTCTAGAGGAGCGCTTTTTCGTCTCTCGAATGTGATAGTACTTTTCAGGGTTGACTGGTGAACTTTGGTTTGGAGTAGACTGTCTATGTCTGGTCGCAGACGTGGAAGGTGTTGGTTCAGGTTCGCTCATGTCTTCTATGGTTAACTCTGAATTCTAAAGTCAAAACATGGGTTCAGGAAAAAATGTAACAATGTTCGTCCTATCCTCAGTGTAAACTGAGAGAATATAGGTATAGCCAATGAAATCGTTTGTGATGAGTGATGCATTTTTTTATTTAAAAGGTAGTGTGGCAAAATAATGACAACGCAAGAGCGCTGTTACCATTGCAGTACAGACAGATTGGAGTGTTAACGTACAAACCCTTTGTTGCGTATTGTACCATTTCTTCTTGCCACATCAAATATTAAACGGACACAGTACTGGTTCGCGTTTTGAAACTGACAAACATTTTTAATCTTATTCAAACATTTTGACAAGCACACTCACGTTGTCGAGTAGCGTAGTTTTCTGGAGTACGTACGTACGTGTCCCAGCGACACAGTGCCGTCTCTAGCTCTCTTGAAGACACCAACTGTCTGTTTTATTTTTCTTGCAACTATTTTCTTTCGTGGTAGGGTTTGAATCGAAGGGTCGTCAAGATGCATGAGGTGTTTAAGACGCAACGCTGTCGTTGGGTTCCTATATGCTTGGCTTTCACTTGCCTTGTGAAATATACCAAGTCATTGTCACAACGAGAGGTAGAGAGGGTATATATGGAAAGAATGAACTTGGTTAACTCATTTCTGAATCAGCAATCGAGATAAAACGATCGCACGATTTCAGTGAGAGAGAAGAAGAACGTAAGAGGCAGCGAAGTGACGTATCGCCTCACACACGAAAAGAAGTGTTCGCTCAAACAGAAGACATGAGCGAACCTGAACCAACACCTTCCACGTCTGCGACCAGACAGAGAGAGTCTACTCCAAACCAAAGTTCACCAGTCAACCCTGAAAAGTACTATCACATTCGAGAGACGGAAAAGCGCTCCTCTAGAAAATTTAGAACCACGGCTTACACCTACACGGTGAAGTTTAAAGATTTCAAGTCCGACGTACCGTTGGAGAAAGCAGAAGGGTTCATCACCGAGATGTGGGATTCTTTGCTCACCACACTCAAGCGACAATGTCAACCCAAAGAAGACGATCGCTTGACACTATCCATATAACACGACAGCTTGAAATCCCCTGTTTGGATTGAGTTTAGCAGACCCGCAGAACTGACCCCTTCCAAAGTCATGGACAAGATACAACAGGTGCAACAATCCAATGACAAGTTTGACATCACCGATGGTAAAGCCACACTGAAAATGGCTCACGTCTCTCATCCTCGAGGGACAGGACGCAAAAAGGTCTTATTGGTGGACGACCTTCGCAACACCAAAACAAGTCTCGTCCGAATTAACAACCCTCATGACCAGATGTGTTTAGCCCGTGCCATCGTGGTGGGACGAACCTATGCCAACAAGAACGACACGGTAGAATGGAAAAGAACCTGGAAAACTATTCAACAATCCGACCGAGCCAAACAACGAAATGAAGCAGAACTCCTGTTACAACAAGCCGGACTGTCCAAAGACACACTCTGTGGCATTCCTGAGATGCAAAAATTGCAAGATGCCCTAGCTCCACGCTACACCTTGAAAGTGCACCCTCAAGAAATGCGCGGGCCTCTGTTGTTTCGAGGCCAACATTTTAAGGACGGAAAATACATTCACCTTTATCATCACGATGAACATTTCGATACCATTACCAGTATCACTGGATTCCTGGGATATGTTTATTATTGTGAGAAATGTGAATATGGTTATAATAATCGAGATCAACACAAACATTGTGGATGGAAATGCTCAGCATGTTTGGCCTCTCAACCCTGTCTGAGCGAAGAACCAGTGCCTTGTTCAACTTGTCTGCGCACATTTGTCAGCCCTACCTGTTACCAACAACATTTGAAGACGCAAGGTTCACAGAAGAAATGCGCTTGTCAACTGCTGAGATTGTGCCCCGCGTGTGGACAAGGCATACGTACCAATAGTGTCAAGGCACACGTATGTTCAGGAAAGAAAAAATGTCACATTTGTCACCACATCGTGGACTTGGAACACCAATGTTACGTGCAAAAATACCAACCCCCACCAGAGAAAGAGGACGGTCACAAGAAGAAAGGCAATTTCATCTTTTTCGATTTCGAATGCATGCAAGAGACTGGCATTCACATTCCTAATTTCTGCGTGGCTCATCGAGCGTGCGAGAAGTGTATTCAAGAACCTATCTTCAGTTATTGCCCTCACTGCAGCAAAATTCCTGGAGGGCGTGAAAAAATCTTTCGAGGACCAAAGACGCTAGACGATTTTGCCAAATGGGTCTTAGACCCCATCGACAAGACATGGAGCAAAGAGGACATCGAACGTTACCGAGATTGTCATCGCCATGCCACAGTGATGGCTCACAATTTCTCCGGATACGATGGACAGTTTCTTTTGAGGTACTATACGGAACATGGCACCGAACGTCCTAAAGTGACTTTGAACGGAGCCAAAATCATTTTCATGCAAGTGGGACAAGTGCAGTTTAAAGATTCAATAAGTTACTTGGCCATGCCTTTGAGTCGAATGCCTAAAACGTTTGGAATGACAGAAATGGCTGAAGGGTACTTTCCACACTTTTTCAATACGGAAGCCAATCAACATGCCGTTCTACCCCATTTGCCTGAGGCTCACTATTACGACCCCGACAACATGCGTACCGAACAACGAGAAGATTTCTACGCTTGGTACCAGGCTCATGCCTCTGACCCCTTCGACTTTCAGGAAGAAATGTTAAAGTATTGTCGTTCCGACGTGGACATTTTACGACGTTGCTGTGGAAAATTTCGAGAACTGTTCATGGAACACGGAGGGGTCGATCCTTTGAAAGAAGCTTGCACCATTGCCAAAGCGTGTTCCTTAGTGTACCGCCAACGATTCATGCCTCAAAAGACCGTGGCTGTCATCAGTCCTCAAACGACCAACTATGTCAAGCGTCAATACTCGGTCAAAGCCCTACGCTGGTTACATTACTTGTGCGACAAGGAAGGCAAATGGATTCAGCATGCCCGCAACGGAGGAGGCGAAAGGACCATCGGAACGTATTCGGTCGATGGCTGGGACTTAAAAAACCCCAAGATCGTGTATGAGTTTAACGGTTGCTTATTTCACGGATGTCCCGTCTGCTACCCTGACCGTGACACTATAAATCAGTTTTTACAACGGACCATGGAAGACCTGTACCAGGACACTTGTGAGCGACGCTTGAAGTTAGAACAGCAAGGATACCAAGTGGTGGAAATGTGGGAACACGAATACGATCACCGTTTGAAAATCGATCCCGAGTTTAAACGTGTCGTGGAAAGTTACCAGTTCATCGACCCGTTGAACCCGAGGGATAGTTTGTACGGAGGAAGGACCAATGCCACCTGTTTGCTGTACCAAGCCGACGAAGAGAAAAGAGAAGAAATCAAATACTTGGATGTGTGTTCGCTGTATCCCTACGTGTGCAAATATTGTCGCTTTCCTACAGGGCACCCGCGATTGCTGACGGAACACATCGACCTGGTCAACATTCGACAATACGAAGGCTTGATCAAGTGCAAAGTTTTGCCTCCCACGAATCTATACCATCCCGTCTTACCTCACCATTGTCAAGGCAAACTGATGTTTCCCTTGTGCCGTACTTGTGCCGAAACGTGCAACCAAGATCAGCCTTGTCAGCACACCCAGGAAGAACGGGCCTTGACGGGAACCTGGGTCAGCGTAGAATTGTTCAAAGCTCTGGACATGGGATACCAACTGTTAGAAGTGTACGAAATTTGCCACTTTCCCAAGACACAACAATACCACAAAGGTGACGATACTCAGAAAGGCATTTTCGCAGATTACGTGGGTGCCTTTTTGAAACTGAAGCAAGAAGCCAGCGGCTATCCTTCCTGGTGTCACACTCCCGAAGACCAAATACAATTCAAAGAGAAATACCGGGAACAAGAAGGCATCACTTTAGACCACATCGAGAAAAACGAAGGCAGGCGATCGTTTGCCAAAGTGATGTTAAATTGCTTGTGGGGTAAAATGGCACAACGACCGTGTTTACCCAAGACGGAATATTTGACAGAACCTTCCCGCTACTTCCAGATGATTCACGACAAAACCAAATACATGAAACACGTGGACGTCGTTCGAGAGAATTTAATCTTGGTCAATTACGAAGAAGATCTGGACTTTGTACAAGACGACCCTTTTGGAAATGTCATCATTGCGGCTTACGTGACAGCCCATGCTCGCTTAAAATTGTACGAAGCTTTAGAACTGTTAGGGGATCGTGTCCTGTACTTTGACACGGACAGTTGCATCTACATCGATCGACCGGGTCAGCAACACCCTAACATCGAAGGAGACCGTTTAGGAGCCTGGACAGACGAACATCCTGACGACAAGATTCTAAGTTTCGCGAGTGGCGGTCCTAAAAATTACGGCTACGAATACCGGGACCCACAAGGAGAAGTGCACACAGAGTGTAAAGTGAAAGGATTGACTCTGAATTATCGTACCAGTCGTGTGGTCAACTTTGGTGAATTGAAAGGAGCATTGCAGTCTGGAGAGGATGGAAACTTTAAAGTGACCACCTACCAGCCGAACAAGATTGTACGTTTACCCACTCACCACATCGTCAGTCGACCCTTGGAAAAAGTCGATCAAATCGTGTACCAGAAGCGAGTGCGACTTCCCAACCACTTTACATTGCCGTACGGTCACATCAATATTGGTCAGCATATAAAAAAGGACAACGTCCAAGACCAACAGTTCATTGTCACTACTAAGATCAATTGAGAAAAAATGAATCCCTTCAAACAGCAAGTATAGAGGGTAAGACTCAAGTCCAAGGAGAAACTCAGGTGTGATTCTTTGCCTCACTATCACATCACCAATGCAGTAACACATCTTAGTTATTTATATACTAACGCCATGACAAACTACGTGCAGCTAGTGAAACTTCCAGACCACAAAACTTTACCTTATGGACATACTGATATCACCCAGTATAAAAAGGGACGACTTCCAAGAATGACACTTCATTGCGAGGACAAGCAACGAGAAAGATGAATCACTCTACGCAGATGAAAAAAGAGAAGGAACAAACATCACTGACCTCTTTCACTACCATACCGTCACAGCAAAGTGCGTCCAAGAAGGGAAAGGATTCAGTAGACCTACAGGAGTATTTTAGCATCCAAATGACTCAGACAGCGACCTCAAGAAAATTTAGAACGACAACTTACACCTACACGGTGAAATTTAGAGACTTCGCGTCTGACATTTCAGCCGAGGATGTAGCAGGTTTCATTACGGACCTACTTGACTCACTGTTAGAGGAACTCAAATGTCATTGCCAAGTCAAAGATCGAGGTCGTTTGAGCCTATCTATGTATCGCGACAGTTTGAACTCACCTGTATGTCTCGGATTTAGCACACCTGCAGAAATAACTTCGTCCAAACTTTTTAGGGCTATTGAAGACGTGCAGTCGATGAGAGGAAAATTTGACATCAACGAAGAAAAAGTAACCATTCATATGGTATACATTGTACCTCCATGGGAAAAAGACGATGACTGCACTTGATCTGCTTACTGATAAGTGTACCTAGCACGATGGATATAACAGCCGATTTATGAATTAAACGGATTAAGTGATGGGAAATATCTACGCTGGGACACAAGTGCTAGCTGACCAGATTTTTAACAACGTGTGAGACGAATAGAGAGAGAAAAACATGAACTTTGTCCTATTTGATTGCATGTTACTTGTTTTGTGTTAGCTTTTTCTTATAAATGAACATTAAATGTAAACAGGTTTACTAGAGCCAAGAACTAAATAACTAGTAAATAGGTTTGTTTGATGTAGAAATGTTTATGTATTAAATGGATAGTGCTTAGACCAAAGCACAGGCCAGAGAGCCCATGTATATACTTGAATAAATGTTTTGAACCCATACAATAGACTTTTCTTTTTTGAGCCATTATTCTCTCTGTGAGGTTTGTTTTAGAACATTTCTGTCGTCTTTTCTGTGTGTTTAAATGTGTATTTGTATGTTTGTCCCTATCTACCCTTTGTCCTTACAAATACATTAAAATCCCTATAAAATGTTTTGACCTTATAAACCTCATGACGTCACCCAAAGTTCAATTCCCATTGACATCCAGGTGACATTCCCATGTTCAATTTCCATTTACGACAAAGTGCAAACCCCATATTTTAACGTTAAAGTCCCATTGACGTTAAAGTACCGGTCCTGTTCAATTTCCATGTTCAATTCCCCTTGACACTCTACAGTTCCATCCATGTTAAAATTTCCCATGTTAAATTCCCCTTGACGCCAGAGTGAATCGACTGTTTTTGCATGGTAAGTCCACTTGACGCTAGGGTGACCCCATATACTACTTGCATCTGTAACATTATAAATATAATTTCTTAAAAGGCAAAACTAAAACAGCATTGATACTACTGCCGTACCTAAATGTTATGTGTACACTACACCGTTGTCTATGTTTGCGTACCACGAATTTTGAAGATTACTCCATTTCCAGATTTGGTATTGTAAAATTTATTAAAACCACGTCATATTTTATATAATGTCCTATTGAGAATTACTTTAAATAATTGCCAATTAGACCAAATGAAGTCACTATATTACCACTTTCATTTTGCCCGTCTGGAGTTCCTTTTAAGTCTCCATGTTGTATTGATTAATGTATTGTTACAATATAAGACTTTAGAAGTCATTTCACCTCAAAGTGCAGTGTTTTCTTTATCTTATATTTTAATAATAATAATAATAATAATAATAATAATATTATTATTATTATTATTATTATTATTATTATTAGTTTTATTATTATTGTGTCTGAAACAAGAAAGACACTTGCTTGACTCCAGCCGCAACTGAACATTCTTAGTAATATGAATGGATGGATGGATGGATGGATGGATGTACGTCGAAGATCTAATGGCAGGTCAGCATAATATCGAATAAAAGTTAATTTCTAGAACTGTAAAGATAAAACAATGCAGTAAAGTTTGGGAAGATAAATCCTTTTAAAGAGTCCTACAAAATAAATATAAAAGATACAGTTGTTAAAATTCTCTAAAATGTATAAATTGTTTTAAAGAAAATGGTTTATAAAAAGCTACAAAACATACGACATTGGGGCTAGTTTTATATTTATATAAACAGCTCTATTGTTTTTAAAAGTCACAGATGTTGTCTCTTGGTACATAAGCATTAAGCTTATTTAAAAAGTATTGATTTACCAATTTATGAATTAAATTTATTGCAGTGAGACTCGGACTTAGCAAGCGGTACGAATGTATAATTAAGAATCAAGAGAAAAATATTTGCAATGTTTCAATATTTACAGAAATGGCAATGCACAAAGGAACAAAATGGACACTTTCATGAGATATAGTCAGAGATGAGACAAACTTTACTATGAGCCTGAATCGTGCATCTAATCATTCTTTATAAACAATAATCCACTACGATACATTCACATTACTAAAAATATATAGATTCAAACACTATCTACCCCAATGAAAGGAAAACAACTTAACAGTTGATCTTGTATATCAGTGCAAAATGTAGAAAAATAAATAGTTTTGAACAATACATATTGAAATCCAAAACATTTAATATCATAAAAATGTACGCAGTGCTCATTGAGTAGACAACATGGAAAAAAGAACATTACAGACTAGATCCATTAATAATACTGAGAGCATGAATGATGAATTATGATACTTATTCATCAAGATAAAGACATTTTAAAATATGACAAGAAAAAATTGCATTAAAGCAATACGCCACAATTGCTGGACACATTAACAAGCAAGCTCAGCAAATCTAAATATGCTGAAATATGAGACGAACATGAACAACAAATCAAATCAAGCATGTTGCTTATGATGGCAATCATCTATTGAAAATGGTATATTCTAGTTGCTTATTCGAAAATATTCTGAACAATCCGCAGCCTGCATTTGTAGTTTTCACTCAAAAGTATCGGCTTGTAATAACACATACTACCCAAAATCATCACTAATATTTATGGAGGAGTAGGGGACTGGCTGAACATAGCAAAGAAGAAAAACAGTTTGGTTTGCTGCCTACACTGACAGGAAAATATATTTAATGGGTATCGACAATTTTGGGGTATCGGGTAGACGGTTGGGCTTTCTTTGCAATAAAATTCCGGCTCCCAAATAGCTTAAAAATTCACTCTTGCTTTTATTGGTGGAACAAGAACTAAATTTATCGATAATAACAGTTTTAAAATATATCTTGAGTTAAAGATGTATAGAAATAAAAAACAGCCATTTTCCCTGCACATTATCCCCCAGTGAAAATCAAATAATCGGTTCCTTTCCTAATTTAACTACCGCTCACAAAAACACAACCACAATAATTCTCGTTTGTTTATAAAAATATAAACATTTTGGTTTCATTGGTGAGGTTGTAATCAGGCCCGATGATTTCGTGAATTGTGTGCCATGCTTTAATTACTGCACCAACAATAGTCAGAAAAGTTTCCCTCACATGCATTTATTGTTCTCTGTGTTCCAAAGGAAAACTCTAGAAAAACAGTGAAAAAGAAATAAATGATTCCTTAGAAATGAAACAAACATTAGGTAATACAATTATTTGTGCCACTACCTAAAATGCAGAAGTATGACATTGACAATGATATCAACATGTTTTATATAACATAGTACATTTTACTCAAAACTGTTGACGCCATTGCATACATAGCCGAGATAATTTATTCTTTGCCAAACATACTCGAAGTTGTTTACTTTTTATCTTCAGGTTGTAGAGAGCTTTTATTTCATACCAAAATTATGCGTATAATTCCATGACGGCATCATCACGCGTATGGACATGGTTCTATTGAGCATAGTGTAAAAAGCATACTGCTGAGTTCTCCATTATATTCCGATGAAGGATTCGCAGTAGCTCTGTGGTTAGCATGCTGGACTCAGAACCAGAAGGGTTCGGGTTTCGAATCGGACCATCCTGGGTCAGTTGCCGTGGTGTGTCTTTGGGAATTGCACTTTACTTAAAGATGAACATGTACAAAACCAAACATAATAATTCTTCCTCAGGCGATCCATCTGGAAAGTAACATTCCTATTCTAAAAGACCTGGTACAATGGAACCAGCTAAAGTCATTAAAAGGAAACCTAATAAACCCACGAGGACAGAGATGAAATGTCGGTGATCTGTAAAGGTTATTACCTTAGACCAATGAGCCAACCAGAGCTCCTAAATAACAATGAACAAAATCACATCATGAGCCAAGAGTATATTCCATAAATGCCATGCATTTTGTATAATTCAGCTGCAGTGTGATTATGTTTTTTGTATTGAATTTACTTCAAGAAACAGTGTATATTAGTGTTATGACTCTGTGGTCATAAACAAAGTAACAGTGTATATTAGTGTTACGACTCTGTGGTCATAAACAAAGTACCAGTAAGAAATTAGGAAATAATTTTTTCTCTATGCTACAAAGTGAACATTTACGGTAAGACAGACTTACAGTATTGTAAATTAAATCCCAAATAATTTTAAAAGGTTGTATCACAAGTCCAAGAACTTAGAATGCTCCAAATGAATTCCAATACTGAATGTACTGATGTACCAATATTTTCGAATGTGCTAATGTATTCATTGTTTTGATGTATCACAATGATATAATCTAGAATATCTTTTAATGAATTTATAATAATCACAAAGCAATGTTTTAGTCTAAAATGTTGATGAGCACTTTCTAATTCCAATGAATAGTTAAAATAACTGAATAATCTCAAATTATGTCTGAACACACCCGTAAATCATTTCATGGATCTAACTTCAAACAGGATTAAATAATTGTTTACTAAAGCCTCTTTATATACCGACTGTCACGTGACCTATGATGCAATATTAATTTTTGGAACAAGTTACAGATATTGATCTTAAATTTTAGTAAACAACATAGGAACTCACCAATGACAATGGTCAGATATGCCAAAACTCCACATTCAATCATGTGAAGAAAAGACTAGTGAATACACTGAAAAATCTAACAAATACAATTTGAAAACAAAAGTGAATAAACTTTAAAATAAATTAATGGATGCACTTTGAAAAGACTAGTGAATACACTGTAAAAAGAGTAACGAATAACGTTTGAAACGACTAACGAGTTCACGTTGAAAAGACCAAATAATGTACTTTTAAAGGACTAATCAATACAATGAAAATAGTAATGAATAAACTTTAAAATAACTAATGGATACACCTTGAAAAGACTATTGAATACACTTTTTAAGGTTTAATGAATATTCTTTGAAAGGAATATTGTATATAATTTCAAATGACTAGTGATTACACAGTGAAAAGACCATGAATGAACTTTGGAAAGGCTATGTAGAATGTAAAAGGACTAATCAACAAACTTTGATAAGTCGAATGAATACAATTTGAAAAGACTAATGAATGCTATGTGAAAAGTCTAATGAATACATTTTGAAATGACCAGTGAAGCCAATTTGAACAGATTAGTGCGTACACTTTGAAATGAATAATGAATATCCTTCAAATAGACTAATGAGTTCACATTGAAAAGACTAGTGAACACACTCGAAAAAGAAAACTAATGAATACACTTTTAAAACATGAATGTATACGCTCTGAAAAGACTAATCGATACACTGTGAAAAGAGTGATGAAAACCTATGAAAAGACTAATAGATACACTTTGAAACGACGTATGAATACACTTTCAATTGACTAGTGAATACACTGTGAAAAGACAATGAATACACTAAAGACAATGAATGCACTGTGAAAAGGCAATGAATACACTACGAAAAGACAATGAATAGTAGTAATAGGGGCCACCCTAGCGACAATGGGAATTAGCTTTACAGAACCCCTTGGGCCACTCTAGCGACAAAGGAAATTTAACATGGAGAAAAACCCTGGGCCACTCTAGCGACAAGGGGAATTGAACATGGAAATTGAACATGGGAATGTCACCTGGGGATCAGTGGGAATTAAACATTGGTAACGTCATAGGTTTATAGGGTCAAAACCTTTTATAGGGTGAAATGTATTTGTAGGGACAAAGGGTTGATAGGGACAAACATAGACCTGCAGAAACAAACAAATACACATTCAAACACACAGAAAAGAGGACAGAAATATATTAAAGAAAGACTCACAGATAGAATAGAGACTCGAGAAAGAAAAGTCTGTTGTATGGGTTCAAAACATTTATTCAAGTACATATATACATGGGCTCTCTGGCCTGTGCTTTGGTCTAAGCACTATCCATTAAATACATAAACATTTGAACATAAAAGAAACATATTTACGAGTTGTTTAGTTATTGACTCTAGTAAACTAATGTTTAAAATTAACGTTCACTCCTTTCTAAAATCACTTCATATGCAACGAATTTACATTAAATGTTCGTTTATAAGAAAAGGTTAAAACAAAACAAGTAACAAACAATCAAATAAGAGAAAGTTCGTGTTTGTCTCTCTATCCGTCACACACGTTGTTTAAAATCTGGTCAGCTACCACTTGTGTCCCAGCATAGATGTTTCCGATCTCGTATTCCCTGTCAGTCGTAAATCTGCTGTTACGTCCATCGTGCTAGGTACGCTTATCGGTAAGCAGATCAAGAGCAGTGATCGTCTTCTTCCCATGGAGGTACAACATATGCCATATGAATAGTCACTTTTCCATCGGTGATGTCAACTTTTTCTCTCACCGACCGCACGTCTTCAATAGCCCTCAAAAGTTTGGAAGAAATTATTTCTGCAGGTGTGCTAAATCCGAGATATACAGGCGAGTTCAAACTGTCGTGATACATAGATAGGCTCAAACGACCTTCATCTTTGACTTGGCAATGACATTTGAGTTCCTCTAACAGTGAGTCAAGTAGATCCGTAATGAAACCTGATACTTCCTCGGCTGGAACGTCAGACGAGAAGTCTTTAAATTTCACCGTGTAGGTAAGTTGTCGTTCTAAATTTTCTCGAGGTCGCTGTCTGGGTCATTTGGATGCTAAAATACTCCTTTAGGTCTATTGAATCCTTTCCCTTCTTGAACGCACTTTGCTGTGACGGTATGGTGGTGAAAGAGGTCAATGATGTTTGTTCCTTCTCTTTTTTCTTCTGCGTAGAGTTATTCATCTTTCTCGTCGCTTGTCCTCGCAATGAAGTGTCGTTCTTGGAAGTCGTCCCTTTTTATACTGGGTGATATCAGCATGTCCATAAGGTAAAGTTTTGTGGTCTGGAAGTTTCACTGGTTGCACGTAGTTTGTCATGGCATTAGTACAGAACAACTAAGATGTGGTATTGCATTGGTGATGTGATCGTGAGGCATATAATCACACCCGAGTTTCTCGTTGGACTTGAGTCTTACGCTCTATACTTGCTGTTTGAAAGGATTCATTTTTGTCGATTGGTCTTGGTAGTGACAATGAACTATTGGTCTTGGACGTTGTCCCTTTTTATATGCTGACTTATATCGATGTGACCGTACGGCAATGTAAAGTGATTGGGAAGTCTCATTCGCTTCTGGTACACGATTTGATAGATTTTTTTTCCAGGGGTCGACTGACGATCTGGTGAGTGGGTAAACGTACAATCTTGTTCGGTTGGTGAGTGGTCACTTTAAAGTTTCCATCCTCTCCCGATTGCAAGGCTTCTTTCAATACCCCAAAGTTGACCACTCGACTGGTACGATAATTCAGAGTCAGTCCTTTCACTTTGCACGTCGTGTGCACTTCTCCTTGTTTGTCCCGGTATTGGTAGCCGTAATTTTTAGGACCGCCACTCGCGAAACATAGAATCTTGTCGTCGGGGTGTTCGTCTGTCCAGGCTCCTAAACGGTTTTCTTCGATGTTAGGGTGTTGCTGACCCGGTCGATCGATGTAGATGCAACTGTCCGTGTCAAAGTACAGGACGCGTTCCCCTAACAGTTCTAAAGCTTCGTACAATTTTAAGCGAGCATGAGCTGTCACGTAAGCCGCAATGATGACATTTCCAAAAGGGTCGTCTTGTACAAAGTCTAGATCTTCTTCGTAATTGACCAAGATCAAATTCTCTCGAACGACGTCCACGTGTTTCATGTATTTGGTTTTGTCGCGAATCATCTGGAAGTAGCGGGAAGGTTCTGTCAAATATTCCGTCTTGGGTAAACACGGTCGTTGTGCCATTTTACCCACAAGCAATTTAACATCACTTTGGTAAACGATCGCATGCCTTGGTTTTTCTCGATGTGGTCTAAAGAGATGCCTTCTTGTTCATAGTATTTCTCTTTGAATTGTATTTGGTCTTCGGCAGTGTGACACCAGGAAGGATAGCCGCTGACTTCTTGTTTCAGTCTCAAAAAGGCATCCACGTAGTCAGCGAAAATGCCTTTCTGACTGGGATCACCCTTGTGGTATTGTTGTGTCTTGGGAAAGTGGCAAATTTCGTACACTTCTAACAGTTGGCGTCCCATGTCCAGAGCTTTGAACAATTCTACGCTGACCCAGGTTCCCGTGAAGGCCCGTTCTTCCTGGGTGTGCTGACAAGGTTGGTCTTGGTTGCACGTTTCGGCACAAGTACGGCACAATGGAAACATCAGTTTGCCTTGACAATGGTAAGGTAAGACGGGATGGTATAGGTTCGTGGGAGGCAAAACTTTACACTTGATCAAGCCTTCGTATTGTCGAATGTTTTTCAGGTCGATGTGTTCCGTAAACAATTGCGGGTGCCCTACAGGAAAGCGACAATATTTGCACACGTAGGGATACAGCGAACACACGAGCAAGTATTTGATTTCTTCTCCTTTCTCTTCGTCGGCTTGGTACAGCAAACAGGTGGCATTGGTCCTTCCTCCGTACAAACTATCCCTCGGGTTCAGCGGGTCCATGAACTGGTAACTTTCCACGAGGCGTTTAAACTCGGGATCGGTTTTCATACGGTGATCGTACTCGTGTTCCCACATTTCCACCACTTGGCATCCTTCCTGTTCCAACTTTAGGCGCCGCTGACAAGTGTCCTGGTACAAGTCTTCCATGGTTCGTTGTAAAAACTGATTTTTAGTGGTACGATCAGGGTAACAGACGGGACATCCGTGAAATAAGCAACCGTTAAACTCGTACACGATCTTGGGGTTTTCTAAGTCCCAGCCATCTACCGAATACGTTCCGATGGTCTTTTCACCCCCTCCGTTGCGGGCATGCTGAATCCATTTGTTTTCCTTGTCGCACAAGTAATGTAACCAACGTATGGCTTTGACCGAGTATTGACGTTTGACAAAGTTGGTCGTTTGAGGGCTGATGACAGCCACGGTGTTTTCAGGCATGAATCGTTGTCGATACACTAAGGAACACGCTTTGGCAATGGTGCAAGCTTCTTTCAAAGGATCGACCCCTCCGTGTTCCATGAACAGTTCTCGAAATTTTCCACAGCAACGCCGTAAAATGTCCACGTCGGAACGACAATACTTTAGCATTTCTTCCTGAAAGTCGAAAGGGTCCGAGGCGTGAGCCTGGTACCAAGCGTAGAAAGCTTCTCGTTGTTCGGTACGCATGTTGTCGGGGTCGTAATAGTGAGCCTCAGGTAAATGGGGTAGAACGGCGTGTTGATTGGCTTCCGTATTGAAAAAGTGTGGAAAGTACCCTTTAGCCATTTCTGTAATTCCAAACGTTTTAGGCATTCGACTCAAAGGCATGGCCAAATAGATCATCGAATCTTTAAACTGTACTTGTCCCACTTGCATGAAAATGATTTTGGCTCCGTTGAAAGTCACTTTAGGACGTTCGGTGCCATGTTCCGTATAGTATCTGAGAAGAAACTGTCCATCGTATCCGGAGAAATTGTGAGCCATCACCGTGGCATGACGATGACAATCTCCGTAACGTTCGATGTCCTCTTGGCTCCACGTCTTGTCGATGGGGTCTAAGACCCATAGAGCGAAATCGTCTAGCGTGTTCGGTCCCCGAAAGATTTTTTCACGTCCTCCAGGAATCTTGCTGCAGTGAGGGCAATGACTGAAGATAGGTTCTTGAATGCACTTCTCGCACGCTCGATGAGCCACGCAGAAATTAGGAATATGAATGTCAGTCTCTTGCATGCATTCGAAATCGAAAAAGATGAAATTGCTTTTCTTCTTGTGACCATCCTCTTTCTCTGGTTGGGGTTGGTATTTTTGCATGTAGCATTGGTGTTCCAAGTCCACGATGTGATGACAAATGTGACATTTTTTTCCCTGAACATACGTGTGCCTTGGTACTATTGGTACGTATGCCTTGTCCACACGTAGGGTACAATCTCAGGAGTTGACAAGCACATTTCTGCTGTGAACCTTGCGTCTTCAGATGTTGTTGGTAACAGGCAGGGCTGACAAACGTGCGCAGACAAGCAGGACAATGCAATGGTTTTTGCCCTTCGCTCAGACAGGGTGGAGAGGCCAAACATCCTGGGCATTTCGATCCACAATGTTTGTGTTGCTCTCGATTATTATAACCATGGTCACATTTCTCATAGTAATATCTGTATCCCAGGAATCCGGGGATGGCGGTAATGGTATCGAAATGTTCATCGTGATAATAGACATGAATGTATTTTCCGTCCTTAAAGTCTTGGCCTCGAAACAACAGAGGTCCGCGCATTTATTGAGGGTGCACTTTCAAGGTGTATCGTGGAACTAGGGCATCTTGCAATTTTTGCATCTCAGGAGTGCCACAGGGTGTGTCTTTGGACAGTCCGGCTTGTTGTAACAGGAGTTCTGCTTCATTTCGTTGTTTGGCTCGATCAGATCGTTGAATAGTTTTCCAGGTTCTTTTCCATTCTACCGTGTCGTTCTTGTTGGCATAGGTTCGTCCCACCACGATGGCACGGGCTAAACACATCTGGTCTTGAGGGTTGTTAATTTGGACGAGACTTGTTTTGGTGTTGCGAAGATCGTCCACCAATAAGACCTTTTTGCGTCCAATCCCTTGAGGAGGAGAGACGTGGGCCATTTTCAGTGTGGCTTTACCATCGGTGATGTCAAACTGATCATTAGATTGTTGTACGTGTTGAATCTTGTCCATGACTTTGGAAGGGGTTAGTTCTGCGGGTCTGCTAAACTCGATCCAAACAGGGGATTTCAAGCTGTCGTGATCTATGGATAGTGTCCAGAAATCGTCTTCTTTGGGTTGACATTGTCGCTTTAGTGTGGTGAGCAATGAATCCAACATCTCGGTGATAAACCCTTCTGCTTTCTCCAATGGTACGTCGGACTTGAAATCTTTAAACTTCACCGTGTAGGTGTAAGTCGTGGTTCTAAATTTTCTAGAGGGTCGCTTTTCCGTCTCTCGAATGTGATAGTACTTTTCAGGGTTAACTGGTGGACTTTGGTTTGGAGTGGGCTCTCTATGTCTGGTCGCAGACGTGGAAGGTGTTGGTTCAGGTTTGCTCATGTCTTCGTTTTGAGCGAACACTTCTTTTCGTGTGTGAGGCGATACGTCACTTTGCTGCCTCTTACGTTCTTCTTCTCTCTCACTGAAATCGTGCGATCGTATCATCTCGATTGCTGATTCAGAAATGATTTAACCAAGTTCATTCTCTCCATATATACCCTCTCTACCTCTTGTTGTCACAATGACTTGGTTTACTTCACAAGGGCAAGTGAAAGTCAAGCATATAGGAGCCCAACGACAGCGGTGCGTCTTAAACATCTCATGCATCTTGATGACCCTTCGATTCAAACCCTACCACGAAAGAAAAAAGTTGCAAGAAAAAAACCCAGACAGTTGGTGTCTTCAAGAGAGCTAGAGACGCCGGCACTGTGTCGCTGGGACACGTACGTACTCCAGAAAACTACGCCACTCGACAACGTTGTCTCCTTCTCTCAGTCACTTCTACTTTGTCGCTGAATATATTCTACCAACCCTGTTTTAACACACGTTTCTTCATCTGATATTTTTAAAAAATATACTAAACGCATTTTTAAAAGAACTACCCTTTTTTGACAGCAAAATGGTAAAACTTGGATACACTATTTTCTCGTGACACTTATAAAGTGAAGAGTCTGTACAACTGTCAGAAGCCAAGGTCATATAACTTTTGCACGGTTTGTAAAGATTTCCACTTTAGAAAATGTGAAGTATCACAAGTTATTATCACAAACAGAAATGGAACATAGGGGCTTGACAGTTGTTGTTTAGACACCTCCGCACAACTTCTGATATTTTTAAAAAATATACTAAACACAATTTTAAAAGAACTACCCTTTTTCGACAGCAGTGACGGCGTCTCCTCCTGCTGTTACCACTGTTGCTGCACAAAGATGATCTTTCCTTAAGATCAAAATATGAGACAGAGCAAGTAAGTTGTGAAGTTGTGCGGAGGTGTCTAAACAACAACTGGGTAGTTCTTTTAAAAATGCGTTTAATATATTTTTTAAAAATATCAGATGAAGAAACGTGTGTTAAAACAGGGTTGGTAGAATGTATTCAGCGACAAAGTAGAAGTGACTGAGAGAAGGAGACAACGTTGTCGAGTGGCGTAGTTTTCTGGAGTACGTACGTGTCCCAGCGACACAGTGCCGGCGTCTCTAGCTCTCTTGAAGACACCAACTGTCTGGGTTTTTTTCTTGCAACTTTTTTCTTTCGTGGTAGGGTTTGAATCGAAGGGTCATCAAGATGCATGAGGTGTTTAAGACGCACCGCTGTCGTTGGGCTCCTATATGCTTGACTTTCACTTGCCCTTGTGAAATATAAGAAGTCATTGTGTCAACAAGAGTTAGAGAGGGTATATATGGAGAGAGAATGAACTTGGTTAAATCATTTCTGAATCAGCAATCGAGATGAAACGATCGCACGATTTCAGTGAGAGAGAAGAAGAACGTAAGAGGCAGCGAAGTGACGTATCGCCTCACACACGAAAAGAAGTGTTCGCTCAAAACGAAGACATGAGCAAACCTGAACCAACACCTTCCACGTCTGCGACCAGACATAGAGAGCCCACTCCAAACCAAAGTCCACCAGTTAACCCTGAAAAGTACTATCACATTCGAGAGACGGAAAAGCGACCCTCTAGAAAATTTAGAACCACGACTTACACCTACACGGTGAAGTTTAAAGATTTCAAGTCCGACGTACCATTGGAGAAAGCAGAAGGGTTTATCACCGAGATGTGGACTTCTTTGCTCACCACACTAAAGCGACAATGTCAACCCAAAGAAGACGATTTCTGGACACTATCCATAGATCACGACAGCTTGAAATCCCCTGTTTAGATCGAGTTTAGCAGACCCGCAGAACTGACCCCTTCCAAAGTCATGGACAAGATTCAACACGTACAACAATCTAATGATCAGTTTGACATCACCGATGGTAAAGCCACACTGAAAATGGCCCACGTCTCTCCTCCTCAAGGGATTGGACGCAAAAAGGTCTTATTGGTGGACGATCTTCGCAACACCAAAACAAGTCTCGTCCAAATTAACAACCCTCAAGACCAGATGTGTTTAGCCCGTGCCATCGTGGTGGGACGAACCTATGCCAACAAGAACGACACGGTAGAATGGAAAAGAACCTGGAAAACTATTCAACGATCTGATCGAGCCAAACAACGAAATGAAGCAGAACTCCTGTTACAACAAGCCGGACTGTCCAAAGACACACCCTGTGGCACTCCTGAGATGCAAAAATTGCAAGATGCCCTAGTTCCACGATACACCTTGAAAGTGCACCCTCAATAAATGCGCGGACCTCTGTTGTTTCGAGGCCAAGACTTTAAGGACGGAAAATACATTCATGTCTATTATCACGATGAACATTTCGATACCATTACCGCCATCCCCGGATTCCTGGGATACAGATATTACTATGAGAAATGTGACCATGGTTATAATAATCGAGAGCAACACAAACATTGTGGATCGAAATGCCCAGGATGTTTGGCCTCTCCACCCTGTCTGAGCGAAGGGCAAAAACCATTGCATTGTCCTGCTTGTCTGCGCACGTTTGTCAGCCCTGCCTGTTACCAACAACATCTGAAGACGCAAGGTTCACAGCAGAAACGTGCTTGTCAACTCCTGAGATTGTACCCTACGTGTGGACAAGGCATACGTACCAATAGTACCAAGGCACACGTATGTTCAGGGAAAAAAATGTCACATTTGTCATCACATCGTGGACTTGGAACACCAATGCTACATGCAAAAATACCAACCCCAACCAGAGAAAGAGGATGGTCACAAGAAGAAAAGCAATTTCATCTTTTTCGATTTCGAATGCATGCAAGAGACTGGCATTCATATTCCTAATTTCTGCGTGGCTCATCGAGCGTGCGAGAAGTGCATTCAAGAACCTATCTTCAGTCATTGCCCTCACTGCAGCAAGATTCCTGGAGGACGTGAAAAAATCTTTCGGGGACCGAACACGCTAGACGATTTCGCTCGATGGGTCTTAGACCCCATCGACAAGACGTGGAGCCAAGAGGACATCGAACGTTACGGAGATTGTCATCGTCATGCCACAGTGATGGCTCACAATTTCTCCGGATACGATGGACAGTTTCTTCTCAGATACTATACGGAACATGGCACCGAACGTCCTAAAGTGACTTTCAACGGAGCCAAAATCATTTTCATGCAAGTGGGACAAGTACAGTTTAAAGATTCGATGATCTATTTGGCCATGCCTTTGAGTCGAATGCCTAAAACGTTTGGAATTACAGAAATGGCTAAAGGGTACTTTCCACACTTTTTCAATACGGAAGCCAATCAACACGCCGTTCTACCCCATTTACCTGAGGCTCACTATTACGACCCCGACAACATGCGTACCGAACAACGAGAAGCTTTCTACGCTTGGTACCAGGCTCACGCCTCGGACCCTTTCGACTTTCAGGAAGAAATGCTAAAGTATTGTCGTTCCGACGTGGACATTTTACGGCGTTGCTGTGGAAAATTTCGAGAACTGTTCATGGAACACGGAGGGGTCGATCCTTTGAAAGAAGCTTGCACCATTGCCAAAGCGTGTTCCTTAGTGTATCGACAACGATTCATGCCTGAAAACACCGTGGCTGTCATCAGCCCTCAAACGACCAACTTTGTCAAACGTCAATACTCGGTCAAAGCCATACGTTGGTTACATTACTTGTGCGACAAGGAAAACAAATGGATTCAGCATGCCCGCAACGGAGGGGGTGAAAAGACCATCGGAACGTATTCGGTAGATGGCTGGGACTTAGAAAACCCCAAGATCGTGTACGAGTTTAACGGTTGCTTATTTCACGGATGTCCCGTCTGTTACCCTGATCGTACCACTAAAAATCAGTTTTTACAACGAACCATGGAAGACTTGTACCAGGACACTTGTCAGCGGCGCCTAAAGTTGGAACAGGAAGGATGCCAAGTGGTGGAAATGTGGGAACACGAGTACGATCACCGTATGAAAACCGATCCCGAGTTTAAACGCCTCGTGGAAAGTTACCAGTTCATGGACCCGCTGAACCCGAGGGATAGTTTGTACGGAGGAAGGACCAATGCCACCTGTTTGCTGTACCAAGCCGACGAAGAGAAAGGAGAAGAAATCAAATACTTGCTCGTGTGTTCGCTGTATCCCTACGTGTGCAAATATTGTCGCTTTCCTGTAGGGCACCCGCAATTGTTTACGGAACACATCGACCTGAAAAACATTCGACAATACGAAGGCTTGATCAAGTGTAAAGTTTTGCCTCCCACGAACCTATACCATCCCGTCTTACCTTACCATTGTCAAGGCAAACTGATGTTTCCATTGTGCCGTACTTGTGCCGAAACGTGCAACCAAGACCAACCTTGTCAGCACACCCAGGAAGAACGGGCCTTCACGGGAACCTGGGTCAGCGTAGAATTGTTCAAAGCTCTGGACATGGGACGCCAACTGTTAGAAGTGTACGAAATTTGCCACTTTCCCAAGACACAACAATACCACAAGGGTGATCCCAGTCAGAAAGGCATTTTCGCTGACTACGTGGATGCCTTTTTGAGACTGAAACAAGAAGTCAGCGGCTATCCTTCCTGGTGTCACACTGCCGAAGACCAAATACAATTCAAAGAGAAATACTATGAACAAGAAGGCATCTCTTTAGACCACATCGAGAAAAACCAAGGCATGCGATCGTTTGCCAAAGTGATGTTAAATTGCTTGTGGGTAAAATGGCACAACGACCGTGTTTACCCAAGACGGAATATTTGACAGAACCTTCCCGCTACTTCCAGATGATTCGCGACAAAACCAAATACATGAAACACGTGGACGTCGTTCGAGAGAATTTGATCTTGGTCAATTACGAAGAAGATCTAGACTTTGTACAAGACGACCCTTTTGGAAATGTCATCATTGCGGCTTACGTGACAGCTCATGCTCGCTTAAAATTGTACGAAGCTTTAGAACTGTTAGGGGAACGCGTCCTGTACTTTGACACGGACAGTTGCATCTACATCGATCGACCGGGTCAGCAACACCCTAACATCGAAGAAAACCGTTTAGGAGCCTGGACAGACGAACACCCCGACGACAAGATTCTATGTTTCGCGAGTGGCGGTCCTAAAAATTACGGCTACCAATACCGGGACAAACAAGGAGAAGTGCACACGACGTGCAAAGTGAAAGGACTGACTCTGAATTATCGTACCAGTCGAGTGGTCAACTTTGGGGTATTGAAAGAAGCCTTGCAATCGGGAGAGGATGGAAACTTTAAAGTGACCACTCACCAACCGAACAAGATTGTACGTTTACCCACTCACCAGATCGTCAGTCGACCCCTGGAAAAAAAATCTATCAAATCGTGTACCAGAAGCGAATGAGACTTCCCAATCACTTTACATTGCCGTACGGTCACATCGATATAAGTCAGCATATAAAAAGGGACAACGTCCAAGACCAATAGTTCATTGTCACTACCAAGACCAATCGACAAAAATGAATCCTTTCAAACAGCAAGTATAGAGCGTAAGACTCAAGTCCAACGAGAAACTCGGGTGTGATTATATGCCTCACGATCACATCACCAATGCAATACCACATCTTAGTTGTTCTGTACTAATGCCATGACAAACTACGTGCAACCAGTGAAACTTCCAGACCACAAAACTTTACCTTATGGACATGCTGATATCACCCAGTATAAAAAGGGACGACTTCCAAGAACGACACTTCATTGCGAGGACAAGCGACGAGAAAGATGAATAACTCTACGCAGAAGAAAAAAGAGAAGGAACAAACATCATTGACCTCTTTCACCACCATACCGTCACAGCAAAGTGCGTTCAAGAAGGGAAAGGATTCAATAGACCTAAAGGAGTATTTTAGCATCCAAATGACCCAGACAGCGACCTCGAGAAAATTTAGAACGACAACTTACCTACACGGTGAAATTTAAAGACTTCTCGTCTGACGTTCCAGCCGAGGAAGTATCAGGTTTCATTACGGATCTACTTGACTCACTGTTAGAGGAACTCAAATGTCATTGCCAAGTCAAAGATGAAGGTCGTTTGAGCCTATCTATGTATCACGACAGTTTGAACTCGCCTGTATATCTCGGATTTAGCACACCTGCAGAAATAATTTCTTCCAAACTTTTGAGGGCTATTGAAGACGTGCGGTCGGTGAGAGAAAAAGTTGACATCACCGATGGAAAAGTGACTATTCATATGGCATATGTTGTACCTCCATGGGAAGAAGACGATCACTGCTCTTGATCTGCTTACCGATAAGTGTACCTAGCACGATGGACGTAACAGCAGATTTACGACTGACAGGGAATACGAGATCGGAAACATCTATGCTGGGACACAAGTGGTAGCTGACCAGATTTTAAACAACGTGTGTGACGGATAGAGAGACAAACACGAACTTTCTCTTATTTGATTGTTTGTTACTTGTTTTGTTTTAACCTTTTCTTATAAACGAACATTTAATGTAAATTCGTTGCATATGAAGTGATTTTAGAAAGGAGTGAACGTTAATTTTAAACATTAGTTTACTAGAGTCAATAACTAAACAACTCGTAAATATGTTTCTTTTATGTTCAAATGTTTATGTATTTAATGGATAGTGCTTAGACCAAAGCACAGGCCAGAGAGCCCATGTATATATGTACTTGAATAAATGTTTTGAACCCATACAACAGACTTTTCTTTCTCGAGTCTCTATTCTATCTGTGAGTCTTTCTTTAGAATATTTCTGTCCTCTTTTCTGTGTGTTTGAATGTGTATTTGTTTGTTTCTGCAGGTCTATGTTTGTCCCTATCAACCCTTTGTCCCTACAAATACATTTCACCCTATAAAAGGTTTTGACCCTATAAACCTATGACGTTGCCAATGTTTAATTCCCACTGATCCCCAGGTGACATTCCCATGTTCAATTTCCATGTTCAATTCCCCTTGTCGCTAGAGTGGCCCAGGGTTTTTCTCCATGTTAAATTTCCTTTGTCGCTAGAGTGGCCCAAGGGGTTCTGTAATGCTAATTCCCATTGTCGCTAGGGTGGCCCCTATTACTACTATGAATACAATATGAAAAGATTAAGACACCGTGAAAAGACTAATTAATCAATTTTGAAAAGTCTAATGAATATAATTTCAAAAGACTAATAAAAATACTATGTGAAAAGACCAATGAATACACTTTGAAGGACTAATGAATACAGGTTAGAAGATGAATGAATTGTTTTTTTTAAAATACTAACGAATATGAATACACTGTGGAAAGGACAATTCGTTATTCTGGAAAATACTAATGGATGCACATTGGAAATTATAATGAATACACTTTTCTTCCAAGTAAGAAAGAGTTAATTAGTGGCTGCTGCATACGATGTCAATGACTCCGAAGTGATGCTCTTTCTCAGTCATCTGAATCTGACAGCGGACGTTTTGTTCCCATTTCTATTCTTTGTGTGGCTAGAGAAAAAAGAAAGCAAGGCAAATTTAGCTGGTAAGTTAACAATATTACCCATTAAAGACTGAATCCGTTCGAGAAAAGCCAAATGAATGTACAGGATAAATAAATAATAGTGCTGAATATTTACAATCGCTATTCCAGTATAGTCTACCTGGCAATACTCTCCACCTGCAATCCATGTCTACCAAACAGTGTAAAATTCCGAAACCAAAAAAGGAATTAATCTAAAAACGTTTCCAATACTCTGGAACTCATGTTCTTGAATAGTATTCCAGATGAGATTAGAAAACACCACTCTATTTCCATCTTCCAAACCCTATATATAGAATGGTATCAAAGTGGAATTGTCCAGAACTCCCTAAAATAATTCATAATAGTTCCAAAATATTATTATTGTCCAGTGAGCACTTTATATTTCCACAAAATGTCCTTCCTCTTTAATAATATCTAATAAAACATAACATACGTCTGCAGGCTTGATGTTGCAACAAGAAAGCAAGAAATTTGAATCAGAAAACTGCCCAATCCATGTGACCTATATACAGGTGAAAAGGCTAAAACATGCATATAGTAAATACGTGACAAAACGCAAATATCCAACATTGTAAAAGAACTCATAGGATTTAACCCTTTCAATTGGAACTTTATTTTCCTAAGATACCATCTGACCGGACTGTAGAATGGGAAATAAGCTCGAAACTCATACACATATTTGCTAATAATTCCAATATCTGTTAACACGTACATTAGCATCTATTTATATAGATCTTATGAAATATAACGTTCTAAACATACTGTAATATATTAATTACTACAATTTACAACCATAAATAAAACTTAGAAAATGTGTGGATAAAATCATGTACCAGTGTTACAAAAATACAGATATACATAACAGAATGTCATGCATAGTCTGTTGAATTAGTAAGCATTCATTTTTCGTCTCTGTGTACCCGAAATGTTTGTCTCTGAAGACAGGTTAAGGTCATTTAAAATATCTTCATCAAGGTTTTATTTACTTTTTATATATATATTCCTATGTCCCAAATATTTGGACAGACTATTGTAGAAATCAGACTGCAAAAGTCGTAAGTAACTTAGTTACATCCTCATGCATATTCAGCTACAATCTAACCCTAAATTAATGTCAAGTTTAATTTGTTTAAAAAGAGTGTATGGTCAGGCGTTTGGATGATTAAGATGGTTGCATGAGCAAGAAAAGAAGTGATAATCTCTCTTGTGGTTTTGTCTTTTAAGTTACAAAAGTGAGGAAGTGATTTAGGATGGAAATATCAAAATTTGAATTTTTCTCTTAGGTATATCTTCTCAGAATTGCTGTGGAATATGTAATTTAGATGGGAAACCTAACTTTGTAATTCAGTGGAATAGCTCCTAACATTATTTCTATGATATGTTAATCTGACCAATTAATTCGGTCCCCTCTTGGATGTCTGTGCTAAGCTGTAGACATTCTTACATTCAAGTTATTTGTTGCCAAATCCACTGGTATTGGACAAGGAATTAATTAAATTTAATGCAACGCTAATATTATCAACAGCTCAGATCATCCTCAACTCATGTTTGCAAAGAGAAAGTAAAGAATACTCAAAACCAAGCTAGTCATGAATGCTATTCATTTTGTTTCAAGTGATAATCATAATTGTTTTATGAAAGAAAGATTTATTGGTGAATACACTAGAATTTTGTAAGAATTTGTTAACTACCTCAGTGACACAAATCAGTCTGACCTTCCCTTAGTAATTGATTTCGAAAAAGCATTTGCCCCTGTCGAATGTGACTTTTTGGAAAATGGTCTGAAATCTTCAATTTATAGTGATTCTATTTGTCCGTAGTTCTTAGTATTCTGCAACAAGTCCAGAAGCAGTGTCATTAACAACATGTTTGCTATAGGAATATAATTTCTCTATATTGGTCACGGGAATAACAGAAATATTAACGTATTTTTATTAATGACAGAAAATTGAAACTGGATCAGCACGCTTATGGCGTCTTTTAACTTTTGGAAGGCTGTCTAAAGTCTTCTGGGTCTACCATCTAAACAGCATTTTGCTACCGTCTCTAGTTTACATTGTAGTATACTAAAATCAAAATCTATTTAGATAGGAAAATACAAATTCTTGGAAGCAAAAGTATGCCCATTCAAATCATTAGGTTTGCTTCTTCCTTCTGACATTTCATAATAAAGTTTTCTTTGTAATTAGATGATGGAGTTAAAGTATGCAAACAAATTAAAGAAGTCTTTACCTAACATGGTGAGTTGTTGGATGAGGAGAAATTTGTCTCTTGGAGTCGTAACACTGTGGTAATTGCAAAATATCTCATTTATAATTCTCTCAAAGCTTTTAAAAAAAAACTTGTACAAGTTAAGAAAATAATACTTTATACTGCACAAAACTTGATAAAGTATCTAACAAATTTGTACAATAAACGTATTTGGAGCCTCAACAATTTTGCAGAACACTAAGCCAGATATGTTGTGAACTACTGAGTTCTGTAATTTTATGTAATATTCTCCAGTCTGAGTAATATTTATTTTTGTTAATGAACATTAGCACACATGGACATTTTACTTTGTGTCCGACAATGTATGTCTGTGTATGTGAGAGAGAGACAGAGTAGGAGAGTTTGTACCACACACACACACACATACATATTGTTAGGCAAGGGGCTGAAACTATGTAACAAGACATGGTAACACCCAACAATAAGCATTTAAGTTTCGAATATATCAAATGTATTTTCCCAAAATATAAAATCAAACAAAGTGAAGGAATAAAAAATTACTTTTAAAACAATAACTTGCAGTGTATAAATTCCTAGAAGGTCACCCTTATTTTCACATTAATCCGGAAACTATCCAAAGGGATTCCGAATGAATGTTCAAATATGCCTATTTTCTAGTATACCAGCACAGCTGAAAAATCAATTCTAAATCCAAAAGAATTTACTTCAAGGTAATCCCGTGAAAGTAGAAAATCAATGAAATTTTCACATAATCCAACAGAATTATTTAAACGTTCTAGTCCTTGATTAATTTCAAATAATCGTAAATGTAATTTCTGTTTTGGAATATATATTGTCCATTTTGTAAGTCCAATGAACATATAATAAAATCACGATATCCTTTCACGACTCTTACAAAAGCTGTATTTGAACCATATAATCCTAATATAGTGATTAAATTATATTATATAGTCTCTAAGTGCGCACCAAATCAACAAAAATCTGAATCAGATAAAATATTACAGAATATCTCAATTCTCAAAATATGAAATAATCGAACAGTCAAGTTCTCACCTTCTCAGATTATTCAACACGTCAACACCTGGTTAGTCTGCCTTGATTTATAAATGAAATTCTACATGTATTGTAAATGCACTTTTATTATAACACTAGCCAAGCCGGCCACTGAATTTAAAGAATTAAAATATAAATGTCATACACACAAATTACTTAAATAAAACTATATTATAAATTAATACATCTATGTGTAATACTATTTATAGGTTAATGCATTTGTATGAAAAAATATGAATGAGGTTTTTTCATTAATGCTGCACGACCTTCGGGAGTTGAGTATTTTTCAGAAAAAAACTAGTTCATACTTTTCCATTGTTGTTGTTCTATGGTTTAACACCATTTTTCAGGACAAGATATGCTACACATGGCGGCCAGTATAACTGGTGGAGGAAGAACTCTGGAAAACCCAGGGAAGAGCCACCGACCCACGAGAAGCTACTGGCAGGCTTTCCCACTTACCCACACTAGCCGAGCCTGGGACTCGAACCTAAGCAGACAGAAGTGAGATGGCAGTGATCCGGAACGGAGAGCACTTTAGACCACCCGGCAACTCAGACCCCTCCCCTTAAAAATGTAGTAATCTTTTTAAGAGTTAATAATAAAATAACAATACACTACAGGAAACAAAGTAATTGAATTTATGCTTTATTCCAAAATTAATATGCAACCTGTGGATTCATTAATACACAATAACAGTATTCATGCGCAAATAGCACCGCCCAACGAGCTTTGAACTTGTCACCTTACCACGCGCTCAGTCACTTATTTAAAAAAGAAATTTCATTTTGTTTTATCTAAACTTGATATTTAAATTCATGTTATGAATGGCTGCTCTATTGAACACAGTTCCCAGTTGGTCAGGAATGGAGGGATTTAGTTTTTCTGTCAATCTATCTAAATTCTGAATATCTAGTTCTGCACGTTGTACATACGGCTTGAGGGACTGGCGTTGACAACAAGCTTCATATCGGTTTCTGTTCTGCTATTGATAGTTTTGAATCATAAGCTGGAAAAATATGAGGCTCTTTTAATTTAAATTTTCAAGAAGATGTGGAATTTAACATTGTTTTGCAGTAAACAACAAAATTGTTTTCGATTTGAAATGCTGTAAATTCTCTTCTGGAATGTGATTTCGGTTTCGAATTTAGTCTAGATTACATGCATACATATTACAGTACATTTGTCCACTGTGGATCTGTATTTGGAACCTACGTTATTCTAATTAGCAGAAATAGCCCACTAAAAACATTTTTAAGAGATTCAATACAAAGAAAGACAAGTAGATTTATTCTGTTATTACCAGTTATAGATGACATATATTTATTCCCAGTCATTTGCAAGATCTTTGTTGGATGGACCCCAGCTTTCGATAGGGTTGTCAGTAATCATCCCTACTAAATGGTTGGTGACTCTCTCTTAGCTTTCTGCACTTTTCAACAAATATCCTAGCTGATTAACACCCATTCATTTTGAGATAATACCTTCAATTTTTAATATTTTGCCAAGTAAAATATTTTTATTTAAATTCTTTTGCAATGTACACTTTTAATTGGCAGGCTTATTAAAAAAATATTTCCTTTTACTAACTTTATTAGAAATCTCTTTGTATTCTGATATTTTGCAATGATCATTTGATTGTGAAAATTGTTTGGTCTGTGTGGAGTACTCATTTTATTACAGATTTTTCCCATCACTTTTGTTTACTTTTATATCTACTTATGTTAGTTCATTCATTAAATTGTCTTTATTTTTCACTTCTATTTTTTTTCTTCATATTTTTGTTTTAAATAAGGACATTAATTGAATCTGTACAAATATGATTTCCATATCTGGGAAGCTTCTTGCAGTTTCTGCATCGGAATTGGGGTCAAATAAAAAGGGCTGTCATCATCCATCATTTCCAACGGTCTCTATTTCAAATACTGAATGTAAAGATGAACTGGGTTTCGCTCTGGTGCTGTTCCGGTGGGAAAAAATGGGAGGTATTGTTGATATGTAGTCATTCCTCGCAGTGCAGTCAAAAGGTGTTGATATCCCTCTCAGCATATTGAAGATATTGGGTACCCATGGAATCTGGGAAAACGGATACCTCTCCAAACTTTAATTTTCTGTGCTCATCTTGGCCTCTACATCAAAACATTTTTCCACCCAAAAATGTAGAACATGGAAAAGTGCAACGGAAGATACAGCGTCTTCATCATTGTGGCTAATCAGCTCTAACGCTTTTGCTTTTCTTCCGAAACCAGTTTTCTTCAGTTGCATTTTTTTAGAATTTAGTACTTCGACTGACTTCAGAAGTGGACAGTCTCTAAGAGAAATGAAATACCCCTTAGCCTATAGAAGCCTTTCTGTGCTATTTTTATATAGAATATAAGAAGCATGACTCTTAGTCAGAAGCATTTATTATGCGAATCTTCATAAACATCTCTGCGTCTCTGCTAAATAGTATACGTATAAAAATGATCCAGAATAATATTGTCAATGCAGCGTGTCTTATGTCTGGCGTCAGAAAGTCATCGCTGGACATTTCTGATATCACGGGCAGTCACTTGTTTCGTTTAAAGTTTCATTTGTGACTCTATATATTCATCCACACTGTCAACTTAGCATTTCTAATTTCAAATATCTCAAACATTTGGTATACTTCAACCACAGACAAATCCCCCAAAAATTAAAAGTGCAGGCGTCTGCGTCCAATGTTTGTTTACAATACAAAGTAGTTTTTAAAAGAGACAATATTTTGAGACACAATGTCGTTCAGTATACAGCTGTGCAGTATCGCAAAATACTGACTGACTCTGACAAAGTAAAGTTGACGGGGAAAATTTATATATGAAAAGGAGTCAGGATAATAATAATAATAATAATAATAATAATAATAATAATAATTGTAACAAGATAACCGGGTGGGATATTTCGGATTGACAACAGAACACGTTTTGACGACACATATATATATGGTCTAATGTGGTGATTTATATGAGCAGTAGATTATGAAGATGTGAGCGTATTTATAATCCAAATATTAGATTTATTTAACATAAAACGCACAGATTCAAAGATGGAAAAAAATACGAATAAATTAGTTAAGTAACACAAAAAAGCCACAGGATAAATGATTCACAAATGATTCAATAATGGAAAAATGAATATAGTTCACTCAAATAGTAAACGATGTAAGCTTTTTACTCATAGTAAAAATGTATTCGCTCAGGAAGCGAAATTATGTTGCTAAACACAAAAAGGGATATACCATCCATCTTTCCAGTCCTGAATGATACACTGGGTCTTACTAACCCAAAATTAGCCTACAGATAATAAAATACATGTACGGAGATACACTCCGTTACCCTTGCACCATATCCGCTCCACAGCTCCTACGAATCAATTTCACAACTGCTACAGACTCCGGACCCTCGGAATACTATGATCACTCGGAACATTAGACCCTCCAGACACTCCAAATATAAGACCCTCCGGACACCCTGGTCCTTTGACGGACCTACAGCTGGGTCACCTTAGTCACTCTTGACATTAGACACTCCGGACACTAGACATTAGACACTCCGGGATCTTAAACGCTCCGGACAAACGGACGTTTCTACATTCAGACAACACCGGACACCCCGGATATTCCTACCCTCTGACAACACCGGACACCCCGGATATTCCTACCTTCAGACAACACCAGACACCCCGGATATTCCTACCCTCAGACAACACCGGGCACCCCGGATATTCCTACCCTCAAACAGCTGAAAATATACCCGAGCAGCAGAGAGACTGAGCCCACCAACTATTTCGTCAAACAGAACCTTCTATCGAAAACACTCTTGATAGAAGTATTGTCTTCACAAAATAAACCCTTCTAGTCAGAAAACACTGATAATAGGCTTTCTTCGCTGACCAGAAGGGTTATCTCATGAAAAATGTCTACCTATATAACTACTTCTCGATACAAGGGTCTACTAGACGAAACACTCGGTGGCTCAGTCTCTCTGCTGCTCAAAATTCTAGAACTTTTAATGCTTGCATTTCTAATCCTAGGATTTCTAACTAAAAATTGTATCCAATCCAACTCGATACCGTGTCCGAGGATCATGTAAATTTATCGTTACAAATCCGTGTGGTTTTGCCTGAGCACGACTAAAGAAATTTCTGAATTTATTTATGTCCATGTCACCGCTGCACCAAGTCTGATGTATATTTCGTAACGTGTGTGCGTCAACGCCGTTAAATACCGCGAGAACGTTACAGTTATCTCTTATCACTTTTGGTATTTGTGTATATCGTTGAGTTACATAAATCACATCAATGTTTTTATGCCTGCCGCGTGAAAATATCCTGGCAGGGTTTGATTGTCGTCGCCATAAATTAAAAATTTAAGTTAACAATAATGTGTACCAACATCGGAGAAGCTCATTCCGCTAGACTAGCTCGAGAGCGACTAGAAGCAATAAAAAAATTTCTTCCTGTACGAGATAGTGTAAGACAAAAATTACAAGCACGGCAGCAAGTACAAGTTGAATTTGCAACAGGTGCAGAAGAATTATTTAAACCCGTCACAACAGCTACTGAAAAAGCTGCAATGGTCACTGAAAGAGCTTTACTGGGAGAACCTAAGGATGATATCGAAGAGGAAAAGGAACGAAGAAAGGGTATTCTTCCAGTGCTAAAACAAACCGCTGAGCGGACTGAAAAGATTGCAAAAAGAACCAAACAAACAAAAAAGATTTTACGAGATCTTCCAACTGATATAGCTGCAGCTCAAGCTCCACCCACCGTTGTAGCTCAACCTCCACCCACCGCTGAAGAAGTCACTAAAGTCGCCGAAGCTGCTGCGCCCAAAGCAGCAAAGGAAATTGTTGAACTAACTGCAAAATTTAATCCGGGTTTTATTAAAACCCTTAAAAACACACCAAAAGAAAGATTACCTGAAGTGATATTCGATGGTTTATATAGCAAAGATAAAGTTTTAAACGAAAAATATAAGTCCACGACTGACACCAACTTTGTTAAATGGGCGTATCGTGTATACTACGATAAAAATCGTGGTCAAATCTAACGATTCAAAATTTTCAACCCTTGTAAATGCAATGAAGAAACTTGACGAAAGTAGACACCAAGGACTTCCACCTCCCTATTCACCGCCATTGGAGGATCGTCCAGATGACAAAGATGATGATGTTCTCGAAGATCTTGGCCTCTATGAAGCTACAGGTAGTGGTCTTGGTGGTCATATTACTTGTCCTGATAATATCATCAATGATGTATCACGGCTAGAAATTCTCTTAGGAGGAAGGCGTGCCGGAAATAACTCACCAGAAATAATTAATGAAGCAGCTGATATCTGTCAGCGATTATTTCAAGGCGGCATCATGGATACTCACATCTATCGAGAACTTATCGATGGACAGCGACTGAAAGTCGCCGCGATTGAAAGTCGTCGCGATTAGAGAAATAACTAATTAAATAAAATGATCGTACACAATTCTCATCGTAGACCAGTCATGGTCAGGGTGGTAAATTCACGAGTACCCGTATACAGGATGACTTATGGAAACGGATTAGGCGATGTTGTTCAGGGTTTATTTGCGAGAATGGCACCTAAAGCAATACTGATCGCAAAACAATTATCAATGAAAGCTATTGACGTTATTAAAGATAAAGCTACTGGTGCTGTTGGTAGCGCTGCCAGTAAAGCATTCCTGGCAATCAAGGACAGACTAGCACGACTGATACGTAGAAAACCTCCGCCGGTAAAATTACCAGCCACCGCAGACATGCCAGCAAATGTTAGTAAAGTAATAAATGAAGCCGCAAATCAAAAACTAGCAGCGCTGATAAATCCTGAACAAATAAACGCAAGTTTGGTGGCGGGAAGTGGTCTTCGTTTTAGACGATAACTTCTATAATAAAATGTTTAAACGGGAATCCGACCCAGCATTCGACATAGACGAACCGGTTCTTAAAAATGAATCAGTGCGTGATTATCAGTATTACTCTTATGACGCGCGAGAACCAAATAAACAAGGACGAATTAAATTGCAAGTTCAGGATACAAGTAGATATTTCCTGCCCGCTGAAGCAGTTATTGAGGTAGAAGGTGAAATTATAAAAACAGATGATACAGAATACGGACCCAATGTTAAAATCGGTTTTGTCAATAACGGAATTATGGCCTTGTTTGATAGTGCTATCTACATGATTGATGGAAAAAATATTGAATCAATTCAAAAGGATGTCGATGTTGCTACAACAATAATTGGTCTAGCGAGATATTCTGATGATTATACAAGATCAGCCGGTCCATCAATGATATTTGCCAAGGACACTTCTAATTTTCCTAACAGTGATCAGTACGATATTAGACTTCCGAAAAAAAACTCTGTCACTGCCGATGACGCTGATATGGTGCCGGTGGTTCATGGTGCTAATACGGAATTTAATTTAGGTTTCGCTGCACGTAGACAAATGCTAAAAGGTAATCGTAGAAATTTTTCATGTGCCATTCCGCTGTCGCACATTTTTGGATTTTGCAGAGATGTCAGAAAGGTGATTTTTGGAGCAAAACATACGGTCGTGTTTGTTAGAAAAGCCAACGACAATGATGCTATATGGCGACCTCTAGGTGACGCTGGTAAGGTAAACATAACAAAACTATCACTGTGGATGCCGGTAATGACTCCTGCAATTACTGAAGAACAGCGACTGCTTTCTTTTATGGATCAAGGTGGTAAAGTGTTGTTATCGTGGCTTACAACAACCACAGATAGTGCTCAAAGTGCCAATAACGGTTTATTCACATGGCATATAGCATCACAGCAGGGGGTTGCCGCGCCGCGACATATTTTCATTGCTCTTCAGGATGCTGCACGGGTGGGTAATGAAACACGTTCGCATATGATATTTGATCAACTTGGTATCACTGACGTTTTTCTGAGAATAAACGGGCATCAAGAACCATCTGAGAACATACTGTTAGATTTTGGTAATAATCATGTTGCACGTGCATATCAACGATTGACGAAATATCTAGCGCGTGATGTAAATACCAATACTGGTTTGCAAATATCACAATTGGATTTTATCTCTCATTATCCAATCTATTACTTCTCGTTAGAGCATCTTGATTTAACCAGACAGTCTGTCGTTGGTATTCACTTTCGGGCTACGGTAAATAAAGACGTAGGAGCTATAGCTAATTACAGAGCAATCGCGGTCATACTTTCCGATAAAGCAATGTTGCTTGAAGGTGATGGCGGCCGAATGACTTTCGCTGATGCACCAGTACAAAATATGTAAACAATTAGATCAATCTCGTATTAAATAAAATGTCATACAGTCATGTTAATGTCACCCTGACTCCTGGTCAGGTGAAGAAATTACAATCGAAGAACGCGAGCACATGTGGGACAAAAATAACACTAAAACACGATCAGCTAATGGGTGGTCCAAACAAACTGTCATTAACTAAAACCCAACTAAAACATTTCAATAAAGCAAAGCAAGCAACGACTGGAACTCAACTTGATTTCTCTCCTGCAGCTGTCAAAGATATGGTTAAAACCGGTGGTATATTTCCTCTTCTCGCCGCGATACCAGCACTGATAGCTGCTGCTGCTCCCGCAGTCGCAAAAGCAGCCGCGTTAGGGGCTGTTGGAACAGCTGCTGAAATGGCATTAAAAAAAGCCACAGGGAAAGGATACAAAAAAGGGACGCGGGTTAAGACTTCCAGGAACTCCACCCTCATGGTACCAAAAACGGTTCTGAAAACCGCTGGTTTTCTACCGATGTCAAATTTTGATTTGGTCGATGCTGTTAAACAATTGAATATAAAAAAATTCAGAGGCGTCTTTATGCGAGATCAATTACCAACACGACCGAATAATCCAGAAACCGGAATTATTAATCTCGATAACAGTGATGGTCCAGGAACTCACTGGGTTGCTTACGCGATCGATCCACGTGGAATTATCTATTTTGATTCGTACGGGCTAGCACCGCCAGTTGAGTTTCTGAATTATGTCAGCAGAGTACAAAGTACTCTGGTGCCAGGCACTGCAATTTGGTATTCAACGTTACCAACACAAACACTGACCGATCCTCCGATATGTGGCCGTGAAGTATTAAATGTTCTTGATGCGATCTCGAAATCAAAGATTTCTCCTCACAAAATCGTGCACGAGTATACTATGGGTCGATTTAAACAGTTTCCTATCAAATAATGGTTGATATTTATGGAAGATCTCTTCTCGAAATAAAGACAAAAAAACGCGCCAATGTGGATTTATCAAAATATGCGACCAAAGATGAAATCGATAATCTTTTAAGTCTGACCGGGATAGACCCAGATGAGGTTGTTATTTTTCAGGACCGGCACGGAAAACTAAAAACCAGCGATATCAAATGGCATGAAATAATTCGTAGGGTTATTGGAGCTACTCCGGGTAACATTCCATTGTTCACCGACAGCGGAAAAATCAGAGATTCGCTGATATCAATCGCGGCGCTTCGAGATGATACACAAAAAGCTGCAGGAGAACGTGTAGCGAAGACCGGTGATACAATGACAGGTGAACTCAATCTCGGCAACAACAAAATAACCGCGTTAGCGATTCCAACCTCGCCGGAAGATGCCGCAAACAAACAATATGTTGACACCATTGACGGTAAACTAACCACGTTGCGGGCTGAGTATGATGTTCCTGTAAACGCGTTTACAAGATTTCGCAGATATTATCAAAAAACTGATGAGGTCATAGATAAATTCTTCGGCACTCCGCTCATCGTTGACATAAAACTTTCTGATATCGAGACCAATATTGACACGATCAAACAAACACAGCAAGATATCGTAAGTGGAATTCCTGATATCGTTAGCAAAACCAGTCTGATTAAAGTCCCCACTGGAGTTACCGCCGGGCATATCACCAACATAGCATACACGGTATCATCGGGATTCGCAACATGGTCCAAACAAAATAATACTATCAAATATACAGCAACGGCCACTGGCGTGTACAGACTGTCTGTGTTCAGTGCCGCTAAGTTTGAGATCTTCACAACATATCCCTGGAGACATTCCACCGATAAGTTTTCCGGGGTTGTGACTATCATATCAAACAAGGAAACCGAAGAAACATTTATACTGGAAGCCGCAGACAAGAAATTAACCGCAACATCTTACTGGTGGTGTTTGGAATTTGTAGCTGAAACGCCTCAATTGGTTACCGCGTAAAATAATAAAATGAAATCAGCATCAACGACAACATTAGATGCTCAGCAATATAGATATGATCAAGTACGCGAATGGCAGTCAACGCTAAAAGATACTATTGACAAATGCGCAACAAAGATAAAAAAATACAAATGGCGTGTAACTGTATTAGACACAATAGTGTATTCGGTATCCGCGGTAGTTGCATCTACTGGGGTGCTATTATCAGCGCTGACACCGGTGACAACTGCAATCGCGGTCACAATTACAGTTTCAACATCAACGACAATTGCAGGAATTGCTAATATTATTGCGAAAAAAATATACTCGTGTGCGTTAACAAAATTGCACGAGTATGAAAAGTTAAACAGCGCAGGCCACGAGCACCTACTCGAAATTGTCCTCGTTGATATCATCCAGCCTTGACGATACAACAATATCAGATTCCGAATTCGCGCAGATGGCAGCAGCGTACAACGATTACGAAAACACAAAGAACTTCGATTTAAAACGACAGCAGACGAATAATGACGGAATTACTTCAGCAGATAGTCGCAAATACAAGCCCGGCGCGAACATCTTTGTTAATAGTAACATCAACTAAGCCAGAATTCAGTATTAATTTTCCAACTGCGATTTCAGCAAGCGAAATCGCGTTAGCACAATTACGAGTATATTACAGCTGGCCCAACATCAGAGAGAAATCATCTGGAAAATTGTCAGCGAATAATTCGTTTGTATTTGCATATAAAAATAACACCGATGGCACCCCAGACTGGAACGTCATTGTGTTACCAACCGGGTCTTATCAAGTCGAAGAAATCAATGAGGAATTACAACGTCGAATAAAAAGAATCACCGGGAAGGAATCAAAAATAGAAATGACTGTTCACGAACCAACGCTGTCGTCCGCGATCGAAATAAACACCCCAGACTACGCCGTGGATATCTATAATAGTTCGATCAGAACAGTGCTAGGATGGCCTGAATCAAAACCGCCTGAAATACCAATACCACCAGAACCTAAAAAGTCTGATTATGTCACTGACAAAAAGTCATATCATGAAATTACACCGCCATACAAAGACCGTCTGGATATTATGAAAAATTCAAAGTTGAATAGTGGTTTGAGCTCCCTCAGTGCGGACGAATTTTATTGGTTTTTTTGGTTATAAAGGAAAGGTCCCAGACCCTGCTTCTTGGGGTGCTGGTGCTGGTTATGAGGAACCCCAAGAAGATGTTTTCATTCTTTACCTAAAAGATATTATTAAATATTTTAAAGAAATTAATCAATTACATAAAACACAACCAAAACAACTACGGCGACTCTTCCAAGAACATCTTTTCGATATAACAAGTTCACGCAGCGAAATCATTTCACGAATCGAAATGTTAAATCAGCTTGCCGCAGACATGGAATATATTAACCAGCGAGTAATTAAGGTAATAATTGATCACACTGATACCGACACAGATCGTATTAAGAAAAGATTTCTAGCTGCATATTCACTAACAGAAGCCACGTTGCCGGATTATAAATTTCCCGGATATAACGTGCCCGAGTTAAGAAAATCCGTCACTGATCTCATGAGTTCTTCGATGACATACTTGCACAACACAGCCGAACACTACCGGAGCCAACTGTCCCCAGACACAACAAGAACACTGAAGGGCAAGGCCGTCATGTATCCCCGGGTATCGTAAATATAACTGAACTGGTCGTGGTCAATCTTGTGTGTGATATCATTGATGGCAGCTACAGTACGGACACGACAGTATCAAATCAAGCCCAGCAAGGATTTATTCTTTATTCATTTACTCCGAAAGATATACCACCTGGATTTCTGATTGTGCAAGAGCCAATCAATCCGGTTTATCTTCGATGTCATAATCCGTGGCTGACCAGAATAAATATCGCGCAACAGACCACTCTGGGAATCCCCTTGATTTACGGAATCAAACACTACATATTAGTCTCCTGGTGAAGTCTTAGGACTTTCATCGTAAAACTATTTTCAATTAATAATATTATATTATAATAATGTCCCTGAAAAAAAAATGTGATGATGATTTCATTTATGATAGCAGTGACATCACCGACGATGACAGCAGTGACATCACCTACGACGACAGCAGTGATGTAACTGACTATGATAGCACTGATGTCACTGACGACGATGTCACTGACATCACCGACGACGACGACGATAGCAGTAATGTCACCGTCAACATAAAAAATATTTCAATAAATTATAAAAAAATATAGCATGACTCATGCATTTCACGAGATCGTCTCAATAAGATATTGCAGTAAAAATATTTTACTTTATATATATTTTCTGCAACACTGACAAATTCACTGATATTTACTAGTAAAAATCACCAAGATCGTCTGAAATTCACAAGCAACTATTTTTTTTTGTGCAAGCGAAATCGTGAAACGATTTTCCAGTAAAAATATTTAACTTTATATATATTTTCTGCAAAACTGACAAATTCACTGAAATTTATAGGGTATTTACTAGTAAAAATCACAGAAATCGCCTAATTTTTCAACCCTGATGGGGTATTAGCTAGTAAAAGTCAGTGCCGTTGACAGAGTTCCCTGACTTGATGGGGTCTTAGCTAGTAAAAGTCAGTGTCATCGACAGATTTCCTTGCATTTTCCATCGCAGGTGACAGATTTCCCTGACTTTATGGGGTCTTAGCTAGTAAAAGTCAGTGTCAGTTACAGATTTCCTTGACGCTATACAAATAAATAATTGCAAATCCCGCAGAAATCCCAGAAACATTTCAGTTACTTCAGTTATTATATACTTTTCCTGACATCGACAGATTTCCTTGACTTTAGGGGGTATTTGCTAGTAAAAGACCATCGCCGGTGACAGATTTCCCTGACCCGATGGGGTATTTACTAGTAAAAATCACATAAATTCACAATTAATCAAGCAAGTATCATATAATGTATCACCACGTGAAATGTTTCATATATGATAAAGTACTTCTCGATAACGCTGTCAGAACCGGAAACGTTACCCCGGTAAAAATAATTGTTGATATATACGGTCATGACGATTTTATACTGACTGATGCACAACTGAAAGTATTGATAAAAGATCATGTTGTGATCGTGCATTGCAATACACATCAAATCCTCGAGTATATACGCTTATTTAGATCGTTAGATTTATATAAATCTCAAGTATGTACCACCACATAAATGTTTTTGTGTATGACAAAGAAGCACTGGAGCAAGCAGTCAAGGCTGCATTTGCACAAGAAGAAATTAACGTTAAATTGCTCATTGATGAATACGGAGAAGAAGATTTCTTACTAACACAGCAACAGTTAGATAGTCTCAGACGCGAGCATATTACCGCAATAGTATGTGACAGAGATCAAATTCTCAATTATGCACACTCCTGCATTGAACCCAACCAACTAATCACCCTGATTTCATCACCTTGACGAAGTCAAAGACTCTGTCAAGGGGGAAGTAAAAAAAAAGTAATATTTTTTTTTTACTTTCGATTTCACTTCCAAGTATTTGACAAACTCAATGATGACGAAGTCAAGGTGAGGTATTTACTTCCTTAATTTCATCATCGCTGACTTTGTCAGCGGACATACAATGTTTCAATTTTCTAACGCGATTATTTATTATCTTTTTTGTTTCATACCCGGCTGCCAATGCCAGCCTGATCTTTTCAATTGCACGAGACAATGGAACAAGTTCATTTATTTGTGCTTCTTCTACGCAGGCCAGCGATTTATACAAACTATTTTGGATCATCTTTATGAATCGATATTGAGCAGGAAGAATATAACGCCCTGCGCATTTAGCTTCAAATAATGATTCAAAATCAGACAGAATTGTTTCAGGATTCAGTGATATATTAAATCCTTGTTTTACTAATTTTTTAATAGCATCAATCACATTGATATTTTCGTGATTCATATTTATATATATTTTTATATATTTAAAATAAAAAAAAAACATCACATCTCCTTGAGTCTCTAGGGTGTATTATGACATCCTACCAAACTCAGGAGCGGAAACACGAACCCCAATGAGCCCCTAACCTGTCAAATAACAGTCTAGAGAGCCCAGAGGGTGTGTTTGCGAACGATGAGACATTCCCCATTTGTGAACCCCTACCTTACCATTTGATATTCTAGCAAGGTTCATATAGGGACAACACATAACATGTAACTTATCCTAGTATTTAATTCTAACTTATCCTAGGACGGTACAACATATAGACAGCACAGACAGATGCGGTATTATATTCTACGTCCAACAAAGTTGCACGCCCTCCCCAAAATCAATCCCGTTGGGTGGTAAAACGGAGAAAGTTGTGCAACTTCGTTGGGTTTCGAAACCCCGTATATTATTCGGACGATATTGTATATAAACCGACTGATACCTGGAAGTTCAAAAATAACTCAGCGTGATTTGTTTAAAACGTTTTTTCTTAAATATGATCCTGTGAAAAATACAGATGAACCATAAAACCGAACAAGTGTAATAAAATAGTGATATTGTCTGAAAAAAAAGATAAATAAGCGTTTGTCCCTGACTTTGTCCCTGTCTTTGACAAGGGGGATAAAATCAAGGGGAATTAAAGGGAAGTTATTTGCTTCCTTGTGCAGAAAACCGTCTGCTCGTTGTGTTACCTGTAAAGAATATACCGCTAAGCCGTGCTTGATAAATTTACCTATTGCACAAAGGGAGGAAACTAATTGCATGAGATATGCCTAGAAATGCTAGCATTTCTACGGAGTTATCTCTGTTTGGAAAATCCTCGGATTATAGTAAAGTACCTAACAATAATGAAAAATAATTTTATGCTTATTATATTTTTTTGACAGCTGATTTATATATTTTTCTGCGACTTTTCGTACCGAAGCCCTACAAATACCAAAATGCTTGCCAGCTGCATATATCGATTGAAATATTATTTCTTCATTTGTATCTAAGTTTATAGATACAACTTTCTTGGCGCTATTATTGTTACGGCCAGTATTACCAGCCCTACAATTTTAGCTCTGCGTCACAGCTCTCAGATTGGATAAATTATTATTAAGTTTCTGTCCATCAATGTGATCAATTACAAGACCATCTTTGATCTCTCCATGGAAACACTCGTACACGATCCTGTGATTATAATAGTTTACCCCAGCCCTAAATCTTAGATAACCAGTATTACTAACAGCACCAACTGGTTTTTTTAATCTGCAATGTCTCACTATTCCCTTGCGAGATGCTTCATAATTCTTAATGGTTGGATGTGGGACAAATTCTTGATTCATTTATACTATAATATATTTGTCTAATTTATAATTTGTCTGAAAACTTAGTTATATAATCACTCTCGGATTTCAGCGCATCTCCATTATTTTTTTATTGTAGTATCGCTTGAGTTCACGGTATCTCTTTCCTCCACATCCCGCACATAACTATTTTACCCTGACCCCAATACCACATCGCAGGCATGGTATAGGTCCTGTGCTTCCTCGTTTGATGCTTTGTATGTGTTCACAGCAGAATTCCTTCCTGCAGGGCTTATTACAGACTGTTACAGATCCAACTTTTAACCACTTGCAGTTATTCATTTGTATATATAATATTTCTTATTTAAATATTTGTCTTCAATATAATTCTAAGGAGTTATTTGGCGCCGGGAGATTCGATCTTGACAGACTAAACAGACTCACGACGACGGAATCTAATTGATCTATTTAATATTATCAGGGATGCCAAAAAAGAATTCCGCGACGACGGCGCTTCTCATGTATGGTCGTCGTTTAAAATTATCCGCGATATTGACGAAATCATTGATGACAGCATCGATGCTACAATGACTGATGCCCGAGCAAAAACAATTATTGATTATCTTCCCCTTGATAAACATCAACGTGGTAAGAAATATTTTTTCAGAATAAAATTTATGATGCAAACAGATTCCGATACGTGGATTATCCGTGACAAACTCGACCCCGTTCTTGCTAACGGAAAGACCATTCTGTCAAGTAGAGATTCCAAACCAGGAATGCTGACCGGGATTGATAAACCATATTACGCTCGAGCGTATCCTGTGACCGCAGTCGTTTATGGAATCTATCCGGGAAAAAAACCAAAAATTGATAAACTCACCCCGATGAAAATGACTTCGTCATTAATGACTTCGTCGTTGGCGTTAAATTGTGTAGCCGAGCGAGTAATGGAACATTTTAAAAACGCAAAACGAGGAAACGGTTTAACCGATCTGCGACGTGAAAAAAGAGCAGCATGGGCTGAGCAAGTCAAGGATACTGGGGCATCAATAAATGATGTTGCTGTGCTATCAAGTAAATTAAAATTTTCAATAACAGTAAAAAAACACTAACCGGGGAAATATTATATAATTCGAAGCATTATAAAAAGTCAGGATCGCCGATTGAAATTATTGATCATAACTCTCATGCCTGGACTGATGCAGTTACAATATTTCCACGAGATCGTGTTGTAAAATTTTACTCGGAAAACATATTTGATGGTATTTACACGCTGAATAAAACCGACCCTGTGTCAGTGTGGTTTTTTAAGAGTTCCGAAGATGGCGAATATGATCAATTTGTAAAACCCAACGGCGAATTATACCGGACGGAGTCGTTGCAACAACAAATGAAAAAACTCGCAGTGAAATATGTGAAAATCGAAGAAAACATTAAGCAGTTATTGGTTAATTGTTTTACAGTTCCAAGTGTTGCCGCTCACGCCACAAGAGAAAGAAATTCGTGGAGACCAACCCGAAGTCAGTTTCTCTCGGATATACAATTAAGTTGTGTCGAGTATGGACATAGCGGGTTGTGGAATACCCGGTATGACTACCGGGATATGATTTCCGTGGATATGATTGCTTGCTACCCAGGAAGCTTTCTCGGGATGGGCGAGTGTGGCGAATACTTTAAGCGATTTGGACGTCCCACGAACTCGATGACACGAGTTGCTATAATCGGTCCTTTACCCGACTTTGACCTGACAGGATTTGCTCGTGTGACTTCGTTTGAATTCCCGCGAGACTTCATCCGTGCTGTTATGTTTGGTTTGGCAGACACTTTAGTGAAAAGCGCTGGGTACCAATAGTGTTATTGCAATATATGTTTGACAGCCGAATACTGATATCGTTGACTGTCAGTGAAGCAATCATATCATATCAACCGCAGACCTCAGTTTGGTTGCCAACATCGGAACGTATCAGTCTCGATGAAGTTATTAGCGAGTATGCACGAGAGAGTCCAAATACACCGATGGATGTCATTATTAAAGAAGCTCCTAAAGTTCTCAAGATCAAACTTAGCAATAGTGAAAAAATAGCAAAAGATCTCGGACGAAGAATAATCGGTAAATTTACTCAAGGTGCTGCATATTATCACAAACTACATCACTCGCGACTGATTATCGATGATGCTGAATTGGATTTTATAATTGCTGACGCTGTTGCGAGAAATATATTTTGTAATCGGGAGGACGCTTACTTGTCCGACGGGAAAAAGTTGGGCACAATTGTAAGTTATATCGACGGAGAAACGCCTCAGTACACACATTTAAGATCTTCAATGCTGGCTTATGTTTCTATAAATTTGCTATCAATGATAAATCGATTTCCTGACACCGCAGTTAGAGTTGCAACGGATTCATTTTATCTAAGTAAAAGATACTTAGAATCACTGGCTTTTACAAGCAACGATGAATGGAGTTCGTGGAGAATAAAAGCGGAGATGTTACATGAATATTGTGAATCCGCTGATGTTGCAATTAAGGATGATTATTGTAAATCAGAATTATCAGAAATGTCGACGACATTGACAAAGTCAATGTTGCCATCTGTGCATGATCCAATCACTAGACACAAAACTGTTTATTTGAACGGGCCGGGTGGGTCTGGTAAGACAACTCGAGCGATTGAATTATTTGGAAAATCGGATATGATTGTGCTAACACCTACACACAGGCTTGCCAGAGAGATGAAACAACGAGGAGTCAATTCTTGTACTTATCACAGCTTTTTCAAATATAGCGGCGGTGTGTGGACGTCAGATCGAATGGGAACAAAATATATTCCCGAGAAAATAATTTGGAATGAGATATGTACGGTGCCCTTGGAAACATTAAAAACATTTCTTGATTGGCTGCTAACGAAAAATACTGCAGTGATAATGTGCGGCGATCACGGTCTACCACCTCCGTTTGTCGGCGCATCTCCACATGATTGGTTAAAAGATTTTGTTGATTATTACGAAGAAGTGTCTGATGATCATAGAGCACTTGATGCAACGTTCAAAGAATTTAAAACATTAATCAGATTACAGCCGAATAAAATTCAATGTGAAATCATGCGCGAGATGATTCCTGAAACTTCCATGAGCGACTTTTGGAGCTCGTGGAAACCAGACGATTTGATAGTGGCAAGCAGAAAGATAGTCAGAGACACACTTTAACAGCAGTTATTTCAATTACAACAAGAAATGTTTCCAATGCTGCCAGTGCCGTTATGTTATAGACCAGCTGATACGCGGTTACAAAATATAGATGTTGATATACCAGGGCGCCTGACTGCGTCAGGAACCTTGACAGAGTCAAGGAAACAGAATTTAGTATTGAATGATATTGTGTTAGTTGATATTAATGCTGTCAAAGATGTACTAAAAATGAATAAATCCCCGTGGTCGCTAGGATACACAATGACAATTCATTCATCTCAAGGACTAACTATCAGTGATACAACTGTCTGGATTGTTGATGATCGAATCGAATGGTCAAACCTAGTGTACCTAGCGGTGTCCAGAGTCAGAAGAATATCTCAACTGCGAAGAATTGTATTGGAAGATTCAATAGCTGATAAAAACAACAGCATCACCGATGGTGATGTAATAAAAAGAAAACTCGCCGGTTACAAACAGAGTGACAAAAAAAATAATCGCGATTTCGACCTTGATGTTGAATTTATTATTGAGTTAAAACAACAGCAGAATAATCACTGCGCGAGCTGTAATTGTATAATGCTATGGCAGTATTCGAGTAATAATCCAAGACAATTTACCGTAGATAGAAAAGTTAACAATCGCGGTCATACACGTGATAGTATCATGTTGACCTGTCTTGAGTGCAATCGACGTAGAGGCGCTAGCGCTAGTTTAGTGATCGCGGTGGTAATTGTGTGTCCTCGGGAATTACTTGTAGTTGCTCACGTGTGAATCCGCGTTGAAGAGCAGTTGAATCCAACCTGTAGATTGCTGGTCTACCAGTAGATCTTGTCGCAGTGGATATCTTGTGTGTGGTAACACTCCAAATAGGATCAGTCGCTCTTCGTTTACCACCTTCAAGTTCACCCGGTTCATATAAATATCTTACAGTGACATTACCCAGTATTTTTTGTTTTTCTTTCTTTCGTGGTATATTTTTTTGAAAAACACACTTGTGTTTTTGTGATTGCGATGGCAGTTTTCATGTTGGTTGTTCGGGTAATTTCATTATTTAGCACAGCTATCACGCTTGGTAATCTTGCAACCCATTCACGCGATCTCGTATCCTGAATAAATTCCTTCGAGTATTGATATCCAAATAACCGCTCAGCAAAGGTTCGATTGAATCGCTCAACAATTGCCTGATCGAGATGAATTTCAGTATGTCCTCGTCTGATGGTGACGTTATGTTGTTTCATCAGTGATGATACTGCATCCTGAAATTCTTTGCCAGGATCAACTTGTAATAGATTTGGCCAACGTAGACCACGTTGATAAATTCGTTTAAACGCAGAAGCAACCTCAGATGCTGTTTTAGTCGTTAACGGTTCAGCATCTTTGTATCTACTTGCAACATCAACTACAGTTAACGCGTACTTGTATGTACGTCTTCGGTTAGTATCATGTGGCAGAAATAATATATCAGCCTGATGAACCTCATTTGGCACACTAACATCGAAATGTGCAAAGTGAATTTGTTTAGGACGCGGCAGATAAATTTGCAATATTGCCTGTCGGGATAACCATTTTTTAGCAGTAACTCGTGTGACTTTTGCTGCTTCAGCATGTTTACTAATTGCTGCGCTACCTCTCCAATATCCCTTTAGGGAATAATAAATCGACTCCATTATATACCAGCACCTAGCGCTAATTTACCTTTCATTGCGGATTTTATTAACCAGGATGCTAACTTTTCTTTGAAAGATTTATCAGTGATGGCATTTAACGCATGAATTAATTTCACGTCCGCCAGATGGCGCTGTTGCAATTCCTTACTTCGGTAAGCTACATCATGCGCATGACAAGCCTTATCAATAGCGTTTATCGGATACTCACCTGGATTTGGCTGATCCTGAGCATCAAGTCTGATATCAAGTCGGGTTCCTGGACCACAGTAATTATATCCTGAAAGATGTTTTTCTCCTGGGTATTTAGCCCACGGTGTACCTGGTAACTTGGCTAAATTGGCTGCGATATCACCTCCTTTTTTTAATAATAAATTTAAACTTTTTTGTGCCACATCGTTCACACTTGCCTGTAAGCGCTTGTCGATTATTTTTTGTTGTAATTGTTGTCATATCCGCAGTTGGGGTACGTGCTCGGCATTTCACACAATATAAATTCATATTATTTTTATGATACATTTAATGGAGATTACTGACTTTTCTGCGTCAAAGCGACGAGAGGCAATCAAACGTAACTCAGTGCTACCAAATTCAATTCGAATGATTATTATAGGTCCATCTGGGTCGGGTAAGACACAGTTGTTACTTAAGTTAATAATGAAGTGGATGAAGTGGGATAAATTATATTTGATAGCACCATCGGTGGATGATCAACGGTGTTATAGCGTACTGAAGGATTACAACGGAAGTGCAAAATCGATAAGTGAAGAAGATGTTGTTGATTTTATAACTGATATTGATCAAGCACCGAGTATCGATGATATTGATGGGAGTATTAATAATTTAGTTGTGTACGATGATGTCATGTTGGACAAACAATCAAACCCTGCCAGGATATTTTCACGCGGCAGGCATAAAAACACTGATGTGATTTATGTAACTCAACGATATACACAAATACCAAAAGTGATCAGAGATAACTGTAACGTTCTCGCGGTATTTAACGGTGTTGACGCATACACGTTACGAAATATACATCAGACTTGGTGCAGCGGTGACATGGACATAAATAAATTCAGAAATTTCTTTAGTCGTGCTCAGGCAAAACCACACGGATTTGTAACGATACATTTACTTGATCCTAGGACACGGTATCGAGTTGGGTTGGATACAATTTTTAGTTAGAAATCCTAAGATTAGAAATGCAAGCATTAAAAATTCTAGAATTTTGAGCAGCAGAGAGACTGAGCCACCGAGTGTTTCGTCTAGTAGACCCTTGTATCGAGAAGTAGTTATATAGGTAGACATTTTTCATGAGATAACCCTTCTGGTCAGCGAAGAAAGCCTATTATCAGTGTTTTCTGACTAGAAGGGTTTATTTTGTGAAGACAATACTTCTATCAAGAGTGTTTTCGATAGAAGGTTCTGTTTGACGAAATAGTTGGTGGGCTCATTCTCTCTGCTGCTCCCCGATACAGTGTACTAAACTTGATACAGATAATAATAACGTTAAGGACGTCATACATGGTAAGTTATAAAGATTATATTATTATGGCAATTGCAAAATGACAGGCTCAATGGTAAACCTAACCCTTCTCGATAAGACCATAGTAAACAATTCTTTTAAAAAAAAATGTAGCTTTACATTATCAATAAATCCTGTACTACGTCGCAACAAGAAAAAAAAAATGCACGCATTATGCTGTATAAAGAAAACTATATAACAAACACGCAAAGGTAAGTATGGTAATACACTAGTCATCACTTAAGACCAAAAAATTACCTTCCCCTACAGCTGGAGTTGTGCGAATCCTTTAAGCAGGCCGCTTGCTGACAAAATCATTAGCATTGTAAAGACCCTTTACATACAGTAAAGTATTTATACGTTTAGACTTTTCGTTTTGCCGTATCGAAAACACCTTACACGTGTGGCATAGGACGAATCGTACTCACGATTTCGAAATACAATAGACCATATACATAATCACCCTCGGGTATCGTTGTACAGAGAAAAAAACGAAACCCGTGTACATGTATTTAATGAATAACATTTACACCATTCCGTGACAATAATAAATCTCCATAAACTCATACTGTCTCAGCTTAATTTACCTGAGGAAGATGAATATCATCTAAAAGTTTGCTTTCATTTTATATTCAGGCTTTTTTCTTTTTGGTCATAAATCTCAACTATTTGTGTTTAAAGTGGTAATAAGAGAAGGTCATGCAGTTCATTGTATATACTGACTAGGTGCAGACAACTCTGTGGGAATGTTTGGGTTCGGAGTTTTTGGAGCATTTGGTTCACTTCCAAAAGGGTCAATGGGATTTTAATAACTACTTTTGTAGAAATTCATGCAAAGAGGTTTGGGAGAAAGAGAGCAACATGTAGCAACCAGTAAGATGAGTTAATTTTAAAGTAGTGGTGTTTATTTAAAAGTCAATAGAAATAAGTTAATGGCATGCCTGACAAAAGAAACAAACACGTTCAACTTTCCCAGAGCAATTATTTTGAAGGCTCTGTGGCTGGATAGCTATAATGTTCTTGTTCTAGGAGTTAATGATATTCAAATATCAGCCGATAAATATCTTTGTAGTATATTTTCCAATCACAAGGAAAATTGCACCTGAATGAACTCCTATACAACTAACCACCCTCAGCATGTACTTGTCTCACTTATGTAAACATCTTGAGACATGTTTCACTTTTCTGGCGGACAGAGCGGCAACGGTGTATTATCAACGTTTTGTGTTAAAGATTTTGCAAGCCATTGCGGGGGGTGGGTGGGGGGCATAGGGATATTAGTAGTGAAGTGGGTCACCCTAGGGACAATGGGAATTAGCATTACAGACACCCCTGGGTCACTCTGGGGACTATGTAAATTTAACATGGAGAAAAATCGTGGGTCACTCTAGGGACAAGGGGAATTAGCATTACATGGGGAATAGAGTTTGGGTCTGTCTAGGGACAAGGGGAATTGAACATGGGGAATAGAGTTTGGGTCTGTCTAGGGACAAGGGGAATTTAACATGGAAGAAAAAAAACTACTTTAGGGACAAGCGGAATTTAACATGGGATTTTTTTTTTTAAATTTAAAAAAAATGGGCTAGGCAATTGAAAGTCATTCTCTTTTCGAGAAATATGGGTGGCCCTGAAAAGGGCCTTTGGGTTTTTTCTTCTTCTTCTTCTTCTTCTTCTAACTCCTTAACTTCTTCCACCATCCTCTTATTTTTTCCATCATTCCTTTCTTCTTCTTCTTTTCTGTTTCCGGCATCCAGTCCGGGTGACCCATGGCTCGGAACTTCTCTAGGATTTTCATCCAGTTAGCGTTCAGTTCCTCTAGTTCGTCCTTTTTCTTTCTATTTTCTTCTTCTTTTTTATCTTTTGCCCAGCTGTCCTTTATTTTCTCCACTTCTTCATCTATCACCTTTCTCATCTTTTCTTCCCCTTTTTTCAATCTTTCAACAGTCCTTTTGACAAAGGGCCACTCTGACCTTTTTTCTATCTCTTCCATGAACCTACTTACTTCTTCTAGCTTCTCCATGGTCTCTTTTAATGTTCCCACTCTGACATAAGGGGGATTTATTAGCCCTCTCAGTCTCTTCACTTCTTCTTCAATTAATCCTTCTATCATCTCCCTGGCTAACTTTAGTTCGTTCACGTAGTGCACACTGGTTCTTAACCTCCAATTTCTTTCAATCCTTTCAACTCCATATTCACCATCCACCATCCAAGAATAAACATGCCTTAAATCATTGAACAGTTGGGACACTTCCATCTTCTTTTGTATTCTTTGTAGAATGGTTTGAACGACGAATACTGTGGGTTCTTTTAGTGAAAGCGCGAACGTGATGGAAAACATCCCCTAAGACATAAAACTTGATCTTACCTAGATCATGACCAAACAACGCGCGGACGTGAAGGAAAACATCCCCCTACTTTCTCATTTCATATAATAAAACCCAAACTATACTCTCCACATATCCTAAGAAACAATAAAGAAACCCATAATCTACTATTCACACAAACTTACGTGAACCGTTACAAACACAAACACTAACACACAAACACATACACTCGCACTATGAAAAAAAGAGTTCAATTTATACTAAAAGTGTGGACGTGAAGGAAAACATCCCCCTAAAAAACATAAAATTGATCTTACCTAGATCATGACCAAAACAAAAGCAACGCGCGGACCTAAAAGAAACACTCACTCACTCTTTGTTTATACTTCCCATTCCTATTCTAAAAAAATTTTTTTCATTAATCACTTCAATAGACTATTCACATACGCAAAGCAATACAATCAAACCCCCAATTATACTCTCCCCACACCTCAAACAGCCAAAAAAACCATCATCTTAATCTAATATCCACACCAACGTACGTGAGCACTTACAAACACACAATCTTATACACAAACACATACACTCACACTATTAAAAAAAGAGTTAGTGTTTATATTCACACTACTCTACCTACACACATTGGCAAATGGATAGTTATTTCTTTTCTAGAGTATTGGGTAGCCCTGAAAAGGGCTGTTTTTTTTTTTTTGAACTTCATGGACACCTGGTTAATGGCGGCACCTTCCAGGCCTGGCGCCACATACACATCTTGTTCCCCAGTTGCTTTTTACTTTTTTGGGGGAGAGAGCAGAGGCAGGATATGTGGCTTCAGAATCCCAATTTTCGGTCTCTGGGATTCTGAAATTTCTTCTTCTTCTTCTCTCCTTTTCCTCCTCTTCTTTGTTTCTTCTCTCCTCCTCCTCTTCTTTGTATCTTCTCTCCGCCTCTTCTTTGTATCTTCTCTCCTCCTCTTCTTTGTTTCTTCTTTCCTCCTCCTCTCTCATCCTTCCCTCTTCGACAATGGCCTCCGCGGCCAGTTCGTTCAACAGGCGCCTGGCATATTCCAGATGAACATGAAGTTCCAACAGTTTCGCCAGTCTCGTGTTCATTCTGGTGTTGATAAATCAACAAGGGTAGCTGGACTGCCGAACGAGTTTCAATTTATACTAAAAAAGTGCGGACGTGAAGGAAAACATCCCCCTAAAAAACATAAAATTGATCTTACCTAGATCATGACCAAAAAAAAACAACGCGCGGACCTAAAAGAAACACTCACTCACTCTTTTTTTATACTTCCCATTTCTATTCTATTCTAAAAAAAATTTTTTTCATTAATCACTTCAATAGACTATTCACATACGCAAAGCAATACAATCAAACCCCCAAATCTACTCTCCCCTCACCTCAAACAGCCCAAAAAAACCCAAACATCATCTTAATCTACTATCCACACCAACGTACGTGAGCACTTACAAACACACAATCTTATACACAAACACATACACTCACACTATTAAAAAAAGAGTTAGTGTTTATATTCACACTACTCTACCTACACACATTGGCAAATTGATGGTTATTTCTTTTCTAGAGTATTAGGGTAGCTCTGAAAAGGGCTGTCTTTTTGTTGTTGTTTTTTTTGTTTTGCTATGGCAATCTTTTAGTTTCTAAGGATGCGATGTCCTCTGAGGATAGACTTTCAAAAGGTAATAAAGTTCCCAGGTATCCATTGATTTGTGTGTGTTTTTTTCTTCTTCTTCACAGGTAATAATAAGTCATCAATTCGATCCTGACTTTTTGCTTGAAAATGTCTGACAAATAACCGTTTCTTCGTTTCGTCTCCTCACTCTGATTCAGGAGCGCTTCGATACGATGGATCTCTTGAGTGGTTAATGGTGGACAAGAATGTTCACGCAAGTCTTTATACCACTGGTGTAACACGTCTTCGTCCGAGATGAGACTCCAAGCTTCGTCCAGATACTCGTCCAATTTTTCTTCTTGACTCAGCATCAGGCATTTATCGTGTTGAATTTGACTGGGATGATCGTTTTGACATCCATAGCAATCTTTCTTGATCAATTCCGTCATTTTTTCGATCAAGTGTTTGGCAAAACAGGAGACTAAATGGGCTTCTTGTTCTGGCCATCTTGACTTCATCATGATCACTTCTTCTTTTTCCATGGTCTCCTCACATTCCATGTCCAACTTTTTTCCACTAGGTAAAGAAGGATAACAGTCTTCCATGACTTCTAATAGTCTAGAATGACTTCTCTCAAACTGTTGATTTCTATCGTATTATCGAATTCTGCATACAGGATGACGTTCAACGTTACATCAGGGTCTCGGTCTTTAAACTGAATTTCCACACGAATCTGGCCGGATTTTATAGGGTGGAAATGTCCCTCGCCGCTGCCTTGGTCTGGAGTGAAATCGAAAGCCCACAAAGCATAACCTCCTGCATAATCCTCGTACGTAATGCCGTGACTGGTGTTGGTCCCTAATTGTCCAGTGGCTTCGTACAGGGACAAGTACGATCTCAAGTAATTCTTCTTGTCAATGTTGGGTTCGAAAGGTCGGGTACACAAGGTCTTGCCATCGCGACTGACTTCGATCTTGGACACGCCAAAGTGTCGAAAGTAGGAACTAATTTTAGCGATAGCTCTGTTGAAGGCTTCATTCGCGACCATACGAAGGATCAAACGTTTGGGTAGCTGTCCTTGAAACAGATGATCTTCGATCATGGATCGTTGTCCCCTAGGAATAGTGAAAGTTTTCACTTCCACACGTCGGATCGGATACTTGGCGGTCGTTCTGCTCAACGTCTGACTGATGTCGTTTCCCACTTTAGGTAACACTTCCACACGGTGTACGTAGAGTCTGGCTTCTTGGATTTTGGTTTTGTAATTATCGTCAGTATCAGCCAATAAATGGAAAACGATACTGCTGCAATTCAGTCTCAGGCGGACATCCACCCCGTTCAGAAAATACTTTTCTTGCAACCACATGTCCAAATGCAAACGATCCATCAGTTCTAAACTCTTTCCATCTTTGATTTTGTCTCTTCGTTCTACAAATCCCTCATTGTGTTCTTTGGCTGTATCAGTTTTGAATGTTTCAAATTCGCCTCCATCGTCAGCTTCCCATACCACACAGGCATTGAGATGAGTGTTCTTGGCGTGTATTCCGTACGTCAAGAGATTTTCCAGGTACGCTCGATAAGGGTAAGTATCCATGCTGCTACTGACTAGTTTGTTATTCAAGTACAAGTCCACTCCGCTAAACAAGGAATGCATGAAATTGTTGACGGGAGCTACTGGCTCAGTGTCTATAGCATTTCCATCCTTATCTTGAACTTTGACTTTCAAGTACAAGTAACTGCTGTTCAGATCGATGTAATCTTCGGGCTGTCCCTTGATTTCAAACTCGATGGGAGCGGAATCGGTCAATGAGGAGACTGGGTGAAATTCCACCCACTGGGATTCTTGCATGGTCATCATGGTGGGGGGCATGTCAAACAGGTCCAGTTCCGTCTTGGAATAGGCGCAAGATTCTCGGTGCATCATTTTGTTTTGCTGTTTCTCAATAATCGTAAACGTCTAAGTCTCGAACGGTTCTTCTTTTCTTTGTCTTTCTAGTTTTAGACGTGTGAAGTCTGGTGAAAGGATGTTTCTTCGTCGTCTCTTTCTGCCTTGTCCTTGCTGAATGCCTCACTCGGTAGCGTGCAGGGCATTTATAGGTGTTTCTCGGCGGCCCAAAAGGTCTTTGCCCGTTTGCAGCAAGACATTTTTGCCTGCCCTTATGAAAGCTTCTTTAGGGTTTTGTTTGCCGATGATGACATTTTGGAGAAATTCTTTGCCTTGCGTCAGTGCCGCATCTTTCAAGGCGTGCAATCCGCGTGTCACCATCGGTTTCAACACCGGGGCCACCGAACGAAAGGCCGATTTTGACATGTCTCCTAAACCGTGTCCTCGCTGTCGTGCAACCCCTCGGTACACTGGATATATGACTTACGAGTCGTGAGAAAACCGTTTTCGAAAATGGAGTTTCACCGTGACTTTTCCTTTGGTGAATGGAATATTTTGTCCCAGATCTCCTTTTATAGCAATGTTGACCGTGTCCAAATACGACTTGCTGACAGGCAAATAATGAGGATGTACAAATTCCCGGTGGACGTGATACGTGTTTCCACCTTCCCGGTCACTGGTTGTGGTACTATCCACTTTGAAAGGAATGACACGCAGTAACGGCACGGAGGGGTGTCCCACCACGTTGCACTCCACCACATCGGAGTACACAAACATCAAATTCAGTCCTTGGTTCAGTTCTACCGGTTTTCCAAAACATCTGTAAAAATCCATATTATTGTTGATCTTGGGGCTCCAATTGTGTGCGACCATTTTTGCATGTCCACCCAAAATTTCAAACAAACTACCATTGAACCTGAACGACAACGTTTGGGTATCCGGAAATTTCATCAGCAAGCGATGAGCCACTTTATGGTACTCCAGGGTGACACGTTTACTTAGTTTGTTCAGGGCTTTGCCAAAGGCTAAATCGAACCTGTCCGCAATAGTGTCCACCAAATGTTGGCCACTAAAATAAAACTCTGTCGGAATTTTCAAGGTGTAGATACTGAAGGCTGGATTGCTGGCTGGACTTATGTTGCCTGAAAACACGATGCTATTCATGTTGTCTTGTAATTGTTGGTTCAGGATTTCAACCTCAAAAAAGGTTTGCTTTTCGGCGATGTTATGGATTTGTGTAGGGTAAATTATTTCTACTAAAGCCACTTCCCAATGGGCTTCGTGATCTAACTGGATGGTTTGAGGTAATTTGGCCGTGTAACAGCACAACGTGTTCTTGGGAAACACCTCCATGGAACTGTCACTGGGTAAGGTTAAGTAAAATTGGTTTTGGTGACTCATAATTCCAGAGTTCTGTGGCTGTCCGAGGGGTTACTGGACGTCAGAGGCGTGTCTCCGCTCAAAATGGTGTTGTTGTTGTTGTTGTTGGAGTGGTGACTGGCACTGGCACTGGACACAAGGTTCCCGTGGTTCCCGTTGGAAGAGAATTTCAGGGAGGGATTAGGAAGCAGGTAACCGATGCAACTGCTCAATAAAATGGTCCACAATTGTTTGTCTCCTTGTTGCAAACTCACATTGGCAATGGCTGCCCCGATGACACAATACACCACGAAGATTTGGCAGAAAAAGACGATTTGCGTTTTAGGCACACGTTCTCCACACCACACCCACAAAGATTGTTTTTGTAAATCTTGCACAGAAGAACTAGGTGAAGCAGTGGTCGACGTAGCTGCGTCTGTGTGAAAAGGCATGATGGTCACTTCTTTTTATAGTCGATGACTTGCGAAGCGTCGATCCAAGAATCAAAACTGGGTGGATATCCTTTCCAACGTACTTTGACTTCTTTGACACGTCGTTTGCCTACTTTACGGGTTCTGCGTTCGAGAATGCTTTCGATGTCGTACACGTCGTCTTCTTTTTTGGTGACACGTTGTAACTCGGGCAAATAAAACGTTCCTTTGAGCACTTCTCCGTTCATGTCTTCCAATTTATAGATGGCAGGATGACGTCCATGCACTCGTCCAGTGACGCGAAACAATTCGGTCGTCCAGTTAGGTAAGTAACCTTTGTCGAAAGTCCGTTTGGTTTTGCCAATGCGCACCCAATCTGCTACGACCAACTCTCCACTTTTCTTGGGGACAGCCCTCGTCGGGGACGTACCAAACAGGCGCTCAAACACCAGCACTTCGTTCTCGGGAGTCACTTCTTGCGGGGCACGTCCGATGCTTCGATGGTAAGATTGGTTGTACGTTTGCACCAGGTGCGGTAACATGTCGATGTACTTCAGAGTGTGGTGATGCGTAAAATATTTCCACATGCGTTCTTTCAAAGTGCGTTGAAAACGTTCCACGATGCTGGCTTTGGTTTCGGGATTCTCGGTGGTAAAAAAATGAATGTCACGTTTCTTTAATTCTTTTTGGAAAGCTTGGTTCAGAAATTCGGTCCTTTGTCCGTTTACCATCGAAGAGGGTGACGACTGCTTTGTTTCAACACACGTTGCAGGGCTCGCACTAACTCGCTGCTCGATTTGGAAGTCAAGGGCACGACCCAGGCAAATTTGGAAAAGACGTCGATGACACAAAACAAATATTTGTAGCCACGATTGTAGCTGGCCAAATGAGAGACATCGGCTAAATCGGCTTGCCATTGATGATCGATGCCTTCCACTCGGGTGCGACTTCTGGCAAACTTGCGTCGAATGGGTTTGTGTAAAGTGTAGGTAGCTTGTTCTTGTAACCATCGTTGCACTTGAGGTAAACGGAGACTTTTCAGTCGAGTTTTGGCAGCACGATACAATTTTTGAACTCCTGCGTAACCGGCAGGATGGGAGGGATCGTAGTAAATGCTGGCTAACACTTTTTCCATTTTTTTGTGTTTGTGTGTTAATAAGACACCCACTCTTGGAGGATGCTACTCTTTTTCTCTTGGGGTATTTTCTTGGATTCCAATGCTTTGCGTGTGCGACCGGCAATAGGTGTTGAAGAGGAGGATGTCTGAGCGGGGGATATCGGTTATTGTTTCACTTCTGTCTTCACTTCTGTCTTCACTTTCTTTTTCTTTTGTGATGAAGAAGGGGTGGCCATCATCTTTTTAATCCATCCAATTCTGGAGGTAGGTGGTGTTGTTAACTTGCGTACTTTTTCTGGTGGAGTTTGAAACCCTTCTTCTTCTTCTCCTTTTTCTGTCTTGATCACTGGTAGTGGTGGTACTGGTACTGGTACTGGTACTGGTGATGGTGCTGGACTTTTCATCAAGGTCTTAAAATCTTTCAGAGTGGGTAGAGCTGTTTCGTCTAAAGCTTTCTGGTGAAAGAGTTGCAGTCGTTGCAAGAGTTGACCGTACTTTTGCGATTTTTCTGTTTCGGACAAATCTTGGCGATCCATCAAGGACTGCAATTTGTGTTGTAACTGGGACATCTCGCTCAAATTGGGATTGGGAGGTAAATGCGGGGTGCGTTGTTCTTGCCACCGATGGTATTCTATCCATCGTTTGTAAGGTACTAAAGCCAGTTTACGTCCTTCCATGGGGTTGTCAGGGGTCGATTCTGAGATCTTGGGACTTCCAAGGCCTTTTTATCTTGCTCCCACCAGTAGTCCCAACATGGTTCCCAACACTCCTTTCAGTATGGGACCGAACAAGAGGGGTAAAATGCCTCCACGTTGGACCAACATCTTCTTTTTTTGACGAATGGGAATTTTCTTTTGAACCATTTGGCGAAGAACGTGACGATGTTTGCCTAAGCATTGTTTCTGGTGTTTGGACAAAGGGATCGTGCCTTTCAAGACGTTCAAACAACATTCGCACACGGTATCGATGACCTCTTTGGAGGCCGATTGAATGAGTTTTTTTCGTAGAGGTGGAGAAGCTTTGGACAGGACAGATAACATGTCCCCATATTTGACTAAACGTGGTGGTAGTCCTTTCCTTTTCTTTCCTTGGGGTTTTCTGGAGGGTGACATCCTTGAGTCTTCAGGAGCACCAAAAACACTGATACCCCGACTTGGTCACAGGCCTTTTTATACCGGAACGCGTCGCCACTGATTGTCTTTACGTCGTATTAGTTTGAGGACAGGCATGACACGTCGTGCAGGGGTACGTAACGGACTAAATCGAGCCAGTTCTTGCTTGGACAAATCCAGTAAACTTTGTAACATGCCCTTGGACTTTGATTTTGGGAGAAGGTACTTTGTGAGCAGCAGCCACTGCCACTAAATTGGAGGGTCCTGCCACTGGGGAAGTTCTTTTTGGGGTCATCAACGGAGAAGTTCTTGGTGTAATCAACGTCTCCAAGTACTCTTCAGTTCTTGGTGTCATCAACGGAGAAGTGGATGAACGTGAGGATGCCGGAGACGCAGTCACTGGTTTGCGAGTGTAAAGTTGCGTCCTGGCCGAAGTGCCTCTCTTGCGACCAGTTTTCTTCTGTGGACTTTTCTTTTTCTGGGGACTTTTTCTCTGTTTCTTTTTCTGGGGGCTTCTTTTCTTTTTCCGGGGTGGTGTCTGGTGAGAGGAGGGTCCCGCCACTGGAGAAGTTCTCCTTGGGGACCTGGTCTTTTTCTTTATCTTCTTGGGGCTTCGTTGGACTTTTTTCTTGGGTATAACTTTGGGGGCATTAGGATCTCATCTTAAGAGAGAGCAAATGATAACCCCTCCTAGAGTACCGCTCCATTCAGGTTTCAAAATGATTTGTTTTTTGGTTTGAGTGTCGATGCGGAGATCGGCCAATTGGACCAAAGCGACTTTGTTTCGATCGAAAAAGCGTTTGGTTTGATGAGGAATCTGAATGATTCCTTGGAGTATTTGACGTGCCGTCACCGTGAACCATCGTAAGACTTCTCTGAGACTAGCTTCTAAGACACGAGCTCGTATTTGTGGATTTTTTTCTCGACTGATGCCGTACAAGGCACGAATCAATTTGACGGGAAGATGCGACTGAAGGGACGACATGTTCAAACTGTGTGAGACAGACGAAAAAAAGGGTCTGAGGTTTTTATAGATTTTTTTATGTGGAGTGAAATGAAGTCGAGGACGGAGACGTGTACAGGACAGGCCCTCCGTCTTGGCACCAGTGGTGAAACAAGTGGGTACGAAATCGCAAATCCTCGGGGGTCGTAGGTTTCAAATCGACGAGTAAATAGGCATGTGGAGTTTGAGTGGCATCGTCGTACGCCTGAGTCAGCCAAGGCGTTCCTAACTGTTTGGCTAAGACTTGCACTTGCGATTTATCTCGAGGGCTTTTAAACAAGACCACGTAATGCGCATTGAGACTGATGGTGCGATGGGCTTTACTTTGTTGAAACAAATTTTGGGTGATGTAAACGACACTGGCATTACGGTGATGCCCTTTGCGCGTGAACCACAGTTTAATTTCTTCTTCGTCTTCTCCTAACATGTCGTCGAAAATGACCAAATGGGTTTGACGGGAGTCAGAGACGATGCCGTCGTCTTCTTTAGGAATGCCTTCCACAAACACGATGGAATCGCCTTGACTTTCTCGCAAGAGGCTGTACGCCGATTGCCACTCTTTGTAACACCACACGATTCGCTGAGGTGGCCGATCGATCAAATGATGTTTATGTTCGATCAAATGTTTGACGAATTCGGTTTTGCCTGAACCGCTAGGTCCAGCAATGAGCATGTTAAAGGGATGGCGAAGATACAAAGCCTCCCAACTGGCACGATCTAAGTGTTCGTCGTTGACTTTGACAGTAGAGGAAGAGGGAGCAGAGACAGCAGAGGTAGCCATTGTGTGAGAAATGTCACTTGTGACACGAAAAAAAAACAAGACAAGAGTTTATATACTTTTTTCAGAACACGTTTATTGAATGTTTCAAACATGAATACGAAAGACAAAAATACATAAAGGCCAAAGGCTTAAGTCCAAGAATAAAAGGCACATGATAAATATTAACGTGGAATAAACACAAGTGTCTGGACAGCAAAATGTTTTGGGTAATGTTCTAACCAGTTCTATAGTAGAGGGTAAGGTCACACAAGTGTCCTCCCGAAAGGGTCTTTCAGGCCTGTCCACGACAGTCCTGTCCTGGGTGACGGGTTCTTCTGGCATCGTCACTAACACAGGTTGAAAAGTAACTTTTTTCCTTGAACAACTCTCGTGCATACTGGGCCACTTCTTGGGTCCAAGCCTCAAAATCCCATTCTTTCCAGGCACGGACATCTGTCCAATGGGGATGTAAGTCACAAGCTACACACACATCGTCATACACGTCTTGGGTAGCTAAAAGTTGACAAATCTTTTTTTCCTGTTGAGGTCGAGAAGTATCCAGATGAAAACGCAAGGCTTTGAGCAAAAGAAGTTTTTCGTGACCATTTAAGGCCATTGGATGGTAAGTACTGATCGTAAAGAGTCCACAAAGAATCGGCTGGTAAACGAAATCCAAGAAAACAAGTCACTAAGACACACACCACTTGTCGACCCAAATTGAATGGATACAGTTCTTGTAATAATCGATGGTAATGATCCACGGTTTGAATATGGTCATTGAGTTCCTTCCACGGAATCTGTTGGATTACATAAGATAAAAGTCGTGGCATGGCAGCCTGTTTTTATAGTCTCTTTGTTTCGGAAACAATACACGTACTTTCTAGCCAGACATCTTCGTTCTCCAGTGGGGAATTTAAATGTTGCATACTGTAACCGAAACGTCAGACTTCGTTTAGAAGTTTCCTCTTCCGCTAAGTAGATTCCACGTAAAATATGTCGGCAATCCTTTACCTTGTCTTCCTCAATGTGTTGTAATAGGTGAATCTCGAAGTAACCAAAATGATCAACACGTGGATCATCGGGGGCCTGGAAGTATTGAACAAGGTCTGACCACTGAAACAATTTCTGACGAATCAGTTCTCTTATGCCATTCAGGTACCAGTGCTTAAAGATCTGGTGACGTAACGGATGCAATTGTTCTTTACATTTGACTTGCATTTTGACCAGCTCTCGGCAAATGCGTTCTCTCAACTCCACAGGCAAAGCACGAATGTTCTCTAGCAAAGTATCCATGAATAGGTCATACTAAATCCTCTTTTGTCTGACACAAGAAATGTACTGTTTGCACAGACATGGTTTTAATTCATTGTCGAATCTAAATCGTTTCATCACTAATCTACACATTAAAATTCGTTCAGAAGTTTCCTCTTTCAATAAGTTGACACTGCGTAAAAGATGTTGGTAATTCGTTAACTCTTCATTTGGAATTGGATCCAGTACGTTTACAATGTAGTAAATAGAATCATCCATACCAAACCAATTCTTTTTATAACCAGGAGGTCGTTGATCAATGTCTGTCCAATGGAACAGTTTCAACTCAATCAGTCCTTGTATAGCATTCAGGTACCAGTGGTTCAAACACCGGTGACGTAACGGATGCAATTGTTCTTTACGTTTCACTTGTATTTTGACCAGCTCTCGGTAAATGCGTTCTCTCAACTCCACAGGCAAAGCACGAATGTTCTCGTGTAAAGTATCCATGAACAGATTATGGTAAGTTACTTCAGTGTCTCGGTCCCACTAAGGGTAAGTAATGACAATTCGGTGACCATCGAGCATGTTCTACGTAGGCCGAATATTGCAGTTCCCAGTGGTGATGTGACACACCGCAACTGAAGCACTTGACTTTATCTCCTTCGCCCAAGTAGAAAAATCCGGCTGTGGCTAATTCTTTCCTTTGAACGATTGAGGACGATTTTCAAAGTCGCAGTATTCCGACAAACGCACAGGAAACGAATATTCGTCTTTCACAGGTTCGTTTCGATGAGGGTTGAGTGACATGGGCAGGAGTTTGCACAGGGCTGGATGACATCCGTAGGGGGGTAAACGTGAAGGTGAACATCCCCCTTTAAAATGAAACCCAGTAAAATGTCCAAGAGGACGAGCGGCATCGCTTTCGCATCCCTCAGGTTTGACACGCACAGCATCACTTTCCATGATAGGGGTAGTGAGAACAAAGTTCCCATGATGCTTTACGGCATCGCTAAGGTCACAACGTACAGCATCATACCCATCGCAAGGCTCACAATCGCATTCCACTTCCGAAGCCTCACACTTGAATTGTGCCTTTCTAAACAACTTGTTCTGTGTTTCTCTGAAAGTATTCATCTTGTTCGCTTGGTCTTGGTAGTCACAATGAATTATCGATCTTGACCATAGCCCCTTTTTATACTAGTCGCAATGCAGTCACAAGCTTGTACATCTTTCCTTTTTTATGTTCTTTATGTCTTGTTCTGGAAGGTACCGTCTCTATGGTACCGTCAACATTGTACCGTAGTGTGTTGGGTGGAAAGGCCATAGAAAGGTAAGGGCAGTGCGGAGACCATCGAGTATGTTCCAGAATAGCTGAATCTTTATAGATACATAGATCCATTCGTAACTTCAGTCCGCAAGAAAAACACTGTACCTCGTATCCCAATCCTGACTCAGGTCCCAAGTAGACAAATCCTGTTCTAGCTAAAACATGCGAAGAAGGTAATCCTTCCCTATCCGTAGGCCATTTCTGAAACGTGTCCAATCGACGGGCACAATCACAATAGTCAGGTAAGAAGACTGGAAAATTGTATGGTTTGAACTTGGAGTTCTCATCGGGTTTCTCACTCGATTCTTGCTGTGGCGAAGTCATCCTTCTAGCGGGTGACTATTCTCTTACAGCCAATGTTTTATACCAACGTGTCCATACGGTAAGGTGAAATGATTGGGAAGTCGCACTCGCTTCTGGTACACGATTTGATAGACTTTTTCCAAGGGCCGACTGACGATGTGATCAGTGGGTAAACGTACAATCTTGTTGGGTTGATAGGTGGTCACTTTAAAGTTTCCATCCTCTCCCGATTGCAAGGCTTCTTTCAATACCCCAAAGTTCACCACACGACCGGTACGATAATTCAGAGTCAGTCCTTTCACTTTGCACGTCGTGTGCACTTCTCCTTGTGGGTCCCGGTATTCGTAGCCGTAATTTGTGGGACCGCCACTGACGAAACTTAGAATCTTGTCGTCGGGATGCTCGTCTGTCCAGGTTACTAAACGGTCTCCTTCGATGTCAGGGTGCTGTTGACTCGGGTGATGGATGTAAATGCAACTGTCCGTGTCAAAGTACAGGACGCGTTCCCCAAACAGTTCTAAAGCTTCGTACAATTTTAAGCGAGCATGAGCTGTCACGTAAGCCGCAATGATGACATTTCCAAAAGGGTCGTCTTGTACAAAGTCCAGATCTTCTTCGTAATTGAACAAGATCAAATCCTCTCGAACGACGTCCACGTGTTTCATGAATTTGGTTTTGTCACGAATCATCTGGAAGTAGCGGGAAGGTTCTGTCAAATATTCCGTCTTGGGTAAACACGGTCGTTGTGCCATTTTACTACACAAGCAGTTTAACACCACTTTGGCAAACGATCGCCTGCCTTCGTTTTTCTCGATGTGGTCTAAAGAGATGCCTTCTTGTTCATAGTATTTCTCTTTGAATTGTATTTGGTCTTCGGCAGTGTGACACCAGGAAGGATAGACGCTGGCTTCTTGTTTCAGTTTTAAAAAGGCATCCACGTAGTCAGCGAAAATGCCTTTCTGACTGGGATCACCCTTGTGGTATTGTTCTGTCTTGGGAAAGTGACAAATTTCGTACACTTCTAACAGTTGGTATCCCATGTCCAGAGCTTTGAACAATTCTACGCTGACCCAGGTTCCCGTCAAGGCACGTTCTTCCTGGCTGTGCTGACAAGGCTGATCTTGGTTGCACGTTTCGGCACAAGTACGGCACAATGGAAACATCAGTTTGCCTTGACAATGGTGAGGTAAGACGGGATGGTATAGGTTCGTGGGAGGCAAAACTTTGCACTTGATCAAGCCTTCGTATTGTCGAATGTTTTTTAGGTCGATGTGTTCCATCAACAATTGCGGGTGCCCTACAGGAAAGCGACAATATTTGCACACGTAGGGATACAGCGAACACACGTCCAAGTATTTGATTTCTTCTCCTTTCTCTTCGTCGGCTTGGTACAGCAAACAGGTGGCATTGGTCCTTCCTCCGTACAAACTATCCCTCGGGTTCAGCGGGTCCATGAACTGGTAACTTTCCACGAGGCGTTTAAACTCGGGATCGGTTTTCATACGGTGATCGTACTCGTGTTCCCACATTTCCACCACTTGGAATCCTTCCTGTTCCAACTTTAGGCGCCGCTGACAAGTGTCCTGGTACAAGTCTTCCATGGTTCGTTGTAAAAACTGATTTTTAGTGCTACGATCAGGGTAACAGACGTGACATCCGTGAAATAAGCAACCGTTAAACTCTAACACGATCTTGGGGTTTTCTAAGTCCCAGCCATCTACCGAATACGTTCCGATGGTCTTTTCACCCCCTCCGTTGCGGGCATGCTGAATCCATTTGTCTTCCTTGTCGCACAAGTAATGTAACCAACGTAGGGCTTTGACCGAGTATTGACGTTTGACAAAGTTGGTCGTTTGAGGGCTGATGACAGACACGGTGTTTTCAGGCATGAATCGTTGTCGATACACTAAGGAACACGCTTTTGCAATGGTGCAAGCTTCTTTCAAAGGATCGACCCCTCCGTGTTCCATGAACAGTTCTCGAAATTTTCCACAGCAACGCCGTAAAATGTCCACGTCGGAACGACAATACTTTAGCATTTCTTCCTGAAAGTCGAAAGGGTCCGAGGCGTGAGCCTGGTACCAAGCGTAGAAAGCTTCTCGTTGTTCGGTACGCATTTTGTCGGGGTCGTAATAGTGAGCCTCAGGTAAATGGGGTAGAACGGCGTGTTGATTGGCTTCCGTATTGAAAAAGTGTGGAAAGTACCCTTTAGCCATTTCTGTCATTCCAAACGTTTTAGGCATTCGACTCAAAGGCATGGCCAAGTAACTCATCGAATCTTTAAACTGTACTTGTCCTACTTGCATGAAAATGATTTTGGCTCCGTTCAAAGTCACTTTAGGACGCTCGGTGCCTTGTTCCGTATAGTATCTCAAAAGAAACTCTCCATCGTATCCGGAACAATTGTGAGCCATCACCGTGGCATGACGATGACAATCTCCGAAGATAGGTTCTTGAATGCACTTCTCGCACGCTCGATGAGCCACGCAGAAATTAGGAATGTGAATGCCGGTCTCTTGCATGCATTCGAAATCGAAAAATGTGAAATTGCCTTTCTTCTTGTGACCGTCCTCTTTCTCTTGTGGGGGTTGGTATTTTTGCACGTAGCATTGGTGTTCAAGTCCACGATGTGGTGACAAATGTGACATTTTTTCTTTCCTCGTCATACGTGTGCCTTGGCATTATTGGTAAGTATGCCTTGTCCACACGTAGGGCATAATCTCAGCAGTTGACAAGCACATTTCTTCTGTGAACCTTCAAATGTTGTTGGTAACAGGTAGGGCTGACAAACGTGCGCTGAGAAGTTGAACAAGGCACTGGTTCTTCGCTCAGACAGGGTGGTGAGGCCAAACATCCTGAGCATTTCCATCCACAATGCTTGTGTTGCTCTCGATTATTAAAACCATAATCACATTTCTCACAGTAATAAACATATCCCAGGAATGCAGTGATACTGGTAATGGTATCGAAATGGTCATCGTGATAATAGACATGAATGTACTTTCCGTCCTTAAAATCTTGGCCTCGAAACAACAAAGGCCCACGCATTTCTTGAGAGTGCACTTTCAAGGTGTAGCGTGGAGCTAGGGCATCTTGCAATTTTTGCATCTCAGGAATGCCACAGGGTATGTCTTTGGACAGTCCGGCTTGTTGTAACAGGAGTTCTGCTTCGTTTCGTTGTCTGGCTCGGTTCGATTTTCGAATGTTCTCCCAGGTTCTTTTCCATTCTACCGTGTCGTTCTTGTTGGCATAGGTTCGTCCCACCACGATGGCACGGGCTAAACACATCTGGTCTTGAGGGTTGTTAATTCGGACGAGACTTGTTTTGGTGTTGCGAAGGTCGTCCACCAATAACATCTTTTTGCGTCCAGTCCCTTGAGGAGGAGAGACGTGGGTCATGTCCAGTGTGGCTTTTCCATCGGTGATGTCATACTGGTCATTAGATTGTTGTACGTGTTGAATCTTGTCCATGACTTTGGAAGCGGTCAATTCTGCAGGGGTGCTAAACTCGATCCAAACAGGGGATTTCAAACCGTCGTGTTGTATGGAAAGTCTCAAGCGATCGTCTTCTTTGGGTTGACATTGTTGCTTGAGTGTGGTGAGCAAAGAATCCCACACTCCAGTGATAAACACTTCTGCTTTCTCTAACGGCACTTCAGCCTTGAAATCTTTAAACTTCACTGTGTATTTGTAAGCCGTGGTTCTAAATTTTCTAGAGGAGCGCTTTTCCGTCTCTCGAATGGAATAGTATTTTTCAGGGTTGACTAAGGGTAGTGAACTTGGTTTAGAGGGTTCGGATTCTGGTTCACTCATGTCCTCTTCAAAATCACTGGCATGAATTTGTGCCAAGATTTCAGCCCTGGTACGAGGCGATAGATCACGTTTCTGCCTCTGACTTTCTTCTTCTTTCTTCTCAAATGAATAGGATCGTTTCATCTTGAGTGCAAAGCGTCAAATGACTCAAGTTTAAACACCATAGACTAATTTATAGTCATGGCAGACCAGTGTATATAAAAGGGTGTGTGTCTTGTCCTTTCACTATTCATTTCACTCTCAAGCCGAGCACAACGATGGAAGAGACTAGCCAAATCGAACGTTTCGCCAGAGCTTTGCGAGGGGTCATTAGAAAATTCTCTTCAGACCAGCCCACGGACTACTCTCCTTCCTTTCGAGATAAAAGTCAAGATACTTGCTATATCTGTCAGAAGAAAGGGCATTGGTCTTCAGAGTGTCCAGACCGTCAAAAAGGAAAAAAATAAAACAGGGGCTAAGAAAGACAAAAGTCAAGATACCTGTTATTATTGTCAAGAAAAAGGACATTGGTCTCCAGATTGCCCAAAAAAGAAACAAGAGGAGTCAGAAGAAAAGAGGAATTCTTCAGAAGAAGAGAGGGATTCTTCAGAGGAAGAGAGGGATTCTTCAGAGAAAGAAGAGGAAGAAAGAAGACAATTCTACTTACAAGAGGCAAAAAAACAGGAGAAGAAAAGAAGAAAGGAAGAAAATGAGGAAAAGACGGTGAAGAAATTCAAAAAACAGAGAGACTAAAAAAGCAGAAAGAAGAAGTCAATGAACTTTATATTAAAGTGTTCTGTTGTGAATTGTGAATTGGATTGTAAGAATGGATAAAAGAATAAATTAATTATATAAGGTAAGTGTCTTTGAGTTATGATTTTAAAATAAGAACGTACACTCACGCACTCATACAAAGACACGTACTAAAGGGGGTAAAATAGTTTTTTTTTTTTTTTTTTTTTTTTTTTTTTTTTTTTTTTTTTTTGAGTTATTGACAAATTGAAAGGTTATCTCTTTTCGAGAAATGTGGGTGGCCCTGAAAAGGGCCTTTTTTGGTGTAGGGGTGAGTTTAAGCAATCAACTTTAACTGCCTTAAGCCTTTGCCACGGCCATGGCCTACTTCTGGACTGCGTAATGTTGATGATGATTGGGTTGAAATCACTAAGGGTGGTACGGTAGGCTTAGTCACAGGGTTAACGTGTTTAGCTCGGGAAGGTCGTATTCTCTTCGGTCGTAATAAAGAAGTCTGATACATTTGTTTCAGACTTCTTAACTCCGCTAAAATGTCCAACAGTACCGTGACCGTTTGATTTTCACCCTCTTGTTTCTTTGCTGCTACTTCTTCTTGCTGTTGTTGCTGTTGTTTTTTTCTTACCTCTTCTTCTTGCTGCTGCTGTAGGAGAAAAGCTTGTTCCGCTTCCTTTTGTCGTTGTATAAATTTCTCCAATTCTTCTTTCTGTCTCTGTCTAAAATTCTCCACTTGCGGTAATGAAGAAGGTAACGAAGGTTCCGGAACAAATTTTTGCGAGGTAAGAAAATCCACAAAATCCCAATGTACCTCTTCTGAAAGTAAGTCCGGGTTCCCTTGGGCAGTCTCCCCTGCTGGTGCACCCCAATGAATCGTTTTCTGAGTTTCCGTCATGTTGAATCACTGTCGCAAAGATTGACTGTACACAAGCTCTAGCGAATCTATATAGACCACGTGACGTCACAGACTGCTCTCTTCGGATTGGATGCGGGCTGACTGAATTTTGTAACGCGTGTTCGGATTGGTGAATGAACTCAATCCGTTTCAATCCTTCCTCTACCTATAAATAAGTGCAGTTCACTGCATTGATTCACCTGTTGTCGTCGCTTCACGATGTGGACCACAGTCGAATCATCCACCCTTGTGTCTTCCATGACGTTTAGGACGGACATGCTCATGTATGTCCGGTCCAAGTGGATCGTTGTCGACAAGTCAGACACCAGTCTGTGGATAGGAAGAGTGTATGTAGAAAGACAAGGTTGCCTCAAGAGGACACTGATTTATGGCCCTCAAGTAAGACGCAGCTTGAGGACAAGAAGATGCCGCAGATGCCCTTTATGTTAATGGATAAATTAACATAAACCCAAAGGCCCTTTTCAGGGCCACCCATATTTCTCGAAAAGAGAATGACTTTCAATTGCCTAGCCCATTTTTTTTAAATTAAAAAAAAAATCCCATGTTAAATTCCCCTTGTCCCTAGACAGACCCAAACTCTATTCCCATGTTCAATTCCCCTTGTCCCTAGACAGACCCAAACTCTATTCCCCATGTTCAATTCCCCTTGTCCCTAGACAGACCCAAACTCTATTCCCATGTAATGCTAATTCCCCTTGTCCCTAGAGTGACCCACGACTTTTCTCCATGTTAAATTTACATAGTCCCCAGAGTGACCCAGGGGTGTCTGTAATGCTAATTCCCATTGTCCCTAGGGTGACCCACTTTACTACTGATATTATTGTCACACATACATAGGAAGACAATGGGGTCCGTGAAACACCTGCTCAACTTTTCATGTCACTTATACTTTCTTAGACATAAACAAGTTATTTCACTCGATGACCAAGCAGGCCAGGCAGATGTGTACACCTTTAGGTTCATTTCGTCCAAAAATGTCTACATACTTTAACATTGATTTTGGCATATGCACCTCTCGGGGGGTCTAACAAATGACCTTCCAAAGGAATATGGATGAATACGAATCAAAACGAAGTGAATACTTGCCACTTAAAGGTATGTAGAATCAAATTCTAAAAAATGACACCCATTACTGAAACAGTCGGTGTTAAATGCCTACATGACTTGTTTCACACCCCACTCCACTCCAACCATGAAGTGAATCTACCAATTCTACGGCTATTGGACAGTTCGGCCCAAAGACAATTCGGCCCAAGACAATTCGGCCCAACTTGGACCGAAAATAAGACAATTCGGCCCAACTTAAAAGACAATTCGGCCCAACTCGAAAGACAATTTGGCCCAATTTTATAATACAACTGACAATAGTTTTAACAAGTATTTATTTTTAACATATATTTTGACAATTCTTATATAATATGTTTTTACCATATAGTTCAAAATCCTTGCATTAGGTAACTTAATTATTCGTTCTCATTTTAATTAGTTTGTAAAATAGAATAGGTTGAGAATAAAATTTGAAACATTTGGTGAACTAGATAAATGTTTTCCGAAGTTATAATGGTTAGGAGCTTTCTGATATCTTTAGGAAAACCGTCCCAAAGACAAATATTACTGTGGAGAAAGGACGTCTGATAAAATGAAGTATAGTAGAGATGGACGTGATGCTTTCGGAATTACTTAGACAATAATGAGATGCATCATATCTCCTGTGGAAGAAGGTCGATTTTGTTAGGCACTTGCCCACTTGGTCTCAAAACCTTAATTCTCAAGCAAAATACATACGTTACAAGAGATCTTCTCGTATTTGAACGTATTTGTTATCATTTACAAATAAAATGTTACCGGGAAAATGGTTGAAAATTGCATAATTAGGTATTTTGCGATAATTTCACATAAATTTAATTCAGAACATTATTGCGTTTTGCTATTATGAGTTACGAAAAAGACAGATAAATGTGCACAACGTAAGATGCATCTTTACCAAAATTTCTCGTATTTTAAATTTCATTTAAATTGATAATAATGAATATTCAAAACACCAAAAACATTTTAAGTTGTCAAATTAATACCATTTTAATCATAACAGTTTCCGATTCAAAATATAAGTACGAAAGTTTACAATGTGTGTGTGTCTGTATATATATATATATATATATATATATATATATATATATATATATATATATATATATATATATATATATCTTACATAGTATCTACTTGCTGTTTGAAGAAAAATATCTTTATACAACTATCGCAAAGTTGGGCCGAATTGTCTTTTGAGTTGGGCCGAATTGTCTTTTGAGTTGGGCCGAATTGTCTTTTAAGTTGGGCCGAATTGTCTTTTGAGTTGGGCCGAATTGTCTTTTGAGTTGGGCCGAATTGTCTTTTAAGTTGGGCCGAATTGTCTTTTGAGTTGGGCCGAATTGTCTTTTGAGTTGGGCCGAATTGTCTTTTGAGTTGGGCCGAATTGTCTTTTAAGTTGGGCCGAATTGTCTTTTGAGTTGGGCCGAATTGTCTTTTGAGTTGGGCCGAATTGTCTTTTGAGTTGGGCCGAATTGTCTTTTAAGTTGGGTTGGGCCGAATTGTCTTTTGAGTTGGGCCGAATTGTCTTTTAATTTGGGCGGAATTGTCTTTTGAGTTGGGCCGAATTGTCTTTTGAGTTGGGCCGAATTGTCTTTTGAGTTGGGCCGAATTGTCTTTTGAGTTGGGCCGAATTGTCTTTTGAGTTGGGCCGAATTGTTTTTTAAGTTGGGCCGAATTGTCTTTTAAGTTGGGCCGAATTGTCTTTTGAGTTGGGCCGAATTATCTTTTAAGTTGGGCCGAACTGTCTTTTGAGTTGGGCCGAATTGTCTTTTGAGTTGGGCCGAATTGTCTTTTAAGTTGGGCCGAATTGTCTTTTGAGTTGGGCCGAATTGTCTTTCGAGTTGGGCCGAATTGTCTTTTAAGTTGGGCCGAATTGTCTTTTAAGTTGGGCCGAATTGTCTTTCGAGTTGGGCCGAATTGTCTTTTAAGTTGGGTCGAATTGTCTTTTAAGTTGGGCCGAATTGTCTTTCGAGTTGGGCCGAATTGTCTTTTGAGTTGGGCCGAATTGTCTTTTGAGTTGGGCCGAATTGTCTTTTAAGTTGGGCCGAATTGTCTTTTAAGTTGGGCCGAATTGTCTTATTTTCGGTCCAAGTTGGGCCGAATTGTCTTGGGCCGAATTGTCTTAAGTCCAATTCTACCACCAGCGTACTACTTACACACGCCTTCTGTAAAGATTCCCTTTGGTAGAGACTGATTTGCAGAATCCAGGTTATCATCATCCACAAAGACCTCCTCCTGTTCTAGTGACATGGAAAGAAAGTTTGAGGGCATGCTATCTAGGTTGCTTCCAGCATAGGACTCACCGATTTCGCTATCCTGCCGGCCGACGGGTACGCTAAAAGTTTTTATGAAACAGGCAAAGCCTAAGATTAGCAAAAGTAGCTGATTCCCTTCGGGTTACGTCGTGCATATGACTAAAATCGCGTGACACCATGTAGATTTCTTGCAATGCGGTACATGCAAGTTCTTATCCTCTAAAAAAAGAATATAGACTACGATTTTTTTCTACTTTCTCACAACTGATGTTCAGAGAGAATATTTGCTTGTAACGAGTGAATACCGGATATATGTTATTGACTGAATGGAAATACTCAAGATGAAATATATCCATTATTCAATCATAGCAAGCAAATTTTGTTTCTTTTTCATGCTCAGAAGTATTAGCACACTTTCCGGTTTGTTGTGTCCCCTTAAAGATTTTAAAAACGAAAAGCGAGGGTAAATGCAGAAAACTTAGTAATTTCATTCATCAAGTTATAATTTCTAACCTGATTGTTGCCAGGGGGTCCTATCAACATATTCGCCTTTCAAAGTAAACATAACTTCTCAATTCCAACAAGCAGGCAGGCTGCTTGCTCACTGTCATTTTTTGGTTTCTAGATTTCTGTAAAAACTGTCATCTGCGTCTAATATCCGCAATGTCTACGTTTAATATTTTTAAAACAAAATAAACAAATAAAAAGGATGAACTCTTGTATATATGTTTTCAAAGATATGTAACTCCGTAATTTACGGAATTTTTTCAGACGGTGAACTATATCACATCGGTTTCTTGAAAAAATAGACCTGCCCATGCAAATATAGCGACCGTATTACTAAAGAAACTCATGATGGTCAATTCAAAACGCCAACAAGATGGCAATGCGCGATACCCGGTGACCACAATCAGGTTAGAAATTATAAATTAATGAATGAAATGACTAACTTGTGTGCATCTATATCATTGATGCCGTTTTTTATATCAGTAAGTGGTACAAACGAACAGGAAAATATGTTAATACCATAGTAATATGTACAACTGACTAACGTTGCACATCTCTTATTGTATTCTGCGCGATTATGTGATCGGTTTACAGTTTATGTTCTGCTGTGATTTTTGTATGTGCGCACAGAAAATATCAATAGTAACATAATCTTACTTCACAAATCAAGGCAAAAGAAAACATAAAATAATGAAGAACAAAGTACATGTACATTGTGGGATCTGAACTTGCTTCTTTTGCATGTGAAGCAAATATGCTTACAACTAGAACACTCAAGCGTCTAAAAATAGCTCCGATTTATTGGTTGTAATGTGATCAACACAACAGTGAAAACCGTATTCTAGTATGTCACGCGAGAATATTGTCAGAATTATTTTTCTTAAAAATCCATTAATTCATGGCCAAGCATAAAATAAATTAGTTTACTTTAAAGTAATTACATGTTTACCCCATATCAATGTGATCCCCCCTCTTTCTCTCTCATATATATATATATATATATATATATATATATATATATATATATATATATATATATATATATATATATATATATATAATTTGGTCGCTTTGGCATAACTTTCATAACTTTCACCGTCATTCACAGGTTCAGAGACATCGTCGTGTGATACAAGCGAAAATCCTCTACGCTCGTCTTTTCATGGATTTCCGCCCGTATCTCGCTTCGATGGTCGGGGGGGGGGGGGTCGAGACAGATACAGAGAGAGAGAGAGAAAGAGGCTGCCTTTGGATATTTCATATTTAATTAATAATAATCGATTTTTAGAACATTACAATAGGTTTAAGAATCAACAACAACAACAAAGTATTACATTACAGAATGTGTGCCTGGTAACCAAAGAATTTACCGTGTAGTGTTGATAGGATATTACAACTTTGTTGTTGTTGTTGTTGTTGTGGGGTTTAACGCCATATTTCAGCACATGATAGGCCATGCATGGCGGCCAGTATTAATGGTGGAGGAAGAACCCGGGAAAACCCCGGGAAGAACCACCGACCCACTAAAACTTTGTATCATAAATTATATAAACACCGTAGATAAATCCCAAGTAAAATGTAAACATACCGTTACGACTAACCCTAATCTTGTATGGTACATGGTGTAAGTTCAGTTTCAATGTTTTTATCCAGCTCATTTTCTTTTTCTCTCTCACTCCAGATTTCTGAGCATTTTGTCCTTTATGCATGAGAGGGAGTGGGGAACGGAGAGCAGAAAGGATTGCGATGAAATTGTGTTCCATGTTAATTCATTTGGAGTTATATTGGATACAATTAAAATTCTACACTAACAATGTTATTTCTTAATTGTTGTTTAAACAATTTATTGATCTTTGAATATCTATGACATGTCAAATGGATGCAAAAAGGACATCCAAGAGGTCTGGAAGAAGACTCATGCATGGATATTTATATTTGGCAAACAAGGAAATGATAGCAATTGTTGTAAAGGAAAAATTGCCAACTTTAAGGCGCCAGTTTAGGGAATATTGGGCCTTACTTGTATGAAAAAGATTGCAAAAGACAAATAGTTCAGAAGGACAAAACATCACCTTGAAGGAAAGAACACATTATATTAATTTTTCAAGATCTACAATGGCTGCTGAAATGCTGTGATACCTGTCATCTAGGCCTTCGTCCAACGACGAACTGTTGGAATTTTCGCTCTTACTGGAAGGTGACAAAGATTGCCCAAGTCTCCCTTTCTCTTCGAACCGCTGCATTCAATGAAATAAAGAATGTTTTAACCTTGAAAGTATTGTGTAGCTTTTACTTTGCCCTTTCTAAGGAATAAATCTGAATAATTCACGATAAGCATCCGATGTTTGTTTATAATGCATGATCTGTTCAATGCATTCATCAAAATATTCCAAAAAATTTCCCTTCAACATATTTGCTTTTCCCTACCCTTCCTTCCACCCCTTTGCAAGCAAAACACGGACTACATCTTCATTTAAATAATGTTTGTAAACATACGATAGAAATGCAAACTCCTGTTCTACTGTTTTACTTTGCCCATACTATCTCATTTTGTTCATAAAATCTCACTTCCTCCTCATCATTTTAAACTTAATTTTAAGCAAAGCTGAGTCCCAACATTTTTTGGTACTGCCGAAATTAGACGCAAAGTGCCTGATTGAGTAAACACTAAATCAATCAAATTAGGCGACAAGAGTCTGTCTGTTTATACCCATTTCTAGACAGGGAGAGCCTAACTGCGCATATCTAATATCCAGAAAGCTAGTGTCTCATTGCACTTACCCCACATGGAAATGGAACAGGGTCGGGACCCTATTTTAATACGGTCCCGACCTGATGGGTCTATGGAAATGGAACAGGGGAGAGGGATACAACACACACACACACACATACACACACACACACACAAATAAAATAAAAAGGGGTAGGCAATGAAAGTCAAGGTCTTTTCGAGATATTGGAGAGGTCCTGAAAAGGGCCTTTGGTTTTCTTCTTCTTCTTCTTCTAATTTCTTCTATTTCTCCACCAGCTTCTTTTTTTCTGTCCTACACTTTTTCTATTCTTTTCTTTCTTTTCTTCCTCCTTTTTCTTCTTTTTCTCTTCTTTCTGCTTCTCCTCCTCTTCTTTCTTCCTCTTCTCATTTTCTTCTTCCTTTTCAATTTTTCGTTCCATGCTCTCATCCTTATCCTTTCCTCTTCATCCTCCTTCCCCTCCTTTATTTTTTTTCAACTGATCACTTATAATTTCCTTTAGTTTTCTTAAATTGTTGATCTCCATCTTCACTCGATGATGACTATAAGAATAGTGATCCTCGTTTAGGTTAACTAACATTTGCTCCATCATACCCAAATTGTCCAGGACGTCTTGCAATTTTTTCATTTTATCAAGGTGGTTCGAAGCCATCTTCTTTTTCATTCTTTGTAGAATGGTTTGAACGACTAATACTGTGGGTTCTTATACGAAAAGCGCGGACGTGAAGGAAAACATCCCCCTAAAACCCAAAACTTATATTACCTAGATCATGACCAAACAACGCCCGGACGTGAAGGAAAACATCCCCTACTTTTCTCTTGTCATATTATCTACTATCCACATACGCGAAGCAACAATAAACAAATCCATAATCTACGATCCACACAAACGTACGTGAACGCTTACAAAACCCAAACTATACTATTCACATGCTCTAAGCAGCAAAATTAAATCCAAAATCTACCATCCACACAAATTTACTTGAGCGCTTACAAACACAAACACATACACTCACACTAGGAAAAAGAGTGAGTGTTTATATTCAAACTACTCTACATACACACATTGGCAAATCGATTACTATTTCTTTTCTAGAGATTGGGGTAGCCCTGAAAAGGGCTGTTTGTTTTTTGAACTCCAGGGCACCTGGTTAATGGTTGCACCTCCCCGGCCTGGCACCGCAAACACATCTCCGACTCCAGTCTCCTTTCACTCTTTTGACTGGGAGCGCAGAGGGAGGATGATTAGCTTCATCACCCCAATCCTCTGTCTTTGGTATCTTGTAAGTCATCCCCTCTCTTATTTTCTTTTCCTCCTCTTCCCTCTGTCTTTTCTCCTCCTCTTCCTTCTTTATTCTTCCCTCTTCTACTATGGCCTCTGCAGCCAGCTCATTCACTATACGTATGGCATATTCCAGGTGCATCTGGAGTTCTAGAAATTTCACAATCCTTGTATTCATTGTCTTGCTGTTAACAGGTCGAAGATGGGTAGCCCAACTAACGATTAGTTTTCAATTTATAATTAAAGCGCGGACGTGAAGAAAAACATCCCCTAAGACCCAAATCTGTTAGTTAGTTAGTTGGATTATAGTGGTTTTCGTTCTTTTGAACATGTACCACTTGTTTATTCACGAACTGCGTGATTGTTAATTACTCCTGGAGGAAGGAAAAGGAGCCTCATCCCCCAGGCTTTTATGTACTCAAAGAGTACTTTTTAATTTAGCCACTCAGATGTAGGACTAACTAGTCCTAAACAACCTGACTGAAAGGCTAATAAACATGAGTGGGAATAGTCACACCACACACTCGTGTTTCTTAGTTGGATTGAAATGCCCCAGGTGTCAAACCAAGCAGTATGTGACTCCCGCTACGACTGGTCGGCAGCGATGACGTCACATTAAGCACCTGGTCTTGTGGCATTGACGAAGTGGCCCGCTTTTTGGATATCATCAATTGCCTTTTCCAGTCCCATATTCCGGTAGACAGAGCCTTCCTTTTTTCCACTCTGTTTAGGTGGTGCATGTTCATCAGCTTCATCGCCGCTGGATGATGATACTTCCAGGGCCGCTGCCAGCGGGGAAGTTTCAAATTCTTCAGAGTCGTCTGCCAACATTGCCTGGATTTGGCTGAGTATGTTAGTAGAAATAGCTGTGGAAGCTTGATTTAAAAGTTCAGCCAGATGTTGTTTAAGAGACAAGGTTACGGTTAGGAGTATTTTGTTTTTTCTTTTTCTTTTTTTTTTCTTCATGAATTCCTTATATATTTTGATTCCTTATCTTATTGGTTTGGAATGAAAACTTGTTTTATGGTTGTTTGTATGTTATTATGGAGTCCTGTTTTAATTAATTCCTATTTTCCTATTTTAATTTTTTGTGGCCTTAATTGGTTTTTTGTTATTCGGGCTATGAACGGCTGTGTCAGTCTGTGAACCCACGAGACCGAGCCAGCCGTCATAATTCCCAAACAGTGATTTGTAATATTTTTAACTGGTCTTTGATTTACTTTCTTAGATTTTTTTGATTAGATTGGATTCGTGTATAAAACTTATGATATTTTTGAATGTTAGATTAATATTGGTTTTTTTGTGTTCATCAAGAATTCTGGGTATGTTGCAGGGGATCCAATATTATGCTGTTTAACTTTAAACTTAGCCCTTTCTTTTTCAAGTGTATGGCAGTTGTTAAAAATATGCTCTATGTCTTCTGGGACCCTGCAGTGGTAGCAGTTAGGGTTATGTGGTTGTGGTCCTATGTACTGTCCGAAGCTGTTAGCCAACTTGGTTTTGCCCGTGAGTATTCTATTTATGAATTTTTGTTCACTGCCTTTTGTTTTGGGTGGTTTCCTATTTCTACATACTTCTTTAATGATGGATTTTAGTTTCCTGCCTTGAGTGCTTGTGTTCCATAATTCCTGCCATTTATTATCGATGAGGGTTTTAGATATGCTATTGAGTTCGCATATGCTATAATCTAGGTTGATGTGAGTGGTTTCGTTTAGTTTTTGTTTAGCTGTTATATCTGCCATATCGTTACCTGGTATGTTAATATGGGATGGTATCCACATAAATTCTACTTGTAAGTTATTATTGTTCAGTATTTTTAACAATAAATTGGTTTGCCTAAGATAGTTTTCTCTTGATTTGGTGTTGTTATTAAGTATCGAGTTTATGACGCTTAGCGAGTCACTTATTATTACTGCTTGGGGCATTTTGTTCTCTTTGATCCATTTGAGTGCTTCAAGTATGGCCCAGAATTCAGCTGTGTATATGGAGCAGAGGTTAGGTAGCCTTCGTCCTACTTTAATGTTAAGTTCGGGGATTACGTAAGCTGCTGCTGTTCTGGGTGGTTCTGTAATTTTGGATCCATCAGTGTAAATCTTAATGTAGTTGAAATATTTTGAGTTGATTTCTTCTGTACAGATTGTGTTTAGTTTGAGTTCCTGTTCGTTTTTATTGCCATATTTCGTAATGAGGGTGTTAAATGAGGGGTTGATATTTATCCATGGTTCTTTGTCATAGTGATTTGCAATTTCTGCTTGGAGGTTGTCTATAGGAAGTTGTTCAACTAATTGATGGACTAATTTCCCTGCTGGTATGTTTTGTGATAATTTAGTTCTAAAAGGTATGTTGCATTTATTTATAGCTAGCCGGGTGGGGTGTGTGTCGGAGTGTGTTGTTAGCCTGGCTGCATATCTGAGGGTGAGTTCTTGTCTTCTAAGGTGGAGCGGCAGTTCTCCAGTTAAGATTTGAAGTTCCACTAGTGATATGGATGGTAGTGCTCCAGTGCAAATAATTAGGGCATTTCTTTGTATATTATCTAGTTTCTTGAAGTTATTTTGGGGTGCCGAGTTGTAAATTTGGCATCCGTAATCTAGTTTAGATCTAATTAACGATTTATATAATGCTAGTAAGGTTTCTTGATTGGATCCCCAGGTGGTTCCTTTAAGGGTTGTAAGGAGGTTAAGGTCTTTATTGCACCTTTTGACTAGTTCGTTTATGTGGTGTACCCAGTTTAGCTTGGAGTCATAACGCATTCCTAAAAATCGTGCTACTTTTACGAATTTAATTTCTTGATTTTGGATGGTGAGTTTGGGAAACTGATTTTGTAATTTACGTTTGGTGGTGAATAATACTGCTATGGTTTTTTCATGGGATAGTTTGAAACCCCATTTATCAGCCCATTTCCCTATTTTGTTTAAACTTGTTTGAATATCGCTGATTACTTTGTGGTTGGAGGGGTTTCCTGCTCTCCATAATCAACTATCATCAGCAAATTGTGAGAGTTCAATTAGTTTTGATGTTAAGTTGGTGTCCAAGTCATTAATCGTGATGTTGAAAAGGGTTGGGCTGAGTACGCTCCCTTGTGGTGTACCGTTTTCAAGTGTGTGTGGTTCAGAGTAGGTGTCGCCGACTCTGGTTGATATTTTACGGTCAGCGAGGAAGTTTTCAATGAATTTAAACATTCGACCTGTGATGGCGTAGTGGTTGAGTTTGGCTAATAAGCCTTTGGTCCATACAAGGTCGAATGCCTTTTCGAGGTCAATAAATACTGCAATTAAATTCCTATCAGCTTTGCGTTTGGAGTTGAACGCTAATTTGATTGCAGTTTCCAACCGTATTAGTTGATCTGTGGTGGATCTTTTTTTTCTAAATCCGCATTGATTATCGGAGATTAAATTATTGCTCTCTAGGTGGTGTTTGAGTCGGTTGGTGACTATGGTTTCCATGATCTTACAAATGTTGTTTGTTAGGGAAATGGGTCTGTAGGAGCTAATATCGTTAGGGTCTTTTCCTTGCTTGGGTAGTGGAATTACTATTGCGTGTTTCCATTTATCAGGTAGTTTGCCTGAGGTCCACATTTGGTTCAGTAATTTAATAATTGGTTGTTTAATGTTATTTGGGATATTTTTGTATATTGTGTATCCTATTTGATCTTCCCCTGGGCTAGTTTCGTTTTTGGTTTTCAATGCTAGGTCCCATTCGTAAGTTGTAATGTCTTTATTTAGGTTCGAGACTTTGGGACCGAGGTCTTTAAAGAGATTACTATGGGTTCTTTCTACTTTGTCCCTATGTAATTGAAATGCTGGGGTGTGGTTGGTGTTGCTACTCATATCTGAGAAATGCTGAGCTAGTCGGTCAGCTTTTTCTTTATTAGTAATGGCTCCAGCTATTTTTGGGGTGGTGTTAGTTGTCTTTCCTCTAATTGATCTAATCTTATCCCAGACTTGTTTGGTACTAGATGTGATATTGATATTCATGCAGTAATTATGCCAAGTTGATTCCTTTGCCTGTTTAATTATGTTTTTAAGGTTTTTCTCTTTTTGTTTATGTATAGTGAAATCAATAGAGTTTTTAGTGCGTTTGAATTTATTGAGGGCTTTTTTCTTCTCAGTGATGGCTTGTTTGCATTCATCATTCCACCATGGGACTGCTTGTTTATTTGGATTACCGCTAGTTTTGGGTATGTTACTGGTGGCTGCCTTTAGTATGGTATCAATCAGGTCTTCGTAATATTTATTAATATTATCATTTTCTAGGTTTTTGTGTCTATTTTGCTTAGTGTTTCATTAAATGTGGTCCAATCTGCTTTTGAATATATCCATCTAGGGGTTCTTTTTAGCGAGTTGTATTGGACCGTCATCTGCAGGGTGACCATTACTGGAAAGTGGTCACTGCCCAAGGGGTCAGTTTGATCCACTCTCCAGTCCGCCACCTGGGTTATTGATGGCGAGCAAATGGTGAGGTCGATGGCGGACATGAGACCGTTTTCTGGGTTAAGGCATGTTTTTGTACCGTCATTTAAAATGGCTAAGTTAGATTCTGCGGTCCATTCTTCAGTCAGTTTGCCTCTTTTGTCCGTCACACCGCCCCCCCCCCCCCCCATAGCTCGTTATGGGCATTGAAATCTCCACAGATGACGATCTGATTTACTCGTTTGTGATCATTTATTTGTTTGTAAGTAATTAAGTTAGCTGTGCCTGATGTTCCCCCGGGTCATAAATATTGAATATTTGTATTTGACCCTTGCCTGTATGAATTATGAGGGACTAAATTTCGAATGCTTCGTTGCTAACTGGGGTTGGTGTTATGGTTATTGTTGTTACATTCGGGATGTTATCTGCTATATAGATGGCTAAACCCCCACCTCCTTGTCCCGTGGTTCGATTTTTGAAGTGACCTGGGGCGTATCCTGGGAGTTTGGGTATTTGTTTGGTTCTAACTGTTATTTTTGTTTCTTGAATGCATATAATATCTGGTTTGTGTTCTAAGCTTTGTAATTTGGCTTTGAGTTCACTGATACTACTTATTAACCCTCTAGCATTCCATTGCCATATTATAATGTTCCGGTTTGTTGTATAATCCATTATTGGGGTGGTCATTTACTGATTGTTTTGTGTTGAGGGTTATGATGTTAACTTCAAATTTGATTCGATTTTGCTTATTATGCTTATTATCTGTGTTATTTTATCCACGATGGAGTGGTGGTTGTTGATAAGTTCGGCTTTGATCTCTATGAGTAACTTTTCTATTGTCGGGTTTGACAGTGATTTGTTTTTGGTGTTAGTGTTATCTGATTCTTCGGGGTGGAGTTGTGAGTCTTTGTGGGATTTGATTAAGAATGTATCTTGTTTAGTTAATCTTGTTTGATCTTGTTTGACCTTGGTTGGTTGGGTGTTTGGGCTGTGGTTGCTTCACTTGCTGGTTTGTTTGGGGTCATGATGTGGTGATTTTTATTTCTGGGGGTTAGTTTTTTCGCCGCATGATACGGGATTTGCTTGTTGTTCATGATATCTATGGTTTGATATTCCTTGATAGTGTTGGGGCATTCGTGGGATTTAGGTAGGTGGGGGCCCCTGCAGTTGGTACATTTGGGTGTGGTTCTACGACATACACCTTTGTGGTTTCCCCCGCATTTGTAGCATAGTTGGGTATATCTACATCTGTTAGAGAAATGTCCCCAGTGTTGGCAGTTGCAGCAGAACCTGGGTTTGTTTATGTAGGTCTCAAGGCGGTGGAGTGCCCCAGAGTGATCTAGTCTTATCATGGTTGAGAGTGGAGAATTTGATTCTAGTATCGCTGTATTGGTTTCCTGTCCTAAACGATTTTTGACTTTATACGCCCTATTTATGGGGGTACCACTGTCTTTGAGTTTAGCAGTGAGGGTTTCATTGTTTATCCCTTTATTTTGTCCTGTGAGTTTTAGAACTGCTTTAAATGTGGGCTTGTTCGTGCGGGAGTGTGTGGCTAAGTCATTTGTTCGTGTGTTATTGTTTATTGCCATGAGGGTCTGGTTGCTATTGTGTGTTTTGGTTATTATGTTCTTTGTCCCTATTTGTTTGTGTCTTTCGACGTTAACCCTAATGTTGTTAATAATTTCAATTTCTAGGAATTTGGCCATTTGACTGCGAGTGCTGCAGTGTACTATTATGTATCTTGTATTTGGCCTAAATATTTTGAATTGTCCTTGATGAACCCTAAGGAGGGCCTGTGTGAGACTGTTAACAGTTAAGTTTATCAGTTTATTGGAGTTGCTACTGATATAAAGTGTGTGTTCTATGGGGTGGTATGAAAATTTGGCCTGTTTCTTTGGTTCTTTGAGAGTGTGTGAATTTGAATTATTTTGGGGGGCAGGTTTGTTCTTGGTAAACATGGGTCCCTTCCCTTTACCCTTGCCATCCCACACGTTAGGTTTTGATTTAGTGGTTGGGTTAGCTTGTGTTTTGTTTCGGCTGCTGAGTAATTGTTCTTCAGTGAAGGGTTTTGATGGTCCAGGGGTCTGACTGTTATGATATTTCGGTTTGTTGTTACTGATATGAATGGGTGGAGTTATCGTTACCATGGGCGCCATTTTGGGTGTAGTTTTTCCATTGTTACATGAGTTGGGCCCTATTTTCGGTGGGTTTCCTATAATCATGGCTATATGTTTTTTTTTCCGGGGATTGTGCAATGACCATGTATTTGGGGGTGGGTGGCTGGTCTTGTTTTTGGAGTGGCGATATTGGTGTTTCTATAGGTATTGTATCGTCCAGTTCATTGTTTGCCGATGGATCTAGTAAGTTTTTGAAACTTACAGTTGAGTTGATACTTAAATCGGCTGCTGATATTTGAATTAGTTCATTTCTCTCAGGGGTGGTTAGATGCGGTGTTGTTAAATCATTCCTTTCAGGAGTGGATGAGAAGTTGAGTTTCTTCTCGCAAAGTTCAAGGTGCTTGGAGTTTGCACTGAGATCCAATTTCCCCGTGCTTATTTGCGGGTTTGGTGTCATAGGGGTGGGGGGTTTATGTGATTTCATTTCCTTTTCAAGCCTATTGTTTCTCAGAATTTGTTTTCTAGTGTTAAAGTTAAGGTTGTTTGTGATTGATTGAGACATTCCTACTTTGGTTTTGAATAAGGTTTAGGTTAGTTATTGTTGTTAATAGTGGTTGTGGTTAGGAAGAAACAATGAGAGATGAGATTCTGTTACGTTCCGTGAATCTCATAATACTTCGATCATCACTTAAAACGCGCGGACATGAAGGAAAACATCCCCCAAAGACAAAACTTATATTACCTAGATCATGACTAAACAACGCGCGGTCCTAAAAGAAACACTCACTCACTTTTTTTACTATCCATTACTATTTTAACAATTTTCATTTAAAAATAATATACTATCCACATACGCGAAGCACCAATAAACAAACCCCAAATCTACTATTCCTACACGTCAAACATCAAAAAACATTATCATTATCTACAAACCACACAAACATACGTGAGTGCTTACAAACACAAACACATACAATCACACCAGAAAAGAGTCAGTGTTTATATTCACACTACATACACACATTGGCAAACGATTGTCATTTCTTTTCTAGAGATTGGGGTAGCCCTGAAAAGGGCTGTTTTTTTGTGTACGAAGTTGAAGCTATGGCGATCTTTTAGTTTCTAAGAATGCGACGTCCTCTGACGATAGACTTTCTGACGATAGGTCTGCTTCTTCGGAAAGAGAAGAAGAACTCTCTGGTGTCGATACGACAGTCGACAAAGCCTCTGTCAGGTTCAGGTTGCTGCTGCTGCTGATGTTGCTGTTCTCTCCGCTGTTTCTGAAGTCTGTACTTCTCTGTCCATTCTTCTTTCTCCCTGTTAATTTCTTCTCTGAAGAGCTCTTCTATCAGGTCTTCAGTGACTTTTAACATTCTCACATTCTCTATCTCTTCAGGCTTCGGTATCAGACTGTGTCTGACCCTATGCAAATTCACGTAGGCTTCGTTTAGCTTAGCTAGTCTAGAGCACAGCTTCGTAGGAGGATGAGTCGACAATGGATGGTTAGACTGGAGGCTACCCCGGCTTTACAGTCAAAGCGCGGACGTGAAGGAAAACATCCCTACACGGTTTTCGAGTCGGACAGTTCAATGATGTTATGTTAGGGATAGTAAGAAGTCAAAGAGCATGAATCAAGATTCCTATAGCCAAACAAACCACAAAGGCATTTTTTTTCAAAACACAACATTTTTTATTCAAAATCACTTAACACTAACCAATAACTCTAACATTTTTAACAATAATCCAACAATATAACATCAAACATTTTTTTTCAAATCACAAATATTTTTTTTTTCAACTAATACATTATTTTGGACAGGGCTGACAACGTTGTGAATGAAATTGTGATTTCCACTGTTGGAAGTCATTAGGCCATTGATTGACACTACGTTTTCTAGCTTGAGACAAAATACCAGTATAATGGTCACAAAACCATCTATCTACTTTCACATCGTTTCTAGAAGAAGAAAGAGGATCAAAATGAGTTACTAAATGTTCTAAGGAATAGCCCCGACTGCGATGATTCAGAAAATACACACAATATTGTCCACACACCAAGGAATTTGTGCCTTGTAATTTCACATTATTGAATCGGGTGGTCTGAGCATTTCTTCTCATAAAGGTAATGATATCGTCTTCCAAAGGAGGCAATCCATACGAATCAAAATATTCCACACATCCTTCTTGAGGAAGGTAGACAGCTACCCAGTGGGTTCCTGGGAGATGACTCTCGTCCGTGTCGATCACATAAGCTTGATGGTCTTGGGGTTTGCGATGAGGGAGTTCATCTTTAGCACAGACGACAGGATTCCAAGAAGCCTGTACGAACTGTGGTTCAAAAGGCAATAAAGTTCACAGGTATCCATGTTTTCTTCTTCTTCACAGGTAATAATACGTGATCAATTCGATCCTGACTGTTTGCTTGAAAATGTCTGACAAATAACCGTTTCTTCGCTTGGTCTCCCCACTTTGATTCAGGAGAGCTTCGATACGATGGATCTCTTGAGTGGTTAATGGTGGAGTGTTCACGCAAGTCTTTATACCACTGATGCAACACGACTTTGTCCGAGATGAGACTCCAAGCTTCGTCCAGATACTCGTCCAATTTTTCTTCTTGACTCAGCATCAGGCATTTATCGTGTTGAATTTGACTGGGATGATCGTTTTGACATCCATAGCAATCTTTCTTGATCAATTCCGTCATTTGTTCGACCAAGTGTTTGACAAAACAGGAGACTAAATGGGCTTCTTGTTCTGGCCATCTTGACTTCATCATAATAGCTTTTTCGTATTTGTCTTGGGATTCTTCTTCTTCCACAGTCTCCTCAAATTCCATGTCCAAAGTTTCTCCAGTAGGTAAAGAGGGAAAACAGTCTTCCATGGTTTCTAATAATCTAGAATGACTTCTCTCAAACTGTTGATTTCTATCGTATTATCCAATTCTGCATACAGGATGACGTTCACCGTCTCAGAGCTTCTGCAAACTGAAGTTCCACACGAATCTGGCCGGATTTTATAGGGTGTAAATGTCCCTCGTCGCTACCTTGGTCTGGAGTGAAATCAAACGCCCACAAAGCATAGCCTCCTGCATAATCATTGTATGTAATACCGTGACTGGTGTTGGTTCCTAACTATCCCGTGGCTTCGTACAGGGACAAGTACGACCTCAAGTAATTCTTCTTCTCAAAGTCAGGTTCGAAAGGTCGGGTACACAAGGTCTTGCCATCGCGACTGATTTCGATCTTGGACACTTTGTAATGTTTAAACTCAAAAGGATTTTGATCGTGGACTCCGTTGAAGGCTCTATTCTTGACCATACCAAGGATTAAACGTTTGGGTAACTTACCTTGGAACAGATGATCTTCGATCATGGATAGCTGTCCAGCAGGAATGGTGAAGGTTTTCACTTCCACTCGTCGTATGGGATACTTGGCGGTCGTTCTGCTCAACGTCTGACTAATGTCGTTTCCCATTTTAGGTAACACTTCCACACGTCGTATGTAGAGTCTGGATTCTTGGATGATGGTTTTGTAATTGTCACTATTAGCCACTAAATGGAAAGCGGCACTGCTACGATTCAGTCTCAGGCGAACATTCACCCCGTTCAGCAAATACTTTTCTTGCAACCACATGTCCAAATGCAAACGATCCATTAGTTCTAAACTCTGTCCATTTTTGATTTTGTCTCTTCGTTCAACAAATCCCTCATTGTCGTCTTTTTTTGTATCAATTTCCAATTTGTCAAACTCGCCTGCATCGTCAGCTTCCCATACCACACAAGCATTGAGATGAGTGTTCTTGGCGTCTATTCCGTACGTCAAGAGCTTTTCCAGGTATGCTCGATAAGGGTAAGTATCTATGCTGCTACTGACTAGTTTGTTATTCAAGCACAAGTCCACTCCACTAAACAAGGAATGCATGAAATTGTTGACGGGAGCTACTTGCTCGTCATCTATAACACCTCCTGTTTTATCAAGAACTTTGACTTTCAGGTACAAGTAACTGCTGTTCAAATCGATGTAATCTTCGGGCTGTCCTTTGATTTCAAACTCGATGGGAGCGGAATCCGTCAAAGAGGAGACAGGGTGAAATTCCACCCATTGGGATTCTTGCATGGTCATCATAGTGGGTGGCATGGCAAACAGATCCAGTTCCGACTTGGAACAGGCGCAAGACTCTCGGTGCATCATTTTTTCTGTTTCTCAATACTTTAAAAATCGAAAACGTCTAAGTCTCGAACGGCTTTTCTTTTCTTTGTCTTTCTAGCTTTAGATGTGTGAAGTCTGGTGAAAGGGTGTTTTCTTCGTCGTCTTTTTCTGCCTTGTCCTTGCTGTGGAATGCCTTACTCGGTAGAGTACAGGACATTTATAGGCGTTTCTCGTCGGCCCAAAAGGTCTTTACCCGTTTGCAGCAAGACATTTTTGCCTGCCCTCAGGAAGGCTTCTTTTGGGTTTTGTTTGTCGATGATGACATTTTGGAGAAATTCTTTGGCGTGTGTCAATGCCGCATCTTTCAAGGCGTGCAATTCGCATGTCACCATCGGTTTCAACACGGGGGCCACCGAACGAAAGGCTGATTTTAACATCTCCTAAACCGTGTCCACGCTGTCGAGCAACCCCTCGGTACACTGGATACATGACTTAAGAGTCGTTAGAGAACTGTTTTCGAAAATGGAGTTTCACTGTGACTTTCTCTTTGGTGAATTGAATATTTTGTCCCAGATCTCCTTTTACAGCAATGTTGACCGTGTCCAAATAAGGTTTGCTGACGGGCAAATAATGAGGATGTACAAATTCGCGGTGGACGTGATAAGTGTTTCTACCTTCCTCGTCAGCAAGCGTAGCAGAATCCGCTTTGAAAGGAATGACACGCAGTAACGGTGTGTCCCACCACGTTATACTCCACCACATCGGAGTACACAAAGATCAAATTCAGTCCTTGTTTGATTTCTACTGGGGCACGAAATGACTTGCTAAAAGAATCGTTGTCGTAAATGACTGGCAATTCGTTTTTCATCATCATGGCCATCCTCATGTCCATGTCCCCGCCCAACATGTCAAAAATTCAGGACAAAATAAGAAAGACAACATTTTGTGCCCCTCAGGAATTTTGATCAGGAAGCGACGAGCTACTTTGTGGTATTCCAGGGTGACACTTGTTCTGACACTCTCCAAAGCTTTCAGAAACACGACATTAAACCTGGAGCTAATGGTGCTGCCAAATGTTGACCACTAAAATAATAGCCTGGGGTAATGATCAAGCGATAGGTCGTCTTTTGAGTTTCTGAGTTATATATTTTGTTATCATATTTGACGTGGGTATTCAAGTACTGTTGCATTTGCTCGTCATGAACTTGCACTGAAAAAAATTTTGATTGGGAAGGACATTGAGGACTTGAGTCGGGTGAATGATTTCTACCAAATCCACTTCCCAATGGGCGTCGTGATCTGATTGCATAGCCTGAGGTAATTTGGCCGTGTAACAGCACAAAGGGTTATTGGGAAACACCTCCAAGTAACTGTCACTGGGCAAGGTTAAGCAAAATTGGTTAGTGTGACTCATAGTTCCAGAGTTCTGTGGCTGTCCGAGGGGTTACTGGACGTCAGAGGAGTGTCTCCGCCCAAAATAGGGTTGTTATTGTTGTGGGAGTGGTGATTGGCACTGGCACTGGCACTGGCACTGGGCACAAGGTTCCCGTGGTTCCCGTTCGAGGAGAATTTCAGGGAGGGATTGGGAAGCAGGTAACCGATGCAACTGCTCAATAAAATGGTCTACATTTGTTTGTCTCCTTGTGCAAACTCAGATTGGCAATGGCTGCACCGATGACACAATACATCACAAAGATTTGACAGAAAAAGAGATTTGCGTTTTAGGCACACGTTCTCCACACTCCACCCACAAGGGTTGTTTCTGTAAATCTTGCAGAGAAGAACTGGGTGAAGGAGGAGTCGACGTAGCTGCGTCTGTGTGAAAGGGCATGATGGTCACTTCTTTTTATAGTCAATGACTTGCGAAGCGTCGATCCAAGAATCAAAACTGGGTGGATATCCTTTCCAACGTACTTTAACTTCTTTGACACGTCGTTTACCCACTTTAGGTTTTCTGCGTTCTAGAATGCTTTCGATGTCGTACACATCGTCTTCTTTTTTCATGACACGTTGTAACTCGGGCAAATAAAACGTTCCTTTGACCACTTCTCCGTTCATGTCTTCCAATTTATAGACGGTAGGATCACGGCCATGCACTCGTTCAGTGACACGAAACAATTCGGTCGTCCAGTTAGGTAAGTAACCTTTGTCGAATGTGCGATTGGTTTTGCCAATGCGCACCCAATCTCCTACGGCCAACGTTCCACTTTTCTTGGGGACAGCTCTCGTCGGGGACGTACCAAACAGACGCTCAAACACCAGCACTTCGTTGTCGGGAGTCACTTCTTGCGGGGCACGTCCGATGCTTCCATGGTAAGATTGGTTGTACGCTTGCACCAGGTGCGGTAAGATGTCGATGTACTTCAGAGTGTGGTGATGCGTAAAATATTTCCACATGCGTTCTTTCAAAGTGCGTTGGAAACGTTCCGCGATGCTGGCTTTGGTTTCAGGATTCTCGGTGGATAAAAAAGGAATGTCGAGTTTCTTTAATTCTTTTTGGAAAGCTTGGTTCAGAAATTCGGTGCCTTTGTCCGTTTGCCATCGAAGAGGGTGACGACTGCTTTGTTTCAGCACTCGTTGCAGGGCTCGCACTAACTCTCTGCTCGATTTGGAAGTGAAGGGCACGACCCAGGCAAATTTGGAAAAGACGTCGATGACACAAAACAAATATTTGTAGCCGCGATTGTAGCTGGCCAAATGAGAGACATCGGCTAAATCGACTTACCATTGATGATCGATGCCTTCCACTCGGGTGCGACTTCTGGAAAACTTGTGTCGAATGGGTTTGTGTAAAGTGTAAGTAGCTTGTGCTTGTAACCATCGTTGCACTTGAGGTAAACGGAGACTTTTCAGTCGAGTTTTGGCAGCACGATACAATTTTTGAACTCCTGCGTAACCTGCAGGATGCGAGGGATCGTATAAAATGCTGGCTAACACTTTTTCCTTTTTTGTTTGTTTGTTAATAAGACACCCACTCCTGGAGGATGCTACTCTTTTTCTCTTGGGGTATTTTCTTGGATTGCAATGCTTTACGTTTGCGACCAGCAATAGGTGTCGAGGAGGAGGATGTCTGAACAGGGGATATCACTTCTGACTTCACTTTCTTTTTCTCTTCTGATGAAGAAGGGGTGGTCATCATCTTTTTAATCCATCCAATTCTGGAGGTAGGTGGTGTTGTTAACTTGCGTACTTTTTCTGGTGGAGTTTGAAACCCTTCTTCTTCATCTCCTTGTTCTGTCTTGGTCACTGGTAGTGGTGGTGGCAGTGGTGATTGTGCTGAACTTTTCTTCAAGGTCTTAAAATCTTTCAGAGTGGGAAGAGCTGTTTCGTCTGGGGCTTTCTGGTGAAAGAGTTGCAGTGGTTGCAAGAGTTGACCGTACCTTTGCGATTTTTCTGTTTCGGACAAATCTTGGCCATCCATCAAAGTTTGCAATTCGTGTTGTAACTGGGACATCTCGCTCAAATGGGGATTGGGAGGTAAGTGCGGGGTGCGTGGATGGAATACCATCGTTTGTAAGGTACTAAAGCTAGATTTCGTCCTTCAATGCATGTCAAGGGTCGATTCTGAGATCTTGGGACTTCAGAGGGTCTTTTTATCTTCCTCCCATCAGTCCTCCCAACAAGACTCCTTTCAGTAATGGGCCTAACAAGAGGGGTAAAATGCCTCCACGTTGGACCAACATCTCCTTCTTTTGTCCGATGGGAATTTTGTTAAGAACCATTTGGCGAAGAACGTGACAATGTTTGCCTAAGCATTGTTTCTGGTGTTTGGACAAAGGGATCGTGCCTTTGAAGACGTTCAAACAACATTCGCACACGGTGTCGATGACCTCTTTGGAGGCTAATTGAATGAGTTTTTTTCGTAGGGGTGGAGAAACTTTGGACAGGACAGATAACATGTCCCCATGTTTGACTAAACGTGGAGGCTGTCCTTTCCTTTTCTTTCCTTGGGGTTGTTTAGAAGAGGGATGTTTTCTGGAGGGTGACAGCTTCAGGAGCACCAAAACACTGATACCCCTACTCGGTCACACACCTTTTTTTATACTGGAACGCGTCGCCACTGATTGTCTTTACGTCGCATTAACTTCAGGGCAGGCATGACACGTTGTGCAGGAGTACGCAAGGGACTAAATCGAGCCAGTTCTTGCTTGGACAAATCCAGTAAACTTTGTAACATGCCCGATCTTTCTTGAACTTTGACTTTGGGAGAAGGTACTTTGTGAGCAGCAGCTACTGCCACTAAATTGCAAGGTCCTGCCACTGGAGAAGTTCTTGGTGTGATCAACGTCTCCAAGTACTTTTCAGTTCTTGGTGTCATCAACGGAGAAGTGAATGAACCTGAGGCTACCGGAGACGCAGTCACCGACGTTACAGGTCGTGGTTTGCGAGTGTAAGGTTGCGTCCTGGCCGAAGTGCCTCTCTTGCGACTAGTTTTCTTCTGTGGGCTTTTCTTTTTCTGGGGACTTTTTCTGTTTCTTTTTCTGGGGGCTTGTTTTCTTTTTCCGGGGTGGTGTCTGGTAAGAGGAGGGTCCCGCCACTGGAGAAGTTCTTGGAGACACAGGTCTCCTTGGGGTCATGGGCTTGACACCGTGACTCTTTTTCTTCTTCTTGGAGCTTCGTTTGACTTTTTTCTTGCGGAGAACTTTGGGGGCATTAGGATCCCATTCTTAAGAGAGAGCGAATGATGGCCCCTCCTAGAGTACCACTCCCTCCAGGTTTCAAAATGATTTGTTTTTTGGTTTGAGTGTCGATGCGGGGATCGGCCAGTTGGGTCAACGCGACTTTGTTTCGATCAAAAAAAAGCGTTTGGTTTGATGAGGAATCTGAATGATCCCTTGTAGTAATTGACGTGCCGTCACCGTGAACCATCGTAAGACTTCTTTGAGACTAGCTCCTAAGACACGAGCTCGTATTTGTGGGTTTTTTTCTCGACTGATACCATACAAGGCACGAATCAATTTGGCGGGGAGATGTGATTGAAGGGACGTCATGTTGACGCTGTGTGAGACAAACGAAAAGTGTTTGAGGTTTTTTATAGATTTTTTTGGTGCGGTTAAGTCGAGGACGGAGACGTGTACAGGACAGGCCCTCCGTCTTGGCCCCAGTGGTGAAACAATTGGGTACGGAATCGCAAATCATTGGTTGTTGTAGATTTCAAATGGACGAGTAAATAAGCATGTGGAGTTTGAGTGGCATCGTCGTACTCCTGAGTCAGCCAAGGCGTTCCTAACTGTTTAGCTAAGACTTGCACTTGCGATTTATCTCGAGGGCTTTTAAACAAGACCACGTAATGCGCATTGAGACTGATGGTGCGATGGGCTTTACTTTGTTGAAACAAATTTTGAGTGATGTAAACGACACTGGCATTACGATGATACCCTTTGCGCGTGAACCACAGTTTAATTTCTTCTTCGTCTTCTCCTAACATGTCGTCGAAAATGACCAAATGGGTTTGACGGGAGTCAGAGACGATTCCGTCGTCTTCTTTAGGAATGCCTTCCACAAACAAGATGGAATCGCCTTGACTTTCTCGCAAGAGGCTGTACGCCGATTGCCACTCTTTGTAACACCACACGATGCGTTGAGGGGGTCGATCGATCAAATGATATTTATGTTCGATCAAACGTTTGACGAATTCGGTTTTGCCTGAACCGCTAGGTCCAGCAATGAGCATGTTAAAGGGATGGCGAAGATACAAAGCCTCCCAACTGGCACGATCTAAGTGTTCGTCGATGACTTTGTCAGTAGAGGAAGAAGGAGCAAAGACAGCAGAGGTAGCCATAGTGTTAGGAATGTCACTTGTGACACGAAAACAGACAAGACCAGAGTTTATATACTTTTTTCAGGACACGTTTATTGAATGTTTTAAACATGAACACGAAAGAAAAAAATACATAAAAGCCAAAGGCTTAAGTACAACGATAAAAGGCACATCAAAACCATTAACGTGGAATAAACACAAGTGTCTGTACAACAAGATGTTTTGGGTAATGTTCTAACCAGTTCTATAGTAGGGGGTAAGGTCACACAAGTGTCCTCCCGAAAGGGCCTTTCAGGCCTGTCCACGACAGTCCCGTCCTTGGTGAAGGGTTCTTCTGGCACCGTCACTAACACGGGTTGAAAAGGAACTTTTTTCCTTGAACAACTCTCGTGCATACTGGGCCACTTCTTGGGTGCAAGCCTCAAAACCCCCTTTTTTCCAGGCACGGACATCTGTCCAATGGGGGTGTAAGTCACAAGCTACACATACATCGTCATAGACGTCTTGGGTAGCTAAAAGTTCACGAATCTTTTTTTCCTGTTGAGGTCGAGAAGTATCCAGATGAAAACGCAAGGCTTTGAGCAAAAGGAGTCTTTCGTGACCATTTAAGGACATTTGGGTGGTAAGTACTGTTCGTAAAGAGTCCACAAGGAATCGGCTGGTAAACGAAATCCCAGAAAACAAGTCACTAAGACACACACTATGCGCCGTCCCAAAGTGAATGGATACAGTTCTTGTAATAATTGATGGTAGTGATCCACAGTTTGAATATGGTCATTGAGTTCCTGCCACGGAATCTGTTCAATCACATGTGATAAAAGTCGTGGCACGGATTACTGTTTTTATACTCTCTTTGTTTAGGAAGCAATACATGTACTTTCTACCCAGAGATCTTCGTTCTCCAATAGGAAATTTAAATGCTCTAAACTGTAACCTAAACTTCAGAGTTCGATTAGAAGTAGATTCCACGTGAAATATGTTGGTAATCCTTTAACTTATCTTCCTCAATGCGTTGCACTGGGTGAATCTCGAAGTAACCAAAATGATAAACATTTCATTCATTCACTAACTCTAAGTGTTGAACAAGGTCTGACCACTGAAACCATTTCTGACGAATCAGTTCTTTTATACCATTCAGGTACCAGTGGTTAAACATCTGGTGAAGTAACGGATGCAACTGTTCTTTACGTTTCACTTGTATTTTGACCAGCTCTCGGTAAATGCGTTCTCTCAACTCCACAGGCAAAGCACGAATGTTCTCTTGTAAAGTATCCATAAACAGGTCATATTAAAAAACTTTTTTGTTGTCGTAGACAATAAGTGTACAGCCTGGTCAGAGATGGTTTTATTCCAGTAGCAAATCTAAATGGTTTAGGCACTAACTTGCACTTTACAGTTCGTTTAGAAGTTTCCTCTTCCACTAAGGTGACATTCTGTAAAAGATGTTGATATTCCTTTAACTCTTCTTTCTCTGAAATTTGTTGCAGTAGGTCTACCTGGTAGCAAATAGAATCATCAGTAACAAAACATTTCTTTGAACCACGGGATAATTGATAATGGTCTGACCAATGAAACACTTTCAGACGAATCAGTCCTTTTATAGCATTCAGGTACCAGTGGTTCAACCACCGGTGACGTAATGGATGCAATTGTTCTTTATGTTTCACTTGTATTTTGACCAGTTCCTGGTAAATGCGTTCTCTCAACTCCACAGGCAAAGCACGAATGTTCTCTTGTAAAGTATCCATGAATTGGTCGGTCCGTACAATTCACAATCTTCTCCTAGAGCAAAAGTAATCCATATAGTGAGTAATTTCTGACCACTGCCATTCAGGGTAACGTCCAAGAATCTCATTGAACTCTTTTGATGTAAACGGTCTAGAGTGATATAATAGGACGAATGCACACTTGATACAGAGAAATCTAACACATTGATTGACTTTTTTACTTTCCTCTTGCGAATTTCTCGGCACAAAAGTTCTACAATAACCCATGAGATTTCACTCCGGCAAGTCCCTGCCAAACTTCCTTGTAAATCTTCTCTTGCAGTTCTTTAGGTAATGATTCAATATCGTTTTTGAAATGAAGTTTAAATACTGGTCTCGGTGATGTCCAACATTTGATTCCTAACCAATCTGGTTTCTTCTTCAACGACATGGTAAGTTACTTCAATGTCTAGGTCCCACTAAAGGTAAGTAATGACAATTCGGTGACCATCGAGCATGTTCTACGTAGGCAGAATCTTGTGGTTCCCAGTGGTGAAGTGACACACCGCAACTGAAGCACTTGACTCTATCCCCTTCGCCCAAGTAGAAAAACCCGGCTCTGGCTAATTCTTCGGGGGTCGGTCCTCCTAGATACTTAGGCCATTTTCCTTTGAACGATTGAAGACGATTTTCAAATTCACAGTATTCCGACAAACGTACAGGGAACGAATATTCGTCTTTCACATGTTCATTTCGAGGTGGGTAGGGTGACATGGACAGGAGTTTGCACAGGGCTGGATGACATCCGTAGAGGGTAGGCGTGAAGGTGGACATTCACCTTGAAAACGAAACCCAGTAAAGTGTCCAAGAGGACGAGCGGCATCGCTTTCGCATCCCTCAGGTTTGACACGCACAGCATCACTTTCCATGATAGGGGTAGTGAGAACAAAGTTCCCATGATGCTTTACGGCATCGCTAAGGTCACAGCGTACAGCATTGTTCCCATCGCAAGGCTCACAATCGAGTTCCACTTCAGAGACCCCAAACTTGAATTGTGCCTGTCTGAACTTCTTTTGTGTTTCTCTGAAAGTATTCATCTTGTTCGCTTGGCCTTGGTAGTCACAATGAACTATCGATCTTGCTTAGGGTTCCTTTTTATATACAGACCAATACCGACGTGTCCATACGGTATGGTGAAGTGATTGGGAGGTCGCACTTGATTCTGGTACACGATTTGATAGACTTTTTCCAAGGGTCGACTGACGATGTGGTGAGTGGGTAAACGTACAATCTTGTTGGGTTGATAGGTGGTCACTTTAAAGTGTTCATCTTCCCTAGACTGCAAGGCTTCTTTCAATAAGTTCACCACTTGACTGGTACGAAAATTCAGAGTAAATCCTTTCACTTTACACTTCGTGTGCACTTCTCCTTGTTTGTCTCGGTATTCGTAGACGTAATTTTTAGGACCGCCACTGGCGAAACTTAGAATCTTGTCGTCGGGGTGCTCGTCTGTCCAGGCTCCTAAACGGTCTCCTTCGATGTCAGGGTGCTGTTGACTCGGGTGATCGATGTAAATGCAACTGTCCGTTTCAAAGTACAGAACGCGTTCCCCTAACAGTTCTAAAGCTTCGTACAATTTTAAGCGAGCATGAGCTGTCACTAAGCCGCAATGATGACATTTCCAATGGGGTCGGCTTCTACAAAGTCCAGATCTTCTTCGTAATTGACTAAGATTAATTTTTCGCGAACGACGTCCACGTGTTTCATGAATTTAGTTTTGTCGTGAATCATGTGGAAGTAGCGGGAAGGTTCTGTCAAATATTTCGTCTTGGGTAAACACGGTCGCTATGCCATTTTTCCCCACAAGCAATTTAACATCACTTTGTCAAACGATCGCGTGCCTTCGTTTTTCTCAATGTTATCTAAAGTGATGCCTTCTTGTGCCCAGTATTTCTCTTTGAATTGTATTTGTTCTTCGGGAGTGTGACACCAGGACGGATAACCACTGGCTTCTTGCTTTAGTTTCAAAAAGGCATCCACGTAGTCTCCGAAAATGCCTTTCTGAGTGGGGTCACCCTTGTGGTATTGTTGTGTCTTGGGAAAGTGACAAATTTCGTACACTTCTAACAGTTGGTATCCCATGTCCAGAGCTTTAAACAATTCTACGCTGACCCAGGTTCCCGTCAAGGCTCGTTCTTCCTGGGTGTGATGACAAGGTTGGTCTTCGTTGCACGTTTCGGTACAAGTACGGCACAAGGGAAACATCAGTTTCCCTTTCTACAAGTCCGTGGGAAGCAAAACTTTACATTTGATCAAGCCTTCGTATTGTCGAATGTTTTTGGGGTCGATGTGTTCCGTTAACAATTGTGGATGCCCTGCAGGAAAGCGACAATATTTGCATACGTAGGGATACAGCGAACACACGTCCAAGTATCTGATTTCTTCTCCTTTCTCTTCGTCGGCTTGGTACAGAAAACAGGTGGCATTGGTCCTTCCTCCGTACAAACTATCACTCGGGTTCAGGGGGTTTATGAACTGGTAACTTTCCGCGAGACGTTTAAACTTGGGATCGGTTTTCAAACGGTGATCGTATTCGTGTTCCCACATTTCCACCACTTGGTATCCTTCCTGTTCTAACTTTAGGCGTCGCTGACAAGTGTCCTGGTACAAGTCTTCCATGGTTCGTTGTAAAAACTGATTTTTAGTGCCACGGTCAGGCTAACAGACGGGACATCCGTGAAATAAGCAACCGTTAAACTCGTACACGATCTTGGGGTTTTCTAAGTCCTAGCCATCGATCGAATGCGTTCTGATGGTCTTTTCACCCCCTCCGTTGCGAGCATGCTGAATCCATTTGTCTTCTTTGTCGCACAAGTAATGTAACCAGCGTAGGGCTTTGACCGAGTATTGACGTTTGACATAGTTGGTCGTTTGAGGACTGATCACAGCCACGGTGTTTTCAGGCATAAATCGTTGTCGGTACACTAAGGAACACGCTTTTGTAATGGTGCAAGCTTCTATCAAAGGATCGACCCCTCCGTGTTCCATGAACAGTTCTCGAAATTTTCCACAGCAACGACAATACTTTAACATTTCGTCCTGAATGTCGAAAGGGCCGGAGGCATGGACCTGGTACCAAGCGTAGAAATCTTCTCGTTGTTAGGTACGCATGTTGTGGGGGTCGTAATAGTGAGCATCAGGCAAATGGGGTAGAACGGCGTGTTGATTGGCTTCCGTATTGAAAAAGTGTGGAAAGTACCTTTAGCCATTTCTGTCATTCCAAACGTTTTAGGCATTCGACTCAAAGGCATGGCCAAATAGATCATCGAGTCTTTAAACTGTACTTGTCCCACTTGCATGAAAATGATTTTGGCTCCGTTCAATGTGACTTTAGGACGTTCGGTGTCATGTTCCGTTTAGTATCTGAGAAGAAACTGTCCTTCGTATCCGGAGAAATTGTTAGCCATCACCGTGGCATGACGATGACAATCTCCGTAACGTTCGATGTCCTCTTTGCTCCATGCCTTATCGATGTTGTTTAAGACCCATCGTGCGAAATCGGCTAGCGTGTTCGGTCCCCGAAAGATTTTTTCACGTCCTCCAGGAATCTTGCTGCAGTGAGGGCAATAACTCCAGACAGGCTCCTGAATGCACTTCTTGCACGCTCGATGAGCCACGCAGAAATTAGGAATGTGAATGCCGGTCTCTTGCATGCACTGAAAATCGAAAAAGATGAAATTGCCTTTCTTCTTGTGACCGTCCTCTTTCTCTGGTTGGGCTTGGTATTTTTGCACGTAGCATTCGTGTTCCAAGTCCACGATGTGGTGACAAATGTGACATTTTTCTTTCCTCGACATACGTGTACCTTGACATTTTTGGTAAGTATGCCTTGTCCACAGGTACGGCACAATCTCAGCAGTTGACAAGCACATTTCTGCTGTGAACCTTGCGTCTTCAACTGTTGTTGGTAACAGGCAGGGCTGACAAAAGTGCGCAGACAAGTTGAACAATGCACTCGTTCTTGTCCTTGGTTCAGACAGGGTTGAGAGGCCAAACACCCTGAGCATTTCGATCCACAATGTTTGTGTTGCTCTCGATTGTTATAGCCATAGTCACATTTCTCACAGTAATAATTGTATCCTAGGAATCCGGTAATGGCGGTAATGGTATCGAAATGTTCATCGTGATGATAGACGTGAATGTATTTTCCGTCCTTAAAGTCTTGGCCTCGAAACAACAGAGGTCCGCGCATTTCTTGAGGGTGCACTTTCAAGGTGTAGCGTGGAGCTAGGGTATCTTGCAACTTTTGCATCTCAGGAATGCCACAGGGTGAGTCCTTGGGCAGGCCAGCTTGTTGTAACAGGAGTTCTGCTTCGTTCCTTTGTTTGGCTCGGTTCGATTTTCGAATGTTCTCCCAGGTCATTTTCCATTCTGTCGTGTCGTTTTTCTCGACATAGGTTCGTCCCACCACGACAGACCTGGCTAATCACATCTGGTCTTGAGAATTGTGAATTTGGACGAGGCTCTTTTTGGTGTTGCGAAGACCGTTCACCAATAAGACCTTCTTGCGTTGTCCGGTAACTTGAGGAGGAGAGACGTGGGTCATAAACAGTGTGGCGTTTCCGTCAAACTGGTCATTGGATTGATGTACGTGTTGAATTTTGTGCATAACTGTGGAAGGGGTCAAGCGATCGTCTTCTTTGGGTTGACATTGTCGCTTGAGTGTGGTGAGCAAAGAATCTCACATCTCGATGATGAACCCTTCTGCTTTCTCTAACGGTACTTCGGACTTGAAATCTTTAATCTTCACCCTGTACGTGTAAGCCGTGGTTCTAAATTTTCTAGAGGAGCGCTTTTCTGTCTCTCGAACGGAATAGTACTTTTCAGGGTTGACTAATGGTGGTGAACTTTGTTTAGAGGAAGACTCTCTGGGCTTGAATTCTGGTTCACTCATGTCCTCTTCAAAATCACTGGCATGAATTTGTGCCAAGACTTCAGCTCTGGTACGAGGCGATAGATCACGTTTCTGCCTCTTACTTTCTTTTTTCTTCTCAAATGAATTGGATCGTTCATCTTGTAGCAAAAAGTCAAATGACTAATGTTTAAACACCACGGACTTATTTATAGTCATAGCAGACCATCGTATATAAAGGGTATGTGTCTTGCCCTTTCACTATTCATTTCACTCTCAAACCGAGCACAACGATGGAAGAGACTACACAAATCGAACATTTCATCAGAGCGTTGCGAGGGGTCATTAGAAACTTTTCTTCAGACCAGTCGTCGGACTACTCACCTTCCTTTCGAGATAAAAGTCAAGATACTTGCTATATTTGTCAGAAGAAAGGGCATTGGTCTTCAGAGTGTCCAGACCGTCAAAAAAGAAAAAAGATATAGCAAGTATCTTCACTTTTATCTCGAAAGGAAGGAGAGAAGTCTGTCGGCCGGTCTGAAGAAAATTTTCTAATGACCCCTCGCAAAGCTCTGATGAAACGTTCGATTTGGCTAGTCTCTTCCATCATTGTGCTCGGTTTGAGAGTGAAATGAATAGTGAAACGACAAGATACACACCCTTTTATATACGCTGGTCTGCCATGACTATAAATTAGTCTATGGTGTTTAAACTTGAGTCATTTGACATTTTGTACTCAAGATGAAACGATCCAATTCATTCAAGAAGAAAGAAGAAGAAGAAAGTAAGAGGCAGAAACCTGATCTATTGCCTCGTACCAGGGCTGATGTCTTGGCACAAATTCATGCCAGTGATTTTGAAGAGGACATGAGTGAACCAGAATCCAAACCCTCTAAACAAAGTTCACCACCCTTAGTCAACCCTGAAAATTACTATTCCATTCGAGAGACGGAAAAGCGCTCCTCTAGAAAATTTAGAACCACGGCTTACAAATACACGGTGAAGTTTAAAGATTTCAAGTTCGAAGTACCGTTAGAGAAAGCAGAAGGGTTCATCACCGGGGTGTGGGATTCTTTGCTCACCACACTCAAGAGACAATGTCAACCCAAAGAAGACGATCGCTTGAGACTTTCCATACAACACGATGGTTTGAAATCCCCTGTTTGGATCGAGTTTAGCACCCCTGCAGAATTGACTGCTTCCAAAGTCATGGACAAGATTCAACACGTACAACAATCCAATGACCAGTTTGACATCATCGATGAAAAAGCCACACTGTTTATGACCCACGTCTCTCCTCCTCAATGGACTGGACGCAAAAAGATGTTATTGGTGGACGTGCTTCGCAACACCAAAACAAGTCTCGTCCGAATTCACAACCCTCATGACCAAATGTGTTTAGCCAGGGCCATCGTGGTGGGACGAACCTATGTCAACAAGAACGACACGGTAGAATGGAAAAGAGCCTGGAAAACTATTCGACAATCGGACCGAGCCAAAGAACGAAACGAAGCAGGACTCCTGTTACGACAAGCTGGCTTGCCCAAAGAGAAACCCTGTGTCATTCCTGAGATGCAAAAATTGCAAGATGCCCTAGCTCCACGCTACACCTTGAAAGTGCACCCTCAAGAAATGCGTGGGCCTCTGTTGTTTCGAGGTCCAGATTTTAATGACGGAAAATACATTCACCTTTATCATCACGATGACCATTTCGATACCATTACCACTATCAATGGATTCCTGGGATACAGATATTACTGTGAGAAATGTGACTATGGCTATAACAATCGAGAACAACACAAGCATTGTGGCTCGAAATGCTCAGGATGTTTGGCCTCTCCACCCTGTCAGAGCGAAGGACAAAAACCAGTGCATTGTTTCACTTGTCTGCGCACGTTTGTCAGCCCTGCCTGTTACCAATAGCACATGAAGACGCAAGGTTCACAGAAGAAATGTGCTTGTCAACTGCTGAGATTGTGCCCTACGTGTCGACAAGGCCTATGTACCAATAGTGCCAAGGCACACGTATGTCGAGGAAAGAAAAAATGTCACATTTGTCACCACATCGTGGACTTGGAACACGAATGCTACGTGCAAAAATACAAACCCCCACCAGAGAAAGAGGATGGACACAAGAAGAAAGGCAATTTCATCTTTTTCGATTTCTAATGCATGCAAGAGACCGGCATTCACATTCCTAATTTCTGCGTGGCTCATCGAGCGTGCGAGAAGTGCAATCAAGAACCTATCTTCAGTCATTGCCCTCACTGCAGTAAGATTCCTGGAGGACGTGAAAAAATCTTTCGGGGACCGAACACGCTAGCCGATTTCGCTCGATGGGTCTTAGACCCCATCGACAAGACGTGGAGCCAAGAGGACATCGAACGTTACGGAGATTGTCATCGTCATGCCACGGTTATGGCTCACAATTTCTCCGGATACGATGGACAGTTTCTTCTCAGATACTATACGGAACATGGCACCTAACGTCCTAAAGTGACTTTGAACGGAGCCAAAATCATTTTCATGCAGTGGAACAAGTACAGTTTAAAGATTGGATGAGCTATTTAGCCATGACTTTGCGTCGAATGCCTAAAACGTTTGGAATGACAGAAATGGCTAAAGGGTACTTTCCACACTTTTTCAATACGGAAGCCAATCAACACGCCGTTCTACCCCAAGTGCCTGATGCTCACTATTACGACCCCGACAACATGCGTACCGAACAACGAGAAGCTTTCTACGCTTTTTACCAGACTCACGCCTCCTACCCTTTCGACTTTCAGGAAGAAATGCTAAAGTATTGTCGTTCCGAAGTGGACATTTTACGGCGATGCTGTGGAAAATTTCGAGAACTGTTCATGGAACACGGAGGGGTCGATCCTTTGAAAGAAGCTTGCACCATTGCAAAAGCGTGTTCCTTAGTGTACCGACAACGATTCATGCCTGAAAACACCGTGGCTGTCATCAGTCCTCAAACGACCAACTATGTCAAACGTCAATACTCGGTCAAAGCCCTACGCTGGTTACATTACTTGTGCGACAAGGAAGACAAGTGGATTCAGCATGCCCGCAACGGAGGGGGTGAAAAGACCATCGGAACGTATTCGGTCGATGGTTGGGAATTAGAAAACCCCAAGATCGTGTACGAGTTTAACGGTTGCTTATTTCATGGATGTCCCGTCTGTTAGCCTGACCGTGGCACTAAAAATCAGTTTTTACAACGAACCATGGAAGACTTGTACCAGGACACTTGTCAGCGACGCCTAAAGTTAGAACAGGAAGGATACCAAGTGGTGGAAATGTGGGAACACGAGTACGATCACCGTTTGAAAACCGATCCCGAATTTAAACTCCTCGTGGAAAATTACCAGTTCATGGACCCCCTGATCCTGAGGGATAGTTTGTACGGAGGAAGGACCAATGCCACCTGTTTGCCGTCCCAAGCCGACGAAGAGAAAGGAGAAAAAATCAAATACTTGGACGTGTGTTCACTGTATTCCTACGTGTGCAAATATTGTCGCTTTCCTGCAGGGCACCCACAATTGTTGACGGAACACATCGACCTGAAAAACATTCGATAATACGAAGGTCTGATCAAGTGCAAAGTTTTGCCTCCCAAGGACTTGTACCATCCCGTCTTACCTCACCATCGCCAAGGCAAACTGATGTTTCCTTTGTGCCGTACTTGTGCCGAAACGTGCAACCAAGACCAACCTTGTCAGCACACCCAGGAAGAACGGGCCTTGACGGGAACCTGGGTCAGCGTAGAATTGTTCAAAGCTCTGGACATGGGACACCAACTGTTAGAAGTGTACAAAATTTGTCACTTTCCCAAGACACAACAATATCACAAGGGTGACCCCACTCAGAAAGGCATTTTCGCCGACTACGTGGATGGCTTTTTGAAACTGAAGCAAGAAGGCAGCGGCTATCCTTCCTGGTGTCACACTCCCGAAGAACAAAAGACATTCAAAGAGAAATACTGGGCACAAGAAGGCATTACTTTAGACCACATCGAGAAAAACGAAGGCAGGCGATCGTTTGACAAAGTGATGTTAAATTGCTTGTGGGGTTAAATGGCACAACGACCATGTTTACCCAAGACGGAATATTTGACAGAAACTTCCCACTACTTTCAGTTTATTCAGGACAAAACCAAATACATGAAACACGTGGACGTCGTTCGCGAGGATTTGATCTTGGTCAATTACTAAGAAGATCTGGACTTTGTACAAGACGACCCTTTTGGAAATGTCATCAGTGCGGCTTACGTGACAGCTCATGCTCGCTTAAAATTGTACGAAGCTTTCGAACTGTTAGGGGAACGCGTCCTGTACTTTGACACGGACAGTTGCATTTACATCCATCACCCGAGGCAACAGCACCCTGACATTGAAGGAGACCGTTTAGGAGCCTGGAGAGACGAGCATCCCGACGACAAGATTCTAAGTTTCGTCAGTGGCAGTCCAAAAAATTACGGCTACGAATACCGGGAAAAAACAAGGAGAAGTGCACACGAAGTGCAAAGTGAAACGATTGACTCTGAATTATCGTACCAGTCGAGTGGTGAACTTTGGGGTATTGAAAGAAGCCTTGAAATCTGGAGAGGATGAACACTTTAAAGTGACCACCTATCAACCCAACAAAATTGTACGTTTACCCACTCACCACATCGTCAGTCGACCCTTGGAAAAAGTGTATCAAATCGTGTACCAGAAGCGAGTGCGACTTCCCAATCATTTCACCTTACCGTATGGACACGTCGGTATTGGTCTGTATATAAAAAGGAACCCTAGGCAAGATCGATAGTTCATTGTGACTACCAAGACCAAGCGAACAAGATGAATACTTTCAGAGAAACACAAAACAAGTTTAGAAAGGCAACTTCAAGTTTGGGGCTTCTGAAGTGTAATGCGATTGTGAGCCTTGCGATGGGAACGATGCTGTACGCTGTGACCTTAGCGATGCCGTAAAGCATCATGGGAACTTTGTTCTCACTACCCCTATCATGGAAAGTGATGCTGTGCGTGTCAAACCTGAGGGATGCGAAAGCGATGCCGCTCGTCCTTTTGGACATTTTACTGGGTTTCGTTTTAAAGGTGAATGTCCACCTTCACGTCTACCAAGAATTGGTCAAAATACAAGTGAAACGTCAAGAACAGTTGCATCGGTTACGTCACCAGATCTTTAACCACTGGTACCTGAATGGTATAAAAGAACTGATTCGTCAGAAATTGTTTCAGTGGTCAGACATTGTTCAAAATTTTGAGGACGCCAATGATCGACATGTTCATAATTTTGGTTACTTCGAGATTCACCTAGTGCAACGCATTGAGGAAGACAAGTTAAAGGATTACAAACATATTTTACGTGGAATCTACTTAGCGGAAGAGGAAACTCCTAAACGAAGTTTGAAGTTTAGGTTACAGTTTGGAGCATTTAAATTTCCTACTGGAGAACGAAGATGTCTGGCTAGAAAGTACGTGTATTGCATCCGAAAAAAAGAGGATATAAAAACAGGATGCCATGCCACGACTTATGTCACATGTAATTGAATAGATTCCGTTGAAGGAACTCAATGACCATATTCAAACCGTGGATCATTACCATCAATTATTACAAGAACTGTATATATTCAATTTGGGACGACGCATAGTGTGTGTCTTAGTGACTTGTTTTCTGGGATTTCGTTTACCAGCCGATTCCTTGTGGGCTCTCTACGATCAGTACTTACCACCCCAATGGCCTTAAATGGTCACGAGAGACTCCTTTTCCTCAAAGCCTTGCGTTTTCATCTGGATACTTCTCGACCTCAACAGGAAAAAAATATTCGTGAACTTTTAGCTACCCAAGACGTGTATGACGATGTGTGTGTGTAGCTTGTGACTTACACCCCCATTGGACAGATGTCCGTGCCTGGAAAAAAGGGGGTTTTGAGGCTTGGACCCAAGAAGTGGCCCAGTATGCACGAGAGTTGTTCAAGGAAAAAAGTCACTTTTCAATCTGTGTTAGTGACAGTGCCAGAAGAACCCGTCACCCAGGACATGACTGTCGTGGACATGCCTGAAAGACCCTTTCGGGAGGACACTTGTGTGACCTTACCCCCTATAGAACTGGTCAGAACATTACCCAAAACATGTTGCACAGACACTTGTGTTTATTCCACGTTAATGGTTTTGATGTGCCTTTTATCGTTGTACTTAAGCCTTTGGCTTTTATGTATTTTTTTCTTTCGTGTTCATGTTTAAAACATTCAATAAACGTGTCCTGAAAAAAGTATATAAACTCTTGTCTTGTCTGTTTTCGTGTCACAAGTGACATTTCTCACACTATGGCTACCTCTGCTGTCTTTGCTCCTTCTTCCTCTACTGTCAAAGTCATCGACGAACACTTAGATCGTGCCAGTTGGGAGGCTTTGTATCTTCGCCATCCCTTTAACATGCTCATTGCTGGACCTAGCGGTTCAGGCAAAACCGAATTCGTCAAACGTTTGATCGAACATAAAAATCATTTGATCGATCGTCCACCTCAACGCATCGTGTGGTGTTACAAAGAGTGGCAATCGGCGTACAGCCTCTTGCGAGAAAGTCAAGGCGATTCCATCTTGTTTGTGGAAGGCGTTCCAAAAGAAGACGACGGAATCGTCTCTGACTCCCGTCAAACCCATTTGGTCATTTTCGACGACATGTTAGGAGAAGACGAAGAAGAAATTAAACTGTGGTTCACGCGCAAAGGGCATCATCGTAATGCCAGTGTCGTTTACATCACTCAAAATTTGTTTCAACAAAGTAAAGCCCATCGCACCATCAGTCTCAATACGCATTACGTGGTCTTGTTTAAAAGCCCTCGAGATAAATCGCAAGTGCAAGTCTTAGCCAAACAGTTAGGAACGCCTTGGCTGACTCAGGCGTACGACGATGCCACTCAAACTCCACACGCCTATTTACTCATCGATTTGAAACCTACGACCCCCGATGATTTGCGATTTCGTACCCACTTGTTTCACCACTGGTGCCAAGACGGAGGGCCTGTCCTGTACACGTCTCCGTCCTCGACTTAACTTCATTCCACAAAAAAAATCTATAAAAACCTCAGACACTTTTCGTCTGTCTCATACAACGTCAACATGACGTCCCTTCAGTCGCATCTTCCCATCAAATTCATTCGTGCCTTCCATGGCATCAGTCGAGAAATAAATCCACAAATACGGGCTCGTGTCTTAGAAGCTAGTCTCAGAGAAGTCTTACGATGGTTCACGGTGACAGCACGTCAATTCCTCCAAGGGATCATTCAGATTCCTCATCAAACTAAACGCTTTATTGATCGAAACAAAGTCGCTTTGACCCAACTGGCCGATCGCGGCATCGACACTCAAACCAAAAACAAATCATTTTGAAACCTGGATGGAGCGGTACTCTAGGATGGGTCATCATTCACTCTCTCTTAAGATGGGATCCTAATGCCCCCAAAGTTCTCCCCAAGAAAAAGTCAAACGAAGCTCAAAGAAGAAGAAAAAGACCAGGTCCCCAAGGAGACCCGTGTCTCCAAGAACTTCTCCAGTGGCGGGACCCTCCTCTTACCAATCACCACCCCGGAAAAAGAAAACAAGCCCCCAGAAAAAGAAACAGAGAAAAAGTCCCCAGAAAAAGAAAAGCCCACAGAAGAAAACTAGTCGCAAGAGAGGCACTTCGGCCAGGACGCAACCTTACACTCGCAAACCACGACCTGCAAAGGCGGTGACCGCGTCTCCGTTAGCCTCAGGTTCATTCTCTTCTCCGTTGATGACACCAAGAACTGAAGAGTACTTGGAGACGTTGATCACACCAAGAACTTCTCCGTTGATGACCCCAAGAACTTCTCCAGTGGCAGGACCCTCCAATTTAGTGGCAGTGGCCGCTGCTCACAAGGTACCTTCTCCCAAAATCAAAGTTCAAGAAAGATCGGGCATGTTACAAAGTTTACTGGATTTGTCCAAGCAAGAACTGACTCGATTTATTCCGTTACGTACCCCTGCACGACGTGTCATGCCTGTCCTGAAGTTGACACGATGTAAAGACAATCAGTGGCGACGCGTTCCAGTATAAAAAGGTGTGTGACTAAGTAGGGGTGTCAGTGTTTTGGTGCTCCTGAAGATGTCACCCTCTAGAAAACATCCCTCTTCTAAACAACCCCAAGAAAAGAAAAGGAAAGGACTGCCTCCACGTTTAGTCAAACATGGGGACATGTTATCTGTCCTGTCCAAAGTTTCTCCACCCCTACGAAAAAAACTCATTCAAGCAGCCTCCAAAGAGGTCATCGACACCGTGTGCGAATGTTGTTTGAACGTCTTGAAAGGTACGATTCCTTTGTCCAAACACCAAAAACAATGCTTAAGCAAACATCGTCACGTTCTTCGCCAAATGAGTCAAAAAAAAAAAATCCCCATTCGTCAAAAGAAGAAGATGTTGGTCCAACGTGGAGTCATTTTACCCCTCTTGTTAGGCCCATTGTTGAAAGGAGTCTTGGGAACCATGTTGGGAGGACTGGTGGGAGCAAGATAAAAAGGCCCTTTGAAGTCCCAAGATCTCAGAATCGACCCTTGACAACCCCATGGAAGGACGAAAACTAGCTTTAGTGCCTTACAAACGATGGATGGAATACCATCGTTTGCAAGAACAACGCACCCCGCATTTACCTCCCAATCCCCATTTGAGCGAAATGTCCCAGTTACAACACGAATTGCAGTCCTTGATGGATCGCCAAGATTTGTCCGAAACAGAAAAATCTCAAAAGTACGGTCAACTCTTGCAACGACTGCAACTCTTTCACCAGAAAGCTTTAGACGAAACAGCTCTACCCACTCTGAAAGATTTTAAGACCTTGATGAAAAGTCCAGCACCATCACCAGTACCACCACCACTACCAGTGACCAAGACAGAAAAAGAAGAAGAAGAAGAAGGGTTTCAAACTCCACCAGAGAAAGTATGCAAGTTAACAGCACCACCTACCTCCAGAATTGGATGGATTAAAAAGATGATGACCACCCCTTCTTCATCACAAGAGAAAAAGAAGGTGAAGACAGAAGTGAAGACAGAAGTGAAACAAGAACCGATATCCCTTGTTCCGACATCCTCCTCTGCGACACCTATTGCTGGTCGCACACGCAAAGCATTGCAATCCAAGAAAGTCCCCCAAGAGAAAAAGAGTAGCATCTTCCAAGAGTGAGTGCCTTATTAACACACAAACACAAAATGGAAAAAGGGTTAGCCAACATTTACTACGATCCCTCGCATCCTGCAGGTTACGCAGGAGTTCAAAAATTGTATCGTGCTGCCAGAATGCGACTGAAAAGTCTCCGTTTATCTCAAGTGCAACGATGGTTACAAGAACAAGCTACCTACACTTTACACAAACCCATTCGACGCAAGTTTTCCAGAAGTCGCACCCGAGTGGAAGGCATCGATCATCAATGACAAGCCGATTTAGCCGATGACTCTCATTTGGCCAGCTAAAATCGTGGCGACAAATATTTGTTTTGTGTCATCGACGTCTTTTCCAAATTTGCCTGGGTCGTGCCCTTGACTTCCAAATCGAGCAGCGAGTTAGTGCCAGCCCTGCAACGAGTGTTGAAACAAAGCGGTCGTCACCCTCTTCGATGGCAAACGGAAAAAGGTACCGAATTTCTGAACCAAGCTTTCCAAAAAGAATTAAAGAAACGTGACATTCATTTTTTTTACCATGGAGAATCCCGAAACCAAAGCCAGCATAGTGGAACGTTTTCAACGCACTTTGAAAGAACGCATGTGGAAATATTTTACGCAACACCACACTCTGAAGTACATCGACATCTTACTGCACCTGGTGCAAGCGTACAACCAATCTTACCATCGAATCATCGGACGTGCCCCGCAAGAAGTGACTCCCGAGAACGAAGTGTTGGTGTTTGAGCGCCTGTTTTGTACGTCCCCGACGTGGGCTGTCCCCAAGAAAAGTGGAGTGTTGACCGTAGGAGATTGGGTACGCATAGGCAAAACCAAACGCACTTTCGAAAAAGGTTACTTACCTAACTGGACGACCGAATTGTTTCGTGTCACTAAACGAGTGCATGGCCGTGATCATACCGTCTATAAATTGGAAGACATGAACGGAGAAGTGCTCAAAGGAACGTTTTACTTACCCGAGTTACAACGTGTCACCAAAAAAGAAGACGATGTGTACGACATCGAAAGCATTCTCGAACGCAGAACCCGTAAAGTGGGCAAACGACGTGTCAAAGAAGTCAAAGTACTTTGGAAAGGATATCCACCCAGTTTTGATTCTTGGATCGACGCTTCGCAAGTCATCGACCATAAAAAGAAGTGACCATCATGCCCTTTCACACGGACGCAGCTACGTCGACCACTCCTTCACCTAGTTCTTCTCTGCAAGATTTACAAAAACAATCCTTATGGCTGGGGTGTGGAGAACGTGTGCCTAAAACGCAAATCGTCTTTTTCTGTCAAATCTTCGTGGTGTATTGTGTCATCGGGGTAGTCATTGCCAATTTGAGTTTGCAACAAGGAGACAAACAATTGTGGACCATTTTATTGAGCAGTTGCATCGCTTACCTGCTTCCCAATCCCTCCCTGAAATTCTCGAACGGGAACCATGGGAACCTTGTGTCCAGTGCCAGTGCCAGTCACCACTCCAACAACAACAATAACCCCATTTTGAGCGGAGACACGCCTCTGACGTCCAGTAACCCCTTGGACAGCCACAGAACTCTGGAATTATGAGTCACCAAAACCAATTTTACTTAACCTTAGCCAGTGACAGTTCCATGGAGGTGTTTCCCAAGAACACGTTGTGCTGTTACACGGCCAAATTACCTCAGACCATTCCATTAGATCACAAAGCCCATTGGGAAGTGGATTTGGTAGAAATCATTCACCCGACCCAAGTCCTCAATGTCCTTCCCAATCAAAATGTTTTTGATGTGGAAGTTCATGACGAGCAATTGCAAGAGTACTTTGATACCAATGGCAAATATGACAAGAAAACCCCTGGCACAAAAAAATCAAAAGTACACCACCTATCACTTGTTCGTTCCCCCAGGCTATTATTTTAGTGAGCACCATAGCCTCCAGGTTTAATGTCGTGTTTCTGAAAGCTTTGGAAAGTATCAAAAAAAAGTGTCACCATGGAATACCACAAAGCCGCTCGTCGCTTCTTGATGAAATTTGACGGGAGTAAAATCGTGTCCATTTTATTTTGTCCTGAATTGTTTGACATGTTGGGCGGAGACATGGACATGAGAATGGCAATGATGAAGAAAAACGAATTGCCAGTCATTTACGACAACGAGTCTTTTAGCAAGTTATTTCATGCCCCGGTAGAACTGAACCAAGGACTGAATTTGATGTTTGTGTACTCCGATGTGGTGGAGTATAACGTGGTGGGACACACCTCTGTGCCGTTAATGCGTGTCATTCCTTTCAAAGTGGATTCTCCCACGGTCACTGACGAGGAAGGTGGAAACACGTACCACGTTCACCGCGAATTTGTACATCCTCACTATTTGCCTGTCAGCAAGTCGTATTTGGACACGGTCAACATTGCTATAAAAGGAGATCTTGGACAAAATATTTCATTCACCAAAGGAAAAGTCACGGTGAAACTCCATTTTCGAAAACGGTTCTCTCACGATTCGTAAGTCATGTATCCAGTGTACCGAGGGGTTGCTCGACAGCGAGGACACGGTTTAGGAGATATGTTAAAATCGGCCTTTCGTTCGGTGGCCCCGGTGTTGAAACCGATGGTGACACGCGGATTGCACGCCTTGAAAGATGCGGCACTGACGCAAGGCAAAGAATTTCTCCAAAATGTCATCATCGACAAACAAAATCCTAAAGAAACCTTCATGAGGGCAGGCAAAAATGTCTTGCTGCAAACGGGCAAAGACCTTTTGGGCCGACGAGAAACACCTATAAATGCCCTGCACGCTACCGAGTCAAGCATTCAGCAAGGACAAGGCAGAAGGAGACGACGAAGAAAACACCCTTTCACCAGATTTCACACGTCTAAAGCTAGAAAGGCAAGGAAAAGAAGAACCGTTCGAGACTTAGACGTTTCGATTATTGAGAAAGAGGAAAAAATGATGCACTGAGAGTCTTACGCTTGTTCCAAGTCGGAACTGGATCTCTTTGCCATGCCCCCCACCATGATGACCATGCAAGAATCCCAGTGGGTGGAATTTCATCCCGTCTCCTCTTTGACGGATTCCGCTCCCATCGAGTTTGAAATCAAAAGACAACCCGAAGATTACATCGATCTGAATAGCAGTTACCTGTATTTGAAAGTGAAAGTGATCTAAACGGACAACACCAATCCAGGAGGCGATGCTAGGGTAGCTCCTGTCAACAATTTCATGCATTCCTTTTTCAGCGAAGTGGACTTGTACTTGAATAACAAACTGGTCAGCAGCAGCATGGATACTTACCCATATCGTGCCTACCTGGAAAATCTCTTGACGTACGGAAAAGAAGCCAAGAATACTCATCTGGATGCTTGCGTGGTATGGAAACCTGACACGGCACTGACAGAAGATGACAATCCTCACAATGTGGGGTTTATCGACCGTCGTAAGAAAATTCTGCAAGGGCGAAGTTTACAACTGATGGATCGTTTGTATTTGGACATGTGGTTACAAGAAAAGGATTTGCTGAACGGGGTGGATATCCGTCTGAGACTGAATCGTAGCAGTGCCGCTTTCCATTTGATGACCCATGCCAATGAATACAAAACTATCATTCAAGAAGCCCGACTTTACGTGCGTCGTGTGGAAGTGTTACCTAAAGTGGGAAACGACGTCAGTCAGACGTTGAGCAGAACGACCGCCAAGTATCCGATACGACGCGTAGAAGTGAAAACGTTCACCATTCCCGCTGGACAGCGATCTATGATCAAAGATCATCTGTTCCAAGGACAGTTACCCAAGCGTTTGATTGTTGGTATGGTCAGGAATTCAGCCTTCAACGGAACCCACGATCAAATTCCTTTTGAGTTTCAACATTACAATGTGTCTAAGATCGAAGTCAGTCGCGACGGCAAGACATTGTGTACCCGACCCTTTGAGCCCAACTTTGGTGTCGCGAAGAATTATTTGAGATCGTACTTGTCCCTGTACGAAGCCACCGGACAGTTAGGAAAAAACACAAGTCACGGTATTTCGTACGACGATTATGCAGGAGGCTATGCTTTGTGGGGTTTTGATTTCACTCCAGACCAAGGGAGCGACGAGGGACATTTCCACCCTATAAAATCGGGTCAGATTCGTGTGCAACTTCAGTTTGCAAATCCACCTCCAGATCACACAGTGAACGTCATCCTGTATGCAGAATTTAACAATACCATAGAAATCAACAGTTTGAGAGAAGTCATTCTAGACTATTAGAAGCCATGGAAGACTTTTATCCCTCTTTGCCTAGTGGAGAAACGTTGAAGATGGAATGTGAGGAGACCGAGGAAGAAGAATCTCAAGACAAAGACGAAGAAGTTATCATGATGAAGTCAAGATGGCCAGAACAAGAAGCCCATTTAGTCTTCTGTTTTGCCAAACACTTGGTCGAACAAATGACGGAATTGATCAAGAAAGATTGCTATGGATGTCAAAACGATCATCCCAGTCAAATTCAACACGATAAATGCCTAATGCTGAGTCAAGAAGTAAAATTGAACGAGTATCTGGAGGAAGCTTGGAGTCTCATCTCGGGCGAAGTCGTGTTGCATCAGTGGTATAAAGACTTGCGTGAAGATTCTTGTCCACCATTAACCACTCAAGAGATCCATCGTATCGAAGCTCTCCTGAATCAGAGTGGGGAGACGAAGCGAAGAAACGGTTATTTGTCAGACATTTTCAAGCAAAAAGTCAGGATCGAATTGATGACTTAACATTACCTGTGAAGAAGAAAAAAAAAAAACACACAAAACATGGATACCTGGGAACTTTATTACCTTTTGAACCACAGTTCGTACACGGCTTCTTGGAATCCTGTCGTCTGTGCTAAAGATGAACTCCCTCATCGCAAACCTCAAGACCATCTAGCTTATGTGATCAACACGGACGACAGTCATCTCCCAGGAACCCACTGGGTAGCCGTTTACTTTCCTCAAGAAGGATGTGTGGAATATTTCGATTCGTATGGATTGCCCCCTTTGGAAGACGATATCATTGACTTTATGAGAAGAAATGCTCAGACCACCCGATTCAATAATGTGAAATTACAAGGCACAGATTCCTTGGTGTGTGGACAATATTGTGTGTATTTTCTGCATTATCGCAGCCTGGGCTATTCCTTAGAACATTTAGTGACTCATTTTGATCCTCGTTCTTCTTCTAGAAACGATGTGAAAGTAGATCAATGGTTTTGTGACCATTATGCTTATCTATTGTCTCAAGCTAGGAGACGTAGTGTCCATCAATGGCCTAATGACTTCCAACAGTGGAAATCACAATTTCATTCATAACGTTGTCAGCCCTGTTTAAAGTAGAGTGTTAATTGAAAAATGTTTGATGTTATATTGTTGAGGTATTGTTAAAATTTTGTAGGGTTGTTTGTTAGTGTTAAGTGATTTTGAATAAAAAATGTTGTGTTTTGAAAAGAAATGCCTTTGTCCTTTGTTTGGCTATAAGAATGTTGATTCATGCTCTTTGACTTCTCTCTATCTCTCTCATGACACTCATTGATCGTTCCGGCTCTAAAACCGTAGAGGGATGTTTTCCTTCACGTCCGCGCTTTGACTTTAAGATCGGTGGTAGTTTCCAGTCTAACCATCCATTGTCGACTCATCCTCCTACGAAGATGTGCTCCAAACTAGCTAAGCTAAACGAAGCCTACGTGAATCTGCATAGGGTCAGACACAGTCTGATACCGAAGCCTGAAGAGTTAGAGAATGTAAGAATGCTAAAAGTCACTAAGACCTGATAGAAGAGCTCTTCAGAGAAGAAGTGAACAGGGAGAAAGAAGAATGGACAGAGAAGTACAGACTTCAGAGACAGCAGCAACAGCAACAACAGCAGCAGCAGCAACCTGAACCTGACAGAGGCTTTGTCGATTGTCGTATCGACACCAAAGAGTTCTTCTTCTCTTTCCGAAGACGCAGACCTATCGTCAGAAAGTCTATCGTCAGAGGACGTCGCATTCTTAGAAACTAAAAGATTGCCATAGCAAACAAAAAAACAGCCCTTTTCAGGGCTACCCAATACTCTAGAAAAGAAATAACAATCGATTTGCCAATGTGTGTATGTAGATTAGTGTGAATATACACACTGACTCTTTTGTGGTGTGAGTGTATGTGTTTGTGTGGATAGTAGATAATGTTCATGTTTTTTTTTTGCTGTTTGACGTGCGTGGAGAGTAGATTTGGGGTTTGATTGGATTGCTTTGCGTATGTGAACAGTATGTTGAAGTGATTAATGAAAATTTTTAAATTAGTAATCTGTAGTATAAAAAAGTGAGTGAGTGTTTCTTTTAGGTCCGCGCGTTGTTCGGTCATGATCTAGGTAATATCAATTTTGTTTTAGGGGATGTTTTCCTTCACGTCCGCGCTTTCACTATAAATTGAAAATCACTCGGCAGTCTAGCTACCCTTGTTGATTGATCAACACCAGAATGAACACCAGACTAGCAAAACTGCTTGAACTTCATGTACACCTGGAATAAGCCAGGCGTATAGTGAATGAGCTGGCTGCAGAGGCCATAGTAGAAGAGGGAAGAATGAAAGAGGAGGAGAGAAGAAACAAAGAAGAGGAGGAGAGAGGAAACAAAGAAGAGGAAGAAAAAGAGAGAGGAAATTTCAGAATTCCAGAGACAGAAAATTGGGATTCTGAAGCCACTTATCCCGCCTCTGCTCTCCCCCCAAAAAGAGTGAAAAGAGACTGGGGAAGAAGATGTGTGTGTGGTGCCAGGCCTGGAAGGTGCCATCATTAACCAGGTGCCACGGAGTTAAAAAAACCAACCCTTTTCAGGGCTACCCAAACCTTTAGAAAAGAAATAGTAATAGATTTGCCAATGTGTGTGTGTATGTAGAGTAGTGTAAATATAAACACTGACTCTTTTTTCCTAGTGTGAGTGTATGAGTTTATGTATATGATTGTGTGTTTATAAGGGCTCACGTACGTTTGTGTGGATAGTAGATTATTGGGTTTTGTAAGAGCTTAAGTTGGTTAGTGTGGATAGTAGATTTGGGGGTTTGTTTATTGCTGCTTCACTTATGTGGATAGTAGATCATATGAAATGAGAAAAGTAGGGAATGTTTTCTTTCACGTCCACACGTTTTAAGTGATGATCTAGGTAATATAACTTTTGGGCTTTAGGGGGATGTTTTCCTTCACGTCCGCGCTTTAACTATAAAACTAACAGTGCCCGCCATTGGAGCCCATTCCACGGAATAAGCACACAAGAAGATGCCAGCAGCTTCACCTTTGTATAACAACCTTATGGGAAGTTGGTATTGGATGGTGGATGGATTGAATGTAGCAGAAAGGCTTGAACAAGAATGGAGGCATGCAGTGACAAAAGACTTCGTCTCAAGACAAGTAACCAGCCTCCACTTAGCCATCGATATTGTGAAAGAAATGATAGCGGATGAGGAAAGGAGAAGCAGAGGTTTCATTAACCCACCGTATGTGAAAGTGGGCAAGTTGAAAGAAGCCATAGTTTATGTGACGAGTGTAAGGTGTTTTTTAGAAGACATTGTAGAATGGACAGATTGGTCTTTTGTGAAGTGGGGCTTAGACAAGCTTAAGAAAGCGGAAGAAATAATGAGGAAAGTGCTGACAGAAGAGGTGAAGAACATCAAAGAAAAGTGGTCTAAGGAAAGAAAAGAAGAAGAAAATAGAAAGAGTTAAGAAAACTTCGACAAACTCAACCATAACTGGATAAGAATACAGGAGAAATTCAGTGCGCTGGGTCACCCGGACTGGATACCGGAAACAGAAAAGAAGAAGAAAGGAATGATGGAAAAAATAAGGGGATGGATAAAGAAGTTTAGGAGTTAGAAGAAGAAGAAGAAGAAGAAGAAACCCAAAGGCCCTTTTCAGGGCCACCCACATTTCTCGAAAAGAGATCGACTTTCAATTGCCTACCCCTTTTTTTATTTTTATGTTATTTTAAAAAAAAATAGAGTGACCCAAGACTTTTTCCCCATGTTCAATTTCCCTTGAGGCTAGAGTGGCCCAAGATTTTTCCCCATGTTAAATTCCCATTGAGGCTAGAGTGGCTCATGATTTTTCCCCATATTAAATTTCCATTGAGGCTAGATTGGCCCAATGCTAATTTCCCTTGAGGCTAGGGTGGCCCTATTCACTACTCACAGATGCCCTTTATGCTAATATACCTTAATATTAACATAAACCCAAAGGCCCTCTTCAGGGCCACTCCAATATCTCGAAAAGATCTTGACTTTGATTGCCTACCCCTTTTTAATGTATTTTGTGTGTGTGTGTGTGTGTGTGTGTGTGTGTGTGTGTGTGTGCTGTATCCCTCTCCCCTGTTCCATTTCCATAGACCCATCAGGTCGGGACCGTATTAAAATAGGGTCCCGACCCTGTTCCATTTCCCCTTGTCCCTTGATAGGCCCACACTATATTCCCATGTTCAATTCCCCTTGTCCCTAGACTGGCCCAAAATAGATTCCCATGTTAATTCCCATTGTCCCCAAAGGGCCGGGCTAGTTTTCCCCATGTTAAATTTACATAGTCCCCAAAGGGCAGGGACCCTGTTTTTAATGGTAAGTCCCATTGTCCCTAATCCGCCCCACTTCACTACTGACGGCAATTGTCTGACCCTGTATACCCATTTATAGACGCGAAGTGCCTAACTGTCCAGAATGCAAGTGTCTCATTGTAGATACCCCATATGTCAACGGCAAGTATAAAACGTTGTTACGCCATTTCTAGATGCCAAGTGTCTGACTGAACAGCGTATTTGTACATGACAAGTGTCTGTGATTACTACCTTCTGGACGGCAAATGCCTGACTGTCTATATCCCATTTCCAGAAGACAAGGGCCTAACTGCGTATACCCATTTCTAGACGGCAAGTGTCTAACTGTGTATACCCATTTTTAGGATGCAAGTGTCTGTGTTTGCCTATTTCTAGACGGGAAGTGCCTGACTGTGCATATCCCATTTCCAGAAAGCGTATAATTGTAGATACCCCAGATACAAACGGCATGTGCCTGCCTGTTGATACCCTACTTAAACATGTCGACGTCGATGCAAAATCCAATGCGATCCCGCTGATTTTCTGTGTGGCGTCCCATGATAAACCTGGAGAAGAATAGTATCAGCAAAAAATTAATACATAATAATTGAAACAGACGTCCCTGAAATTCTCGATGACGTTAGCGATCAGCAGCACGTCTGCGTTCAAATATAAATCGTGATAATCTCCCACGGTGGCCATCCCAAACACATCCCATACTTTTGGCGCATGAGCATAAACCGACTCGGTAATATTAAAATATACAAATGAGCTGTAAAACTCCTCTTTAGGTGGTAAAGACGTCCTAGGAAATTGTGTCAATCGTTCATAAACTCGATGCGATCTCCATTTTTTTCTTTGGTGTGCTTGAACTGTTTAGTATTTTTGACGAGATCATCCAACGATGCGGCCATAAACTGAAAACAATCAATGAATTTTAGTTTGCCTGACGAGAACTATGCGTATATATCCATGTTGTTAAAAATCCATCTGATTTTCTGTGAAAATTCGCCAAAATATTTGACGATCAGATGCGAATCGTATCCTCGCAAGTTATTCATACTGAGGGTTTTTGAACTGCAGAATAAAATCGTTAAGAACAGCTCCTCGCTATTTGCTGGTGTAATCACAATGATCTCTCGGGACGATCGTATCCCAATTTTTTCGTAGATTAAGGAATCACAACGTTATAAAAATCGCTTTTTTTTGCTTGGTAAACATCATTTGAGCCGGTAGGATGGATTCTATTTCGTCTACCTATGTTAGTAAATCCCGCACGAAGATTTCGACGCAATTCTGCCCACGATACAGTTTGACCTCGGAATTATAATTTTCATGGATGCAAACGATTTTGTAGACAAAACTGTACGGCACATGCAGCTGACCTCGGTCACTAGCACCGCAACCAAATAAATTAATACCGATGTTGATTTTTTTTTTGTTTTTATTTTTGGATTTTTCAAATTTCGTAATATCGCCGATATGTACCGAAAGTTCGATTCTGGTAAAATTGAGCGTGTTTTCGTAGGATTTGTATGATTTATCCGGTCTGGATTTCTTCCCACGAAATTAAGTGCACGTAATACCGCCCATATGAAACATTTGCTGTTGTGGTTTTTAACGGTAACACGGATTTTTGTGTTTTGCACGAAATTGGGCTGATGTAACCATGAGCTTGCCCTGAGCTTATTGTATTTGGCCGTATTGATTATAAGCCCCGTTAATCCTATCATAACTCTCCCCAAAGCGCGCTGTTGAAACTTTTCTATGTCCTTTTTTTGTAAATCGATTTCGCATCGACGTGGAAACAGTAACTGAGCCTGTCGATGAGCATCTGCTGAAATATATGGACGAAGTCATAGCGTTGACGAATAATGATTTGAATTACGTGCCCGACCTTATTTTTTCCAATGAGCCCGACCCCGAGTCGGAACGCCCTCTGTCTACACCCTCATCAGCGGCCGGTGTAGTGATATAAAGAGCAACATTACATCCTAAAGAAACCTTTTTAACCTGACATCTCCACAATGCAAGCTATCTTTTAATCTGACATCTCCACAATGCAAGCTATCTTTTAATCTGACATCTTCACAATGCAAGCTATCTTTTAACCTGACATCTCCACAATGCAAGCTATCTTTTAAACTGACATCTCCACAATGCAAGTTATCTTTTAATCTGACGTCTCCACAATGCAAGCTATTTTACCGTTTATTCAACTGCATCACACGCACTCCGGTCTGCGATTGCTGTTAAAAAATCTAGATATCCGTTAGCCTTATAGTTGGTGGATCTTTTCCAAAATGAGATTTTGTAACGTCCTGTTAAAACGCCCTGCTTTACCCTGTTTTGCATGCTGTACAGAGCGATGTTATTTTCTGAAGCCAGTCCAAGACGGTTTTATTGTAACATTCGTTGCCATGATCCACCCATAATTTCCATGACTTTTTCTCTACTTTATTTAACGCGTCGACGAACGAAGCTCCTTTTTATCTTTTAACGAAATGACACAAGCGAATTAGCTAAACACATTTAAGTCACTAACTAACATTAAATTATTCCTTTATTTTATTTATGCAGTAAATAAATTATTCCCTACTTTATTTATGCATTAAATACATTTAGATTCTTAGTATAAAAAAGACCTGAAAATATATTATCTGAAGTCGACTGTGCTAAAACGCATTATCGGAAGTTCACTGTAGAACGCAAACTCATGTAAGTAAGATGAAAGTGGTAGTGGTGTAATAATTCTCACCAGGCGAGAAGCTCGTGCACTTCATGATACCTGCATTGGGTCTGTATAAAGCTATCATATGCAATATAAAACTGTTGCAGTTACACGTACAATTTCAATGGACAGGAGCTAAAACCTGGAAGCTGGAAATTAGCAGACGCAGTTCGGATAAACTAGCAGGGTTGGAACTACCGAGCGGTGTCGACTGGTGCGTCTTCCCTTGTGTTATATTGTTACAGGTTAGAACCCTCATCCCTTGATTCATGGACGGATACTCCTAATTTTCCTTGTAACGAACCCCTGTGTGTCTGCGTGGGATCTAGTCTCGGGTTCGGCCAATGTGGGTATGTGAGAAAGCTTGCCAGTAGCTTCTCGTGAGTCGGTGGTTCTTTCCGGGGTGATCCCGGGTTCTTCCACCGTTTATTTATACTGGCCACCATGTATAGACTATCTTGTACTGAAAAATGGCGTTAAACCCTACAACAGCAACAGCAGTAATTTATATGCAAGTATGCAACGCTAGCACATCGAATATACTATGATTTTATGTTGTGATCTCCTTGTATATGTCACCTGCATGGTAAATATTTCATATTTGCATTGTCTTGCATTCATACAATATTGTTCTTTTGTTTTTTGTTTTTGTTCTCCTTTATTGCAGACAGACATGACATGAAAGAGCACTGGAATAAAACGGAGCACGAGGGCATTGTATACAAGTCACTCAAGTCACTATATTTAATATACACATTAACCCTATAATATACAACTCAAAACGACTCTCGTTTTGTAGCCACTTCCTACACTGGAGAGATAAGGCCGGGTCGAGACTGCTAACGGAAGACTGTGCTAGCCAGGGAATCCTGCCATAAGGGCGGACAATTCTGGAGGTCCTAAGAAAGTCGAGACCAGGGATCCCCAGTCAATGAACCGCATAGTTAGAACTATTTTGAGAACCTGTTGAAGGGAGGAGTTGTGATAACCAGGGAATCCTGCCACAAGGGAGGACAAACCCGGGACATCCTAAGAACGTCGGGACATGGGAGCCCCGGTCACAAGTACCCTATAATTCATTACACAGTGGATGAGCCATAGGACGAAGCACCTACACAATGAAGGGGTCATTGGAGGGTGTATATATGCAGTTAATACGCCATCGATAGGTATATATTCAGTGACTACTTGTTCAGTGCGGAAGTATCAGTGAACATAAAAGTGCTCTTAAGAACTTGAAGACAAGACATTATTTATAAGAACTTTTTAACAGCAGTTATTTATTTTTATATTATTGTCCAATATGTCTTTTATTGTTCATCATAATCATCTAATTAAATAATATATTTTTTTCCGTGTTATCTCTGTTCTCCATAAGTAGCATTCCAACCATCATTCGTCCGTTCTGTGAGAATCGATGATAGATACTTGACACCTTCGTTATGAGGGCTGTAATTTCACAGTCCACTAAATCCGCTAACCAAATATCGTCAACCCGTACAAATCAACTTTCACGGTGGGAAACTTTTTCGTGCGGGTTTGTGAAGTTTTCAAGCAAGCCGGGTACTGAGAAGCATATCAATTCTTGGAGTTTCACCAACACTGGCAATCGTTCCGATTCTAGTTGCTGGGTGTCCAGGCACACCTAATCTGAACTTGTTTAGCGCCTATGATTCGTCTCACCTAGCGACAGTCGATTCGCTCTCTGAAAATGAGGATTTAACTTTTTTATTCGCTGAATATCCCCTGCCGTATCGTCTGGGTGATCCCTGTAGAAAATATTGTGTCGCTACCCAGGTCTCTCCCGCTTCAGCAGCGTTGAGAGAAATAGAAGCGGCTTCCGCGGCGATCCCTGGTAATGAGGCACAGAGTTAAGAAAATAACGTCCACAAAACCCCACACCGACCATTGAGCGATCGAGCAATTCAGGAGCAAACTGTTGATGCCGGTTATGTTCACAGTAAACTCTTTCGTACAAGCCGTTGCCCATTCTAATCTAATTCCAGATGCGAAACCAAATACAGATCCGACTTTGCGTGGTAAATTTAAAATGATCATGTAATGTATTTTCGATTAGGATGATCCTGACGTGCAACCTGGAGTAATTCAGTTAGATTTTAATATTGGACACCTTATGGTCCTTAGTGGTCACCAACCGGGAAATGTTCGCAGACATATCGGTGATGTTATAACCCCCAGGAGATAGCGTGATAGCTTGATGATGTGCCATCCGACTAATAGAGTTTCGTTTGCATAATAAAATATTTTTCACAGCTATCTTAAAAATGAATTCTAAATTTCAGCAGAAATTAATGCAGTTTCTTAAGACGATTCCCGATGAAGCTGTAACGGTGGATTGTACCGCACGGCCGAACTCTCCTAAGGAAAATCAAATAACGTGGTATCTTCCAGTGAAATGGTTTCTGATTATGGCGTGGATGAAAAGTTGATGAAATCCTTGTGTAATATCCAGTATAGCTCGCGCATGACTAATTTTTGTTTTAATCAGTGATTCAGAATTTCCACCATCTCGTTATCGATTTGCACACCAGTATTACCCTATTGTTTAGAAGCGATGAGAAGTTTTAACTGCTGCACGATTTCGACTGGATGTTGATAATAGCGGATGGTGGCACTCGTAACAGATCCACTCTTGTCACTATTGATCACCCAATCATCAGGGGTTGGAAACAGGAGGAGTAGAAGGAGAAAATATACGTTACTCATGAGAGGATAATCATGCATTCGCATTACTGACCTGCGTACGTTTGAATGAAAACTGCATGAAATCAAAGCGTCAGATTCCTGGTCTATTTGCATATTCACTAACTGTTTCAAACGTGCTAAAAAAGTGTGCTTTCTCCAAAGTTCTTGAAATTGATTATCAGACCACTGTACGTATTTTAGCATATACCATGGGTGTGAAAAGTTCTGAATATTTTGTTATAACATTTTCGTTTCAATCAAATCTGTCATTACAGTGAACATCCATGTATAGACAAAAAATATTCTGTAAAATGATTTTGCAACTGTACGTGAAACCGCACACCTGACGGTATTTCATAATGAAGACCTTCTGCTACTGAGCAAAGAACAACCCGTAAAATCCGGGCACTTTGCAGATACTCTCTGACTGATATTAGGGCCTACATGGATAATGTTTACGGATGTCATTCTCTCTCATTACCAACAATTGAGGTGGTTTCATCGTTGTTGTTCTCGAAACCATGGAAGGATACACACTTTCTGGAAATCCGTTGTCTGCGATTGGTGAGTGGTAAGTGGAAGATCTGAAGGGGCTATTGATGAAGAGTTTGGATACATCGGAAAAGATATTTCTCTTATAAAAGGCAATCATTCATCAATTGTTTGTAATATACTCGAGAATCAATTTGAAATTTTGATGCGTTCAAGATGGACCCGGCATTTGTTGATGGCTGATGAAAAACCAACTCGGTATGAACTCGCCAAAAGGTTGCTCACAAAATGAAAAACAAACTGACCAAAGATGTTTAAAAGACTATTCCAGGTGATGAAATATGGATTTGCCGTTTCTGAACCCGAATCAAGAGAAAATAACAAAGTTCGCATCGGAATATAACGAACAGAGACCACAAATTGCGCACTGAAGTCAAACTATCAAGAGAGGTTTAATACGCATTAGTTTGTGGTACAAAAGTCTCTGTTTCCCATGTACTTTCGTCTGATTGTAAATGTCGCTGGACATTTTTATGCCTGCAAAGTGCTGCCAACAGTTGCATAACACTATTGAACACACCCCTTGCATAACTGCAACCAAGGTTTTATAAACTTCTTGAAGGCACACATTACACATTTTGCGAAACGATTCATGGTGTCCTGACATAGCTCCAAGTGATTCTTTTGACTGAATAACTTTATCAAAACTTCACTAAAGGGTACACTATTGAAAGTGATTCTTTTGACTGAATAACTTTATCAAAACTTCACTAAAGGGTAAGCGATTGAAAGTGCGGTTTTCCAGTGTATGAACAATATGCCAAAACATTAGAACACAAAATGGCATTTGATAAATGGATTATCGGATGGAGAAAGTATGTGAAGATGCATGATGGATACTTTGAGGGTCTTCACTAATCAGGAACGTCCTTCTAACAAGCAATAATATTCAGAACTTTCAAAATACTGCTCGCATTTAAGGTATATGGCATAGCTACATATTTACTTACAGCACAAAATCTCTGAAGTTGGTGGTATTTCTGATGACCAGAGCTGTATTGTTTGACCAGCTTGAGGTGGTCAGCACATATATTTAAGTACTGTTGATCCACACGTGATAATCCACCTTTCTCAATGTCATCCTTTATCTGTTTAAAAAGCTTCCGACATTTTGTCTGGTCTCTGTCAGCTCGTTCTAGAACGAGAAGAACCTAATTCATTCCAAAGCGTCCTTGAGATATGACTAACGGATTCGAACACTTACAAAATTTATCTCATATTTAGAGTTTTCGTACTTTTAAGAAATGTATTATTGTTCCAAGGTTAATGTTTCGTAGTATGTTATTTCCCTTATAAAACAATTACTTCAAAATTGATATTGGAACAAAGTTGAAGGGTTTTCATTCTTTTAAACACTGTCAGGGAAAATTAACCATGCTAACACTTTTATCTAAAATCAGATATGTTATATATACGAAAATAAGAAATCGCTAATTCTTGAAACTATAATTCCGTTGAACGTATTTTATCTTTAATAATTACTATGCTTTACAAAGAAATAACTAATTTATTTTCTTTATTCCTTAGCCATATTAAATATAATGACAGGAAGAACTTCAACCAGATATTTACGATTAACGTATCAGCTGAATGAATATACATTATTTCATAAACAGATGAGAGGCAGTTTCTATTGTGATCAAGTTTAGGTTTAATGGCAAACTATAATAGGCATCAAAAGGATGTTCTGTTGTAATTTTCACACATATTCCCTCAGGAAGTTTTGGATCACCCCACTCTACCTCTTCCATATCCTTCAGATAACTATTCCAATGGCTGGAACTACTGTCACAAGAATTACCAACTTCTTTTACTTTATAAAACGAATATGACAGTATAGATGCGTGAACTCGTGAAACCATTCGTTTCGAGATACCATTTATCTCATTAAAAGTTTGGCGCTTAAGTCCAAATGCATTACCTCTAATTCCATTTCTCCTGTTTTCCTTCGCCCTTTTCATATAGCATCTGGCAAGCTGGTAACGACTGATGGTAATACTTGGATGTTCCTTATCGTGCAAGTCTTTCTGAATTTTAAGTGCACTTTTGGCGTCATCGATGGCTTCATCAAAACGTTTGAACCTGAGATAAATATCGGATCGGATCCTACGCCGGTCAGCATGTTGTTGGTCGGATATTTGCTTGTACAAAAAATCCTGATCTATGCATTTATTATACGTTTCCAACGCTTTCTCCAAAAGAAATTCCGCTTCCTCTTTACTTCGATCCCAATCCTTTAACGCTAATATGTGTTGTATACTGCCAATATTGTGCAAGTAAATTGATTTGTGCTCGTGAAAATCGCCTCCAAATTGTCTGTCTATTAATTCATATGCTCTTTGATGACATTTAAGAGCACTGGAGTAATCCTCTAATTTAAAATAGACGTTGCCTTTGGCATTAATGGTAGCGGCGTGATAAACTGTAAAGGCCTTGTCAGGTTTACATGTAATATAGAGTTATAAAGATTTTTGGAACTCTCTAAGCGACTGACTGTAATGTTTATTTTTGTTGCATAGCATTCCCTGCACATAGTGGAATTCTGCAGCTGTAAACAATCCATACACGTCAACTGTGCCTTCTTCTTTACAATAATCTTGATTATCGGTATGCAGACGCTGCAGAATGACCTTTGCCTCCTCGACCATGTCACAATTAAGACATGCCTCCGCTTGCTGAACACTCCAGAAGAAACATGCATCTTTGTTACCCAGACTTTTGCTTGTTTCTGCCAGTTTCTTAAAAACGTTCAATGTTTCCACTGGTTTATTGATGAATTTGGCAAATGTGGTCAACAATTTGCTTGTCGTTATTCCTAATGAATGTATCAACTTCAAACTGCTACTTGTAGAGAATGGTAAGGCACTGTTCCATAGAAAAATGTTCCGTAAGTGAACCTTGTCTGAAGCCACAATCTGAATGGCATGCTTTCTTTCACGTTCGAGATTTTCTTCGACTGACAACAATTTACTAAGATACAGTTCAATAAATCTAGCTTTGGCTATATTCAAGGAATTCTCCAAACATATGTTGTTTCCAAACAGAATACTGATAGAACTGAAGACAAGAGGATGAAGTGCATATGTAATTATTTCCTCACTATTGGTCAGCAAACCCTGGGTACCCGGATCACACGGTCTTCCACACTCCACCATGTGTCTGTATTTTAATTGCAGCAAGCCCATCTGAGCCTTGACTATGCTTTGCTGAGAAGTATCGTTGAACCAAATAGCTGCAGCGCTCTGAACATTAAATGGGCATGTGTTGAAGACAGATAATTGAATAAACTGCTTTTTTTTGTTTCTTGCGGCAGGTCATTGAAGGAATTTTCACTGCAGCACGGGATAATGTCTGATAGTCTTCCTTCAATAGAAGCTATTACATCTGCTACTGAGTATCGCCGTGGTTGTCGGATATACCGTGACAATATACAAATACCCAAAGGACAACCTCCACAAGCCTTGGCCACTTGATAGCTCTCCTCCACTGATAATCGTCTCTGCAAAAAAAGGTAAAGTGGTTAGAAATTTCCGCATACAACGCCACCCTTAATGCTACACTCCAAGAAATCAACCACAAATATATTATTTATTGTTTTTATGAATGAGCAGAAGTGCAATTAAGTTTTTTCTCTCTCAGCTGTTGACAGAAAAATAGAAAAGCAGTAAAAAGACAAAGATTAAATGAATTGTTGTAGCAATTAGACATTTTTTTAAGATCAATCTTGGAAGAAAATGTCGTTTGTTTATCTATTTATTTGTTCATTTATTTATTTTTTAAAATCTGTCTCTATCAAAGGTCAAATCAAAGAGACAGAAAACGCATATTCGCTTTACAGAAGGTTAGCATGAACTTCACAGAAAGTTGTCTACAGGGTCGTGCTGCCCTAAACTTAGATACAAATAGCAGCATAGTTCTAGGACTATTCATTATCATGCTCGTATAATTCTACTTACTGGTAAGGCAGACTTCATTGCCAGCTTCTGTCCATCTTCTCGAGACAATCCATTAAGCTCTATTTCTCTCCATTGGATCTTCTGGTATCTATCATTGACGTTTTGTCCACTTTCCAAGATAGTATTAAGGAACTTGTGCCTTGCTGTTATGATTACCCGTAACTTTCAAAACAATGCAGAGTGATAATGTTATAAATTTCAGATATTTTAGACATGACTTTGCAATCTAAATTTGTAGAATTGTTAATATTTTACTGTAATACACATGTTATGTCAAGATAATGTTTGTATGTCTACCTTGAAAAAGGATCAGTATCTTATACTATCATCATTACTAGTATAACGTCATTAATACGTAATGTTGTATAACGTAAACGTAAAAATGATATGCAAATACATGCTTCGAAATATAAATTCAAGGTATGAAATACATTTCTAACCGATGAGAACATTTTGCATAAATTGGTACCCATTTGCAATTCATTTACAAAAGAAAACGTTATTTTCATTTCCTGCCAAAATAAAAGCCACAAAAATCTTTTGTCATTTTCATACTTTTAAAGCTTGACAAATATGGTGACATTTAATAACCATGTGTACGTTATTATACTTATTTAGTTCCTTGTGCTGTCAAAATAAATTGTGCATTTGGGATGAGTTTGCAAACTATATTCAGTCTATGCCGCCTGTGGACACAAAAACTCGCATGGCACAATATGTATTCATAAGGTACAGATGTTAGTAGATAGAAAATGTATACCTTCTGATATATATGTATAATTTAGTTTATCTTTTACATTTTAACGTTGTAAATATTTAAAAATTCATGTATAGCTGCAAGCTTAATTAACATGTTATATTATTCTTCCATCGTTATTGTTAATTTGTACGATACATACATACATACAAACACACACACACACACACACACACACACACACACACATATATATATATATATATATATATATATATATATATATATATATATATATATATATATATATATATATATATATTCTGTGCAAATGTAAAGAACATTTGATCTTTAGACAGATAATGAACAACCTGGATTCAGATCACACTGATGTGGAGTGTAACTTATACCCAGTGTGGAACATATAGCCAGTAAACAGGACAGGCACAAATGGATATAGATATGTTGAAGTTTTCAATGGCATTTGTCACCAGCCCGGCCTTATAGTTTGTGGGGCCTAAAGCAACGCACGGGCAGCGAGGACTGGCCAGTGGAGTTGCTGTAGTAGGCCTACTTTTTTGTCAACTGGAGCACGGAGACGAAGGCAATCTCCATGCTTGCCTTGCCCTAAGGCCAGTACTGTTGGCACTGTTCCTTACAATTGTTTTCTATGTACTAGTAAACATGGTTACTACTGAGCCAAAACCATCACTTTGATCAAAACCTGGTTTATTGAAACGATGCGTTCTTACGGGCGACAAATGTGAAACTGGAAAACAAATAATAGTAATTAAATAAACATTTGTGTTTCTCAAGTACCTTTCTGGGCCTGTAGTTTTAATTTCTTTACATAAATGACAGCTGAAAGAATATAACATACAATTCGTCTGTTTGCTTTTAATATACAGGTTGACTTCCTGGTTGACTCTAAAATACTTTAAGAGGACCTTAACCCATTAGTAAACTTATCTAAAAAGCAGCTTATGCGTTGTAACAGCGGTTCGCAGATGGACATGTGTTAATTAGTCATCCTATGTACAAGAATCTACTCTACTGGATCACATGTTGACGGCTCCTACAGTTAAGTCCATTGCAGGACAGATACATATCACTACAGCTAAAATTAGGACTCTGAATCAAATTACGTCCCTCATCATGAGAGCCAGTCACCAGATATGAAAGACTTCTAAAAGAAGCTACATATTAACCTTCTTTAATGCCCATACTTACAACAACAATGATGGCACTTAGATGTGTTAACGCTATTGCTTGCAGAAGGACGTGATGGCATCAAGGCCCTAATCTGGATCTCAGTAGATGGAGAATATGTAGAACGCGTTCCATCTGTCAAGATGGTAGTTAATGCTTACGGAGTACCTTGCCCTCTTGATAACTGACGTCAGATGTGTACTTGCGATATTCGTGATCGTTTCAGTGATACATAGGACAAAGCAAGCTTTTGCTTAATTGGCTGGTCATCCCAATCCTATGGAATTTTGAAGATCTAGATATTACAATTTAATTTTATTTGATGTCATAAAATGATATGGCTTAAAGGTAAAAATTCCAACAAAATTATGTGTGACACATAATGAATTTGGTAGGTATCCACTGTAACAAGATAACCGGGTGGGATTTCCGGATTCACAACAGAACACTTTTGGCGATGATATAAATAAAATGTTTAATAATGAATGATTTGAATGAGCAATTAAGTATGAATAAGTGCATGTATCATGTGGCCCGCAAATGGTGTTATGAGAGATAACAATGGTGGTGCGGCCCGTGGGCCATCGAAAATGCCCTCATATGGCCCTCGGGGTGGTTTGAATTTGAGACCTCTTATCTAAAAAATATATCTATTTTTTCAACAAGACTGGCAATATTCAATTAATACGTCAAGTAAAAGTTCAAATTATAAAAGATTTTAAAAAACTGGATCTCTGTAACAATACCAAGCAATACTCTTACTTCAACACCTAAATCTCCTAAAATTTCGATATTTGAGTCATAGACTGCTCATTGATAAGAAGGAATGGAGGGTTTCGTGTGGAGACTGGCAAATTTCATCTTTGGAATATAAGTAAGCTAGGTAACGAATTTCACTACTTGTTCAAATGTTGATTCTTTGAAAATTAAGACATTTAACAGGACAAAAATGCACGACCAGACTGGATCTCGCGCGAGGGTGCTCTAGACGGGCACACTACCACGTGAGCTATTCGAGGTGATGCACCCAACCCTAACTGTTACACTTTCTTCCTGCCATTGTAAGGCACGCCCCTGGGTCTCAACATCCAAATTCCACTTAACTGCACCATTCCAAGCCAGTTAAAAGTGCAGATGTGTAATCCTGCTTGCAGCGAAGAACGAATAAAAGGAAAAATGCATGGCCAAACGGGGCCTCGAATCAGGGACTTCCTTCACTCCAGATGGGTGTTCTACCATTTCATCAATCTAAGCCAAGGTGTTCACTCCTACCAATTACAGAAAAAAAATTACTATTAATATTAGGCCAGTATTAGAAAACATGGGTAACTTGTAACTGGTCAGGGTAAAACCAGTCTAGTCAAGCATTCAATCTTTTCTGAAACAGTTATGACAATTTTAAGTAATATTCATCTCTGTTATCACATTATTACTATAAATAGTGCTTTATTTCCATCTGCTGTAATGTATATTTACTTTTTCCTGTTACTCATTCTGTCCCCTCTTCAAATGTTTGGCCTGTTTACTTTCGATTTGTACAGCATACCCATTATGGTGACCTTGCTTTGAATTAATATTTAATAGAGAGGAAACGTCTAAGAACCTGCTAGATTTGCGCTGTAAGGGCAACATATATCCTCCTGTACAAGACTACAGATTGAGTAAAGTGATGACCTTATATATATATATATATATATATATATATATATATATATATATATATATATATATATATATATATATTACTCTTCTATTCTAAATCTATGTTAGTAATCCCTGAACCTTCCCTTTAAAAGAATAAAACTGAGAAGACAGCATTGGGACTAATATATAGTGTATCCAAATTAACTTTATAACTCATATTTGCATATCACATTTATTAGTATAAAACGTCCAAGTACAAATCCATATTGTGTTTGCATACAAAAAATGTCAGATACATGTACACTGATGCCTTGATACAGATAACATACATTGATATGAAGTGCATCATGCTGTAACAGCAAGATTTGTCCAATGAGTGTCTATTATTAGATTAGACAATACTCATCTCTTGTATACGTGGTGTACCAACATTTTGGACTGTGAATATATGCACAGACTTAAATAGCCAAGTGAAATTGCTAAGACAGGAAGGTGTCATGTTAACCACCTCAACTCTTCATCAATCTGTATACATGTTTTTACAAGATCAAGGACTTATTCGATGCATATACATGATTTTACAAGATCAAGGACTTTCATCAATGCATATACATGGTTTTACAAGATCAAGGACTTTCATCAATGCATATACATAATACAAGATCAAGGGCTTTCATCAATGCATATACATGGTTTTACAAGATCAAGGACTTTCATCAATGCATATACATGGTTTTACAAGATCAAAGACTTTCATCAATGTATATACATGGTTTTACAAGATCATGGACTTTCATCAATGTATATACATGGTTTTACAAGATCATGGACTTTTATCAATGTGGATACATGGTTATACAAGATGAAAGACTTCTTTCATCAATGTAGATAAATGATTTTACAAGATCATGGACTCTTATCAATATAGATGCATGGTTTTACAAGAATGATTGTTAGAGATTTCATTTTATTATTTTCACGTGACTCAGACTTCTAGGTACTTAAGATCATGGACTCCAATCAATGTAGACAAAGCTTTTCACAAGATCATGGACTCTCATCAATATAGACACATGGTTTTACAAGATCACAGACTCACATCAATGTAGACACATAGTTTTAGAAGTTCTTGGACTTTCATCAATGTAGTTACATGGTTTTACAAGATCGAGGACTTTCATCAATGTATATACAGTGTGACCCCGCTATTACACGGTAGTTAGGAGCCATAGAACCCGACCGTGTTATAGACCGAACCGTGTTGTAAGCAAACAAGTCAGTTAGCTGAAGAAAATGATGTATATACCCAAAAAATTGCATGGGGGAGGTAATAAATGCAGACGGTAAAAAATGTGCTTCATCGGCACAGTTACCTTCCCCAATCGATGCATATTAAATTAGAAATACACCTGTAGTGAAAACAGAGAAGACATATATAATAGTTTACTTTATTTACAGAACCACGAATTGGTACATATACGTGAATACTATTTATATATACCTGTCTAATGTATAGTATCAATAAAGTATCAACACCGTGTACTCAACCCGCGAATCTCATCACATAAATTAAATCCACAATACAAGTGATTCCGTCGAAAATATGCACACACAGAGATTTAAAATATTCAATAATTTTGTCACAGGTTATATTGGTCTGAATTCAGTGGAAACGCACAGCACAATCACATAACGAATGACAAAGCACATTTACTTTTCAGTACGTCCCAAGTCGGTAAAAGTTAGTTTGCGTTTTTAGCCGCCGTTGGTAGCGTTCGTAAGCATAAACCTTTTCTCTGCAAAAACGAATCTTTCACAGCACAGTTAACGTGTTCCAGGTACGTTAGAAAATGCAAAAATCCATCCTATTCCATTACTTTTAAGTTTAGTACTGACTTCCTTTGAAGAAAAGTTCTTTGTTTTTATTGAAGATTGTAGTCGGCTTTCTTTGATGAAGGGTGCATGCGTTATTGAAGTCACCACTAAAGGCCAGCTTTGGAGAATCAAACAAATGCCCATTTCTTATTGTGGCGGCAACATCAAATAATTGTATTGCATGATTGAGACTGATTTTTTTTCCCCATTTGCTGAGTAAGTTTTCATAACAATCGGTGCTTCAAAGGTAATCTGTTTCCTTTGAAATTTCAGCAAACTATTTCAAAAGGAATTGGCCATTGTTTTGGTCTCTTCTAGTAACTGTTCCTCCCTGTCTTTTGAATAAACCAATAAGTAAGAAGTGGTTTTCTTTTTTTTTACATTTGTCGTAGCAGCGTGATGCTGGCTTCCACGCATGCGTCAGAAATTTAACAAAGGGTCAACGGAAGATAGAGATGCTGGTGTTCTGGTCTGATGATAGGGATTATTATAGAAAATGTGAGTGCTCTGAAGAATTTAATTCTGAGTGAAAAGAAGAGGAATTTTACTTACCATCCATATACAAATGTAAGTCTATGTAAATATATTAATTACTAGCGAGCGGCCGAAAATCCGACGAAAGATAGATTACGAAGTAATGCCTCGTCCTGTTGATCTAAAAAAAGCGGATATCTCACAACATACAGTACTGGTGCTAGATGTCAACATAAGCGGATTATGATATAACAGTGCAGTGTTTAGACGGTTTGTCAATATGGACAACAAATTTATTTAAGTAACAATAGAGAAATTTAACCGCATTTTATATGAAGTTTGCGGCTTCCTTCCATGGGGCCTTTGATTTTCTCCATTCAAAACTAACGGTTGTATATACAAGTTTAAACAGCCAACAATGTCGCCAATAAAAAAAAAGTATTGCCAGATGGTATATTTTGCCGCCAAGGAAATAAGGAAATAAAATCCAAGTTTGTGACATTAGCGAAGCCATACGCGATCCCAGAATAAACTTTCTGCACAGCATTTTTCGTACTTTTAAGTAGAAAAAACTTTTTTTTACGTGTACGAGAAAAATACATATAAAGTTTCAGGAGCCACGCTACGGTCGTCTTGTATTATTCATACGCGATCTCTTCCCCAGAATGATAATAAACTTTTTACTTTTTTTTCGTACTTTAAGATTTTTTTTCGGTGTACGAGAAAAATACATGTATATGAAATTTTGGGATCCAGACCACGACTGTGTTATATCAGAATTCGTGTTCTGACGGAGCGTGCTATAGCGTGGTCACACTGTATATGGTTTTACAAGATCATGGACTTTCATCAATGTAGACACATGGCTTTACAAAATCATGGACTCTCTTTAATGTAGATACATAGTTTTACAAGATCAAGGACTTGTATCAGTGTAGATACATGGTTTTAAAAGATCATGGACTTTAATCAATGCAGATACATGGTTTTTCAAGAATCATTGTTAGAGATTTCATTTTATTATTTTCATGTGACTCAGACTTCTAGGTACATAATGTCATGGACTCTCATCAGTATAGACCCATGGTTTTATAAGATCGTGGACTCGCATCAATGTAGACACGTTGTTTTTGAAGTTCTAGGACTCTCATCAATGTAGATACATGGTTTATAAAAGATCAAGAACTTTCATCAAAGTAGATACATTGTTTTACAAGATCATAGACTCTCATCAATGTAGACACATTGTTTTACAAAATCATGAACTCTCATCAATGTAGACACATGGTTTTACAAGATCATGAACTTTCTTCTTAATAATAATCATAGTCTTTGTTTTCTATTAGGCCTTCCAAGATGGAATAGTGCCTCCAACCTGTTTGCAAATTATAATTTATTCAGTTTTGATAAAGTAATGAGATAGTATGTATTTTCAATGATGACAAGAATATCTAATAGTAAGGATTGTATAATAAAGTCTCTGTGGAACTAGGGCATTCATCCAAATTCTCACATTATTAGTAGATGGAACAAATTACGGTTTAGGTGTGCTACTTAAGTTCATTTGTAACAATGCAGGGCACAGTCCATTGTTGTAGATGTGTCTGTATACCTATACATAAGATTAATATATTTTTTCTTATATTTCAATTTACATGCATGGACTAAAGAATTATCTTACCTTCAATGTAGACATTTTCTTTTACGAGATCATGGACTCTCATTAATGTAGACATGGTTTTACAAGATCATGGCCTCACATCAATGTAAGCACATGGTTTTAGAAGATCATAGACTCTCATCAATGTACACATGGATTTACATGATCAATGACTCTCATCAATGTAGACACATGATTTTACAACCCATCCACTCTCATCAATGCAGATAATGTAGTTTTTCAATGTCATGGACTCTCTTAAATGTAGATACATAGTTATACAAGATCAAGGACTTTTATCAAAGTAGATACATGGTTTTACAATGTCCTGGACTCTCATCAATGTAGATACATGATTTTACAAAATCATCCACCCTCATCAATGTAGATACATAGTTTTACAAGATCAAGGTCTTTTATCAATTTACATACATGGGTTTACAAGATCAAGGACTTTCATCAAAGTAGATAATTGGTGTTACAAGATCATAGAACTCAGACTCTCTTCAATGTAGATACATAGTTTTACAAGATCGTATACTCTCATCAAGGTAAACACATGGTTTTACAAATTCATGGACTCTCATCAATGTAGACACATGGTTTTACAAGATCATGGACTGTCTTCATAATAATAATCATAGTCTTTGTTTTCTATTAGGCCTTCCAAGATGGAATAGTGCCTCCAACATGTTTGTAAATTATAATTTATTCAGTTTATATAAAGTTATGAGAAAGTATGTGTTTTCAATGACGACAAGAACATAGTTTTATAAGATCAAGAACGTTTATTAATGTAGTTACATGGCTTTAGAAGATCATGGACTTTCATCAATATAGATACATGGCTTTACAAGAATGATTGTTAGAGAATTCATTTTATTATTTTCAAGTGACTCAAACTTCTAGGAACCTAGTATTCTGTATTGACTAAGGTTCAAAAATGTGTTTGATTTTGTTGCTATCTTAAGTGTGTTTATTGATATGGATATGTTCCATTACATACATATATATATATATATATATATATATATATATATATATATATATATATATATATATTGGTTGCTTCATGTATCTGTTCCAAAATTAATTTATATATGGCTGAATTATACCCCTCATGCTTTTTAAGATTCAGTTTATGCAGGAGTAGTATTTTGTGTGTTGCAACTTCATGTTGTTTACAGTATGTTAATGTCTTTAAAGAGGAAGTTATTTCCTTTAGATTTAATATTTCCAGTTTCATTTGTTTAAGCTGGTTAATGGCACATGTTCTTTCAACAGCAACGTTATACAAACATATTTTATGGAAAATTACTGACCAATTGTCATTACCTTTAGGTCGTTTAGGGTATTTATTATAGGGATAAAGGATGTAGGACACAGCTTAATGTGTAGAATACATTAATCCTTCATTGTATGGTGTAGAATAAATATTACTTCATTGTAAAGTGGTACCTTGCATCGATCTCCTAGTTTTGAAATCTCTGACAATAAATCTATCAGATATGATGTAAGCTTCTCGCCTTCTTCTATCTGCAGGTCGTCCATGTTATCGATGAGTAAAACAGATTCTGCAAAGGAAAATTATAAAATGAAATCGACCACTATTTCCACTTTAGTAATCTGTTAATATTCTATATAATTTATTATTTACAAACTGGTATGTGTTCATTCATTGCTGAAGGCATTGTACTAGTCATTACATATTTCACTCTGCATCATTAATTTTGTTAATGACAGATAAGTTAATTAGTTCCCTGATCTTACAAATATTTCAACAGTATTTGCATCTGAAATATTCGTATTTTAACAGCATGCAAACAGGAAAAGATCTTGTCTGTCAGAAACAAAACTGATCTTATCATAACTGATGAAAATACAATGCAAGTGCCAGATCACTCAGTTTTGGTGTTTTTAACAGACCGCTTACTTTCAAAATCTACAACAACACCGACAAAATGGATAAAGCTAAGATGTATGCACAACAAGAATTTAATAAAAGTACACAGGGTGATGTGTATGGGTCTAAGTTCAAAACAACAGATCAGGCAAATAAACAGAGAAAATCTTCAGTAATAAAGTTTATAACCTATCGAATTTACATATTATACTCACATAGCGTACCATTGCTAGATATTATGCTGATAGCATACCATTGCTAGATATTATACTTACATAGCACACCATTGCTACAGATTATACTAACACAGCATACCATTGCTACATATTAAGACATAGGATACAATTGCTACATATTAAGACATAGGATACCTGTGCTACATATTATTCTGACATATAATACCATTGCTACATGTTATGCTGACATAGCATGCCATTGCTACATATTATACTAACACAACATACCATTGCTAAATATTATACTCACATAGCATGCCATTGCTAGATATTATACTGACATTATACTGACATAGAACAACATTGCTACATATTATACTCACATAGTGTACCATTGCTAGATATTATGCTGATAGCATACCATTGTTACATATAATACTCACATAGCATGTCATTGCTACATATTATACTGACATAGCATACTATTGTTACATATTTTATACTGACATATCATGTCATCGCTACATATTATGCCGATAGATCATACCATTGATACATATTATACTGACATAGAATACCATTGCTACATATTATACTGACATAGCATGTCCTTAATACATATTATACTATCACAGCATACCATTGCTACATATTATGATATAGCATACTATTGCTACATATTATGACATAGCATGCCATTGATACATATTATACTGACATAGCATGCCATTGCTACATACTATACGGACATAGGATGCCATTGCTACATATTATACTGACAGCATGCCATTGTTACATATAATACTCACATAGCATGTCATTGCTACATATTATACGGACATAGCATGCCACTGATACATATTATACTGACATATCATACCATTGCTACATATTATACTGACATAGCATGCCATTGCTACATATTATACTGACAAAGCATGCCATTGATACATTTTATACTGACATATCATACCATTGCTACATATTATACTGACATAGCATGCCATTGCTACATATTATACTGACATATCATACCATTGCTACATATTATACTGACATAGCATATCATTGCTACATATTATACTGACATAGCATACCATTGCTAAAGTTTTGGAGACTCTGAAGGACCTGCATCTTCAAAATAAATGCTTTCGAGGATCTCGCTGACGACTCCTCTTCATTCGGTCTTTGTCCAGATTCTCCTCACAACATATTCTGTGTTATGAGGATTTCGTGGCTGAGATCAACTAGGCTGTCCTTTCCCCTGAAGTGAATAAACTGCATCAGATTCATGGAATCATTCGTATTAAATTTCATAATGAGATACAAGTTCCATATTTCAATTGTAACCTCTCCCTCTCAATAAATGTTTGTTAAATCATCTTTCTGTTGAGTTTTACTTTTAAATTTCTTTCTTTTATTTCTTTTTTCTTTTCTTTTCTTTATACACCACTAGATTTTAATATGGACTATCTTACGACAGGGACATTCGTTCGGTTTTGGCCTGAATTCACTACTAGTGAACCATGGCACCACGGAAACTCACTAACACTTCACTCCGTGACGTTTGCTCCTAATAATTGGCTAATTATTTCGAGCTAGGAATATTTCCATTGCGCCGAATTACAATAATCACACAAGTAATTACACAAATCTAAGAATTCCTTAAAACGAGGGGCTAGAACCAAATGCGCTTACTCCATATTTATTACAATATATATATATATATATATATATATATATATATATATATGTGTGTGTGTGTGTGTATGTGTGTGTGTGTGTGTTTGTGTGTCTGTCTGTCTGTCTGTCTGTCTGTGTGTATGTGTGCTTTTTGTGAGTGTCTTGTTTATGTTTCGATTTAAGCCTTATCTAAAGAAGGACATAACAGCAAGATTTTCTTACACAAATGTGTTTTCTTAAAGAGATCAACAGTTGCATATGCGGAGGTTTGCTAAACCTTTTTTCTCTAAAAGTATTGCAAAGATACAGAACTTCCTATTCAAAACAATATATTATATTGAACCCCATACCAAATTATGAATTCCATGCAAAACTGTAGATAAATTCCAGGTATCCATCCCAAAATATCTTATAAATGAAGAAAATAACTAGAAAAGAAAAAATATCAAAGAATGGAATGGATGAAAGAAAATGTTTTAGAGAATATTGGCTAACATACTTCATGTCGACACTGATGAATCTATAGTTAGAGTTGTTTTTCAGACGATGACAGACTTCCTGTGCAAATATGGTCTTCCCCATCCTACCCATTCCGCACAACCATATACCTACAGCAAGATGAAAACACGTGCGCATTAAGTAATTTATTATTGACAAAACGTATCAAAATACTAGCCACTATATTATGCCTTTTAAAAGGAAAGTAGTATGTGACATAAAATCAAAATAAATATGCTAACACCTCTTACTTGAACAGATATCTGAAAAATAATTGTGTTGATATCTGCCTTGACCAGTACCAGAAGACAATTTTCAGGAAATGATTCATTTGTAGAAATGTACCTTTATATTTGCATACTAAGTTTATTAAACTTAATAATGAAATACATATTCCATGGACTTACCGATTGCTAATTATACATAATGTTCAATATTTTGGCCCTAACAGTAGTATACGAAATGCTAGTCGACATTTATGGCGGTGGGAACGCAGCTACCGGACAGGGAGACGCCAATGTGGATTTAACCAGGTTTGTCAACCGTGTCGAGGAACCTAACCGAAATCACCGAGAAAAATACTTGGTTGGAAGTGCGTGCGCATCTTGCACCCTGCATAGACGAATCTGGGCACTGGGCAAGACCAGCCTGTCGAGCAAATCACACTCTGCGGTGATGTTATTATTAGAAGAACTGTGACAGACCATCAAAGCTACTGACACGAAAATAAAATCGAAGCAGAACAACAAATGCAAGATGAAATCGCCAGGAAAACCGTTAAACTCGCGAAAAATCAAGCATGTCGTATATACGATTTGTGGACTCGCCGCCACGACTACAGTTGGCCATTACATTTGGCCTTGATGTTGATGTAATTGCAACTACGGCAACTATCATAAGTGCACCAGGCTTATTTTGTTGTCCGAGCTATGTCGATAACAACTGATGTGGCTGGCGGCGCTAGAAAAACATTACGGCCGAACAAACAGATATGTGTCTGTTCAAAATTCTCTCTGCCGAACAAAGCAGTTTCAGTACGCTAAGCTGTAAACAGTGGCCATCGAAGATAAAGCGATTAGTTAAGACGCTGCTGACCGCGTGTGTGATTTGGATTTTTAACGAAGCTTCAACAATTTTTCAGTCATATCACTGCGATGTCTGCAGTGTGACAGTTTATAGTGATGTCTAGCACTGGAGCATCATGCTGCAGACATGTAGCATGATGTCTCACCCAGTCACCTTATCCTAACACCAGGCCAACCAGTCCTAACACTAACCTCTTAATGCTAAGCGCCAAGCGAGACAGCTGTTGGTACCATTTTTGTAAATCTTTGGTATGACTCGGCCGGGGATCGAACCCACGACCTCCCGCATCCGAGGCGGAACCTCTAACCACTAGGCCACCGGAGCGGTCTGCTGCTGACCGAACTGGAAAAATTCCTACGACTGCGCGTACAGATACGCTTGCGCCCTTGAGAAAGAAGCACAAGAGATAATTGATTTGCATGCGGAAAAAATCGAGTAAATGCTATCCGCGTGTGACCACTTTTGGCCGCGACGTCCTGTAGTTCCTGTGAGAGACTATCATGGAGGTTTTCTCGCGGGAAGACACCATGGTTTACCGACCACCAAAAGCGCGTGCCCACGGGGATTCACACGCGCAGCATCCACGTCTACAGCAAGGCGGAATATAAATGGGTGAACCATGCTTAGCAAGAACATCTCAAACTGGGAAGCATACCAATATGTAAATAGTAAATAAAGTTGTAATAAATTAATGCAAAGTCAAATTGCTTGAAGATATTTCTCGAGTAAATACGTACATTTGGAATAATATTTATGACTGCTATTATGTAAATAAATTATATCCGTAACTGACATCTGTTTAAGATATACATAAAAAATGCCGGCAAATTGTCATTACCTTTGTATTTATTTTCGACAAAGCTTTCCATTATGTCCTGAATTTGTTCCCTGCGACCAATCAAATCCATGCAATTTTCCATAAGCTGATTTTCATACTCGTCGATAATTTCAAGTTCCTTCCGTCGGAAACCACATGGAATTCTATGGTTTGGAACACGTTACGCAGGATCTCAAAACATTCTTTCTGGGTGTAGTTGTTCTCTAAACTTTCCAGTAACTTACTTGGACTGTCGAGAACAACACTCATTGGGTGAAATTTGTCTTTCATCAGTGTTATAGCCTGTGAAAAGAGATATTTTATCTTTCATCACTTTTATAGCCTGTTTAAGAATGTATTTCCAATTTCATATTTTCTTCATTTATACTTATTTACACTACAATACGATCTTTTTGAAACATTTCATTTTGATAAGGAGGAAACTACGAATGTAATCACAAACTGGTGTATATTTATTATTATTCTACGTTCATTTTTTTCTCCGTTTACTTACATTGTCAGAATTGTGCAGTATTGTACAGCTTCATACTAACCGACAAGTTTGTCTTAAAATAGTGTCCTGATTTGGAACTACTTTGCAAACAAACAATGTACGCTCTGGTAGCAGACGCTTTAGCTTTTCGTTTATCAGATTTGTTTGTGGAGGAGCTAAAAAAAACTGTTTCAATTATTTGAAAGTAGAATGACAGAGTTAACGATGTGAAAGAGTTCACTGAGTCACAAAAGAAAATTTCAAGCAAGCTAACGAATGAACCTAAAATTCGCAACAAACGTAAGAAATGCAGTATTGAAAAAAACATTCTGATCATTTAAACAGTTATTTAGGAGAAATATTCGGAACTTTTCATAAATAGAATGGTTCCGATTATTACCAGTGCTCTCTAAGGTCTATAAAAATAGCATACAAAAGCATAACGAGGCCAAGGCTATCGCATATCTAGCAGAGACGTACGGCCACAAAGATAATAAGCTGGTGATATGAATGGCAATAGAATATACGTATAATGTTTGTATTTTAAATTTCCTCAAAATGTACGTTCTTAATTATGCAAATCGAAGCTACATTGTCAATGTCATGGGTTCCAAATCTTGGTAGGCCTACACACCGCAAAAGTGTAATGTAATTTCGACTACATTTCCAACAGAAATCACATTCTCCTTACTGCACTCCAAAGTCAATGAATTTGATATTCCATAGCTTCTTTTGATAATTTTAATTATAAAAATAAATATTATGATTCTAAACAATGATGGAACTGACATGAGGTTGATTCAATGCCAGTCCACGAATCAAATCACACGTGCATCGTGCGGAATTGAATCAGTTAATAAATCCAGTCCATCACAAGCAGAACGCAGAATTGATTTGGATCAACAGAAAAACAAAATTCATCCCTTCCAGACCAACTGTAAAAGGTGTTTCAATGCGCATTCATTAAAAAAAATATGATTCTAAATTATGATTCAGTTTCTTTGTTTCTTGTAGTATTTTCGTTTATTATTAAGTATTAGGTAGGAAAACGAAATGAGTAAGGTTGCTGCATTTGTATGGCAAAATATGAACTCGTTTTATCGGACTAATACTTCACTCCCAAGGTCGTTCAGTATTACACAAAAAAAGCTTGTTCATATTTTCCCATACAAATGCAGTAACCTATGATTACTCTGCGACCCTTTGTATATTTAATGTTTGTATTAATATGATATTGAACTGAACAGATTTGTTTTTTGTTAGAAAGTAGCATAAGGAAGAGCAATTGACTTTTCACACGAATACCAATACCAAGACACAGGAGACTAGCGTCTATCGCTAGCAACGCTTCTTTTCGTCAAGTCATATTCGAATCCAGATTTTTATATCAAACAACATGAACACAGATTTTTGGACGTATATTCATTACTGCTTCACTACATGTCTATATAATGACTTTTTGCTCCATCAATTACATGCATAGGCTAACTAGAATATAATGTATGATGGGAAAGCTAATAAATATTTGGCTGTCTATCATAATGTATACTGGAAAGCTAATTCGGCTGTTTATCAAGCTGTAGTATTTAGCTTCTCCAATTTATGCTAGAATAATGAATACAGACTCACTTCTGATTGTTTATGACGGCAGAAAAAGATAATCGTCAGTGTTACCATACCTCTTGAGTGTGGTAGTCATCAAGTTCATCTTCTAGCTTGTCCTTTAGCTTATCCCAGGCACTTCTGTAGTCAAAGGTTGTCTGCCTCCCTGCCTCCATCTCCGCGGATCTACTCCAGGTCTTTAAACATGGAATGTATCATCGATTCAATATAAAGCTTGCTTCGTAGTAAGTGTGTGTTCGGTCCTATTTCCTGATGTTAATTGTGACATCCAGCGCTTAGTATTACGATTCTTCCAACATGAAAATAATACGAAACTGCAAGTATGAAGTGTGTAAATTTTAGATTTTAATAAGAAAGTAAAGCTCTTTAATGGAAAAATACAAATTCTCACCAGCCACTCCTTAGCAAGACATAAGTTAAGCTTTTCCCTCAGCGTTGTTGTTTTGTGATGTTGTTGCTGCTGTCTTTGGAACGGTAAGCGTCAACAAGTTTTTGTTCCACCTCACCAGTAGACTTGCAGTCAGATTTAGAAGTTTTTATATACGTTCATTACCTAACACATTCATTACGCTATCCATATCAACTTTACCTACGCTGATCATTAGTGAAATATTTTTAAGAGTAAATTACCCATACCAAAGGAGGTGACTATGACGAGAGTAAATTACCATACCAAAGGTAGGTGACTATGACGAGAGTAAATTACCCATACCAAAGGTAGGTGACTATGACGAGAGTAAATTACCCATACCAAAGGTAGGTGACTATGACGAGAGTAAATTACCATACCAAAGGAGGTGACTATGACGAGAATAAATTACCATACCAAAGGTAGGTGACTATGACCAGAGTAAATTACCCATACCAAAGGTAGGTGACTATGACGTTTTTAAAACAAGTGACAGTTGCATTTTCAGAGGTTTCCTCTTTACACATTTATATTTTGAATCTCATTTCACTCGTATTCATCAAACCTGATATGCGGATACAATTCTAGCCAAGCAACTCACACCTGTCTTAGTTATTGTAAGCTATATTGCACACATGAACAACTTTTGTATTTGCATATGTCCTCTTTGCCAGTACAATCATATTTCGAACCCTACTGCATCAAGACTTACTCAATTTATTATTGGTTGCATCGCATTTAAGTATAACTAGACCATGACAAATGTCAACATGTATATTCTGTCCATGATTATCTTTGTCACCAAGATGCATTAGAAACTATGTGTCTATCAAACTTTGAATTAATGCTTAAATTTGTATCACAACGGTACATTCATTCTTTACTGTAACATACTTTCTCAGGTAGAGTGATATGTTGCAAACAAAATACATTTTCATAATACCCTTAACGATGTTTCTCCAACTATCATCATACGTTCTGCGTAAATGCATATTCTACTACAATTTCCCTTGTCCTAGGTTATACTTTTGGTTGACATCATCCATGAGCTGTTTTATAATGTTTTCAAACTCTGTCATCCCAACACTAGTGAAACACTTTATGTTGGTTGCTCGATAAATTACACATTGCAGTATTATAATTCATGCGTTTGATGTGGGTGCATCAACATAGTACAGGTGCCACGGGTGGCTGTGTGGTCTAAGGCGCTAACCTGTATAGATCCCAGACATCTCATCTCTGTCCTCGTGGATTCGAGTCTCGGACCAGACAACATTGGTATGTATTAAGCTTGCCAGCAGATTCCCGTGGGTATGTAGTTCTTCCAGAGGCATCTCCACGTATAATGCTTGCCTTCTATAGTAGAGCTGTGTACCGGCCAAATATTTTGTACCGTGGTATTTCTGAAATTACCGCGATACATACCACGGTATACCGCAATTATATTAAAGACCAACCATTTCAGTGTTCTTGGGCAGGAGCCTGACACTTTTTTCTTTCCGTCTGTCAATAGCTGGAAAGATATTTTCCTCTGTTTTATTGCTAAACAACTCCATATTATATCTATGATATTATTTGGAAAAGAATATTAATCATCTTGATAAACAGAAAATATTTCAGCTCAAAAGAAAATGACGGTCTCACTGCCCACCCCGAAATCAAATGGCCAACACCTTGAAATATATGAATTGCTATGTGTCCGTTAACTGTTGTATAAGTTGAAATCTAAACGCTGCAACTAAAGTGAGATGATTAAACTTTCACTATATCTTATACGCATGATTCTATAGCCTACTGATAAAAATCAAAGTGTTGATACTGAAGCCTACAATTTACTAGCTACACTATTGCTATAATTGGGAGAAAGCAGTAAATATAAAACACATTTACTCAAATACAAAACACTCAATAAAAAAGAATCTGTTTATTGAACTTTAAAAAAAATTTTGTAAAGTTTCGAAACGAAACAAGAGCGCTCCTGGAAAATCGTACTTAACACATTCACATGCGCTGACTTGGAACAAAAATGTATGTGGTTTTGTATGCATTACTTATTCCAATTTAGTCACAACATTCTGTTCAAATTTTGTTAAGTATACATTAAACAAATATGTATTAGGCATTTAGCGTGTTATGAAAGATATTGTGGAACTTCTTAAAAATCCGAATGTGACGTACGTAACCGGGGTGAGGCCTAAATATATACTTTGCAGCTGTGTCATTGGTCTTTAAGTATTGTTGTGATTATGGTTTACTCTTTAGCTTTGAATGTTTCAAAATGTTGCATGGGATATATGAATTGATTCAAACTGCATTCACAGGCAAGTAGATTTTTCCTTACTTTTCAAATAGAACTTAAGTTTTGGACCAGTAAGCGACCCGTTCTTTGTGCACCATACTTACTAGTGATGCCACGGTATTCCGGTATACAGGTATATTGCGGACTATTGTTCTGGCAATACATACCACATTAGGATTTTCTGTGGTGCAGTTTGTTTCACGGTCTTGCTTTCATCTTATAAATCTGTGTATTCTTCCCAATTTGTCCAATTTAATTTAAGAATCTTATACACGCTTACCACAAGATTGCAAGAGCATGTAAAAAGCGATGCACAGTACCATAATTCGGTATTCGGGCAAAAGTTTATTAGCTGGGGGGGGGGGAGGTCAAGACCTGGGGATAATTTTTCCAGTTCAAGCTAAAAATAATAATTTATAAACTTTATTTTGTCTCTTATATTTATTTTCTGATCCTAATGATACTAAATGAACAGTATTAATTCCAGACTTTACAGAGTGAAGCATGAGGCTGACTTGCTCAGGAATGAATCCCTAATGATGTTGGATGAGGATACTTGATAAGGTGGAGAGCTCAACAATATTATTTTCCACTCATTGCACAAGGAGCCAGGAAAAGGCTACTTGCAACTTCTGTGCCCTCGGATAGAGTCTTTATTACAGCAGGGGACATTGTTACCGCACAGAGGGCTGATTTGAGTTCAAAAGTTGTCGATATGTTAGTTTTCCCCAAGAAAAAATATGCAGTGACCTTTTTAAGGTCTTGCTAAAAAATTAGAAAAGATAGTTCAAATGTACTGAGACATTTAAAGCAATGTTCCCGTTAAATTAAAACACAGACAGACTAGAAATGACAGTGAGATTTTTTTTGCTGATAAATTTACTGAGTTCAGGTGTTTGTGGACTTGTTTCATTTTTATGTTAATTTTATATGTTCATTTAACTACGATTTGAAGTCTTACAAGGTAACATCACTTACAGATGTTGTATCGTTCAAGTAGTAAATGCTACGGTGAGTATTTATTTTGTTTTCATTAAGTGTTACTGTATTGCAATATGGGTTTTCTTATATCGCAATACAGTTTGGGGCGTATCGTTACACCCGTACCACTTAATGAATACACGCATTCTACTTCAACGCAAATTTCAGGGCAAAATTCACAGAATAACAGTACATTCAATTTTATACAAAAATCACGTAGTTTTACAGTACTTTCAAACACTCTGTTTTATGTTTTCATTACAAGAAATTACTGATGCATTGAATTAATAATTTAAGCATATATTTTTAACGAAACGAAGGTTCCGTCTCTTTGGTAGATGTGGACTAGATTTTTAATACTTTTAAGAAAACAATTCTAAAAAAATTTGTTATGCTTTCATCGCTTTATTTTTTATATATAAATATTAGCAAGAATTCAAAATGTAAACAAACATACAATTCACAGCGTGAGTCCCATAATGTAAAAGTCTGAACTACAATATTGTAACAAGATAATGCTTCTAAATTTGCGTCACAATCAGAACAACTGCTGCTTTCTGTGACATGTCTACTTATGTTGCAGATGTTTGTCAATTTTATCCTCAGATTTACTAAACAAATTTGATCCCTCGATAATTTTAATAGACACATTGTATGTCCCTATACTTAAACTTGCTCCTTAAAAAATATAATTCCGTACACCATATTTTTGAAACTCTGAAGCTGTAATGGATTTTTTGCTCAGTTCGATGTTTTAGATTATTTACATTGCGGAATGATTCATGGGAATGAGGCAAAGTTTATACCAAACGTGGGTTTTTTCTAACTATGCCTTGAATACTGACATGGTTCCCAAAGTCTTTATTAAAAATTTCAAAACAAGATTTCAGTGGAGAAGTCCTCTCTCTCTCTCTCTCTCTCTCTCTTGTATGATATCACTTTGCACACAGCTTTATCTAAGAAGTCTGTCGAACACTCTTATTCTAGTAATTTCTTGGCCTAGAGTGCATAAATTGCTCCTCGCTGCATACGGTACTATCCTATCAGTCAAGCGGCAAAAACCGGCCATTTTCACCAAAAATGACTGCATTTCATAAAATCTCTGACGTGTGTTGGCATTTTGTTAAAATATAATTTAAATTGTAAAGCGATAAATCATTCCGGATATTTTATAAGTGGACTATTATTTAATATTTCAAGTAGTATATGTAGTTCCAGGCTGGGTGTGTGCTACGGGAATTTTAGGTGTGAGATATGGAATCACATATTAAACATATCGAACGCTAGATCAGCCATCTAAGATTAAATGAATATTTAATGATAATATATTTGTAATATTCAACATTAAATTTTGACAGATGCACATATTTTGTAAAAAGAAAATTAATTTACTTGACTTTTTTGTCACGAATAATGAAAATCGATATCAATATCGTTTAATTCATAAAAAGATTCCTCTAGAATTTCCGTAATTCCATACTGACGGAAACTACCGACGTACCAGTACAGCGGAAAAAGTCCTATGATACGTACCACTGGAAAAAATAACGCAGTAAACCAGCATACTGGTAAGACCGCGCGCCTCAAATGTATAGCTTTTCAAGGGGAGGGGGTATGAGGGGGATATGGATGATATGAAGGGGGTATGACTTTACGTTCATTCATAACATAAGGTTAACCTCAACAGCCATGTTGTCGTTAATATGTTTTTGTGCTTTGACCCAAAAAACTGATTCACTTTATTTTCTTTTTATGCGTGTTGGTAACGTTAGTTACAAACCAACGAAGCTCAATAATGTTTAGAATTCATCTGAATCAATTATACTAACGCTTGGGATGGTTATTTAAACCAAACCATATTTCTGGTTTCAGTTCATATAGATATGAGCTTGCAAGCGAGACTCCAGATTAAGTAAGTAGTTATATCCAGTTGTAAACCTTCATAGAAATTAAAAGATTTATTGGAACTGTGTATAAGTATTACGGGTATTTATTTCGAGTTGTGTACATTTTCATCACAGCTGTGTCATTTCAAATAATCTAGCCTACAAAACTAGCTGCCACAGCTGAATCACAGAAACCCAGGTTATTTTTTTCGAAAATCTGGCGATAATAATAGGCCTGCCCTGTATTCGTATTTTCCATACCCACTCAGAGCTCAAAATTGTGAGAAGGCAGAGAAAATGGTCATGTTTACAATACCTTCAGTGTCCAGTGGTTGGCTCTGCATTATGTAATTAACCAGAGGTTTAAATTTCTTTTATACCTAATCAAGTAAATTTTTGTCGTGGAATAATATCCATTACCGATCTTGTGCGTCAATTGTGAAAGCTATAAAAGCATACATCATGATAATGATGATGAAGATGATGACGACGATCATGATGATGATGAGGGCCTTTAGTTATAATTAATAATAATAATAATAATAATAATAATAATAATAATACAATTATTATATTATTGCAACTACTGCTACTGCTACTACTACTAGAGTAAAATGTGACCGGAAATTTATTGATAATTATGTAATAAGTTTTAAAATCGATATGATCAAAATCTTTGAATAATAAACATTAAGAAAGAGTACAAATAAAAGCTACGTGTCCTGCATGTATAAATGCCATACCAGTTTTACTTAATGCATACTGTAGTGCCGAAGAAAAAACAGCCACCACAATCACCAACAAATCTACACATCTGTTTCAAGACTCTTTTTCAACTGTTCTTTTATATTGATGCCCTGTGCTTTCATTATTTCCTCGACAGTTTACATAATTTCGCTCGCCGAAGAGAACCTAAGCACCTGTTTGGTTTTTCTCCTTCTTCAACCACTTGTTCCTTATCTCCTTAAATACGTCATTTTAATTTTCTTTTCTAGTATTTTCCAACTCTTGTAGTTCGTCTGTAAGTGATTCATAGTTATTCTCGTAGTGTCCCTCCAAAGGATAAATTTAAATGAGGACATATTTAGGCTTCTTCCTTTTTTATGAATAACACAAAAGGATGTACTCTTACTTCGTACTTCCATCAGAAGTGTATCCAAAACAAGGTTGCCATAATAGTAAGGTTCATTGCAGCATCTGATTAATATTATACGTCATAGTTATATCCCTTTTGACAACGTGTTCTGAATTACCACGCATATTTCGTATTCATAGGGCATTATATATCCTCTAAGGTTCTATGCAAAATATATTTTCGAGCAAGTCCTAAATTCTCTTTTTAGAATCAACAAACATTATCTTTGCTCAGATATGTTGGGCCGACCTTAAGCACAATCAACTAAGGCCGTATCGTGGTCTCAATCGCCCGGATGAAGATGAAAATCCTTGATTGAGATTCTCCAGTGGCAAAATAATAATGACACAACACTATAATTACACATACTGCCTTTACCAATTCGACTCATTATATTTGTTATATCACCTATGGACCATGGAAAAGCATTTAAGAAGCATCCAAATGAAAACATGAAAATCAAGACCTTCATAACTGTTATTTTAAGTACACAATACGTACAAGGATGATACACAACTGGTCAACTAAATCTGAAATAATCCTAAATGTTATATCAAGTCCAAATGTATAGAGTAATCCAAATGAGTTCCAGTGGTATTTCGAATAATGTTCACAATTGTACTGATGTATAAATAGTAATTAATGAATCACACTGATATAATCCTAAAGTTTCTTTCAATGAATTCACAGGAATTCCGTAAAAGCTATTATAGCAAACAGTCTTAACAGTTCGAGCACCTAATAATTACAATGAATTTTTGAATTAAATAATTCAATCCTCTCAAATAAATACAATTAAGATACCTTCCAAGACTGATATTAATACTACGAATGTCCATTTCTCCACTAAGCATGTCATATGCAAGTTAAGACGTAATTCAGCAAGCGTCTCAATTGATTCTAGAAAGATTTGAACTGGTAAACAGGGTCAGGTCATTTACACTATCAAATTACGAATCATGTCATCGTGGTCTTTTAAAATCTTGTGTCGGGAATTATATCACGTGATGTTTACCTGGATTTATAGTATAACTCAGCCTTGAAAATTTACGAATGAATTTACGCACTATATGAGAATGACTCATCTTTAAAGTCACAACTAAAGATCATTGAGAAAACTAGCATTTAAAATTATATCAACTGAGTCACTCTTAGAAAATATGGTAATGAAAATAATACAAATGTATATATATATATATATATATATATATATATATATATATATATATATATATCTGTGTGTGTGTGTGTGTGTGTGTGTGTGTTTAAATGACATAAAAGAGTTCAAAACTATATTCAAACAGTCTTTAATCAAAACAATAAGCTTGCACTGAGCACATACAATATATGAATGTTTTACAGTCATGTAGATTTGTAAAACAATAACTCATTTTCAAATGCGTATGTGTATTTATATAATATTATAAGAAATTTCAATAAATCAAGCCACCAAAAGCCAAGTCATTAGAAATCAAGTGCATGAATCTTATGTAAATGAAATACAGATTGTAATATATTATGTACATTATGTAGAGCAATTATCTTCTCCGTCAACTAAAAGCATTGCACTGAAAGATGGATTCAACCAGAGTTATAAAACAAAAATTACAAAAACGAATCGAGATCACAAAGGAATGTTGCAAATTACTTTGCTTTCGTTAATTATTTAAGCATTTATATCCGAATGATAGGAAAACTAAAGTAAACACTTTATGTTGAGTCCTCGGTATTTCTTTCACTAAATAAATGTGTACCTACCTATTAGTTTCTAACCGACGGGCATTATAAATGTAGAAAAAGCATCAAGTACTATAATCTCAATATAAACAACATTTCTATGTAATATATAAATTTACAGAAGGAAAACAAGCAAAGCAATCCAAGTCAATTACAGACCGTACATAAAATGTACATAACATAAAATCACGACAGGAAATAAAAACAAGAAATAAATATGCATATTTTAAAAGTTACAAATATGAATGACGTCACATTACTGACTGTACCTACAAAGTACATGTTGTAGAATCAGGACAGAAAATAAAAACAAGCCAAACATTTTTACATTTTAAAATTTGCAAAGTATGAATGACATCAAATAAATATTCATGATTTATAAAGATACTAACGGGGATAAATTTTGTTTGTACTTGACTAATTTGTTAGTGTGCCTATTGCTGCACTATTTTTTAATACTTTTATTTCTGAACTAAACTATTCGCTCCCTTTCTCGGCAAGGCCTTGTCGTATTGACCTTATTTTTTTGAATCTGTTCCTTAGGTACATCCAAATCATCTTAGTGTGCCATTATGTTAACCTTGAAAAGTCCAGGAACTTTCGTGTTCATTCCATGTACGGAATACATTGGCCTTTCAGAAACCGCTTGTATCGTAAAATTAGGTACAACGTTTCATATCAGTATAAAACTTATTTGCTTCAAGACTTATACATTTTTAATAATTTGTATCAGTTATAAGTAATTTCATTTCATCTTCAGAATTATTTTGTAACTTGTAGTAAAATGTATACATTAACCATTTTGATCTTGCAAGCACTGTTAATTTTCCATAGATTGGCTTATGGACTTTAATCGATATGTTTTTCACGCTTACCAAAACAATATTATCTCTAAAAATGGTATTGCCAACAAAGGATAGCTATTTATGAAGTTGTCCGAATTTCTTTCCTTTCATATATTTTTTACAATTGACCATTGCCCAAATGTTTCAGCTGCTTCTATACACTGCGTTAGTCAACAGTGTGAATAGGTTCTTGTTTAAATCGCTAGATACTATGTAACAAGCATGTGTCATTTCACCATTGGTTGTTGTTCAGACGAGACAACTCAATGCACTTTTCTTAATTTTAAACCTCATTGAAACTTACATTTTCTGTAATGAATGATGTCTTTGCTCGCAAGGTACATAGTACCTTCAGTAGACAAAGATCGATTGCATTTCCATCTTCTGGAGATCTGGCCATTGTGCTCGTTATAATTTGGAACAAGTTTCTCGGGTGCCGGAGGATAGTCCTTTTATTTCTTCATTTTCTCTTTTTTTATCGGCATATTCTCATGTCTCGTTTGTTCATGTAGGTTTCTCATGGAGGCTGCTAATATTGTGATAAGTGTTCATAGAGGTTGCGTATTCTGATACATGTTCATAAAGGTTGCCATTATTATGATACATGTTCATGGAGGTTTCTCAGTTTGTGATACGTGTTCACGAAGGTTGTTAATATTGTGATACATGTTAAAAAGGGGTTTCTCGTATTGTTATACATATAAATGATTTAATGTTATAGCAATAATATACAATACAATTAGTTCTTTTTTACTGCCTTTGTTTATACATATGTTGTGCTTTGATTTTGCACAGATATAAGTTTTCTTATAAATCACTCATCGTATTTGCTCCTGTTTATTAGGTAGATGTCCTAATCCGTTAAAAGTGCTAGTTAATCAATATCGAAATCGGTGCCCCAAATGGCCGAGTGGTCTGAAGCGCTCTCCGTTACGGATCACTGCCATCTCACCTCTGTCTTCGTTGGTTCGAGTCTAGGATTCAGCCGATGTGGGTATGTGAGAAAGCTTGCCAGTAGCTTCTCGTGGGTCGGTGGTTCTTTCGGGTGTTTTCCCGGGTTCTTCCTCCACCAGTAATACTGGCCGCCATGTATAGCCTATCGTGTGCTGAAAAAACGGCGTTGAACCCTACAACAACATCAATATTTAAATCAGGTTCATATTAATAATGGAATGATCTAATTTTGTAGTGTTCCGTAAGGATATTACGAAACTCACCAAACATATCTCAGAGTATATGTTCACAGTTCCTGACATAATAGTCGTACAGATGACCTACTAGGTTTAGGTTATGGTTCAGGACATCATTAACGAAGTCCTTTTATCGAAGAAAACTGTTATACCTCCTACGACGAATTACTAAAAGTGCAGGACTACCAACACTCCATTTAAGTCGACTTCGAACCCTATCCTTAGAAATTTCTAAAATTGTATAATGATATAGCACCAAGATATCCCTTAAAATTTTGTTCAAATGAAGACATCTAGTTATGACTTCGAGTATCGCAATATATTAAATGTAACTTGGGTACCATACTATATTAGATATAACTTGGGTACCATACTATATTAGATGTAACTTGGGTACCATACTATATTGGATGCATTATGGATATCATAATATCTTGATGTGCCATGGGTGCCATCATATATTGAATAATAATAATAATAATAATAATAATAACAAAAACAATAATAATACTGAGGACTTTGTATAGCGCCTAATCTTTAGAAGCTCTAAGCGCTTTACAACATTAGACAATACATGAAACATAAAAAACATATATAATGATATGACTAAAAAAACAAACACCATGAAATTCTGTAACATAAAACATGCTGAAAATATTTAAGGTAGGAAACATTATAAGGTCTTTAAGTTTGTTCTTGCGGTCAGAATAGGTGAGTTTTAAGAGCACTGTTGAATGATCACTGTGTCTTTGTGTCCAAGTTCAGTGAGCAATTCGTTCTACATTGCTTGGCCCTGGTATGCAAAAGAACGTTGTCCATATGACTTCGTTTTCATAGTGGGAATAATGAGTATACGATTGTCAGAAGAGGAGCGTAAGCATCAAATGTACCTTTGGTGGCATAATATCTTAGACGTACTTGGATACGATCATATCTTGGAGGTGTCTCGGGTGAGAACAGAAAGGTATGGCAAAGCTTCATTCGGGTTTGCTTCCCTCATGTCAGGAACACCCCGCCACACAAGATTTGAGCTACTCCTACCCATGTCTAGAACACACCCACCATACAAGTTTCAAAGTGCGATTTGTTAAGAAGTTTTCGGAAGATTGTTGCTGGTATGGGAGGGAGCGACCTGAAAGTGTGGCTGTTGCAAAAGTAAAACATCTTTTTAATCATTTAGCTTTGCTCTACCTTGAGCTTGATTTAAGGCCCTTGTCCATTTGCGGTCTTTATGTTTATCTTCCTTTGCTTCTTTTAGCCTTTAAGTTTTTTTTTTCCATAGCTGCCATTTCACTCCACATAACCTGCATTTTTAAATTTCTCTTAGTAACCCTAATAACCATATTTTCAGTTTTAGTTTGTCAAAAAACAAACATATGTATGTATGTATGGTTGTATGTATGTATGTATGTATGTATGTATGTATGTATGTATGTATATGTACTGTTAGCATTATATTGGTCTAACGTTTTGATATATATTTAGAGTATTATTAAATCTACGTAGTTTATTAATGTTTGATAATGTATTCCTTTCTTGATTTGCGATGTGTATGCTAGGTATCAGTGTGTGGTAATGTCTGTATGCATTATATGTGACGTGTAATATATGTATCAGTGTATGGTAATGCCTGTATGCATTATATGTGACGTGTAATATATGTATCAGTGTATGGTAATGTCTGTATGCATTATATGTGACGTGTCCTATATGTGTCAGTGTATGGCAATGTCTGTATGCATTATTTGTGACGTGTAATATATATGTATCAGTATATGGTAATGTCTGTATGCATTATATGTGACCTGTAATATATGTATCAGTGTATGGTAATGTCTATGCATTATTTGTGACATGTAATATATGTATCAGTGTATGGTAATGTCTGTATGCATTATATGTGACGTGTAATATATGTATCAGTGTATGATAATGGCTGTGTGCATTATATGTGACGTATAATATATGTATCAGTGTATGGTAATGCCTGTATGCATTATATGTGACGTGTAATATATGTATCAGTGTATGGTAATGCCTGTATGCATTATATGTGACGTGCAATATATGCATCAGTGTATGGTAATGTCTGTATGCATTATTTGTGACGTGCAATATATGTATCAGTGTATGGTAATGTCTATGCATTATTTGTGACGTGTAATATATGTATCAGTGTATGGTAATGTCTGTATGCATTATATGTGACGTGTAATATATGTATCAGTACATGGTAATGTCTGTATGCATTATATGACGTGTAATATATGTATCAGTGTATGGTAATGTCTGTATGCATTATATGTGACGTGTAATATATGTATCAGTGTATGGTAATGTCTGTATGCATTATATGTGACGTGTAATATATGTATCAGTGTATGGTAATGTCTGTATGCATTATATGTGACGTGTAATATATGTATCAGTGTATGGTAATATCTGTATGCATTATATGTGACGTGTAATATATGTATCAGTGCATCCTAATGTCTATATGTATTATTTGTGACGCGTAATATATGTATCAGTGTATGGTAATGTCTGTATGCATTATATGTGACGTGTAATATATGTATCAGTGTATCCCAATGTATATATGTATTATTTGTGACGTGTAACATATGCATCAGTGTATGGTAATGTCTGTATGCATTATATGTGATGTGTAATATATGTATCAGTGTATGGTAATGTCTGTATGCATTATATGTGACGTGTAATATATGTGTCAGTGTATGGTAATGTCTGTTTGCATTATATGTGACGTGTAATATATGTATCAGTGTATCCCAATGTCTATATGTATTATTTGTGACGTGTAATATATGCATCAGTGTATGGTAATGTCTGTATGCATTATATGTGACGTGTAATATATGTATCAGTGTATCCCAATGTCCATGTGTATTATTTGTGACGTGTAATATATGCATCAGTGTATGGTAATGTCTGTATGCATTATATGTGACGTGTAATATATGTATCAGTGTATCCCAATGTCTATATGTATTATTTGTGACGTGTAATATATGCATCAGTGTATGGTAATGTCTGTATGCATTATATGTGACGTGTAATATATGTATCAGTGTATCCCAATGTCTATATGTATTATTTGTGACGTGTAATATATGCATCAGTGTATGGTAATGTCTGTATGCATTATATGTGACGTGTAATATATGTATCAGTGTATCCCAATGTCCATGTGTATTATTTGTGACGTGTAATATATGCATCAGTGTATGGTAATGTCTGTATCCATTATATGTGACGTGTAATATATGTATCAGTGTATGGTAATGTCTGTATGCATTATATGTGATGCGTATGCTATGAATATGTGTATGATTATTTTCTATTATTTATTTCTGATGTGTATGCTGTGTATCAGAGTATGATAAATATATATGCATTATATGCGATGTGTATGCAATGTATCAGTGTATGGTGATGTCTATATGCATTATTTGTGATGTGTATATATCTTTATGTCTAACATACTAAATTTACCAATAGCTAATTGTTCATCGGAGTAATAGATCAGCAGAGTAATATATGTAATTCATTCAATATTTATATTGCATTTGTTCATACCATCTTACTGTTTCAATAAACATGTCATTTTAATTTTTAACTGGTGGTTCAAAGGAGTGACAAATGAACCAATATGTGTCTAAAACACGACTGTATTTTAAATAATTATTTCTTCTCTTGATTAAATGTCCATGTGTACTGAATGAAACATGGTTCTTCTCGTCGCTCGGTATGATTAATAACTCCCGATCCGCATCATGTCTCACTAATTGCTTAATAAATATGTGCAAATCACATCTAGATAAGTTATGATAATACAGGAAATATAAAATGCATTCGTTACGTGCATGACTTTTATATTTTTTCTCTTATGTGGTTATGCGCCCTAATTGATAGATTTTCTGTATCTTTCGAATTTTGCCGCGACGACACGATTTCTGTCTCGCAGATATGCCTAACGATTGTCATGTTTAAGCATTTTTTCTTCCTCATTGCTTTATTGACGTTACTTCTAATTGTAATTTGACCGTATCATACATTTTAGAAAATGCCTATCTGCTGCCTCCTGACAGTCAATGACTGGAACAACCATCTCTGGAGTCTTAGATGTACCTGACTGCCACCAAGGACAGGCTTCATCGTCGCTCTTTATTGTAGTGAATTGTAAGATCTGTCACTGGAGTTTTTTCCCGACTAAATCAGTTTGATTTTACACCCACTCAAGCTCTTGCGTCAAAAGAAAAAACTAGGAGCTCCAAAAGTAATTCATCATATAGACATAATGAAACTTTTCTCCAGATAATTAAAATGCACCGCAGTTTCACATGCAATATGAAGAAATTTCATCTCATATCTTTGGCACTGACTTGGTATTATTCTCTTTTTGACTCAAGCCATTCGGTCAATTTCACAGTGTCATGCTTCAACTGTGAACCGACGAGAGAAGTGTCCTCAAATAATATTAAACAAACTTGCATTCTTGTAGGAACCGAACCCCAGACGTTTCAATGTGTAATGAAACAACAAATGGACACTATCATTAACCAGCAGTTTTCAGGGAGCTGATGCAAATATCCATTGAGTTCCTCATACAAACAATAATCTCTGCATCGAAAGATACGTGTACATGTTTAGAATTTTATTTCGAATTAAAGTGTGGTCAAAATTAGCTGCCACACAAAATCAGAATTCAAAATAATACAAATATTTATTGGCATATTAACAACATTAAATAGAGTGTACTGCAATGATTCAGGAAATGTGCTGATTTACAGATTGGATTTAATGATAAAACAGAGATACGCAGAATCAGTCCGGAGTATGATGATCACAAATGTGCAGTAGGAAGAGCGATTCAATTACATAGTTGGTGTGGATCAATATACAAATGTACAAAAACACTTACAGCACAACTTAACAATATCTTATCAACTTTATATTGTCAAAATACAACGATTCGTCACAAATGGGATCGAATTTGTGAACAACAAAGTTAAATTTTTAACAGCACATGACAATTTAGTATGTCAAATAGCTCTTTGAATCAATAATTGGAATGGCAAAATTTGTATTACGATCTAGTATCATTTATACCTTTGAAAGAATTTACAAAATGTTACAAGTGGCTGAATATAAAGTTAACAGTTGTAGCAGGAAATTTTGTTGGCATGTTGATCGGGCCAAAGGACAACTCATCAAGCGTAAAGTATTCTTTAGATATAAATTAAACTGGTTTAAATGGATTCCACCCATACTGTGATATTCATAGTGTGATGACTACCACGAACACAAATCACTTGTTGAGACAAATCTAAAGCATCAAAAAGAAACAAAACTACTGGTAACTGAAATAATAGTTAGCCGAACAATCTACCAACACTTTATGCAAGCAAACAAGAAAATAAAAATTAACTTACACAGGGGTCTGTATTACCCACGTGGATTGTCAGTGGCATGCAGACATTGTCGACATAAAAGCATATCAAACAAACAACAATTGATACAAATATATACTGACAGTGATATGTGTGTTTGGTCTCTGAAAACATAAACACAAAGGTGAAGATGACATTTACGTTAATTACACTTGCATCGTACAATCTAGAGAATGATAATAGGTACAGTTTGAGGAGTGAAATAAAATTAACAACAGAAGAGTCTAGAATTTGCTCGGTTAGGAAAACAATCCATTATGATTCAACGTACTTTAGTGCACAGTATATGTAGATGAAAGCTTGAACAGAACTCCGATGATTAAAATGTGAAAATACTATTTCATGTAAAAGGTAAACACTAACAAATGGTTGATGTTTTACAAAACTAGTTGATGGATACAATATCATTATTCACATATAAAAAGACATGACACTAGACGAAGTCAGCAAGGAAGGAAAGCAGATCGAAATAGACAAAAGGTATCATCTGTCGGTTCTTTGATAACTCAGATAAATATATATATTAAAGCCACGAGTTAAAATTGATCAGTTTTGGTACTTCAAGATGTCGATCGAGGAATAAAGCTGTGTCTAGTAATGTGTATAGGATCCTGTAGCGCTCAAGCGCCTTTAGCACCGTGATGGTTAGGTTGTCACAAATTGGCCTGTGGCTCTTTATAATAAGGAGTGAAGATCATGTGAACGATAGCGAAGAAACAAAATTTGTTCAGGAGGCACCGTTTTTGTCTGAAATAGCTATAATTCCAAATTACTGTTCCAGTCTTAGAAAATTATAGATCAGCACTTTGTATTTCCAGTGAATAATATTTTGATCACATAATTCCACCCAAATTATTATGTCTCCGATGTTGAATGCGAGAATGAGTTATAGTAAACAACATTATAAACTCTTTACTTGACCTAGGTCGCAATTGCCGTTTTCTGAAAATACTCTCTAATTTAATGAAATTATCCGTTTTGGAACATTCCAAGACATGGTCTATTACTAAAATTATAAAACCAGACACTTTTATGGGTAATACCAATGTCCAAAACCAAGACGCAAAGAAATATATTTATCCCCATTTATAATGATCTAAATATTTAACCCACACTCATAGAGAAAAATTCACTATGTATTATGTGTTTACAAAATAAATATTACTGGTCAGGTACACAATGAACTTGGTTTTCGACAGGGTGAAGTCCAAAATACAAGTATACATCAGATTTAATAATCAAGAAAAACTAACAAAAAATACAAATTTAATATACATAACACCTCACCTCGTAAGAAAAGGAAGATTTATACTCTAAAGCGTTCTTTTAGCTATTAGTCAGCTATAAGTCAAAGATGCACGTGATTACAAATTGCACAAGATGAAGTCTCATGAATGACCCGTAATATAGATGAAGCAATATAATCCTTTATACGCGTGTACTTGCATCTGCAATTTAATTATCCTTTCCTTGATGTGTCTGACGTCAATATTGTATTCCTGGAACATCAAACTCGACCTAAATAATTTCTGATTTTTGTTATATCTTGCCAATGAATGTAACATAGTTGTAAGCACTGACTATGCTAATCTGAGAAGAAGCTGAACTAATATACTCTTCAAAGTGTTGCAAAGCGAATATCAAAGCCAAACATTCCTTCTCCTTTGTGGACTAATTTTTCTAGTACTTATTTATTTTTTAGAACAAAAGCATACTGGATGATCTACGCCATTTTGTCGTCTTGAATCAATACACCACTACCCCCAACATCACTTGCATCAGCAGATATTTTAAATGATTGACTGAAATCTTTAGCTGAAAGAACTAGTTCACTCTTAAGTATAGCCTTTGCGTTATCAAAAGCCTCCTGATGTGTTCCAGACCAATGATACTTGATACTTGAACATATTGGTCAGGGGTTTAGCAATTGTGGAAAAACTGGAGCAAAATTTCCGATAATATCTAGCTCTATCCACAAGTTTCGTACTTACCGCGTGCGATGACACCATCGGCTGCCGCGAGTGTGGTGTAGAATGCGGATTTCTTTTTAAAATGCAGCTGACTGCTAAGCATTTCTACAAATTAAACTATCTCCGTTGTCAGGAAACAACAAAACAGTTTCAAGAAGTTTTCCTTATTAGTTCTGTTGAAATCTCTGAAAATTGTATGTTGTTTAATACTTGCGGGGTGAGGTAATTTCGAATAAAATTGTTAGATTTTAAGGTCGGCATTACTGATAAACGGGCATTGATGCGATATTCAATGCTATATATAAAATCAGGATTTGTCAGTGTCTATTACCGGTAGTTCACGGCTCCTAGAAGAAAACGGTTTGTTCAAAAGACATGAAAGAAATCCATATAAAACCGAATTTTCGTCCTCATCAGTTATTTTTATTGTTCTCAAAACATAATTCAGTACGTAGCAACAGTGATGCTTTTATCACAGCTACAGTTTACATGGTACGTTATTTTGTTATTACAACTATTATGCTTAAAAATGAGTAGAAATTGTACTACACAGAGTCTTGAATAAGTGGCGGACGTACGGTAGGCCTAACTGGTTCCATGCGCCAACTCCTTCGTCTACATGTACATGGATATCAATCACTTTCTTCGATTAGATCTTTTTCACCAAACAACTCCAAGAGAATTAACTTAGTTCCATAGTATTGCACACCACTGGACATAATAATATTACTGAAGCATATTTATCATAAATACAGGTAGGATACAAATATCTGATAAGGAAACCCGGATTGTCTGTATCGTCATACAACAACTCGTCTGCAAATCAGCACCTTCTGGCATTAGTTTAAACGTGAACAGTTGCAATAATTTCTAAACAATATGTGTCTGATAAATAAAACTGCATTTATTTTCATGATTTGCATACTGCATTACACAGGGCATTAATGACTGCCTAGTCCAAAGGTATGATGTCCGCCTACAGACATATCGGGTTCGATTTGCAGAACTCCATGTTCGCACTGTATTTTAGATACATCATGTTCACGGTCAGACTACATGTCATGACAGCATAACTAGATTCCATTTTAAATCCGCGATTTGCTGATAATGTGCTTTAACACAACACATTTCGAACCTAACATATGTTCTTCGTCAAAAATATCCAACTATACTTTAAATACCATCTTGTTTTTATGCATAGGTACAACCTTCATTGTACTTTAAATACCATCTTACTTTTATGCATAGGTACAACCTTCATTGTACTTTAAATACCATCTTATTTTCATGCATAGGTACAAACTTCATTGTACTTTAAATACCATCTTATTTTCATGCATAGGTACAAACTTCATTGTACTTTAAATACCATCTTATTTTCATGCATAGGTACAATCTTCATTTTACTTTAAATACCATCTTATTTTCATGCATAGGTACAATCTTCATTGTACTTTAAATACCATCTTACTTTTATGAATAGGTACAACCTTCATTGTACTTTAAATACCATCTTATTTTCATGCATAGGTACAAACTTCATTGTACTTTAAATACCATCTTATTTTTATGCATAGGTACAACCTTCATTGTACTTTAAATACCATCTTATTTTTATGCATAGGTACAACCTTCATTGTACTTTAAATACCATCTTATTTTTATGCATAGGTACAACCTTCATTGTACTTTAAATACCATCTTATTTTCATGCATAGGTACAATCTTCATTGTACTTTAAATACCATCTTATTTTTATGCATAGGTACAACCTTCATTGTACTTTAAATACCATCTTATTTTTATGCATAGGTACAACCTTCATTGTACTTTAAATACCATCTTATTTTTATGCATAGGTACAACCTTCATTGTACTTTAAATACTATCTTATTTTTATGCATAGGTACAAACTTCATTGTACTTTAAATACCATCTTATTTTTATGCATAGGTACAACCTTCATTGTACTTTAAATACCATCTTATTTTTATGCATAGGTACAACCTTCATTGTACTTTAAATACTATCTTATTTTTATGCATAGGTACAAACTTCATTGAGGTCAGATTAAAACAGTTGTAGGCCCTAGAGAATATTATTTTAAAATCCTTCTTTTCTGAAAATAAACAAAAAAAAAGTAAGATGACAGATTTATAAAAAGAGACATTTCACTAGGGGCAACTGATCCATTTCCTCCACCTTTTGTCTGGACTTGACTGTCATATCGTGCAATACCATTAGTACTATCAACCTTCCGCCATTTTCCTTCAGATTTTATGAACCCAAACGTTTATCATGTATTGTCTGCTCAAAAAGAACTACAACGAAAGAACATATGATACGAATCGAGAATATACTAAACAAAATATCTTAAGTATCTAGACAGAACACTTTGTCAGTATTTCATTGACGTGGGAAAAATAAAAGGGGGTCATTTTTCTCACTGGAATACCGATCTAAGATATTTTGTTTTAGTACGTTCTTGAATCGTATCAGAGGTAACGAAACAGGATATATTCGGGTAGATTTGAATCTGCCAAACCTACATTTTCTTCCTGTTTAACACTATTAGAAATGTTTATTTTCTGTCAACTTTGGTTCACGTCGGTGACTCGGAATACCTCCTTGTCATGGTGTGTGTGTGTGTGTGTGTGTGTGTGTGTTGAAGGAGGGGATAAGGTGGTGGGCGCTGATTGCTCGATTGACCAACCTGAAATACTGACTGCTTGACTGACCAGTGTGAATGGTAGCCAGGTATGCTGGCGACGGAGTGTGTAACTCCATACATGTAATCTTTCAGTCCTAGGCTAATCTATGAGGTTTGTAACACCCAGTGTGTTTTTGGGACTGTAAAGATAATTTGTACAACTGTCCATTTGTTTTCATCATTTGTATTATTTAGTTCGTGCGGATTATTTTAATTGATCCAATATTTGGATATTATCATCACGTATTAATCATAATTATTTTCTCATTCAAATAATTCGTAATTAAACATTGTATTTGTATTACCATCAAAAGTGTTCTGTTGTAAATCCGAAATCCCACCCGGTTATCTTTTAACAGACAGTACATTCTAGAAAAGAATCAACTGCGCAGAGATGTAAAAAAAAAAAAGCCGTTAAACTCTCCCAATCAATTTGCTTGGTAAATGAACAGATTCTTCATCGTTTGTATCGAGTATTCCTCCGTTCCATCTCGATTTATTTTTTCCCAGTACCACAAGTTAAGCACTGTATTAACTCTGTTTCGTGGAGAAATAATATGTCAAAATCATGTTATTGTGGTGGTGTTGAAGTAGTAAAGCACATTTTAGGCCTTAACCACACATCTGAAAATCCAATAGCTGAGGAAGTAGCATTGAACTCAACGGTGTTTTGCAATATTTATGAAGGTAGTCGCGTAATCACATGCTCATATTTTGAGTGGTTCATTACTAGGTAACATATTAAAACATGACATAGTAATTTGAATTAATCTGAATCATTTTACTTTATTTGCTGTACGTTAAACAAGCCATGCCCAAAGATCTCACTATTTGAAATGTATTTAATGTCACTTACATTCATGTATTACCTACTTATCATTTCCGTACTTTCGTAGAAGATATGTAATTCTCATATGCACTTTCGTTTTATATCGAATTATCATGACTTTGCTTTAGAAAAAGGAAAATGCAGTAAATAAATAAAGTTCCCTATTGAACAAAACGAGACTCACCGAAATTGTATTTTAGTGGTCAAACATTTAATCAGAATAACGCCCATGACTACTATTTACACATACCGCCTGGACGGACTACCTCCGGTTGAGACTGAATTTCATCGTCCGTGTAATCGTCGTCCATACGGACCTCTTCATCGATGGAAGGACCGTATTCAATGGACATTGATTGAAAGCTAGAGATACTATGCATGCCATCCAGGCTGGTCTGGCTGCTTCCAGAACACGAATACTCGCTGATTCCGCTATCCTGCCGACCGAAGTGCACACTACAATGTATTAAAACAATGAATAAAATGAACCATTCCGAAAAAAGTACTACTACACAGAATAAACTAGCGATTCCCAAGCTCCAAGTACCTAATACCAAATGCCAGGTAATTATTTTTTCTTCTTCTTCAAACTTCCCCTGGATCGCTGATAGTCTCCAAATTCAGGCTATATGTCATTTATTACGAAATAACATCCTGACTGCTAAACGTGTCTGAACATGAAGCGCCATGGTTCACCGATGATCTGATACCTTGGATAATAATTTTATTGCACAACTAAACACTTCTGCTCTGTCACCTTGGCTAATTTTTATAGCATATATAGACAAAGATGGTCTGACTCCTTGGCTAATTTAACTATAGCACGTGTAGTCACAGATGGTCTGGCTCCTTGACAAATTGTATTATATCACATGTATACATTCAACCTGCTATAAGCTAATGACCATTTCATTAACAATTACACTGTTATGAAGTAATAAAGCTTGCAAAAAATTATTGAACGTTTTCAGAAGATTTTACATTTAAACAGCTCTCCTGATTATTACTGATTTACATATTTTTAATCGACTAATACAACTTCTTGAAAAATCCTTCATTGCTGGTCCAGATCTAATATCCAAGGTGGTCGTTCATTCATACCAATATTGTCATACCATCCGATTCATTTTCAGTGACACAACATATTAAAAAGGTGTTGGGAAGCACGCATTCATTTTACAATTATCCCATATATACACATCATGGAGAACTGTCAAAGAAGATAGGTTTACGAAAGAAATTACTATACAGATGATCCCAAATGAGTATTGATTTCATATTGAATTTATGAAACTAGTTGAGCAAACATGAAAATTATCCAGAGATATATCCAATGCTAACGCATTACTTGTTAGGTATTCTGTTTATCACATAGATGATATTTTAAGAGATAAACGTAAAGAAAAAGAGAGAAGAAAAAATAACTTTCAACCATGTTTATTGTTGCCTCAGATGCCGTACATACATGCTACTCTGGGAAATAAATATAGTCTCAGGTACGAAATGACAGAAGATCTTATTTAACAAGTCAAAATATTTTTTAAATAGCTGCTATTCAAAATTAAAGGAATAAGTAAGTAGTCACCGGTTCAATAAGCAATAATCGCCTACTCGTCGTCACAAATTCGATGTGACTGAATTTGTTGTTCGCTAGAGATAAAATGTCAAAAAAGGGTCTATGTTCTTGAAGGAGGAGATGTTAGAACTCATACGTATACGTAACATTTAGTTCCTCTGTAGTCTGTAATTGAGCTTACAGCCCCACCGGACCCCAATATGTATCTCCCTATATGTCAACCTCGAAGAATTATCTCTAAATTTACGCTGTATTTAGAACAGATACCTAGCTAGAAACTTGCAAACATAGGTTGAAATCAATTTTCTGCTTTCTGTAAGAAAGGGCTTCATGTATTATTGGATATCGTTGGTCCTCACTGTCCCGATTTTATATTACCGGTATCCACAAGGACCATACCGGTCCTCAGATTTCGTTGAACACATTTTTTCCATACTTCTTTTGTCGCTCCAACATATCCGCAGATATAAATTCTCAAAGGAGGATCCATGTCAAAATGAATTGAGGATGGGCTGTTTCGGTACAGTTGGGGACTTAATCCTATTACTTTTTTATGGTTTCCAGTTATTTAACTTCTTATTTATCGAAATCGGCTGGACGTGTTTTTTCTCTACTTTCGATACTGGTGACTCTATCCCTAACTAAACTCTGTCAAAATATGGCTGAAATTAAAACCCTTTAATTGGTTCAACTGGTGCAAACTCTTGTTAGAATTCGTTCATTATGCACCTTCTTTGCACAGTCGGAACCAATAAGGACCCTCTATTGTGCTATCGTCAATTCTTGCTTTCACTTGCTTTATGGGCCGAAAATAAAGCCTGAGATACAATCTCAAAGATGGGTCCGTGTCAAATGTATTTAAGAAGGGGATGTTCCGTGTGTGAACCTCAGATGTATATTCATAAAGCAATACATCGCAATCGGCTCGAGGAAGTTTTTCGTAACTTTTTATGTAATAGAGACGATCGTCAACTAGAAACTCTCAGAAAGTAGTTCAGGTGAAAATACTTCGAGGAAGGGTTCACGTCATTGAAAATTTAAATATAATCGGTCATCCCCTGTTACCAGCTTAATAAGAACACTCGGATTTCTCTGATATAGCTTGACTAATTGTTTCGTCTCAGAATAGTGTGGGGACGTTGGCATTAAGTTGTGACCTATTCATTACTGAATCGGGAATAAGGAATAAGTAACTAAAACGATGTTACAAATTGTTTGCCGGAATTACATATTCCTCATTCAATCTGTAACTAGTAAATTATCCCTTAATAAATGAATAAGGAAAAAGAAAAAAATGTAATTGATTTCAATGTAAATGGGCCATCATCTGCCGTACATCATCACTACTGTTCCTTTATAAACTTGCGCGTTTGTTTCCATTGACCGTTTGGTTCTCTAGTGTACAGACGGCCGTCTATTTGTCACATTAAAAAACCAACTACAGCAGACGACGCAAGAAAAATTCCTACGATCGCAGCCTAACAATTAAAAGAATACTTCGAAATGATTTTATATGTGTATCTAGACCCATCAAATTCACAGAATGTGATAGAGTAATCTGCTGCCATATTAGAAATAATAAACCGCAGACAGAGTATGTTAAGTGTAGCATATATGTGATAAAACAGACAACCAGTCAAACATGATATGCACGAGACATGAAGGTACAATGGGCAGCCATTGTTTTCTTCTTATTTGATAATGTTATCCGATAACCATTCCTTACAGGTTACGCTGATCATCGTTTTCCTTGCACAAAATGAAAGAAAAACAAAATCTTCAGTGGAGATTAGGAGAACAAATGGACATTTGTCTTGGGGAACATGAGAACACTGATGGTTATTGCTAAGAGGCAATGAAAGACAGTGCCAGTTTTAGGGACTTTGAAAATATTTTACTTTTACATGTAACGAACAAGATTTTTAAACAAAACAACCATAGTGCAGTAGTTTATTGAAACAATGAGCGTGAGGGGAGTGAGCTGACGCGATAAATATTATTATTAGTTCTCCCCAAATGTATAATGGCCGATGAAATTGTTTTATTACTTTTCCCCAGATCTATAATGGTTGATAAAGTGGTATAATTAATTTTCCCCACGTTGAAAATGGTTGATAAAGTGGTATAAATAATTTTCCCCTTATCTATAATGGTTGATGAAGTGGTATAATTAATCTTCCCCACATCTATAATGGTTGTTGAAGTGATATAATTAATGTTCCCCTTATCTATAATGGTTGATGAAGTGGTATAATTAATGTTCCCCTTATCTATGATGGTTGAGAAAGTGGTATAATTGAGTTTCTCCAGATCTATAATGGAAGTAGTGAAAGGGGTCACCCTAGGGACAATTGGAATTACCATTAAAAACACCCTTGGGTCACTCTGGGGACTATGTAAATTTAACATTAACCACCCTGGGTCACTCTAGGGACAATGGAAATTTAACATGGGTAAAAAACCCTGGGTCACTCTGGGGACAAGGGAATTTAACATTGGAGAAAGGAAATATCCATGCTAGGGACATTCTAGGGACAAAGGCATTCGAACAATGGAAATTTAACATGGGAGATATTGCTGGGCCACTCTAGGGACAATGGGAATTGAACATGGGGAATAGAGTTTGGGCTTGTCTAGGGACAAAGGGAATTGAACATGGGGAATAGAGTTTGGGCCTGTATAGGGACAAGGGGAATTGAACATGGGATTTTTTTTTTAAAAAAAAAATTTAAAAAAGGGGTAGGCAATGGAAAGTCAATCTCTTTTCGAGAAATGTGGGTGGCCCTGAAAAGGGCCTTTGGTTTCATCATCATCTTCTTTTATTTCCTCCACTTCTGTAGCCATCTTCTAACTTTTGCCATCATTCCTTTCTTCTTCTTTTCTGTTTCCGGTATCCAGTCCGGGTGGCCCATGGCTCGGAACTTCTGTTGGATTTTTATCCAGTTAGCGTTCAGTTTCTCTAGTTCTTCCTTTTTCTTTCTATTTTCTTCTTCTTTTCTATCTTTTGCCCACCTGTCCTTTATTTTCTCCACTTCTTCATCTATCACCTTTCTCATCTTTTCTTCCCCATTTTTCAATCTTTCAACACTCCTTTTGACAAAGGGCCACTCTGACCTTTTTTTCTATCTCTTCCAAAAACCGTCTTACTTCTTATACCTTCTCCAGGGCCTCTTTTAATGTTCCCACTCTGACATAAGGGGGATTTATTAGCCCTCTCAGTCTCTTCACTTCTTCTTCAATTAATCCTTCTATCATCTCCCTCGCTAATTTTAGTTCGTTCACATAGTGCACACTGGTTCTTAACCTCCAATCTCTTTCAATCCTTTCAACTCAATATTCACCATCCACCATCCAAAAGTAAACATGCCTTAAATCATTGAACAGTTGGGACACTTCCATCTTCTTTTTTATTCTTTGTAGAATGGTTTGAACATCAAACCTTGTGGGTTCTTATAGTGAAAGCGCGGACGTGAAGGAAAACATCCCCTACTTTTCTCATTTCATATAATATACTATCCACATAAGTGAAGTAACATTTAACAAGCACCAAATCTACTATTTACACACGCAAATCATTAAAACTAAATCCATAATCTACTATCCACACAATCGTACGTGAGCGGTTACAAAACCCAAACTATACTCTCCACATACGCTAAGAAACAATAAACAAACCCATAATCTACTATTCACACAATCGTACGTGAACGGTTACAAACACAAACACAAACACACAAACACATACACTCACAGCATGAAAAAAGAGTCAGTGTTTATATTCACATTACTCTACCTACACACATTGGCAAATCGATTGCTATTTCTTTCTAGAGTATTGGGTAGCCCTGAAAAGGGCTGTTGGTTTTTAACTCCAGATGCACCTATCTAATGCTGGCACCTTCCTGGCCTGGCGCCACACACACATCTTCTTCCCCAGTCTCTTTTCACTCTTTTTTGGGGAAGAGCAGAGGCGGGATATGTGGCTTCAGAATCCCAATTTTCTGTCCCTGGGATTCTGAAATTTCTTCTCTCCTTTCCTCCTCTTCTTTTTTTCTTATTTCCTCCTCCTCTCTCATCCTTCCCTCTTCGACAATGGCCTCCGCGGCCAGTTCATTCAACAGGCGCCTGGCATATTCCAGGTGCATCTGGAGTTCTAGAAGCTTTACAATTCTGGTATTCATTCTCTTCATCAATCAACAAGGCTAGCTAGACTGCCCAGCGAGTTTCAATTTATACTGAAAGCGCGGACGTGATGGAAAACATCCCCTTAAAACATAAAATTGATCTTACCTAGATCATGACCAAAACAACGCGCGGACCTAAAAGAAACACTCACTCACTTTTTTTATACTACCTATAACTATTCTAAAAAAAAATTTTCATTAATCACTTCAATATACTATCCACATACGCAAAGCAATCAAACCCAAATCTACTCTCCCCACACCTCAAACAGTCAAAAACATGATCTTAATCTGCTATCCACACCAACGTACGTGAGCACTTACAAACACACAATCCTATACACAAACACATACCCTCTCACTATAAAAAGGAGTGTTTATATTCACACTACTCTACCTACACACATTGGCAAATCGATTGTTATTTCTTTTCTAGAGTATTGGGGTAGCCCTGAAAAGAGCTGTTTTTTGGGGGGTTTTTTTTGTTTGCTATGGCAATCTTTTAGTTTCTAAGAATGCGACGTCCTCTGAGGATAGACTTTCTGACGATAGGTCTGCTTCTTCGGAAAGAGAAGAAGAACTGTTTGGTGTCGATACGACAATCGACAAAGCCTCTGTCAGGTTGAGGTTGCTGCTGCTGCTGCTGTTGTTGTTGTTGCTGTTGCTGCTGTCTCTGAAGTCTGTACTTCTCTGTCCATTCTTCTTTCCCCCTGTTCACTTCTTCTCTGAAGAGCTCTTCTATCAGGTCTTCAGTGACTTTTAGCATTTTCACATTCTCTATCTCTTCTGGCTTCGGTATAGACTGTGTCTGACCCTATGCAAATTCACGTAGGCTTCGTTTAGCTTAGCTAGTTTGGAGCACATCTTCGTAGGAGGATGACTCGACAATGGATGGTTAGACTGGAAACTGCTTCGGTTCTTAAAATCAAAGAGCGGACGTGAAGGAAAACATCCCACTACGGTTTTCGAGCCGGAACGTTCAATGAGTGTCATGAGAGGGATAGTAAGAAGTCAAAGAGCATGAATCAACATTCTTATAGCCAAACAAAAGACAAAGGCATTTTTCTTTTTCAAAACACAACATTTTTATTCAAAATCACTTAACACTAACCAACAACTCTAACATTTTTAACAATAATCCAACCATATAACATCAAACATTTTTTTCAAATCTCAAACATTTTTTTCAATTTACACATTATTTTGGACAGGGTTGACAACGTTGTGAATGAAATTGTGATTTCCACTGATGGAAGTCATTAGGCCATTGATGGACACTACGTTTCCTAGCTTGAGACAAAAGATAAGCATAATGGTCACAAAACCATCGATCTACTTTCACATCGTTTCTAGAAGAAGAACGAGGATCAAAATGAGTCACTAAATGTTCTAAGGAATAGCCCAGGCTGCGATGATGCAGAAAATACACACAGTACTGTCCACACACCAAGGAATCTGTGCCTTGTAATTTCACATTATTGAATCGGGTGGTCTGAGCATTTCTTCTCATAAAGTCGATGATATCGTCTTCAAAAGGGGGCAATCCATACGAATCGAAATATTCCACACATCCTTCTTGAGGAAAGTAAACGGCTACCCAGTGGGTTCCTGGGAGATGACTGTCGTCCGTGTTGATCACATAAGCTAGATGGTCTTGAGGTGTGCGATGAGGGAGTTCATCTTTAGCACAGACGACAGGATTCCAAGAAGCCGTATACGAACTATGGTTCAAAAGGTAATAAAGTTCCCAGGTATCCATTGATTTGTGTGTTTTCTTCTTCACAGGTAATAATAAGTGATTAATTCGATCCTGACTTTTTGCTTGAAAATGTCTGACAAATAACCGTTTCTTCGCTTCGTCTCCCCACTCTGATTCAGGAGAGCTTCGATACGATCGATCTCTTGAGTGGTTAATGGTGGACAAGAATGTTCACACAAGTCTTTATACCACTGGTGCAACACGACTTCATCCGAGATGAGACTCCAAGCTTCCTCCAGATACTCGTCCAATTTTTCTTCTTGACTCAGCATCAGGCATTTATCGTGTTGAATTTGACTGGGATGATCGTTTTGACATCCATAGCAATTTTTCTTGATCAATTCCGTCATTTTTTCGACCAAGTGTTTGGCAAAACCGGAGACTAAATGGGCTTCTTGTTCTGGCCATCTTGACTTCATCATGATAACTTCTTCTTTCACAGTCTCCTCACATTCCATGTCTAAAGTTTCTCCACTAGGTAAAGAGGGGTAACAGTCTTCCATGGTTTCTAATAATCTAGAATGACTTCTCTCAAACTGTTGATTTCTATGGTATTATCGAATTCTGCATACAGGATGACGTTCACCGTTTCATCAGGGACTCGGTTTGCAAACTGAATTTCCACACGAATCTGACCGGATTGTATAGGGTGGAAATGTCCCTCGTCGCTGCCTTGGTCTGGAGTGAAATCAAAAGCCCACAAAGCATAGCCTCCTGCATAATCCTCGTACGTAATGCCGTGACTGGTGTTGGTTCCTAACTGACCGATGGCTTCGTACAAGGACAAGTACGACATCAAGTAATTCTTTTTGGTAAAGTCAGGTTCGAAAGGTTTTACACAAGGTTTTGACATCGCGACTGACTTCGATCTTGGACACGCCAAAGTGTTGAAAGTAGAAAGGATTTTTATCGGCAGCTCCGTTGAAGGCTGTATTCTCGACGATACCAACGATCAAACGTTTGGGTAACTGTCCTTGGAACAGATGATCTTCGATCATGGATCGTTGCCCCTTGGGAATGGTGAAGGTTTTCACTTCCACGCGTCGTATCGGATACTTGGCGGTCGTTCTGCTCAACGTCTGACCGATGTCGTTTCCCACTTTAGGTAACACTTCCACGCGTCGTACGTAGAGCCTGGCTTCCTCGATGACAGTTTTGCAAGCACTAGTACCTATCAAATGGAAAGCGGCACTACTACGATTCAGTCTCAGGCGAACATTCACCCCGTTCAGCAAATATTTCTCTTGCAACCACATGTCCAAATGCAAACGATCCATCAGTTTTAAACTCTGTCCGTCTTTGATTCTGTCTCTTCGTTCTAGAAATCCATCATTTTTTGGTTTAGTTTTATACTTTGTATCAGTTTCGAATGTTTCAAATTCGCCCGCATCGTCAGCTTCCCATACCACACAGGCATTGAGATGAGTGTTCTTGGCGTCTATTCCGTACGTCAAGAGATTTTCCAGGTACGCTCGATAAGGGTAAGTATCCATGCTGCTACTGACTAGTTTGTTATTCAAGTACAAGTCCACTCCACTGAACAAGGAATGCATGAAATTGTTGACGGGAGCTATTACCTCATCGCCATCTAGGGGCGAATTGTCCTCATCGACAACTTTGACTTTCAGATACACGTAACTGCCATTCAGATCGATGTAATCTTCGGGCTGTCCTTTGATTTCAAACTCGATGGGAGCTGAGGCTGTCAAAGTGGAGACGGGGTGAAATTTCACCCACTGGGATTCTTGCATGGTCATCATGGTGGGGGGCATGGCAAACAGATCCTGTTCCGACTTGGAAGAAGCGCAAGATTCTCGGTGCATCATTTTTGCTGTGTCTCAATACTTTAATAATCGAAAACGTCTAAGTCTCGAACAGTTCTTCTTTTCTTTGTCGTTCTAGCTTTAGACGTGTGAAGTCTGGTGAAAGGGTGTTTTCTTCGTCGTCTCTTTCTGCCTTGTCCTTGCTGTGGCGTCAGGGAAGTAGGAATGCCTGACTCGTAGCGTGCAGGGCATTTATAGGTGTTTCTCGTCGGCCCAAAAGGTCTTTACCCGTTTGCAGCAAGACATTTTTGCCTGCCCTCATGAAAGCTTCTTTAGGGTTTTGTTTGTCGATGATGACATTTTGGAGAAATTCTTTGCCTTGTGTCAGTGCGGCATCTTTCAAGGCGTGCAATCCGCGTGTCACCATCGGTTTCAAGACTGGGGCCACCGAACGAAAGGCCGATTTCAACATATCTCCTAAACCGTGTCCTCGCTGTCGAGCAACCCCTCGGTACACTGGATACATGACTTTCGAATCGTGAGAGAACCGTTTTCGAAAATGGAGTTTCACCGTGACTTTTCCTTTGGTGAATGGAATATTTTGTCCCAAATCTACTTTTATAGCAATGTTGACCGTGTCCAAATAAGACTTACTGACAGGCAAATAGTGAGGATGTACAAATTCGCGGTGGACGTGATAAGTGTTTCCACCTTCCTCGTCAGCGCTCGTGGCAGAATCCACTATGAAAGGAATGACACGCAGTAACGGTACGGAGGTGTGTCCCACCACGTTGTACTCCACCACATCGGAGTACAAAAACATCAGATTCAGTCCTTGGTTCAGTTCTACCGGGGCACGAAATAACTTGCTAAAAGACTCGTTGTCGTAAACGACTGGCAATTCGTTTTTCTTGAGCATGGCCATCCTCATGTTCATGTCTCCGCCCAACATGTCAAACAATTCAGGACAAAATAAAATGGACACGATTTTACTCCCGTCAAATTTCATCAAGAAGCGACGAGCTGCTTTGTTGTATTCCATGGCGACACCTTTTTTGACACCTTCCAAAGCTTTCAGAAACACGACATTAAACCTAGAGGCTATGGTGCTCACCAAATGTTGACCACTAAAATAATAGATTGGGGGAATGAACAAGTGATAGGTGGTGTACTTTTGATTTTTTGTGTCAGGGGTTTTCTTGTCATATTTGCCATGGGTATCCAAGTACTGTTGCAATTGTTCGTCATAAACTTCCACATCAAAAAAGTTTTGATTGGGAAGGACATTGAGGACTTTGGTCGGGTGAATGATTTCTACTAAAGCCACTTCCCAATGGGCTTCGTGATCTAATGGGATGGCCTGAGGTAATTTGGCCTTGTAACAGCACAACGTGTTGTTGGGAAACACCTCCATGGAACTGTCACTAGGTAAGGTTAAGTAAAATTGGTTTTGGTAACTCATAATTCCAGAGTTCTGTGGCTGTCCGAGGGGTTACTGGACGTCAGAGGCGTGTCTCCGCCCAAAATGGGGTTCTGGTTGTGGTTGTTGTTGGAGTGGTGACTGGCACTGGCACTGGACACAAGGTTCCCGTGGTTCCCGTTCGAGGAGAATTTCAGGGAGGGATTGGGAAGCAGGTAACCGATGCAACTGCTCAATAAAATGGTCCACAATTGTTTGTCTCCTTGTTGCAAACTCAAATTGGCGATGGCTGCCCCGATGGCAGAAAAAGACGATTTGCGTTTTAGGCACACGTTCTCCGCACCACACCCACAAAAGTTGTTTTTGTAAATCTTGCAGAGAAGAACTAGGTCAAGGAGTGGTCGACGTAGCTGCGTCTGTGTGAAAGGGCATGATGGTCATTTCTTTTTATAGTCGATGACTTGCGAAGCGTCGATCCAAGAATCAAAACTGGGTGGATATCCTTTCCAACGTACTTTGACTTCTTTGACACGTCGTTTGCCCACTTTACGGGTTATGCGTTCGAGAATGCTTTCGATGTCGTACACGTCGTCTTCTTTTTTGGTGACACGTTGTAACTCGGGTAAGTAAAGCGTTCCTTTGAGCACTTCTCCGTTCATGTCTTCCAATTTATACACGGTAGGATGACGGCCATGCACTCGTCCAGTGACACGAAACAATTCGGTCGTCCAGTTAGGTAAGTAACCTTTGTCGAAAGTGCGTTTGGTTTTGCCAATGCGTACCCAATCTCCTACGGCCAACACTCCACTTTTCTTGGGGACAGCTCTCGTCGGGGACATACCAAACAGGCGCTCAAACACCAACACTTCGTTGTCGGGAGTCACTTCTTGCGGGGCACGTCCAATGCTTCGATGGTAAGATTGGTTGTACGCTTGCACCAGGTGCGGTAAGATGTCGATGCACTTCAGAGTGTGGTGATGCGTAAAATATTTCCACATGCGTTCTTTCAAAGTGCGTTGAAAACGTTCCACGATGCTGGATTTGGTTTCGGGATTCTCGGTGGTAAAAAAATGAATGTCACGTTTCTTTAATTCTTTTTGGAAAGCTTGGTTCAGAAATTCGGTGCCTTTGTCCGTTTGCCATCGAAGAGGGTGACGACCGCTTTGTTTCAACACCCGTTGTAGGGCTCGCACTAACTCGCTGCTCGATTTGGAAGTCAAGGGTACGACCCAGGCAAATTTGGAAAAGACGTCGATGACACAAAACAAATATTTGTAGCCGCGATTGTAGCTGGCCAAATGAGAGACATCGGCTAAATCGGCTTGCCATTGATGATCGATGCCTTCCACTCGGGTGCGACTTCTGGCAAACTTGCGTCGAATGGGTTTGTGTAAAGTGTAGGTAGCTTGTTCTTGTAACCATCGTTGCACTTGAGGTAAACGGAGACTTTTCAGTCGCATTTTGTCAGCACGATACAATTTTTGAACTCCTGCGTAACCTGCAGGATGCGAGGGATCGTAGTAAATGCTGGCTAACACCTTCTCCATCTTTTTTTGGTGTGTTAATATGTCACCCACTCTTCTGTGATGCTACATTGGGTGGGACGAAAGGGTGGTTTAGAGACGGATTTACGTGTCCGATGGGCTACGGGAGTAGAAGTCGAAGGTAGTGGTGGTAGAGGTGGCAATGGAATGGCTTTGGTCTTCTTTTCTTTTTTCACTTCTGGTTTCCCTTCTTTCTTTTTCACTTCTGTCGAAGGAGGAGTGGACATCATCTTTTTAACCCAAGCTTTCATTTCTTCTCGTTGGGGTGTGGGGGACGGGGTCAACAAGGATGCTGCAATCATACTAGAAATGGGAGCGGCTGACGGTGTTTGAAACACTTCTCGCATCTCTTCTTGCTCAGGTCTTCGTTGGGTAGCATCTCTGGTGACCCCTGGGGATGGTAGTAGTGGTGGTGGTGGTGGTGGTGGTAGTGATGATGGTGCTGGACTTTTCATCAAGGTCTTAAAATCTTTCAGAGTGGGTAGAGCTGTTTCGTCTAAAGCTTTCTGGTGAAAGAGTTGCAGTCGTTGCAAGAGTTGACCGTACTTTTGCGATTTCTCAGTTTCGGACAAATCTTGGCGATCCATCAAGGACTGCAATTCGTGTTGTAACTGGGACATCTCGCTCAAATTGGGATTGGGAGGTAAATGCGGGGTGCGTTGTTCTTGCCAACGATGGTATTCCATCCATCGTTTGTAAGGCACTAAAGCCAGTTTTCGTCCTTCCATGGGGTTGTCAGGGGTCGATTCTGAGATCTTGGGACTTCCGAGGGCCTTTTTATCTTGCTCCCACCAGTCCTCCCAACATGGTTCCCAAGACTCCTTTCAGTAAGGGACCTAACAAGAGGGGTAAAATGCCTCCACGTTGGACCAACATCTTCTTCTTTTGACGAATGGGAATTTTCTTTTGATCCATTTGGCGAAGAACGTGACGATGTTTGCCTAAGCATTGTTTCTGGTGTTTGGACAAAGGGATCATGCCTTTCAAGACGTTCAAACAACATTCGCACACGGTATCGATGACCTCTTTGTAGGCTGATTGAATGAGTTTTTTTTCGTAGAGGTGGAGAAGCTTTGGACAGGACAGATAACATGTCCCAATGTTTGACTAAACGAGGAGGCAGTCCTTTCCTTTTCTTTCCTTGGGGTTGTTTAGAAGAGGGATGTTTTCTGGAGGGTGACATCTTCAGGAGCACCAAAACACTGAAACCATACTTGGTCACACACCTTTTTTATACTGGAACGCGTCGCCACTGATTGTCTTTACGTCGTATCAACTTCAGGACAGGCATGACACGTCGTGCAGGGGTACGTAACGGACTAAATCGAGCCAGTTCTTGCTTGGACAAATCCAGTAAACTTTGTAACATGCCCGATCTCTCTTGGACTTTGATTTTGGGAGAAGGTACTTTGTGAGCAGCGGCCACTGCCGCTAAATTGGAGGGACCTGCCACTGGAGACGTTCTTGGTGTCATCAACGGAGATGTTCTTGGTGTGATCAACGTCTCCAAGTGCTCTTCAGTTCTTGGTGTCATCAACGGGGAAGTGAATGAACGTGAGGCTGCCGGAGACGCGGTCACCGCCGTGGCAGGTCGTGGTTTGCGAGTGTAAAGTTGCGTCCTGGCCGAAGTGCCTCTCTTGCGACTAGTTTTCTTTTGTGGGCTTTTCTTTTTCTGGGGACTTTTTCTCTGTTTCTCTTTCTGGGGGCTTCTTTTCTTTTTCCGAGGTGGTGTCTGGTAAGAGGAGGGTCCCGCCACTGAAGAAGTTCTCCTTGGGGACCTGGTCTTTTTCTTCTTCTTGGAGCTTCGTTTGACTTTTTTCTTGGGGAGAACTTTGGGGGCATTAGGATCCCATCTTAAGAGAGAGCGAATGATGACTCCTCCTAGAGTACCGCTCCCTCCAGGTTTGAAAATGATTTGTTTTTTGGTTTGAGTGTCGATGCGGGGATCGGCCAGTTGGGTCAAAGCGGCTTCGTTTCGATCAAAAAAGCGTTTGGTTTGATGAGGAATCTGAATGACTCCTTGGAGTAATTGACGTGCCGTCACCGTGAACCATCGTAAGACTTCTTTGAGACTAGCTTCTAAGACACGAGCTCGTGTTTGTGGATTTTTTTCTCGACTGATGCCATACAAGGCACGAATCAATTTGACGGGAAGATGCGACTTAAGGGACGTCATGTTTAAAATGTGTGTGAGACAGACGAAAAGGGTCTGAGGTTTTTATAGATTTTTTCTGCGGAGTGAAATTAAGTCGAGGACGGAGACGTGTACAGGACAGGCCCTCCGTCTTGGCCCCAGTGGTGAAACAAGTGGGTACGAAATCGCAAATCCTCGGGGGTCGTAGGTTTCAAATCGACGAGTAAATAGGCGTGTGGAGTTTGAGTGGTATCGTCGTACGCCTGAGTCAGCCAAGGCGTCCCTAACTGTTTGGCTAAGACTTGCACTTGCGATTTATCTCGAGGGCTTTTAAACAAGACCACGTAATGCGCATTGAGACTGATGGTGCGATGGGCTTTACTTTGTTGAAACAAATTTTGGGTGATGTAAACGACACTGGCATTACGGTGATGCCCTTTGCGCGTGAACCACAGTTTAATTTCTTCTTCGTCTTCTCCTAGCATGTCGTCAAAAATGACCAAATGGGTTTGACAGGAGTCAGAGACGATGCCGTCGTCTTCTTTAGGAATGCCTTCCACAAACACGATGGAATCGTCTTGACTTTCTCGCAAGAGGCTGTACGCCGATTGCCACTCTTTGTAACACCACACGATCCGCTGAGGTGGTCGATCGATCAAATGATGTTTATGTTCGATCAAACGTCTGACGAATTCGGTTTTGCCTGAAGCGCTAGGTCCAGCAATGAGCATGTTAAAGGGATGACGAAGATACAAAGCCTCCCAACTGGCACTATCTAAGTGTTCGTCGATGACTTTGACAGTGGAGGAAGAGGGAGCAGAGACAGCAGAGGTAGCCATAGTGTTAGGAATGTCACTTGTGACACAAAAACAAACAAGACGAGAGTTTATATACTTTTTTTCAGAACACGTTTACTGAATGTTTTAAACATGAATACAAAATACAAAAAATACATAAAAGCCAAAGGCTTAAGTACAAGGATAAACGGCACATGATAACCATCAACGTGGAATAAACAGAAGTGTCTGTACAACATGTTTTGCGTAATGTTCTGACCAGTTCTATAGGGGGTAAGGTCACACAAGTGTCCTCCCGAAAGGGTCTTTCAGGCCTGTCCACGACAGTCCTGTCCTGGGTGACTGGTTCTTCTGGTACTGTCACTAACACAGGTTGAAAAGTTGCAAGGCTCACAATCGCATTTCACTTCAGAAGCCCCATGTTTGAATTGTGCCTGTCTAAACTTGTTTTCTGTTTTTCTGAAAGTATTCATCTTGTTCGCTCGGTCTTGGTAGTCACAATGAACTATCGATCTTGCCTAGGGTTCCTTTTTATATACAGACCAATACCGACGTGTCCATACGGTAAGGTAAAATGATTGGGAAGTCGCACTCGCTTCTGGTACACGATTTGATAGACTTTTTCCAAGGGTCGACTGACGATGTGGTGAGTGGGTAAACGTACAATCTTGTTCGGTTGATAGGTGGTCACTTTAAAGTATTCATCCTCTCCGGATTGCAAGGCTTCTTTCAATACCCCAAAGTTCACCACACGACTGGTACGATAATTCAGAGTCAATCCTTTCACTTTACACGTCGTGTGCACTTCTCCTTGTGTGTCCCGGTATTCGTAACCGTACTTTTTAGGACCGCCACTGGCGAAACTTAGAATCTTGTCGTCGGGATGCTCGTCTGTCCAGGCTCCTAAACGGTCTCCTTCGATGTCAGGGTGCTGTTGACTCGGGTGATGGATGTAAATGCAACTGTTCGTGTCAAAGTACAGGACACGTTCCCCTAACAGTTCTAAAGCTTCGTACAATTTTAAGCGAGCATGAGCTGTCACGTAAGCCGCAATGATGACATTAACAAAGGGGTCGGCTTCTACAAAGTCCAGATCTTCTTCGTAATTGACCAAGATCAAATCCTCGCGAACGACGTCCACGTGTTTCACGTATTTGGTTTTGTCGTGAATCATCTGGAAGTAGCGGGAAGGTTCTGTCAAATATTCCGTCTTGGGTAAACACGGTCGTTGTGCCATATTACCCCACAAGCAATTTAACATCACTTTGATCGCCTGCGTTTGTTTTTCTCGATGTGGTCTAAAGAGATTCCTTCTTGTTCATAGCATTTCTCTTTGAATGTCTTTTCGTCTTCGGGAGTGTGACACCAGGAAGGATAGTCGCTGGCTTCTTGTTTCAGTTTCAAAAAGGCATCCACGTAGAATGCGAAAATGCCTTTCTGACTGGGGTCACCCTTATGGTATTGTTGTGTCTTGGGGAAAGTGGCAAATTTCGTACACTTCTAACAGTTGGTATCCCATGTCCAGAGATTTGAACAATTCTACGCTGACCCACGTCCCCGTCAAGGCCCGTTCTTCCTTGGTGTGCTGACAAGGTTGGTCTTGGTTGCACGTCTCGGCACAAGTACGGCACAAACGAAACATCAGTTTGCCTTGGCAATGGTGAGGTAAGACGGGATGGTGCAAGTCCATGGGAGGCAAAACTTTACACTTGATCAAGCCTTCGTATTGTCGAATGTTTTTCAGGTCGACGTGTTCCGTCAGCAATTGTGGGTGCCCTGCAGGAAAGTGACAATATTTGCACACGTAGGGATACAGCGAGCACACGTCAAAGTTTTTGATTTCTTCTCCTTTTTCTTTGTCGGCTTGGTACAGCAAACAGGTGGCATTGGTCCTTCCTCCGTACAAACTATCCCTCGGGTTCAGGGGGTCCATGAACTGGTAACTTTCAAGGAGGCGTTTAAATTCGGGATCGGTTTTCAAACGGTGATCGTATTCGTGTTCCCACATTTCCACCACTTGGTATCCTTCCTGTTCCAACTTTAGGCGTCGCTGACAAGTGTCCTGGTACAAGTCTTCCATGGTTCGTTGTAAAAACTGATTTTTAGTGCCACGATCAGGGTAACAGACGGGACATCCGTGAAATAAGCAACCGTTAAACTCGTACACGATCTTGGGGTTTTCTAAGTCCCAGCCATCGACCGAATACGTTCCTATGGTCTTTTCACCCCCTCCGTTGCGGGCATGCTGAATCCACTTGTCTTCCTTGTCGCACAAGTAATGTAACCAACGTAGGCTTTGACAGAGTATTGACGTTTGACAAAGTTAGTCGTTTGAGGACTGATGACAGCCACGGTGTTTTCAGGCATGAATCGTTGTCGATACACTAAGGAACACGCTTTGGCAATGGTGCAAGCTTCTTTCAAAGGATCGACCCCTCCGTGTTCCATGAACAGTTCTCGAAATTTTCCACAGCAACGTCGTAAAATGTCCACGTCGGAACGAAAATACTTTAACATTTCTTCCTGAAAGTCGAAAGGGTCCGAGGCGTGAGCCTGGTACCAAGCGTAGAAAGCTTCTCGTTGTTCGGTACGCATGTTGTCGGGGTCGTAATAGTGAGCCTCAGGCAAATGGGGTAGAACGGCGTGTTGATTGGCTTCCGTATTGAAAAAGTGTGGAAAGTACCCTTTAGCCATTTCTGTCATTCCAAACGTTTTAGGCATTCGACTCAAAGGCATGGCCAAATAGCTATTCGAATCTTTAAACTGCACTTGCCCCACTTGCATAAAAATGATTTTGGCTCCGTTCAAAGTGACTTTAGGACGTTCGGTGCCTTGTTCCGTATAGTATCTCAAAAGAAACTGTCCATCGTATCCGGAGAAATTGTGAGCCACTGTGGCATGACGATGACAATCTCCGTAACGTTCGATGTCCTCTTGGCTCCACGTCTTGTCGATGGGGTGTAAGACCCATTGGGCAAAATCGGCTAACGTGTTCGGTCCTCGAAAGATTTTTTCACGCCCTCCGGGAATCTTACTGCAGTGAGGGCAATGACTGAAGATAGGTTCTTGAATGCACTTCTCGCACGCTCGATGAGCCACGCAGAAATTAGGAATGTGAATGCCAGTCTCTTGCATGCATTCAAAATTGAAAAAGATGAAATTGCCTTTCTTCTTGTGACCGTCCTCTTTCTCTGGTGGGGGTTGGTATTTTTACACGTAGCATTCGTGTTCCAAGTCCACGATGTGGTGACAAATGTGACACATTTTTTTCCTGAACGTACGTGTGCCTTGGTATTATTGGTACGTAGGCCTTGTCCACACGTAGGGCACAATCTCAGGAGTTGACAAGCACATTTCTGCTGTGAACCTTGCGTCTTCAGATGTTGTTGGTAACAGGCAGGGCTGACAAACGTGCCCAGACAAGCAGGACAATGTACTCTTTCTTGTCCTTCGCTCAGACAGGGTGGAGAGGCCAAACATCCTGAGCATTTCAATCCACAATGTTTGTGTTGTTCTCGATTTTTATGGCCATAGTCACATTTCTCACAATAATAAACATATCCCAGGAATCCAGTGATACTGGTAATGGTATCGAAATGGTCATCGTGATGATAAAGGTGAATGTATTTTCCATCCTTAAAGTCTTTCCCTCGAAACAACAGAGGTCCACGCATTTCTTGAGGGTGCACTTTCAAGGTATAGAATGGAGCTAAGACATCTTCCAATTTTTGCATCTCAGGAATGCCACAGGGTGTGTCTTTGGACAGTCCGGCTTGTTGTAACAGGAGTTCTGCTTCATTTCGTTGTTTGGCTCGGTCCGATTTTCGAATAGTCTCCCAGGCTCTTTTCCATTCTACCGTGTCGTTCTTTTTGGCATTGGTTCGTCCCACCACGATGGCTCGGGCTAAACATATCTGGTCTTGAGAATTGTGAATTCGGACGAGACTTGTTTTGGTGTTGCGAAGGTCGTTCACCAATAAGACCTTTTTGCGTCCAGTCCCTTGAGGAGGAGAGACGTGGGTCATTTTCAGTGTGGCTTTACCATCGGTGATGTCAAACTGATCATTAGATTGTTGTACGTGTTGAATCTTGTCCATGACTTTGGAAGGGGTTAGTTCTGCGGGTCTGCTAAACTCGATCCAAACAGGGGATTTCAAGCTGTCGTGATCTATGGATAGTGTCAAGCGATCGTCTTCTTTGGGTTGAGATTGTCGCTTGAGTGTGGTGAGCAAAGAATCCCACATCTCGGTGATAAACCCTTCTGCTTTCTCCAACGGTACGTCGGACTTGAAATCTTTAAACTTCACTGTGTAGGTGTAAGCCGTGGTTCTAAATTTTCTAGAGGAGCGCTTTTCCGTCTCTCGAATGGAATAGTACTTTTCAGGGTTGACTAAGGGTGGTGAACTTTGTTTAGAGGGTTCGGATTCTGGTTCACTCATGTCCTCTTCAAAATCACTGGCATGAATTTGTGCCACGACTTCAGCTCTGGTACGAGGCGATAGATCACGTTTCTGCCTCTTACTTTCTTCTTCTTTCTTCTCGAATGAATAGGATCGTTCCATCTTGAGTGCAAAACGTCAAATGACTCAAGTTTAGACACCACAGACTAATTTATAGTCATGGCAAACCAGCGTATATAAAAGGGTGTGTGTCTTGTCCTATCACTATTCATTTCACTCTCAAACCGAGCACAACGATGGAAGAGACTACCCAGATGGAACGTTTCATCAGAGCTTTGCGAGGGGTCATTAGAAAATTCTCTTCAGACCAACCGACGGACTACTCTCCTTCCTTTCGAGATAAAAGTCAAGATACTTGCTATATCTGTCAGAAGAAAGGGCATTGGTCTTCAGAGTGTCCAGACCGTCAAAAAAAAAAAAAAACAGGGGCTAGAAAAGACAAAAGTCAAGATACCTGTTATTATTGTCAAGAAAAAGGACATTGGTCTCCAGATTGCCCAAAAAAGAAACAAGAGGAGTCAGAAAAAAAGAGGGATTCTTCAGAAGAAGAGAGAGATTCTTCAGAGGAAGAAAGCAGCCAGGTGAAGAAAAAGAAACAGGAGAAGAAAAGAAGAATGGAAGAAAGTGAGGAGGAAGAGGAGGAAAAGACTGTGACGGTGAAGAAATTAAAAAAAAAAGAGAGAGTAAAAAAAGAAACAGAAGAAGTGAATGTAATTTACAAAGTGCTCTGTTGTAAATTGTGAATTGGATTGTAACTATGGAGAAAAGAATACATTAATTATATAAGGTAAGAGTCTTTGAGTTTTGATTTTAAATAAGAAGCTACACTCACGCACTCATACACAGACACGTACTATAAGGGTAAAATGTTTTTTTTGTTGATTTTTGAGTTATTGGCAAATTGAAAGTGTATCTCTTTTCGAGAGACGTGCGTGGCCCTGAAAAGGGCCTTTTTTTGGTGTAGGGGTGAGTTTAAGCAATCAACTTTAACTGCCTTAAGATTTTGCCACGGCCAAGGCCTACTTCTGATGATGATGATTGATGACCCTCTTGTTTCTTTGCCGCTACTTCTTCTTCTTGTTTTTTTTTTCTTACCTCTTCTTGTTGCTGTTGCTGTTGCTGTAGGAGAAAAGCTTGTTCCGCTTCCTTTTGTCGTTGCATAAATTTCTCCAATTCTTCATTCTGTCTCTGTCTAAAATTCCCCACTTGCGGTAATGAAGAATGAGACGAAGGTTCCGGAACAAATTCTTGCGAGGTAAGAAAATCCACAAAATCCCAATGTACCTCTTCTGAAAGTAAGTCCGGGTTCCCTTTCGCGGTCTCCACTGCTGGTGCACCCCAGTGAATCGTTTTCTGAGTTTCCGTCATGTTGAATCACTGTCGCATAGATTGACTGCACACAGGCGCTAGCGAATCTATATAGACCACGTGACGTCACAGACTGCTCTCTTCGGATTGGATGCGGGCTGACTGAATTTTGTCACGCGTGTTTGGATTGGTCAATGACCTCAATCCGTTTCAATCCTTCCTCTCCCTTTAAATAAACTCAGTTCAGCGCAATCACTCACCTGGTCTCGGAGCCTCAAGATGTGGACCGACGTTCAATCTTCCACCCTTGTGTCAACAATGATGTTCAGGACGGACATACCCATGTATGTCCGGTCCAAGTGGACTGTTGTCGATAGGACAGATAGTAGTCTATGGATGAGAAGAGTTTACATAGAAAGACAAGGATGCCTCAAGAGGGTACTTGCGTATGGACCTGCAGTTAGAAGGAGTTTAAGAAGAAGAAGATGTGACAGATGCCGTCTATGTTAATATTAACATACAACCAAAGGCCCTTTTCAGGGCCACCCACATTTCTCGAAAAGAGATTGACTTTCCATTGCCTACCCCTTTTTAAAAAAAAAAATTGTTTTTAAAAAAATCCCATGTTCAATTCCCTTTGTCCCTATACAGGCCCAAACTCTATTCCCCATGCTCAATTCCCCGTGTCCCTAGACAAGCCCAAACTCTATTCCCCATGTTCAATTCCCATTGTCCCTAGAGTGACCCAGCAATATCTCCCATGTTAAATTTCCATTGTTCGAATGCCTTTGTCCCTAGAATGTCCTTAGCATGGATATTTCCTTTCTCCAATGTTAAATTCCCTTGTCCCCAGAGTGACCCAGGGTATTTTACCCATGTTAAATTTCCATTGTCCCTAGAGTGACCCAGGGTGGTTAATGTTAAATTTACATAGTCCCCAGAGTGACCCAAGGGTGTTTTTAATGGTAATTCCCATTGTCCCTAGGGTGACCCCTTTCACTACTAATGGATGGCTGTTAAAGTGATATAATTAATGTTCACCATAATGGTTGTTGAAGTGGTATAATTAATTTTCCCAAGATGTATAATGGTTGTTCAAGTGGTATAATTAATTTTCCCCAGATCTATAGTGACTGTTGAAGTGGTATAATGCATAACCTCCGAGTCTGCACCAGAAGCCAACGACATGCTGCTTGAAAACCTGCTATGTTATAGACTCCCCAAACCTTCCTTTATCTTCAAAACGCTGTTCGTTCAAGGAAATAAGGGCAAATTATTATCCATCAAATTTTGTAATTGTTTAGCTTTTCTGACTTTGTTCATCCTAAGGACATGATCTTCGATCAAACAGACAAAATATAAAAACCATTATAAAAACCCGCTGTTTGCTCATGATGAATGATTTCTTCTGTGCATTATAACATTTCAAAAACTTTTCCCTTTGGGATCTAAGATTCTACTGTACGTACTTGTTACTTCCTTTTTAGCAATATAGAGTGGAATCCTATCTAAACAAGATTTATAAATGTACTAACTCTATCTACTTTCGTGCTTAGAAGTCTGTCTGCAAAAGTACCATAGAAATACACATTCCTATTTGACTCTTTAAAACCTATTGTAAGCATAATACAATCCGTTATTCACAGACGAGTATGGGCAGTATATACCTGTCCTGGCACAGATGAGTATAGACGGAATATGCCTGACCGGGCAAAGATGGGAATAGAAGGCATGTGCCTGACCAGGCACATATGTGTATGGACAGCATATGTCAATCCACGCACAGATGACTATGGACAGCATATGCCTGTCTGGGCACAGATGATTTTGGACGGCATATGGCCTGAGCGGGAACAGATGAATATAGGCGGCATAGCTTGACTAGTTATCTCCCATTTCTATCCAGAACAAGCATGAGAAATAATATGTGTTAATAATTACGATACATTATTTCTTTTCTTAAGTGGTATTGCTGTTGATCAGTCTACATGTACTGCAAATTGACGAATATTTTCGCTTAGTGTTTGAAGTTAACTCTCTTCATTTAAATGTATAACTTATAACATATATCACTCATTTATTTTTGTCCTAAGCATGGTTGCCTTTATTAAAACCTCGTAAAAAAATGGACTGTTCGATCACCAATCCTTTTTATTTTCAATTGATTTCGAAGAATGCTTCTGTCTTTTCTAAAATTCTTGTGCAAACTTGTTAATTTGTTTGCACGTAACGATGACATGTTGTATGTACACGTTATGTACATAAAAGTAACGCTACATATTTATTCACAGCATAAAATCTCTCAATGTTCCATTGCTCTTGACGAGATCTGTACCGTTTGACTAGCTTGAGGTGGTCTTTACGTATATTTGGGTAGTGTTGGTCCGTAAGTGACAACCCGCCTTTCTTAATAGCATCCTGTATCTGAACAAACATAGCCAGCATTCGTTCTGGTCAATTTCAGCTTCATCTAAAATAATATAAAAAGTCCATTCATTCTATATATGTCCTAAGTAGTTTATTAAATCAATTCTTGACGAATAGTGAGATGTCACAGAAATATTTTTGTAATACATGCACAACTCCATCACTTCAAAACTTAATAATTTTTGCTTTGTCTTACACATTCCTGTTAATCCTATGTTCCACTGATACACTTTCATCGAGCGGTCCATCTCTTTCAAAACTATTCCTACAAACTGATAAAGGCATCTTAATGCTGTTTTATTTTATTTTACTGCACACAATCTCGAGAAATTAATGTTACTACTTTCATATAACCAGTATGAAGAATGATATTGTAATTTTTTCAACATACTCCTTCCGTTTGAGCAAAATATAATAAAAAAACTCTTTGTGTTAAAAATATATGAATTCCGTTAAGAGTGTCTTACATTAAACATTTTCTCAACTTTAAAAAGTATCAAAAAGGAGTAACTTTATTCTGTACGCCAATGTAATTACAATGATGGAACAATGTCACCGCGACATGTACAATTACTGCATCTTGTAAATAAATATGTACTTGTTACATAAGGTATAGGTATGATGATCATTTCACTTCCCGATAAATGAGAAAGATAATGATCAAATGAAATGAATGTAGAAAGCTCATGTATTGAACTTTGTTAGCATATTTTCTTGAAATGTTTTGGACTTTACCCTTTAATAGTTCTCTCTCAGAATTCTTTTGGCTCTAGCTCTTTAACAGTTCTCTGAATCCTTGTGAGGGAATAAGTGCCATTAAAGTGTGTTTGAAAGATGGGTGCCGAGAGTACATCAAAAGAGTGAACATGGTAATAACGGTGTATATAAAACAATCACTCGTCTGCAAATTTGAAAGGATGGTGCTTAATGGAGACCTAAATATAAATACCTCTACGTCCAATGCTCCTGTTTTCCTTTGCCTTTTTCATGTAACACCTAGCAAGATGGTAACGAATAAAGGTAATACTTGGATGTTCCGTGTCGTGTACGTATTGCTGAAGTTTAAGTACTTTTTGGCGTCAGTTACGGCTTCCGGAAAACGTTTCAACCTCAGATAAATATCGGAACGGAACCTAAGTTGGTCAGCATGGCAGGGATCTGCAGTTCGCTTGTAATGCAAGCCCTGTTCTATGCATTCATCATACTTTTCCAACGCTTTTCCTAAATGATCAGTTGTTTCTTCCTTGTTTCTATTCCAGACCTTTAATGCAATTGCATGATATATACTGCAAATATCGTGCAAGTAAATTGATTTGTGTTCGTGAAAACTGCCTCCAGTTTGTCTGTCTATGAAGTCATTCGATGTTTGATGACATTTAAAAGCACTGGAGAAATCCTCTAATTTGAAATGGACGTTGCCTTTGACATTAGTGGTCGCAGCATGATAAACTGTAAAAGCCTCATCAGATTCGCAGGTGTTATACAGTTCTAAAGATCTGTCGAACTCTCTGAGAGCTTGGATGTACTGTTTCTTTTTGTTGAAAAGCATTCCATGCATATAGTGGAATTCTGCAGATGTAAAGAATCTATACACATCAACTTTACCGTCTTCTTTACAATATTCTTTAAGAGACAGTCCACGCAGGTCGATGACCTGAACACGGTGGAAATAATGATCACGTATCTGACGGTTCGCGCACGCAAGCAAAACGCGGCTAGAAAACGATGCGGTCAAGATCTTAGAAGAATACGAGCATCGTCGGGCCACGTCAACGGGCATTGCCAATACGGTTAGTAAACAATACGTCGACGCTGTGGTCGTAAGGGTCTCTAAGTGCAGAGAGGCATTACTGGTCATTTTGAACATGACTAGATTGTAAATGTGGTAGAGCCTGTCAGGAACAAATACGCGGCAAGCAAATAAGTTTACGGGGTACAGCGTCCGCATTAGAAGAATGTATATGTTGTGTGAAGCCTCTCGCGGTTAAATATAGCACTGAGTTGGCTCCGTGTCTGTATAAAGATATATACACTTGGTATGGGTTACGATGATTTTTCTTGAAATCTGCATGAATTGTCGACGAGATTGAAGGTGAGACTTGTTTCTGGGGTGTATTGCTAGAGCCATTAAAAATATGGAAATTTGTTTCATGTGAGCAGAGATACTCATCGTTGCAGAACACATTATAAACAGGCTGAAGTCCAAGATTATGACTCTCCAGTCGTACCGTTCAACACCCCACTGATGGCATGTACGCGGTATCAATGATATACCACCAGATGTATAAATGTTTCATTAAAAGGAAACGATACTTGATAAATTGAATGGAATTGAAATAGGTCATGAAAAACGAACAATACCAATTGTTTTTAAGTGGTAGGAACAACAGCAATAATAACAACTATATCAATATCAGCATGAACCTTTGTTCTCATTTCACAAGAGGAATATTGGAATGTAAGGATAAGCATCCTCACTTATCTCTCTCCGTTTTCTCGGACCAAGTGTGAAGTATGTTTTATTTCACCTCAGTTCCTAAAGCCAGTCTTTTCACCATTCAGCAATATCCAGCATTCTCCCACCAGCCGTCAAAGAGTCAACATCGTACACGAATTTTCGATGATGTGGAGGTGAGAGGATTGCCTTTGGTCACATGATTAAGTCGTGCCGTCAACCTATCACACCATCAGGCTGACGCAGGTGAGGATTATAAGGGCCAACTGGCACAGATCACAATCAATCTATTCTACCATCATAGCCAGATGATTGAGGCATCAAGGAAAAAATCAGTTAGCTTCAAATAGGGGCAACGTTTAAAGGGTTGGAGAACGAGAAGAAAACCCGCTGACGGAACCTGGACGGTGGAGGTGAAGACCGTTTTCGTTCCACCCGAAACAGATTGCAAAGAGAAGTAATCACCATGGACCAGCTGCTTCCAAACATTGGCTGAATGTATGAGCCCTCTATTTGGCTTTGTAAACCCCTTTTAATCACTACTCTGTAAAATTATAAATTTGTCTTTTTGACCCATCAGCTAAATACTAAACTATAATTTCAGCATAAGCTAAATAAGTAAGATGACTAGATAATTAAATTGAACTGATATCCTGTATTGATTAATGCTTTTTTAAACATTAGTTACTCACTAAATTATAAATTTGAATAAAATGAGTAAATTGTAAATATACATAATCATTAGAATTAAAATATGTTGCTAACCCATAATTGTCTGATATGGACATCCTTGCTTAGATAACCGGGCATTATATGACTTAGATAGCATATCTAGCGTTTCAATTCATGAGTCACATGCTGATTGGTCTTGCAGGACACGCCCTTTCTCAAGCTATCATCATACAGAATTAATTAAATGGTGCATCTTGTGCACATTGTTAACAAATCATTCATGGCCGAACACGTTATAATACTACTCAATATCAACAGTCTTGTCACCCATCGTGAACCAGACATTTGTGTCGGAATACTGAGACAAGTTAAGCGAAGGACTATTTCAATTAGTGTGTACGAAACACCTCCTGAAAGGGATTGAAAAAAATGGAATGACTTTTCAACAAGAGTCCATCGAGAGACATATATTGCCATTCAAGTTTTCGAATCAGCTGGTAGGAAAAGTCTTAGATAAATAAGTAGAACAGCAGAAGAGGGAATTTAAAATTAGAGGAGACAAGAAGGAGCAATACCAACCGTTTCTTAGAACAACAACAACGATAACAACAACAATATCAATTAGAGCAGCAGCCATAATCCTCATTTCACAACGGTAAGACTTAGGATGTCAGTATAACCAGCTTCACTTATCTCTCTCCGTGTCCATTAACCCTTGGTGTGTTGATAGATGGAGCCGGATATATGCGGCATGAGAAGCCAGGTCTAATAAGTGTAGCTATCCTGAATGTCACTAAGGTCTTCGATCCAGGACAAAAACCAATGACCACGTTGACATCCACAGATCTCGCGAAACAGGATACTACTCAACCATTCTTAAGATTTTTCTTCATGTGTCGTGTTTGTGTGCATTTTGTCTCTGCATATCTTTTCACTTCCACCACTAAATGTTACACTCGTCTACCATTGTTCCTTTTCGTGTGCGTTGTTAATATATATATATATATATATATATATATATATATATATATATATATATATATATATATATATATATTTGTGTGTGTGTGTGTGTAAATAAGTCATGCTATATTTTGTGACAATGAGAGCACTTCTCCCTTTCTACATTCTTCCCATCTTTGCACAGGTGTGAGTGAGTGATATACCATTGTTTGTGTGAATGTGTTAAAGTTCCCCCACTTTTCTCTCCTAAGCCCACGTAAAATGCCATTAGAGGTAACAGGCAATTTAGTTATTTACAAGAGGATTATTTCTTCTTTCACCCCCTTTATTTTGTAGTGAGCCCTCTGTACGAGCTGATGTACCTGTTATTCTGTAGGTAGGTGTGCAGGTCAGTAGTTGTGAATTTTAGCCTATATATATAAATGCGGATGTTGATGCTGGTCGGGTTGAAAATGACACTTCGGTCTCATGATATTTAAATTGTTTTGAGACCAAAGCGTCATATTTGAGGCTATAGTGAAAGGAAACTGTATGGCATCATAATGCTATTTTTCGTTGGGACCATACTGTCTGTTTGGGGCCATAGTGTGCACCATACTACTATTAATGTGCATAAAACTCTGCAACAGTCCTCCTAACACTTACGAAGGAACCGAACACCGGAGTCATTCTAATTCGACACATATATTGTGATTAAGTCCTAGCATTGCACGATTACAGCAATGGATGTGTGGGTTTAAAAAAGCAATTTGAGATCTCAAGTTATTTTTCAAACCTATTTTGAACGCATATATCTGTATCACCACGTGGTTCTCTTTGGTATACTAGTGTAAGGTGTAGAAAAAGCAGCAGTAGTCGTCGATTTAGATGCCGCATGGCTGTACTATTTCTCTTTTTCCGTATATTTACAATTACATCCTTTATACTGCAGTACTTCATATTTAAATTTATTTTGACTCATTTATTTCCATAATCTTTTAGGTGAAATTCTTAATATTTACAATTTTGGAACTTTTACTTATAAAGCCACTATTGTTCCGACGTGCCGTTTCAACAATATATATATATATATATATATATATATATATATATATATATATATATATATATATATATATATATATATATGTTGTTTGCTATTTCATAGATAATTTGTTATTGCCCATAGAAGGACCACCTCATTCGATGAAGTCAATGATTTTGTCATATCTGCAAGGTTCACCATAGTTTTGATACCAAAATTCAATTCCTTGCTTTCCTAACAATATTTCTTAAGCACATAATACGATGAATACTTCACAATTATGTTTTGCACTTCATTTTTCATAGAAAATATCACATTAAACTACTTAGAGTAAAATCTGTACTTTTGAGCAGTTAAATAGCATTAGCGGCGACAAATATAAAATCCACGTAACAAGTCTACAAACTACGGAGAGAGAGAGAGAGAGAGAGAGAGATACGCGACGGGGTGGGTTATTAGCTCTGATGGCGGTGATGTCCTTATCGTTTTTTCCTTGATCATATTACAGTACTGGGTTCCAATAACAATATTTAGAAAGACAAAACGTTGGACGAGACACTGCAATATAAACATGTGCACATGTTACTGTGTGTGTGTGTGTGTGTGTGTGTGTGTGTGTGTGTGTGTAGTCAGGGTGATTATTAGTACTTAGTATGTACTGCCTTTGCAGCCTTCGGTGATTAATCGGGAAGTTAAAGTCGAAATATGTAAAACTAAAGTGAATCAGCATATTAACAATCATACGACGTCTGTATCTAAGTTACAATGCGTTTAGTCTCTCTTTTTAGTTTCACTCATTGAACATGTGAGAGGAAGTTTGAAAGAGATGGTGATAAAGCAACAGGAAACAGGTCGATTGTCGTGGCTTAGATACAAGGCAAATAAGTACGTACAAGGTAAAATTTATTTTCTAGACAATACAGAGGACTGAGCAAAATGTAATTGTTTGAAGGACAAGACACGTATAGCTATTAGAATAATGAATATGAGTAACTGAAAAGGAAACCTAGAAAAGTGGATCGGTATCACATAGTGCTTACGTTGAGTTGTAATCTCTTCTTTATAATTAAGGTCCGTAGCAGCAGATTGATTAGGGTAGCAAATAAAGTGCTGATGTTCTTTTGTACTATCGACATATATATATATATATATATATATATATATATATATATATATATATATATATATATATATATATAAACGCAAGGGATCTCTCTACCAAGCGAAACAAGCATTTACGTGAGTTTGGCTAGCAGTTCCCCTATTTCCATGTACTTCAAAACAACATCATGCTGTCATCTGGAAGGTTCCATAACGCTCAGCCAACAAACAATTCTGCTCTAATCAATCTATCATCACAAATACACAATTATAACTTTACACTTGCTTGAGTTTTCCTTGTGTCACATTCGTATGGCTTCTACCTGTTAATATTTGCATGGATTCTCCACTAAGCGAAATGCCAAGAATTAATACCTCTGGTGCCATCCGAACGTCAGTCAAAAGCATGGCGTCGCACCGCATCACACAAAACATTCCATAGCAGAAATATCGGTCTCCGTTATGAATTCCTCAGACGGTAAGGTACAGTCGAACCTAACCTCTCAATTAAGATTAAACCATTGGTCCATACCAACAGGTAAGTATTTTACCTGCTCTCACCTCCATCTCAATCACCTAAACACCTGTAATATTTTACGAAACTAATCTATGCCAACATAAGGTATAGCGAATATTGTACAGTATGACGCTAGCTTCTAGAACAATGTCTAAATACTCGGGTTGAGAAGAATTTCCCCAATACCAACTTCTCGTAATCAGACAACCAATCATTAAAATCTAGCTAACCTATAGGCACGGAACGTAAATACAAATGTCACATACTCCAGATTACACACACACACACACACACACACACACACACGTAGCTATATTCTAGATAGCTTGATATACCAACAGTTTTGATATGTCATAATACTTTAATCCAGAATGTCTTTGAATAATTCCTCAATAATTCCAAGGAAACGTTTTAAGTTCGAAAAGTTAATGAGCACTTTGGAACTCCAAATAATAATTTAAATAAATAATAAATCTCAAAATACGCGTGAACACAACTATATGTGATTGCACTTGACCAAAATTAAAATAGGAATAAACACTTTGTTGACAAATCATCTTTTATACACATCTATACTGGACCTATGTCTCAATAGTAGTTTAGCAATAAAGTAGACCATAGCTACTATACTGTAAATTACGGACAAAGGTCAAGCACACACACACACACAGATATATATATATATATATATATATATATATATATATATATATATATATATATATATATATATATATATATATAATTCAGAAAACACACACATACATTTATTCAACGCAAATATGACAGCAGATTGGCGTTATTGGCATGAACTGCACTTTATTCAAATTACAAGTGATGTAAGCTTCCCTGCACCTAATACCTAAAGGGATATCAGTCACAACCGCTTGATTATCCTCCGGTGCTTTTGTTTCGTTTAAGGACTCCAATGACAACAATGTCAAGTAAGTAATCGAAGCAACTGAAACTGCCAACAAACCAAAGGAATATTCCTTTTGAGGTACAAGGAGAACCACAAACTTTGCTCACAAATATCAATCAAACAGGAAAAGTGAAGAGAACAGACTCGTCTGAATAAAGTGACCGGTTAATCGTCTAACAGATGTACATATTGCACAAGGAAGATAGAAAGTGATTTACCTTGAGACGGGTCTATGTTAGGTACGCTGATGTTTTCCACTGATGTAGCTGACATGCAAAAGTGTCCAATATAAAACAGTAGACACACACACACACACACACACACACACACACATATAAATCTGTTGAAATGTGCCTCGTCTTTGAAAGCAAAATTATAAAATGATGACGACACATAAAATGTTTTTAGCGACATTGTTAACGATTGAAAACCAGAAAAAAATACAGTTTGATGAAGGAAACAACTATTTCCAAGACAATAAAGGCAGCCACAAGTTACGAAATAGAGAAAATAACTTTGTATTGCAAGAGATTAGCTACATATGCAACAAAGGGTTTGATAAATAAAACAATAGCTTAATAATTTCCTATAAATTTGCAATATTCGAACAAAGATAAATAGACTCAATGTAATATTGCTGTTAATGTGTATCAAGTCCCAAACACATTTATAAGACCAATTAGAATGGCAAAGAGAAATGGCAAAGAAAAATGGACATATATGTGCTAATGATATTTGGTATCAACAAATATTGTAGAAATATATTTCTTCCGCAATTTTTATATATATATATATATATATATATATATATATATATATATATATATATATATATATATCACTTGTATCCTCAAATTCAATTATTTTAACATAAGAATAAGCAAAATGCTAGAAGACTGTTCTGTGGTAAATTTTAAATCTACCTACATTACCTGCAATTTAGTTTTGTTAAAAATTTTGATTCTGAAAGTAAAATTAAGTAAATAAGTAATTGTAAAGAAACCATACAAATATAACGAACAACAAAATAGCAAAATATGCACCAGCGGGAGTTTGCCTTTTTCTTAACTCTGTACACTCAAAATAAAATACGCACATTGGTCAGTACTCGTGTACTTCACATCACAAAAGACAGCAAACGTAAACATTAGAACAGACAATAGGTGAACTAAATACAACTCGCTGAAGTGTAATTTGGTGAAGTTTGGCATCCACCAATAACAATGTGGTAAATAACGAAGGACCTGGGTCACATACTCCCTCCCTATGTACAAATGTCTACTAACATTAAGTAAATTTATGCTCGCTGCATAAAAAGTACACGAAAAAATAAACAACCCCTTACTCTCCTTCATGTCTTTTGAAATTAAAAAAGTTAATCAACCTGTTAATTAATACAACAATAAGGCAGAAAATATATAAACCTACTGAAATTGAAACTAAAATTAATTATTTGAGATAATAATAATTGAATTGTCCTCCTGAAATAAATTTATTGTTTTAAATTGACATTAATTGCTCTATCATCCATCACTCCAACTGTCTACCGCAAAACATCACTTCTGAAAACTACAGAAAAGTCTCAGTAGCTAACACGTAGCAAAACTCGTTTGCGAATAAACCAATTGGCCAAACCGGGTTGGGGGTAGGGTGGTTTTCGGTCCCTGGTTGAACGCCTTACCTGTTGCCGGCCTAAGTCTTCCTGATGGTGCCGGCGGGCTTTGGACTAATCTCCTAGATTGATTATCCAGGTCTCCATCTAATACGGTTGGGCTTCTAACTGACCTTTCGGTAGAATCTCTGGGGAACTGAACAGAGTGATCTCATGCGAGACATGAGAGAGTTAAAAAAATGACTTTTCGGTTCATTTAAACTACTTTAATATTGCCTGGACCAACTAGATTGAAGGTGTATGCTTTCAAGAGGAGATGGTGATCAACTATTAAGGGCAGTTAGTATATAGTGTTTGGATTTTAGACCTGTTTATCGTATTGAACCGATTGGAGCCGGTCTTTCAGTTTTTCGCATATATGTGACGCTTTCCAGTAGCCTCGCAGCAATCTAGTGTAATACTCAGAGAGGGGTCAAACGAATGCCGGGGGTGCCACCCAAATATAACGAACGGGGGCGATCATTCAGCGGAATCATTCTTATTACCATAATATGCAATGTCATACATCTAATCTTGTTTTTGCTCTTCCTCCAGCGTTCCTGGCATTTTCAAGAGCATTCCAATGAAGCTTTTGCAAGCAGCATTACCATCTGGGAGAAACGGGGAGGAGGGAGACATCTGTATGTTCTCTAATTCGCATAGCTCCTTTATAACCATGCTCTCGAAATTACGTCCCTGATCATTGCGATGCCTTTCTGAGAAACTGTAATCGCGAAAGAAGTGCTCATAAGGGCCTTTAGCGGGAGTCTGAGCCATCTGGTTGCGGAATGGAACAGCTTGAGCATATCTGGTGAAATGATGAGTTATCACTAAGATATTCTTAAACCATCCCTTAAACCGAGACATAGATAAAACATCTACGCAGACGAGCTAGATCGAGCGAGTGGTGTGAATTGGTGTTAATTCAGCCATTGCCCTTACCGGGTTCTTTCTGTGTTCACATCGTTCGCAACACTCAACCTTGCGATTCACGTCCTTCTCCAGACCAGGCCAATACAACATTTGCCCAGCTAACCAGAGTGTATTCATCTTGCCTTGACACATATCACTGTGGATAGTTTTCAAGGCTAGGCTCCGGTATGACTCTGGGATCACAAGCTGTCTGATTGACCATCAAAAGAAGCGGTTATGTAGAGAAAGCCATTTTCAACTACAAAGCGGTTCCATTCACGGAGAAATTTCTGCACCGACGCATTTCCTCTCCGACGATCCTTCTCTCTGGGTCGAGAATCCTTACGTTTGAGGACAATACTATTTGCTAGTGTTTAATCGGTCAACTGTTCCCTGTCCCACTTAATGTTATTACAATGTTCAGATGAAAACACGTCCCATCGGTCGTATGAGACGCCAAAATCATCTGAAACACTTTCAATCAAGGTACATATTGTTGCTACATGGCAAATGATTTCTAATACTTCTGGGAACGTTTGTGGTGAACACAAGAGACCGTCGGCATTAACGTTATATTTGTCAGCTCTATACCTATTGAAAATAATTGCTAGTGTTGCAAACCATATTTGTCCCGTAGCGTCAAGTTTTGCAGTCGAAAGTACGTATGTCAACGGGTTGGTGTCCGTGATCACCTCGAAGGAGAAACCTAAAACATAGAAAGGGAATGTATCTTTCAAAACCCATTTCAGCTCCAAAAGCTCGAACCTGTGAGCTGGATAGCACCATTCGCTGGGTCTCAATCCACGATTCGCATAGGGAATGACTCTTTCCACACCTTTAGACTCTTGATATACGACTGTACCTAGACCACAGCCACTAGCATCCTTATGAACGATAAATGGTTTAATATAGCCGGTCAATGATAAGCTGGGGGTGGAGGTCAACTTGTCCATTAGAGCTGCAATGGTGCTTTCTTGAGCAGCTGCCCAGGTTAAACGAGCTACTTACTTGTTTTGGACTTATTCTCTCGAGAGGCTTCGATCATGCCCTGACCTTTTAATAGGGCGTTTAATGGTTGCTATCTGCGATGATTTCTCGACAACGCGGCGTTAGTACTTACCGAACCCTAAAAACTGACGTAGCTCATCAATGTTTTTGGGCTTTTGCCATATCCTAATCGCAGATATTTTCTTTGGGTCAGTCTTTATACCTTACTCGCATATAAAGTGACCCTGATAAACGACTATTGCTGGCTTTCACTGGCGTGAATGACAATCGATCTTCATATGTAAGAGTGGAATGACTCAAGGTGCTTTCTGTCTAAAGTCGAGTGGACATATTCGAGAAGCTTTGGTTAGTTTGGCGGGAAATCTATGTTAGTGCCCCATCATGCATGGCATCTTTCGCTCGCTCTAACACTCACTCATACTAAAACACGTACATTGGTGTACTTCTTGTCACGAATGATAGAAAACGTAAACATTAGAACAGACTATAGGTGAATTAAATATAGCTCGCACAAGTATAATTTAGTGAAGGGTTGCATCCACCAACAGTAAACTGGTACATAACTCATGACCTGAGTCACATGTGTGTGCGCATATGTATGTACTAGCGCTTTTACCCACTCATAACTATGTATGTATGTATGTATGTATGTATGTATGTATGTATGTATGAATGTATGTATGTATTTATGTCTATTTTTTTAATTTTTACCCACAATTTCTTTGTTTCGTTGTTTTTCTTCTGACGAATTGTTACAAAACTGTTTTTCGGCTAATTGTATCATATTTTTACCACATCATCATTTATAGCAGTGTATGTTCTTATTGTAACTTTGACAACATTTATGAAGGATTGTTGTAATCAAAAATACTTTATTTTCATCACCATATCTAATGTTTACATTTGCAACCATCCACATTGCAAATCCGACATACTAATCTGAATAAATTTCTGAAATCTGGTGGGAATGTTTGATCTGAGTCGTATTCTTGCTCACCCAAAATAAACTTTTAAACAGCGTCGTCAGCAGGGATAGGTTATATCGCAGCGCGCGCGTGTGTGTGTGATTTGGATTTTTAACGTAGCTTTAACGTGTGTTCAGTTATAACGCTACAATGTCAGCAGTGTGGCAGTTTATAGTGATATCTAGCACTGGGCATCATGTCGCAGACACGTAGCATGATACCCAACTCAGTCACATTATCCAGACAACAAACCCACCAGTCCTAACACTAACATTTTAATGCTGAGGCAGCTGTTGGCACTATTTTTATTAGTTTTAAGTATGAATCGGCCGGGGTTCGAACCAACTGCGACCTTCCGCATCAGAGGCGGACGCTCTAACCACTAGGCCATAAAGTCTTATAAAGTAGCTTTTCTTTTTAATTTGTACATCTGAAATACATACTAGTAAAATGATTATTTACAACTTTATGTTATCAGGAATTTGTACATCTGAAATACATACTAGTAAAATGATTATTTACAACTTTATGTTATCAGGAATTGATTTTAAAACTCGAACTTCTGTCGTGTGAAATAATTTGAAATTTTCATAAAAGCATTTCATTATACATTTATCTTCTGTTTATATATTCATGTGTGTAGCTTTTGAACTTTAAAATAAATTGACCTTAATGCTACTGTTTCTTTAATAAACCTCTATGCTGTCTCTAATGTTTGTAATAAGGTGAATTAATATGTTTAGATTTTTCTAAGGTTTAATCAGCATAGATAAGATTTCGCCGTCGATTTTAACCTTCGACATATTGGAACTACCTCCATGTATTTTAAGTGCACTTCAAATTCACATGGTGTACAATATGAAGATGTCGTAGATAAATTTGGCATTTATCGCGTGATTTAATCTCAAAACGCATGGTCAGGTTCCTCAGTTATACTTTTCATTCTTAAATAACTTAAATTTTAATCGGCACCATGTAGCCAGTTTATGCTAAACTGTCATTGAACCATATACATAAATATTGTACTACTTGCCAATTATACCCACCCCCCAGAGAAAAACCAACAAAAAAAAAACAACAACAAAACAATAAAACAAAACAAACATATAAAAATAAAAATTTATACACCGAGTGGTTACTAAATCTCAGACGTTTCAGTTAGAGTTTGCCACTTGTGATTTTGCGTTCCAACAATTTGACCACTGGTTCACGGAGTCCTGGTTATTAACACTGTAAAGTTAATATTTTTCCCGTACGCTTAAACAAATTACATTTGGTATTTTAGCAAGTTACAACAGACTAAGGGTACATTAAAGTGATGTTTTAAAGAAAGTTGATATACCAAAATGTGATCCGCCTATTGCGCATTAAAACGCATATATAAATATTGTTTCAAAATTAGTTTATATTTCAAAAGTATGCTATCGCTTCTATATTTCTAAACATGTGATGAATTTCCGTGATTAATCATTATTGTAATAAAATAACGATAAAGATAATACTAACATATCTGTCTTCTAAATGAATTAAACTTGGTGCAGAATTTCATCGATATCCTCTCTGCATTCCCTTTGATCTCTCTCTCTCTCTCTCTCTCTCTCTCTCTCTCATGCAATGGAGAGTACGGGGAAGTATGTGGGGTGAGATACAAAAATAAACTGAATTTGCACCAAGTAACCTACAAAAATCAAGAAGTAGCACTTCGCAAACGTTAAGTGTACAAGCTCCATGGGATTAAGACTTGTATGGTAGATTAATTACTTTTTAATACATTCTTTGTTTTTGTTTCTTTCTTCATGTTTTACAAAAGCTATTAATAGGGGTATAAATACATATTATTTAATAGTAAAGTTTTTGAAGGCCGCCCTACCCTCCGTCAAAATTTATTTATCACTGTGCGAGTTTGTAAGGCAGCAGACTGCAGACCAAAAAAGAAACATAGGAATAGGTAATAAATAAAGACTTTATGGTAAGTCTCCCCTACCCCACCGGCATATCTCTGTCTTTCTCTCTCTCTCTCTCTCTCTCTCTCTCTCTCTCTCTCTCTGCGAACCTTCCTAGAAGGAAACTGGCGAAAATAAGAGCGTATCATGTTTTCGCCCGAGTCATGTGACGATGTCTCTGGAACTACGAGCGATGTAAAATTGTAGTCACATGAAGCAACGGAAGGCGAAAGTTGGAAATATAGGGTAGAAAGAATTGTCTGGTTGGCGGCAATGTTAAATAAATCATAATAATTACTTAGATGAAATGTAAATACATTTAAATGTTTGGACTACCTCTTGCCTGATCCTCATTTCGCTTAGTTTATATTTCTATTATGACATAATGTTTTTAGTACAAGTAATAAGATTGAAATTTTCTTTAAATTGTATCATAAGTAATTTTTGATTATATTATATTGAAAGTAATTTTCTATTAAAATCTATTTATTTCGGTATTATGATTGTGTCTTATTTAGCAAAGATTGCGTTCTTATGATGAAGTACGAATCGACTTATACATACTTTGCCCTGTATCTCAGAGTCAGCAAAAAGTACATTCGCTAGGTTAATTAAATAGATGAACTAGATAGATTCCAAAGATTTCTCAAGAGAATCAAATGCCCTGATCTTGCAAGAAGTACCTACGTAATAATGTAATTAGACCCAAACGATATACTGTAGAGACTACGAAGCCATATTTTGAGATTCTGGCCAACGCAAAAGAAATAGGCTCACGCCCATATTTGGCTTTGTCTTACGAAACTGATATTTAAGACCCCAACCCTATGGCACGTCAGTTTGCTAGCCAGAAAACTTAAACAGCTTCTGTCTTTACAGGCAAATAATAAATTGCCACTGTGTGCATGAAAAATTTGATGCGAACAATAATTGGTAGTGTCAGCATACAAGCAGTTTGCAGTCATATTTTTTCCTGAAATACTTTAGAATGACATGACATTACACTATATTTAGTCTCGTCAGACAGACTGTGCGATTGGTCAGTCGATCAAGGCATAATATCGCGTTTCATAAGCTTGTGTCATACACTCGCCGTTTTATTAACAAACCGATTGTGTTCATTTGTCTTGCGCTGGGACTTTTAAGGAGTTTGTTACTAGACGTACATTCGAATTTTGAAATAATTCATGTTGGAATACTATTTTCAGTTTGATAATTCACATTTTTCCGTGCATATTGGATTTCAATTAATTCAACAATATCAGCTGCACCAACACGAATAGTTATGTGAACCTGAAGGTGACATTAAAACAAGGCACATCGTATTTCATCAGGTAATATTAACACGTATAAACTGTCAAATATACCTGTACTTTATGTACACACAGCACTATCACCTTTTACAGTGTTAAGCTCAATAACAGTAACCAATCATGCCTTTCTGCCCGAGGGAAAGGGCTACTTGTAATAAATTAAAGGGATATCAGCATAAAGCAATTACTTTGAAAAGGCAACGGAGTAATAAATAGAAAATGAATTTAACAAATTATCCTAACCGTGATGTATGTATTGAAAATACAATATTTGTAAAATTTCTCTCATAATTCCTGAAGATAATAGCAAAATCTGAGGCAAGATAAACATTACGGAAGTCGCAACAGTTATAAACCATAGACACATCACAATGCAATCTACGTTTGATACAATTTATTGATGTACACAATTACAAATAAAATAAATATAAAGTATACGGTTTCGACGGGGAAAACTATTATTGCAATCAAAGGCCCTTTGCTGTTTCTGACAGTCCCAACTTGTATGAATGGGACCTAATTAACACCGGTCATCGTTGAGGTTTTACAAGCACAAATCAAAATTATTCGTTGACCAGTGATACCCCTCAAGAAAGTGTGTAACTCTCTGTGTGTGTGTGTGTGTGTAATATTTTGCTTAACAATAAACATTCGCAGGCTTTTAAGTACTCATTGTGAACACTTTTATATTGTCTTGGGGTGTTACTAAGTGATCTGATTTCACATTGTCTTGGGATGTTACTAAGGTATCCGATTTCACATTGTCTTGGGGTGTTACTAAGGGATCTGATTTCACATTGTCTTGGGGTGTTACTAAGGGATCTGATTTCACATTGTCTTGTAGTGTTACTAATACTAAGGGAACTGATGTCACATTGTCTTGGGGTGTTACTAAGGGATCTGATTTCACATTGTCTTGAAATGTTACTAATACTAAGGGAACTGATTTCACATTCTCTTGGGGTGTTACTAAGGGATCTGATTTGACATTATCTTGGGGTGTTACTAATACTAAGGGATCTGATTTCACATTGTCTTGGGATGTTACTAAGGTATCCGATTTCACATTGTCTTGGGGTGTTTCTAAGGGATCTGATTTCACATTGTCTTGGGGTGTTACTAAGGGATCTGATTTCACATTGTCTTGGGGTGTTACTAAGGGATCTGATTTCACATTGTCTTGGTGTGTTACTAATACTAAGGGATCTGATTTCACATTGTCTTGGGATGTTACTAAGGGATCTGATTTCACATTGTCTTGGGGTGTTACTAAGGGATGTGATTTCACATTTTACTCCTGCTGCTGGTGGTACAACATGGTCTACGTTTCAAAGAGACATAGAAACTATATTGGGAAAGAGAGGTCTTGATTCGTGTCCAGTGCGAGACCAACTAGGTACTAAAATTATCCACAAAAAACCCCACGAAGAAAATAATACTCTTACGCATAAATGACGATTGATATTACAAACTACTAGCATTCTTTTAAAAACAGACTCATGCCAGTACATTGTAATGAAGCAGAAGATATGACATAACTAGTCTATCTAGGAACATACAGCATCTCAAAGTTTATCATACTAGAGAAAATAACAAAAAGCAGTTGACATTATATGATTAGCAGAAAACAGAACATGGCATTTCGTTAGACAGTAGCAGTGTAACGTGTCATGCTGTTTAAACTGAAGCTGATTAGTATAGACCTAATGATGTACCTGATGTACACGGGGCTGCAAAGAGCATTTGGGACAATATAGGGAATAAAGAACATGCATATTATATCAAAGATCCCATTTCATTTACTGCTGCTTCCTTTGGTAGGAGAAGCATCAATATACAATTTATGTAAGCTTCTCTCGAATAAACGACAGACTTGACACAACAAAGAAAAACTTTCCTTAATTCTCTATTCTCATACGGAATACCCTACCCGAACACGTCAAAACGGAGAACGATTTCATCAAACTTTAAACATACAATACCCCACAAGGCAACAGCGTTCCTGTTATCTGCTTTGTGATTATTCATACTCGGATCAGACTGTAAAATGCAGGATTGTAGTTTATGAAGGTGCGTTGCATACTAAATGCATTTTTTTCTGAAGTTTGGAAACATCGTTGTTTACTTGTTTTTCATATATATCTATATCTATCTAACTTTTTTCTGAACCATTGTCATTTAGTTATCAGCATATCTTATTTGTGGCTTTTTTAAGTAGTGCTTGTCATGTTTGATTAATTTGTACCACTATGTTTGCATTTGGAAGGGTTTATCTAATGCGATGATAGCTTGCAGCAAGACCCAGTTAAGTTAATATAGTAAATAAGAAATGTTTAAATAAAACAAGCTACTATGAGTAATATATATGATCAAACGACATTTGTTTTTTTTTAAGGAAATTTTGAGGGGATACCAATTGAGAGTTCTACAGCAACAGAAAGTTGAAAATGTTTAAAGAAGATTTCAGGTATGTTTATTACACCTTTCTTAGTTCCAAATATGTGATTTGGATTCAACAATATTTTGAATAAGGGCGTAAGGACATATGCAATGAATCAGGTACCATAGTAAATTTAAATTTCATGTATCTGTTCATATATGTAGTCATAAGCTAGATACAGATGTAGCTAACCTACCCATTTCAGAATCAGTAACCAGGTACGTCTTAATTATTAACATAATCATGTACTCCAAATCTAATATAATGTCATATTATGGCATTTAGAATGCATTTCCTATTGAAGCGCAAGAATTAAGTAATGCGGCTAATTGAGTGGATGTTCAGACATTCTGGTGTAAAAAGTCATTCCTCCCCCACCCCTACTCACTTGAGCACATTTCATAACATGATCAACGAATTAAGTTACAATTGTTTTGTGCGTTAATTTCTGTGCATGCTTGTTTGGAATCTATGAATTGATACTAGCCGAGCCCTTAAAAGACTACTAAATTAAGTCTTATTAACCCTGGTATAGACCGTCTGATAAAGATGTCAACAACACTTTTACACAAAATGAGCTCGAGCAGATATTTATGACATAGTAGTATCAGTCACTTAACAGCTTGTCAGCAACACGGTACCAGACAAAGTTAAATGCCAATCTCCTGTCAGGAACGTATGGTGTCCAGATCATTTTGAAGACCATTGACCATACCTATTGCTCTAAAGGTATAACATTGATATCAAAGTATTTTGGAACAAATGGGACTCATGTGCAGCGTTAAGACTTATTTTTACGTATTTTGTGCAGTCTATAGTTTTCATAATCTCTTAAATCTGATATTAATGTGACAAGAAAAGATGTAGGGTAGTTTCAAATTAATGTTGTTTTAGCCTGTTCCACGACATTTCAGTCGCGTTTCAAAAATCGTCTGTCTAAAACATTCGTAGTTTGGGACAAATAAATTTGTGAAAGCTTTCGAAAAATGTCATTTCGCATTTCGCTTTGTAATGTTCAATTTTTATTCTTTATATACGTTTATATACTGATTTAGTACACATTAATGCTTTTGGTTGGTATTTAGGTATGTTTTATTAAAAGCGATCTGTCTTAAACTCCTTTCTAACTCTTTGACTGTCGTGCAAATGACACAAGAACTTGTGATAAAGATGCATGCATTTCGAATCACTTCACATCCGTTTTGGAAGGTGATATTTCAGCACAAAACGCAGAAGCTGATGATCTATTTAATGCAATAATAAAAATGCCTTATACACAAAACTGCATACGTGTTTTGCTCTGATTCGGCGGAAAGAACGAGTTTAATATGGCTTGCAGATACGTTGAGGCCGCCAGGCTGAAACGTATTCACATGCCATAAAAAAAATGAGTTCTTCTCCCCGACTCAGTAAAAAACGCGAATGCTTTTTTTTATTTATTACATACTCCCTTTTTACGCATTCTAAATATTTAGCTTTACTGTTTGAATGCAATTTATAAAGATCTTGGATTTATAAAAGTTCGATTGATTGCCTCTAAAATATATATAAGCTTGGACGTCAAAAAAGGCTACTAAGTAGTCCGAATATGGGCGTGTGATACGGAACTATGGATTCAACAGCTGTATCGAACGCTCTATCGAGAATGTAAGAATAAACGAGTATGTCGTACTCATATAATTTCCGTTATGCTCGATCGATAAGCGACAATATTTGTTAATATCAGCAAGACACCGTGTCAATCAATGAAAGCAAAGAGATTTTTTTATGTTTATAAATGTGGGGTTGTACTTCTGAAAATTTGTATTGTCATGAAAAAAAAAATAAATACCAAACTTATTGCTACAAGTTGCAAGTTTCTCGGTATTCCCTTAACTGTGGATGCCTGAAGGCTGTGACAACCAGTCGGAAAAGGTCACGTGAATCTCTTGTTTGCCCAATTATCATTTAAGCTCGAGACGAAGTTGATGAACATATGAATCACGGCATTCAACGCCCACCATAAAATTAGTCTCATTGTTATCTTATAATAAATGTTTTATTATTTATTGTTTTATGTGCAGATTGCAGCGTTACACGTTCTCAGCAAAATTTGGTAATTTGATTATGTGTTGTTAAAATGGAAGAAATGAGGTAGATCTAAGATTGTTCTTTGGATGATAAATCTTTACTATAGAAATCGTAACTCACGCATTTGTCTGAAAAACACACGTATTATATATTTGTTGTAAGTTATGGTTGGCTAACCAACGTCTATTAGCGGCTGTCTATTTTACGCTAGGTCTATGTTTAAAAATAAATTATGGAATCTTTACAGCAATTCATTTTGGGAAAATCAGACCATAATTTATAATAGGAGGTAAATTCTTCAAGCGAGACCAGTTGCCCACGTTTGTGACCTTGTTTTTATTAAAACATATGCACAGGTTCTCGCAAAACCTTTATTGAAAGACATGGGTCACTGGTCGCCAAATGTTTCTTAAAAACACTTTGGGGCATCCATCGTCTAGCTTTCTTGTTAAGCCACTGGTCTTCTAAATTGTCCACCCCTTTGTCCATTCGTCTTGAACACCCACTGGTCCAGGTCACACATATTTTATATAAATGGGTCACGCAACATACCACAAACAAAGTCAGCGCCTATCACGAACGTTTATATACAACATTATTAATTATGAATACATTTCAAATTTGTAATACCCGCCTTAATGCCTGAAGCTTCTTCCTGTGATAGACAGCGGCAGGAAATAAATTCCCCACAGGGTAACTGCGTCTCTGTTACAGGTCTTGTTTCCTAATACCCACTATCGCAATGCTGTGCTCCTGTTTTGCGTATTCGAAATTCTATGTTTTGCTCATCATATTTTAGCAGTATGCATTTAAGCCTTTTTCATTGTATGGATATCTGTTTATTTTTTGTTATATTTGAAACAAGAGATTTGTGTCAATATAATCATATGCTTGCAGTATGGCTTTGATCTTTTTGTTTGGAGCCTTTTTATTTGTGAGTTTTATGCGGCTAACTTTATACAGTACGGAGTAATCAATTATATTCGCGAAAAATATGTTAGGTAGAAACTGGGCATACGAGGACTGAATACGCGTCTTGAGATAAGTAGTTTCCTCATTAATAATATCCATAGATTTTGAAACAAAAATTTTCATATTTTGCGTTATCGCTGAGAGATAAAAGGCCATCGTCGTACATTTATTCTTATTCGTCAGATATAACTGAAGAACTGAGCGCGTGGCACGTGTATTATCATTGTATATTTTCCTCATACACACTACATCAACACAATCTGATTCACCAATAGATTCTGGAACAATTAAATCGTATTATTCACTTTCAAAGTACGTTGGTCGTCAACGATACCATTTATTTATTACCCAATCAACGGCTAGGGCGCTCGTGATATATCCATGACTTCCGTTAAAAAAAGTGTCAAATACTTGACAAACATAGTTGTGGATTAAAGTTATAGAATTTAAAATATAAATGTCATAAACCCAGATGATTTAATTAAAACTTATATTATAAATTGAATAACTGATATAGATACTACATATATCGATAACACACGGAAGAAAAGTAATTTTAGGACACTCCGTAAAATAAATTAAAAGATTTAAAGCGTAGGACTATTGGGGGACTATTTTAGGAAGGTTTGTTATTTTATAAGACAAATTAGATCGTTCAAAACAGTGTTGTAGATATATAAATCAAACCAATTATCTGTAAAAGATGTTGTCATATAAGGTCTATTGATGAAATAAAATTTTGAAATACTCAATACACTTCGTAAGGACGGTGCATATTATACTTGAGGAGTTAATTCAATTAGAGAATGCAACCAGAGTACCTTTGATTATGCGCAGTCTATAAAAGATTTTCAATGTCCTATCATAAGACTGTAGACTTCAAGCCAATTCGATAAATGGAAACTGCCCCTTCAAGCTACAAAGCCAACATAATTCGCAGAAATTCGATTGAAAGAAAAAGTATGACGTAAATAACAAATTTTTCTTCGTACATACAGATATTACTACATCTGACAGAATGAAATTCGTCTTCCAACTGGAAGAGAACGAAAGAGATTGTGAATAAAAATATAGTATTGTCATAGAAGAGTTGCTAGATTCGATTAGAAACCAATACAATATTGGATTGAATACAAATGAAGTATTTAGGTTCAAGATTTAATTAATCAAATCGTAAAGATGGTAACATATATAAAGATGGAGTAAAATAACATCTTTATGTTGATTGGCATCATAAAACACAAGCGAAAAGCATAATGTACATCTAAAGAATTGAAAGGAGTAATGTTTGATATTATATTTGTTAAATTTGATAAGTAGAGAAAGGTAAAACATGAGTGGCTTTGTAATAAGATCAAGTAAGTAACTTTACGTGCTGATACATTTAGGTCAACAGCATGAAAGTATACAAAGATTTTCTACATTGGGTCAAAAATACACATTCATGTCTTTATGTACATAAATAGGGCAATATATGTTTTTTATCATTTTCTTTTATCCAGTAGAGTCTAATTTAAAAAATTTAAATTATATTTTAAATATTTATCAGTTAGCTCAAGCACATTAATCATGTGCACCATGACTTGTCCACAATGATAGTTTGAAAATAAATAACAGGAATGTAGAATTGCAAATCAAATATGATATGTTCTAGTGGTTCGATCTGGAATTAGCTATGGGATAACTATGACACCTAACAGATATGCTAAAGCACATTGTAATTGCAATGACGAAGAATACGATACGTCACGGTCAAGGTCATTTATAATTTACCAAACCATGACAGTTATTATGGCTGAGCCATGTACCAAGCAATATATGTGAGAAACTTGAAATGGGCAAGTAAACAAAGAATAAAAGTAGTGAAAAAATTAATAATTTCTTGGGGTCATAATAATTTATTGGGTGTAATTTAAAGTGCATTTAGAGGTAAAACGAGATTTGGGCGGAAAGTTTTAAGAGTATCCTTTGCCTGCAGAAACAAAACTAATTCACCTTGTAGGGTTGATTCACCTACACTAGAAAAGAAGGCAGAAAAAAGGGTAAAAAACTTCAGAAGCTAAGTAATCGTGTTTGGAAAAAGGAGGATATGTTATTGATAGTCGAAAGTAATAATTGCATCTATTAGATCAAGAAATATGGCTACATTCATGCAAAGAGCTAGTATTGTCACATTAGGGATTTACATTTTGGAAGCTAGAGATATATCAACACCCTCTATGCTCTATGGCTATATTAATGTTACCCCATTTTCACACGCGAATACATGCACTATGGAGCAATAACAAATAATTCATATCGAAAGGTGAAAGATTTTGCGTAGAAAAATCGGCTAGCGTAAAACTATATAACTGTTAAAATATTGTAAATGCAATTATATGTTTTAGAACATACAATTACTACATTAACGGTGACACTGTCCTAACGCTGGCAACGTACATGCCCACAATTCCGTCTTCTTTTATGTGGTGTGTTACGATTCTTTGATCTTAAACAATATATCAGAAAAGAGCGAAAACCAAAGAGTTTCGTAACATTCAACAAATAAATTATTTTTTTAGAAAAAAAAATGGAAATTAAAAAAAAATACTTATAATATTATGGATAGATCGCAATAAGTCCTAAACGTTTTATTCCAATTTCAGATGTATAAAATTCATATTGAATTCCGGAAGAAATCCAAAAAAATTACAATACTGAATGTGTTGATATGCCTGTTTTTTCCAATGTGTTTATGTGCCAATTTCCTGGCATGTAGTGAAGTGTTAACAATCTGTTGCTATGTTACAATAATATAATATAAAATGCCATTAACTCAATGCACTACAATTCCAAAGTAATGAACTAGTGCAACAAGTATTAATGAGCACTTTGTAATTCCAGTGAGTAATTTAAGTAATTAGCTCAAATAAAAACTGAGCACAATAATACGAGTGTTTCCGATTCGTATGTTAGGGTTGGAATTAGAAATTGTTCAAATAAACAACATTGATGTAAAAACTTTTAGCACACAATAACAGAGCCAGGACGGAGACCAGCCTGCTCTCTAGAACATTCAAAGTTGTCAACAAGTTTAGGAATTAAATAAACATTACAGATGTTATAGTAGTTGCCGTTTATATTTCTAAAAATATGCTCTTCGCAAGTGCATCGTATACTATCCACTTGCGTGGACGAATTTAGAGGAACAAAAGTCTGCTAACGAACATGATCTAAATCACTGGTTACGTAAACGATTTTGATTAGCAATTTAGTATTTGCGCGTGCTAATGCAATGATCCAAGCTGACTTCGTGTTGGTATATGCGCATCATGGTGGTCACAATTGCTGATTGATAATATATCAATATATGTCTAGGTGCGTTGATACCATGATTGGTAGTTATTTGCCATGATGACTGCTGATCGATGCCTTCATACAATTATGTGGTGAATGTGTGAAACGAAATTAGTGAAGTACTTCTATAACTCATAAGCGACAAGAAAACGCGTTTCTAGAGTCATTGAATGCATTATCACAGGTTTCCCTTATGCTATTTCCGACAACAAAACTTTACCATGAGCAACACCATCAGTACTCCAAATTGTATCATTGTCGTTAGGTTTACCGCATAATGTGTCTGTGTATTTGGCCCAGAAAATAACCTTGCAAAAATCTCTGTAAAAAAAGAGAAATTGCGCACGCAAATGATAATGAGGGTTCAAGACGCTGTCTTCGACGCTGTGCAAATTCCATATGTTGTAATTGGGATTATAAAACATTAAATATGCATGGTTATCAGGAAGGGATGTAATGATGATTAGGTTGTCGCATTATATATTGTACATGCACGGCATGTTACTTTGCGTACTTGTTAAATACCATAACTGAGCTAACAGACTTTGAATAGTCATCATTTATTCTAGCTAGTCGGAACATCAAATGCTGGTTTCGTAGATGAGCTTGTTTTCATTGAAATTATCGGAGTTGTATTTAAAACAACATGCCGCGACCGGGAATTCATACAAAACACGAAATGGTTCAGTAGAAAGTCAGTCAGAAATCAGCATCGTTGTCGTTAAATGCAAATGAGATATCTTGAATCAGTTCGTACACTAACAAAACGATAAGTCGCCGGATCCATGGTGTCAATGGTGAGGGACAGCAGAAAATTTGATGCGGTTTCGTTAATGACTTCTGGTGCGTTGTTATCCGCGCACCCTGACCACACTAGAGATTCCAACTAGTTTTATGGCTTGATAAAGGATCACAAGTTTCTTAAACTCAGACCACATGAAATCGTTACTGCTTATTATTTTATGTTCAACCCGATACTTGTATACCTATGCGGACCGGTATTCCTTGACGTGAGCGTAGCGCCTATTCGCTGGTAGTTTATGCTCCTGATTGTACTCTCTTTGTTGCTCTTCAGTTGATATTTCAGCGGCAAACCTTATATTATTGTCAAAGATTTGCTGCTCTGTTGATTATTTTCATCTTAGAAATTTTAGTTTAAACTTTGATATGGACTGTGGTTGTTCTTGTTGATCAAGCGCAAGTGTCTCTCGGACATCATCTTTAACGCTCTTATCATTACTTCAATTTATGGTAATTGTTATGGAGCAAGCCTGATCGGACCAAGTTGTAATTTATTTCCAATTATTGGAGCAATGGTGCTCGCATCCTTGTTCTCTTGCTGCGCAGCTTCCTCGTACTTAGATACAACGTTTTTGGGATGGAGGGGGTGGTCAGAGGCGTAAACATTTGTTCAAAGCCCTCTTGGAGGACTTCACGTGCATATTGTAACATACAGCATATCTTGAAAACGTTTTCGAGCACCAAACTGTACTCGAAAAGATGTTCCATTTGATCGCTCATGGCGTTGCTAACGTCAGTCAGCCTTCTTTGCTCTGGTATCCTGGAGGATTTCGGCTTTGTTTACGTTTATTACAGCTGCTAAATTTCGTTATCTGATTCTTGCGCACAAACGAGCTCATTATTGTCTCACGGAGGCCGGTCCAATAGTCACATCAACTGTGTGAAACCAATACGGGTCCTTTGTTAGATCTACGAACATATTAAAAAAAGCATGCGGCAACACAACAAATCCAACGAATGTTTGCGAGACCATGAGAGCCAATGCCCGGATACATCTTTAACACGTTGCAGTTGTCTCGAATAACTTTAGATGCGTGTGCGCGTTATCTGTGTTTTCGTATCGACTTTGGGAAAATATTCTCAATTGATTGCCCTGGTGTTCAAGCGTCAAATCATCGTACAGGACACGATTATCCTTACAATGATCAATGGCCTCATTAATATGAGTGTACAGACTGTAAAATAAATCAGTGGTGGACGGTTTGCTTCTTGGTGAGCACATCTTATCAGGGCTGAAAACCTAGAGACAGTTTTACCGATCTCATGTTAAGCATCTCGTGATTAGATTCAACAACATTCGGTTTTCCCGGATCAGTTAAGGCCAATGATTAACGCGCCAAGTGAGTCTGGAACTATGTCCCCATGCTTGGGTAATCTGGTGTTGTCTGCGCGGAGAAGTCAATGCCAGTAAAAGCAGTCTTTTCTCTTTCGTGATGCAATGCCGAGCGTCACTGGTTGTAAAACCCAATCATGCCTTTATATTTTATGCGATGCCGCATGACAGTATGTGCTGCTAATCAATGGCGGGTTCAAACACGTAATGGTAGAACTGCGATCACTAGATTGGTGTGGAGCAAAGAAGTTCCCCTTTATAAAAAAATGCCGCCAGATGGATGTCATTGCTTCATTAACAAAGCTAACCGAGACACGTTGGAGCAAAATATTCTGGCAAAAAGCACATCCTCGGACACAATTACTCTGGACCAAGCTCTCTGCTGGAAATACGACTTAATTCGAAGAATCAAAGTCCGGGGAGCAAGCATACATCGAATTGATGCTTCTTATTGCCGACATGATTTCATGTTCCGAGCGTTAGGTTGTATCCTTGCGGGCCAAGGTACTGATACAGATGTTTTGAATTGAATGTGATCAGTCCTAAACTCGGAGAAATAATTGCCAGATGGATCATCAAAGGAGGTACCAAGACTAAAATTTCGCTTGGAGGTGGACAAAGTCCGCTTACTGGAGGTAAGACATATTGATAATAAAAATAAACAAATATGAATAAGCAGAGCATAGCATCTGACCGAATTAGTACACAATATACTACAATCTCTGCGGATATTGGAATGTATAAGCTGTCGTCGAAAGGTTAACGAACGTGGGAACGCTCATCCACGTGGCTGCTCGAACATGGTTGGCCAAATAAGCATTTTGACAAACTTACCCGTAACAAGCAAGATTCCCGTAAATGGTTTGACGTGAAAACACCCAACGACGTTCATGAGGTTGATATTTTATTTCTTCGGCACAAATGAAGTATATGGACGACAAGGTCGTCTGCACACGTACACGTACGCTTTAACAATCGTAGAAATTACCAACATATACAAGAATGTGGAGCCGTTGACGTGTAATGACTCAGTAAGTGTCGCAGATGCTATTAAACATATTTACGCACGTTCAATATGTTAGGCGACTAGTGAAACAGATTTTTGAGTAAAGTGTTTATGAAACCACTATATCACTAACATTCAGACTTTTAGTTAAATAGTTAAATATTAAACACTACATATCAGAAATTGGAGGAAAATTGATTTAAAGTTTATTTGTTTTCCTTTACTTACTAAAAACTCAGTTAATGTGGAAAACAGGATAAACCTTTAATATGTTAGGGCAGAATTGAAGTCGATAAATCTTGAAAACAGTTTCAAGGCCAGTGTTTTAAAAACGTCGACACAGGAATGTAAAAAACCCGGGTCAACACATTAATTGTAGACCTATTACATTCTTTTTTGTTTTCTTTTCTTTCTTTTTATAGAACATGTGTTGTTATGATTATAATGTTCCCCATCATCACAACCCAAGCAGGTGTATGAGGTATTGCCGTAAATTTATTTTCGGCATCCCGACAAAGGAGCGGAAGACAAAATAGCGTCGACAACAGAGCTCCGACATAAGGGCGCCAACAAAAGAGCGCCCTTTAATTGCCGACAAAAGAGCGCCAAATTACCCGACAAAATAGCGCCAGACACAATAGCGCAGGTTATACAAATAACATATTATTAAAACTTTCTAAATAATTTAGATGAAGTGTAAACATTTTGAAGATTAGAAATCACTTAAATAACGTATAAATACTTTGATTTATAGTTAAATTTCTAAATTGTGGGCCATGTCTCGTAGATAATCCATCACGTTATCGTTAGCATATGTTAGAAGAAGCGCTTGTAACTTTCTGTTGAGCTGGACATATTTGTTCTTAGAAGCTTGTGACTGAATCACTCCAGATTGATGACGTTCCATTTCTATTTCGACATGATGTTGCTCCAACCAGAAATGGTTGATCATTATGAAAATCGATGGATGATTGCAATCAACAGTTTGTTGGAATGCCCGATGCTAGGTTTCAACTGAGTTATTTGCACGTGGAAGATTTTTATTAGCGCGATCATGCATATTCCACATATTCACAGCGAAGCGAGGATTAGCTCTGTGGTTTCTTCTTCGCCTTCCTATGTACGTATCCTCCCAATAATCTGCAAGTGGCATAATTTTATTCACCACTAGCCTCCACCAAATCGTCTAATGAAGCAACGACATTAACTTCCACTCAAAGCTTTGAAAAGAAACTACACTTTACTGCGCTTAATTGTCCGCGCTCTTTCGTAGTGCGGTTTTGTTGTCGAGTCATCCTAAAATGTGCTTGTGTCTCTTTACTTTGACACGGCACACACACACACACACACACACACACACACAATTTCACACACAGACGGATACACTCACAAATATTGTACAAAAAGAACCACCCATTTACAAACCCCAAAGGTGTTTTACATTGCATGTTTCTTTCTTTGATGTCAAAAGTAAAAAAAAAACATCATATCTAAAGTTGACAAAAGGGTCCACTTTTCCTTAAGTTAGTCACTTTCGTTATTCACTTTTGCAAAATATGTTTCTAGCCTTGTCCATTCTAAAACACAATTGTTATAATAGAGTATATTTGGGAAGTTTTGATGCACAATGTGATCAGTATATAACATTTTGCAAGCAAAATCAGGAAGCTGATAAGATCATCATAGTTTTTATTTCTTATAAACAGATCTTTCCGTGCAGTTTTACAATTTAGGGTCTTAAGCTTGGATCCATTCCATACATAACTTCCAATAATGTTCAGTAACTGAACAGTCATAGAATAAGTCATAGGATAAGTAAAAACATAAGTCTGTTCTGTTCTGTACCTATTACTTTCATTCAGTTTTACTTTATCAAACTAATATCAACGGATCATAGACTACCTCGTTCCCAATGGTACGCTATGATGATATGGTACTGGCTTTAATTGTTCTTTGCACAGTGGTAATTATATTAGTTCTTTAGTATATTCGACGAAAGATGAATAAAAGGTACCGAAATAAACTGTATTGCAACAGCTGATTGTTCTTATGCCGGAATCTTAAAAACAAATGATAAAACCTACTTCACTACAAGTCTACATGCCAGATAGGGACCTTCCTCAATTTCAAATTTTGATTTGATTTGGTGAGTACTAAATGACCGATTTATATGAACCTAACTCTTTAATATGAATTTGCTTTGTTGGCAAAAGAAACATACTACTAAATAGTTAAGAAATAACAGAATCGCACAATTATTAAATTCAAATGTGAGTTAATCTTTAATTTTGATATCTGTCTCATCGAAAACTATCCCAATCTTGACTACATTGTTAAAACGTGATCGTTTGTACATCGGCATTCCTAACTTCAATTTGCAGGTGTTGTCCGTGCCTTTGTCCGTGTTTATCTCAGTGAATGAGCGAGCTTTGCTTAAGATGTACGAAATGGTTACGCAGTAGATATACCATGTAGGTTTTAATGTACTTCACGTACGTACAATATTTCCGTATGCATGATGAATCACAAATGCTGGAAGTACTGTCGATGGAAAAATAATGAAACAAAAAATTCCTTCCTTACTCTGAATAAATTTAAACGTAACAGTTGTCATCAATGTAGATAATACGTGCACTCATGGTGACAATTGTACCACCCGTTGACTGTCAGTAGCAAAAGATGGAAATGATTCAAATGTTGTTGTTATTGGAGTGGTGACTGACACTGTCACCGGATACAAGGTTCCCGTTGTTCCCGTTCGAGGTGAATTTCAGGAAGGGATTGGGAAGCAGGTAACGGATGCAACTGCTTAATAAAATGGTCCACAATTGTTTGTCTCCTTATTGCAAACTCAAATTGGCAATGGCGGCACCGATGACACAATACACCACGACGATTTGGCAGAAAAAGACGATTTGTGTTTTAGGCACACGTTCTCCACACCACACCCACAAGGGTTGTTTCTCTAAACCTTGCAGAGAAGAACTGGGTGAAGGAGTGGTCGCAGATGCTGAATCTGTGTGAAAGAGCATGATGGTCACTTCTTTTTATAGTCGATGACTTGCGAAGCGTCGATCCAAGAATCAAAACTGGGTGGATATCCTTTCCAACGTACTTTGACTTCTTTGGCACGTCGTTTACCTACTTTACGGGTTCTGCGTTCGAGAATGCTTTCGATGTCGTACACGTCGTCTTCTTTTTTGGTGACATGTTGTAACTCGGGCAAATAAAACGTTCCTTTTAACACTTCTCCGTTCATGTCTTCCAATTTATAGACGACAGGATGACGGCCATGCACTCGTTCAGTGACACGAAACAATTTGGTGGTCCAGTTAGGTAAGTAACCTTTGTCAAAAGTGCGTTTGGTTTAGCCAATGCGCAGCCAATCTCCTACGGCCAACACTTCACTTTTCTTGGGGACAGTCCTCGTCGAAGACGTACCAAACAGGCGATCAGACACCAGCACTTCGTTATCGGGAGTCGTCTCTAGTGAGGCACGTCCTATGCTTCGATGGTAAGATTGGTTGTACATTTGCACCAGGTGCGGTAAGATGTCGATGTACTTCAGAGTGTGGTGATGCGTAAAATATTTCCACATGCGTTCTTTCAAAGTGCGTTGAAAACGTTCCACGATGCTAGCTTTGGTTTCAGAATTCTCTGTGGTGAAAAAAATGAATGTCACGTTTCTTTAATTATTTTTGGAAAGCTTGGTTCAGAAATTCGGTGCCTTTGTCCGTTTGCCATCGAAGAGGGTGACGACCAGTTTCTTTCAATACCCGTTGCAGGGCTTGCGCTAACTCGTGGCTCGATTTGGAAGTCAAGGGCACGACCCAGACAAATTTGGAAAAGACGTCGATGACACAAAACAAATATTTGTAGCCACAATTGTAGGTGGCCAAATGAGAGACATCGGCTAAATCGGCTTGCCATTGATGAACAATGCCTTCCACTCGGGTGCGACTTCTGGAAAACTTGCGTCGAATGGGTTTGTGTAAGGTGTAAGTAGCTTGTTCTTGTAACCATCGTTGCACTTGAGGTAAACGGAGACTTTTCAGTCGAGTTTTGGCAGCACGATACAATTTTTGAACTCCTGCGTAACCTGCAGCATGGGATGGATCGTAGTAAATGACGGCTAACACCTTCTACATTTTTTTGTTTCTTAATAAGGCACCCACTCTTCGAGGATGCTACTTTGGGCGGGACGAAAGGGTGGTTTGGAAACGGATTTATGTGTCCGATGGGCTACGTGAGTAGAAATCGAAGGAAGTGGTGGAGGTGGTAATGGAATGACTTTGGTCTTCTTTTCTTTTTTCACTTCTGGTTTCCCTTCTTTCTTTTTCACTTCTTTCGAAGGAGGAGTGGACATCATCTTTTTAACCCAAGCTTTGATTTCTTCTCGTTGGGATGTGGGGGACGGGGTCATCAAGAAAACTGCAAATCTTACTAGACATGGGAGCTGATGACGGTGTTTGAAACACTTCTCGTATCTCTTCTTCCTCAGGTCTTCGTGGGGTAGCATCTCTGGTGACCCCTGGGGATGGTAGTAGTGGTGGTGGTAGTGTGGTGGATGGACTTTACATCAAGGTCATACAATCTTTCAGAGTGGGAAGAGCTGTTTCGTCTAAAGCTTTCTGGTGAAAGAGTTGCAGTCGTTGCAAGAGTTGACCGTACGTTTGCGATTTTTCTGTTTCGGACAAATCTTGGCGATCCATCAAGGACTGCAATTCGTGTTGTAGCTGGGACATCTCTCTCAAATTGGGATTGGGAGGTAAATGCGGGGTGCATTGTTCTTGCCAACGATGGTATCCCATCCATCGTTTGTAAGGCACTAAATCTAGTTTTCGTCCTTCCATGGGATGTCAGGGGTCGATTCTGAGATCTTGGGACTCCAGAGGGCCTTTTTATCTTGCTCCCACCAGTCCTCCCAACACGGTTCCCAAGACTCCTTTCAGTAATGGGCCTAACAAGAGGGGTAAAATTCCTCCATGTTGGACCAACATCTTCTTCTTTTGTCTGATGGGAATTTTCTTTTGAACCATTTGGCGAAGAAGCATTGTTTCTGGTGATTAGACAAAGGGATGGTGCCTTTCAAAACGTTCAAACAACATTCGCACACGGTATCGATGACCTCTTTGGAGGCTGTTTGAATGAGTTTTTTTCGCAGGGGCGGAGAAGCTTTGGACAGGAGAGATAACATGTCCCCAGGTTTGACTAAAGGTGGAGGCAGTCCTTTCCTTTTCTTTCCTTGTGGTTCAGAAGAGGAATGTTTTCTGGAGGGTGACATTTTTGCTTGTGGGTTCCGGGACATTCAACAAACATACACTAACGTCGATGACTTAACACGCTCCCTTTCATCTTTTCTTGGACTATCGCTTTGTCATAAAGGTGACAATGTTTTCTTCCAAAATCGCAAGGAATCCTCTTTTTCTTTGAACGACTGTATCTTTTCTTAGGGTAACGTCGATGCTTGGGTAAGCGCTTTGTCGGATGACGAGTCTGGCTTAGTCTCTTTCTTTTTGGACGATAGTGACGGTGTTCACTTCTTTGAGGTGAAATCTTTTGGAAGTTCACTGATACCCCTACTTGGTCGCAGGCCTTTTTTATACTGGAACGCGTCGCCACTGATTGTATTTACGTCGTATCAACTTGACGACAGGTATGACACGTCGTGCAGGGGTACGTAGCGGACTAATCGAGCCAGTTCTTGCTTGGACAAATCCAGTAAACTCTGTAACATACCAGATCTTTCTTGAACTTTGATTCTGAGAGAAGGTACTTTGTGAGCAGCGGCCACTGCCACTAAATTTGAGGGTTGTGCCACTGGAGAAGTTCTTGGGGTCATCAACGGAGAAGTTCTTGGTGTGATCAACGTCTCCAAGTACTTCTTAGTTCTTGGTGTCATCAACGGAGAAGTGGATGAACCTGATGCTTCCGGAGACGCGGTCATCGCCGTTGCAGGTCATGGTTTGCGAGTGTAAGGTTGCGTCCTGGCCGAAGTTCCTCTCTTGCGACTAGGTTTCTGTGGGCTTTTCTTTTTCTGGGGACTTTTTCTCTGATTCTTTTTCTGAGGGCTTTTCTTTTTCCGGGGTGGTGACCGGAAAGAGGAGGGTCCCGCCACTGGAGAAGTTCTTGGAGACACGGGTCTCCTTGGGGACCTGGTCTTGCCACCGTGGCTCTTTTTTTTCTTCTTGGAGCTTCGTTGGACTTTTTTCTTGGGGAGAACTTTGGGAGCATTAGGATCCGATCTTAAGAGGGAGCGAATGATAGCACCTCCTAGAGTACCGCTCCCTCCAGGTTTCAAAATGATTTGTTTGTTGGTCTTTGTGTCGATGCGGGGATCGGCCAGTTGGGTCAAAGCGACTTTGTTTCGATCAAAAAAGCGTTTGGTTTGATGAGGAATCTGAATGATCCCATGCAGTAATTGACGTGCTGTCACCGTGAACCATCGTAAGACTTGTTTGAGACTAGCTTCTAAGACACGAGCCCGTATTTGTGGATTTTTCAGGTTTGAAACGCACAGCATCACTTTCCATGATAGGGGTAGTGACACTAAAGTTCCCATGATGCTTTACGGCATCGCTAAGGTCACAGCGTACAGCATTGTTCCCATCACAAGGCTTGCAATCGCATTCCACTTCAGAGGCCCTAGACTTGAATTGTGCCTGTCTGAACTTGTTTTGTGTTTCTCTGAAAGTATTCATCTTGTTCGCATGGTCTTGGTAGTCACAATGAACTATTGATCTTGCCTGGTGTTCCTTTTTATACTAGTCGCTATGAAGTCTCAAGCTTGTACATCGTTCCTTTTTTATGTCTTGTTTTGGAAGGTACCGTCTCTAAGGTGTCGTCATAATTGTACCGTAGTGTAATGGGTGGAAAGGCCATAGAAAGGTAATGACAGTGCGGAGACCATCGCGTATGTTCCAGAATAGCTGAATCTTTATAGTTACATAAATCCATTCGTAACTTCAGGCCACAACTGAAACACTGTACTTCGTATCCCAATCCAGTCTCAGGTCCCAAGTAGACAAATCCTGTTCCAGCTAAACATGCGAAGTAGGTAATGCTTCCCTATCCGTGGGCTATTTTTGAAACGTGTCCAATCGACGGGTACAATCACAATAGTCAGGCAAGAAGTCCGGAAAATGGTGGGGTTTGAACTTGGAGTTCTTATTGGACTTCTCACACGATTCTTGTTGTGGCGAAGTCATCCTTCTGGTGAGTAGCTATCCACTTACAACCAATGTTTTATACCAAAGTGTCCATATTGCAACGTACAGTGATTGGGAAGTCGCACTCGCTTCTGGTACACGATTTGATAGACTTTTTTTCCAAGGGTCGACTGATGATGTGGTGAGTGGGTAAACGTACAATCCTGTTTGGTTGATAGGTGGTAACTTTAAAGTGTTCATCGTTTCCAGACTGCAAAGCTTCTTTCAATACGCCAAGGTTCACCACTCGACTGGTACGATAATTTAGAGTCAATCCTTTCACTTTATACTTCGTGTGCACTTCTCTTTGTTTGTCCCAGGTATTCGTAGCCGTAAGTTTTAGGACCGCCACTTGCGAAACTTACAATTTTCTCGTCGGGGTGTTCTTCTGTCCAGGCTCCTAAACGGTCTCCTTCGATGTCAGGGTGCTGTTGCCTCAGGTGATCGATGTAAATGCAACTGTCCGTGTCAAAGTACAGGACGCGTTCCCCTAACAGTTCTAAAGCTTCGTACAATTTTAAGTGAGCATGAGCCGTCACGTAAGCCGCAATGATGACATTTCCAAATTCGTCGACTTCTACAAAGTCCAGATCATGAATTGGTTTTGTCGTGAATCATCTGGAAGTAGCGAGAAGGTTCTGTCAAATACTCCGTCTTGGGTAAACACGGTCGTTGTGCCATTTTACCCCACAAGCAATTTAACATCACTTTGGCAAACGATCGCCTACCTTCGTTTTTCTCGATGTGGTCTAAAGTAATGCCTTCTTGTGCCCAGTATTTCTCTTTGAATGTCTTTTGGTCTTCGGGAGTATGACACCAGGAACGATAGCCACTGGCTTCTTGTTTCAGTTTCAAATAAGCATCCACGTAGTCGGCGAAAATGCCTTTCTGACTGGGGTCACCCTTGTGGTATTGATGTGTCTTGGGAAAGTGACACATTTCTTACACTTCTAACAGTTGGTATCCCATGTCCAGAGCTTTGAACAATTCTACGCTGACCCACGTCCCCGTCAAGGCACGTTCTTCCTTGGTGTGATGACAAGGCTGGTCTTGGTTGCGCGTTTCGGCACAAGTACGGCACAAAGGAAACATGAGTTTGTCTTGACAATGGTGAGGTAACACGGGATGGTACAGGTCGGTGGGAGGCAAATCTTTACATTTGATCAAGCCTTCGTATTGTCGAATGTTTTTCAGGTCGATGTGTTCCGTTAACAATTGCGGGTGCCCTGCAGAAAAGTGACAATATTTGCAAACGTAGGGATACAGCTAACACACGTCGAAGTATTTGATTTCTTCCCCTTTCTCTTCGTCGGCTTGGTACAGCAAACAGGTGGCATTGGTTCTTCCTCCGTACAAACTATCCCTCGGGTGCAGGGGGTCCATGAACTGGTAGCTTTCCATGATGCGTTTAAACTCGGGATCGATTTTCAAACGGTGATCGTACTCGTGTTCCCACATTTCCACCACTTTGTATCCTTCCTGTTCTAACTTTAGGCGTCGCTGACAAGTGGCCTGGTACAAGTCTTCCATGGTTCGATGTAAAAACTGATTTTTAGTGATACGATCAGTGTAACAGACAGGACATCCGTGAAATAAGCAACCGTAATAACTCGTACACGATCTTGGGGTTTTCTAAGTCCAAGCCATCGACCGAATGCGTTCCGATGGTCTTTTCGCCCCCTCCGTTGCGGACATGCTGAATCCATTTGTCTTTCTTGTCACACAAGTAATATAACCAGCGCAGGGCTTTGAATGAGTATTGACGTTTGACATAGTTGGTCGTTTGAGGACTGATGACAGCCACGGTGTTTTCAGGCATGAATCTTTGCCGGTATACTAAGGAACACGCTTTGGCAATGGTGCAAGTTTCTTTCAAAGGATCGACCCCTCCGTGTTCCATGAACAGTTCTCGAAATTTTCCACAGCAACGCCGTAAAATGTCCACGTCGGAACGACAATACTTTAGCATTTCTTCCGAAAAGTCAAACGGGTCCGAGGGGTGAACCTGGTACCAAGCGTAGAAAGCTTCTCGTTGTTCGGTACGCATGTTGTCGGGGTCGTAATAGTGAGCCTCAGGCAAATGGGGTAGAACGGCATGTTGATTAGCTTCGGTATCGAAAAAGTGTGGAAAGTACTCTTTAGCCATTTCTGTCATTTCAAACGTTTAAGGCATTCGACTCAAAGGCATGGAAATAGCTCATCGAATCTTTAAACTGTACTTGTCGCACTTGCATGAAAATGATTTTGGTTCCGTTCAAAGTGACTTTAGGACGCTCGGTACCATGTTCGTTTAGTATCTCAAAAGAAACTGTCCATCGTATGCGGAGAAAATGTGAGCCATCACCGTGGCATGACGATGACAGTCTCCGTAACGTTCGATGTCCTCTTGGCTCCACGTCTTGTCGATGGGGTCTAAGATCCATTGAGCGAAATCGGCTAGCGTGTTCGGTCCCCGAAACAAATTTTCACGTCCTTCAGGAATCTTACTGCAGTGAGGGCAATGACTGAAGATAGGTTCTTGAATGCACTTCTCACACGCTCGATAACCACACAGAAATTAGGAATGTGAATGCCGGTCTCGTGCATGCATTCGAAATCGAAAAAGATGAAATTGCCTTTCTTCTTGTGACCATCCTTTTTCTCTTGTTGGGGTTGGTATTTTTGCATCTAGCATTGATGTTCCAAGTCCACGATGTGATGACAAATGTGACAATTTTTCTTTCCTCGACATACGTGTGTCTTGGCATTATTGGTAAGTATGCCTTGTACACGGGTAGGGCACAATCTGAAGAGTTGACAAGCACATTTCTTCTGTGAACCTAGTGTCTTCAAATGTTGTTGGTAACAGGCAGGACTGACAAACGTGCGCAGACAAGCAGGACAATGCACTCGTTCTTGTCCTTGGTCCAGACAAGGTTGAGAAGCCAAACATCCTGAGCATTTCGATCCACAATGCTTGTGTTGCTCTCGATTGTTATAGCCATAGTCACAATTTTTACAATAATAACCATATCTCAGGGATCCAGGGACACTGGTAATGGTATCGTAATGTTCATCGTGATGATAGAGGTGAATGTATTTTCCTTCCTTAAAGTCTTTCCATCGAAACAAGAGAGGCCCGCGCACTTCTTGAGGGTACACTTTCAAGGTGTAGCGTGGAGCTAAGATATCTTGCATTTTTTTGCAATCTGGAATGCCTCAGGGTGTGTCTTTGGACAGCCCGGCTTGTTTTAACAGGAGTTCTGCTTCATTTCGTTGTTTGGCTCGGTCAGATTGTTGAATAGTTTTCCAGGTTCTTTTCCATTCTACCGTGTCGTTCTTGTTGGCATACGTGCGTCCCACCACGATGGCACGGGCTAAACACATCTGGTCTTGAGGGTTCTTAATTCGAACGAGACTTGTTTTGGTGCTGCGAAGGTCGTTCCCCAATAAGACCTTTTTGCGATGTCCGGTCACTTGAGGAGGAGAGACGTTGGTCATGTCCAATATGGCTTTTCCATCGGAGATGTCAAACTGGTCATTGGATTGTTGCATGTGTTGAATCTTGTCCATGACTTTGGAAGCGGTCTATTCTGCAGGGCTGCTAAACTCGATCGTAACGGGATTTCAAGTCGTCGTTTTGTATGGAAAGTCTCAAGCGATCGTATTCTTTGGGTTGACATTGTCGCTTGAGTGTGGTGAGCAAAGAATCCCACATCTCGGTGATGAACCCTTCTGCTTTCTCTAACGGTACTTCGGACTTGAAATCTTTAAACTTCACCGTGCATTTGTAAGCTGTGCTTCTAAATTTTCTAGAGGGACGCTTTTCCGTCTCTCGAATGGCATAGTACTTTTCAGGGCTGACTAAGGGTGGTGAACTTTGTTTAGAGGAAAACTCTCTGGGTTTGGATTCTGGTTCACTCATGTCCTCTTCAAAATAACTAGCATGAATCTGTGCCAAGACTTAAGCGATGGTACGAGGCGATAGATCACTTACTTTCTTCTTTCTTCTCGAATGAATTGGATCGTTTCATCTTGACTGCAAAATGTCAAATGACTCAAGTTTAAACACCATGGGTTACTTTATAGCCATGACAGACTAGGGTATATAATAGGTGTGTGTCTTGCCCTTCCATTATTCATTTCACTCTCAAACTGAGCAGAACGATGGAAGAGACTAGACAGATCGAACTTTTCATCAGAGCTTTGCGAGGGGTCATCAGAAAATTCTCTTCAGACCAGTCGATGGACTACTCACCCTCCTTTTGAGATATAAGTCAAGATACTTGCCCTATCTGTCAGAAGAAAGGACATTGGTCTTCAGAGTGTCCAGCCCGTCAAAAAAAACCCCAACAAAACAGGGGTTAGAAGGGACAAAAGTCAAGATACCTGTTATCATTGTCAAGAAAAAGACATTGGTCTCCAGATTGCCATTGGAAACAAAAGGAGCAAGAAGAAGAGGGAAGTGATGAAGAGGAAGAAGAGGAAGAAAGTAAAGAGGTGAAGAAACAGAAACAGGAGAAAAAAAGAAGAGAAGAAAGTGAGGATGAAGAGGAGGAAAAAGCTGTGAAAGTGAAGACATTCAAAAAAAGAGAGAGTGAAGACAGATAAAAGAAGAAGTTTATGGACTTTTGAAAGTGCTATGTTGTGTTGTGAATTGAATTGTAAAATTTGTACAAGAATAGAAAGTCTATAAAAAGTAAGTGCCTCTTGGTTGTAATTTTTAGAATAGGAATCCACACACACACACACACACACACACACACACACACACAATCATTCACGCGTACTATAGGGGTAAATAAGGTTATTTATTTAGTTGTAATTGATGTTGGCAAATTGAAATACTATCTCTTTTCGAGAGACACGTGTGGCCCTGAAAAGGACCTTTGGGGTATTTGTTGGTTTAAATTAACTTTAACTGCCTTAAGCCTTTGCCACGACCAAGGCCTACTTCTGGAATGCGTACTGTCGATGATGATGATGACTTGGTATAAATAATTAAGGGTGGTACGGTAGGTGTTGTCACTGGGTTGGGTTGTTTAGCTCTTGAAGGTCTTTTTCTCTTCGGTCGTAATAAAGAAGTCTGATACATTTGTTTCAGACTTCTTAACTCCGCTAAAATGTCCAACAGTATCGTGACCGTTTGACTTACACCCTCTTGTTTCTTTGGTCTGCTTTTTCTTGTTGTTTCTTTCTTACCTCTTCTTCTTGCTGCTGTTGCTGTAGGCGAAAAGCTTGTTCCGCTTCCTTTTTATGTTGTATAAATTTCTCCAATTCTTCTTTCTGTCTTTGTTTAAAATTCTCCACATGCGGTAATGAAGGAGAAGGTGGCGAAGGTTCCAGAACAAATTCTTGCGAAAGAAAATCCACAAAATCCCAATTTACCTCTTCTGAAAGTAGGTCCGGGTTCACTTGGGTAATCTCCACGACTGGTGCACCCCAATTCACTGTCTTCTAAGTTTGCGCCATGTTTATTCTCACTGTATCGCATGGATTGACTGCGCACAAACGCTAGTGCCTCTATATAGGACATGTGACGTCACGGACTGCTTTCTTAAGATTGACAAAGGGTGACTAAATTTTGTAACGCGTGTTTGGATTGGTCAATGAACTGAATCGGTTTCAATCCTTCCTCTCCCTACAAATAACCGCCGTTTGCTGCATTCCTTCACCTGTTCTCGTCACCAACATGTGGACCGACGTGGAGTCAACTCTTGTCTCTTCCATGATGTTTAGAATGGACTTACCCATGTACTTCCGATCCACCTGGACTATTGTTAGAATGAGAGAAACCTGTGCGTGGAAAAGAAGAATCCAAGTGGAGAGGCAAGAATGTTTAAAGAGGGTTCTCATTTATGGCCCTGAAGTAAGACAGAGTTTGAGGACAAGAAGAAGACTAATACGATGCCCTCTATGTTAACAGCATGGTATGTTAACATAAAACCAAAGGCCCTTTTCAGGGCCACTCCCATATCTCGAAAAGATATTCACTTTCATGCCTACCTTTTTTAAAACAAATGTCTATTATCTATTGTGTGTGTGTCTGTGTGTGTGTCTTATATCCATCTCCCCTGTTAATTTTTCCTTTGGCGCTAGACAGTCCCACCATGTCCAATTTCCCTTGACGCTATACAGTCCCACCATGTTCTATTCCCATGTTAAATTCCCCTTGACGCCAGGTTAAAAACTCTGTGCTCCCCATGTTAAATTCCCCTTGACGCCAGGTTACAAACTCCCTATTTTAACATTAAAGTCCCCTTGACGCTAGATCGTCCCACTTCACTACTTAAAATGGACACGTCGGGCTTTCTAATTTACAAATGAAGTTGTATGGAAGTCTTTGGAAAGTCGGGGTAAGCTTATGACTTCTAGCAAGAATCGCGCCAGGGTTTGACACCGCTCGGTCAAGTAAATACCTGTGTGCGTGTAACAGTATAAATAAGATACCTATAGAAGTGTTTCCTAAAGTTTTAAGGTATTATCATGTTGCCACTATGTTCATAAATGTATTTAATTCGCCTTTAGCAATTGTTATTAGGCTTTTCAAAACATCCCACAATGATCCCTGAGTGTATTGCATCTAATGCTGATACAAAACATTGACCATGTTAGTTGCTACTAGTGATTATATCTCTCTATACTCAGTTTTCAAAAGCCTAATTTATGCTACATTTCTGTTTTTCAGACCACCACAGAAAACGTGGATAGTTTCCTTGTGGCTGGAAACTGCCTTATTTTTCACAGTGATACAAGTTACAGCAGGTAAACAAAAAAGTTAACCTAAATTCACATAGTTGCAGAGATTTATGTATTCTTCTTTTATGCTAAAAGTGTCAAATCGTAAATGAAGATAATCTCTCTCTTTCTATATAAATATATATATATATATATATATATATATATATATATATATATATATATATATATATATATATAGATATATATATTATAAAGAATACAAATCATATGACGAATAACAATCCTTTCAAGTGCACTGGATCCAGCAAGGGATCACGTTGTGTGTCAGGGATTGATTAAGATAAATGCAATAAGCTGACAACGAACAGTGCAAAACTAGTATCTAACTAGTCTGAGTGCAATCGACTCTTAATGCATTTTTTTCAAAGGCCAGTACAAAACATATACAAAACAAACAAAAAAAACCCCGCACAAAACCGTTGTTTGCAAAACTTTACATGGCTGTTTTTACAGGAATTAAACCTTTAAATCCACTATGTTTCAACTAGCCTTTTTTCAACCCGTTGCGGATGCTTGTAAACACTCTTATTGACATAGAAATCAATGAGCCATAACGACATCTGTTCTTTTATGTAAATTTATGCTAGTGCAAATTATATCCTGGATATTTCATTGTTATATTAACAATTATAAGCTATTAAGCAAATGTAGAGAATTATTTAAAAGATAATGTGTCTGCTGCAAAAGATAATTGCATTTATGCATGGCTGTCTTTTCCTAGTCTTCTTGGTTTAAACCGCTTGGTTTCAATGTTTTAAGGCGGCGTATCCAGTAAGGTTCTTTTTCTTTCCTGGTTTCGGAATAATTTGCGTTTGCATAAATTTACATAAAACAACAGATATCGTTATGGCTCATCGATTTCTAGGTCAATAAGAGTGTTTTCTAGCATCCGAAACGGATTGAAATAGGCCAGTTGAAACATAGTGGATTTTAAGTTTTAATTCCTTTAGAAACAGCCTTGTAAAGGTTTGCAAACACAACGGTTTTTGTGCGGGATTTTAGTTGTTGTTGTTTGTCTTGCCGATGTTTTGTACTTGTCTTTGAGCAAGACTCCTTAAGAATCGAAAGCGCTCAGGAAAGTTATTTACTTTTTTGCACTGTTCGTTGTCCGTTTATTGCATATATATATATATATATATATATATATATATATATATATATATATATATATATATATATATGTGGGCATTGACTGTTTAGTATATTACTTTATACCATTCTTAAAGGCGTAGGCAAAAACAAAATAACTATATCCAAAAATTTTACCCTTTTCCCCTGACTTTAGCATAGTGTTACAACTCTATAAACTATGTAACAGAAAGAAGAAAAGCCAAACAGATTTGTAACACGTAACAAATAATCTAGTTACATTTTGTGAATTCAATAACAAAACAACCGTAACAGTTTTATCAAGAATCCAATAGAATAGTCTTCCGAATGAATTCCAGGCTTTGACTGTGCTTATGTACCAATATCCTTTAATGTGCTGAAACGAAAATTGGTCTTGATGTATCACAATGGCACTGTTCAAAACGTCTTTGAATGAATTCACAATACTCCCAAAACATTATTTAATCCAAACAGTCATTTGAGTACTTTGTATTTCAAATAAATAATTTCAATTAACGATTCCTCTCAGATTAGGTCTAAACATAACATTAAGAACTTCTGCAAACTGAAAATAAAATAAGTACGGTAATATGAATATGAATGAATAATGGTTTACTTTTTTGTCCTTCTATAAATCCCCACAACTCTATGTCGCAATATATGGTTATCAGATCTATTTCATCTATTATTCAATACAACGTCACCTGATCAATGTCGTATTACTCAGTGATACCAAACTGTAAAACGGTTCATTATTTGTAACACTAATTCAAGTAAAGAACCTATTTATGGCTCTGTAGCTATTTATAGCTTACAAATGGCCATTATCCTAAAATATAATCTATGATCATCGACAAAAAGTAGCTGCGTAATACGTTGTTCACAAATTATCATTACAATGTACTACCATGGACAAAAATTAAACACACACACACACACACACACACACTATATATATATATATATATATATATATATATATATATATATATATATATATATATATATATATATGTGTGTGTGTGTGTGTGTGTGTGTGTGTGTGTGTGTGTAGTAGTAGTAGTAGTACGCTGTACCAATAATATACCACAAGATGTATACATTTTTCATTAAAAGGAAACGAGGCTTGTCCGAGTTCCCTTTTAATGAAACATTGTTACAACCAGTGGTATATCGGTGATACAGCGTACATACCATACATATATTTTATTTATATCACATACAAATACACAATATTTGCACTTTGAATTATTGACCGAGTGAATGAACTCACATTCCCGCGAGTGTGTCCTCTACAAAATGTAGTTATACTATTTTTATTCTTGTTCACAATCACATATACAAATTGATAAGTTAATTGTTTTCTTTTTCAGTTTCTATTTTTATTCACATTTATTAAATCAACATAAGACACACTCATGATTTAAACATGCAATATGGTTTTTACGAAGAAAGTAGTGCACTACAAACACGGTTAGCTTCATGTACACTAAACCTTTGCTGTCAGGCATTCACGTACTGGCGTATGGAAATTAGCTTGGAATAGAAACTAAGTAAAATGACGAATCAGCAAGAGGTAATTAAGATATTTTAATATATTGACAGTTCATCTCAGTCAGTATTCTGCTTTAATTAACATTTCTAAAGACTACACAATTCTCTCTCTCTCTCTCTCTCTCTCTCTCTCTCTCTCTCTCTCTCTCCTTTTGACGGATTGACTAATTTTACCACCATTCATAGATCCAGAGACATTGTCGTATTCATAAGCGAAAATCTCCAACGCTCGTTTTTTTTTTTTATGGATTTTCGTCCGCATTTTGCTACGATAATCCAGAGAGAGAGAGAGAGGCGAGGGCAACAATTTGGACATTTTTATATTTAATAATTAATAATCGATTTTTAGAAAAGTATGATAGGTTTAAGAAACAACAGCAAAGGATTAAAAAAGTACATTATATGTGCCTCGTAACCGACAAATTGAACATATAGGCCTAGTGTCACTGGCTATTGCAACTAGGTATATTTGATAATATGGACACTGTAGATATATCCAAAGGAAAGCGTAAACATAAAGGTTACGACAAACCTGATTAATGTAGGTTACTTGGTACAAGTTCAGTTTTAATGTTTTCATCCAACGCAATATATTTATCTCTCTCACTCCAGATTTGTGCTTATTTTGTAATTTACGCACGATAGGGGAATATAAAAAAAGAAAAGATTCCGAAGAAATTGTATACCATTTTAATATCATTCAGAAAACAGGGACTATTAATATTTTTTTACCGTTATTTTCATGTCATTTGTGATTAATGAATGAGTAGAAATTCATCATTGATGTACAGGCCGGCGGTTGAAAGAATGCTGATATATTCGTATTATTGCACCACAGGCGGATCACAATTTGATATACCAATTGTATTGGTATATCAATTTGCTTTATACCAACACTTTAAATGTCATGTTATTTTTAATGTTGGTTTTATATATATATATATATATATATATATATATATATATATATATATATATATATATATATATATATTCATAACAATAAATACGAAGCCAAGAAAGAAAACAAATAAGCAAATGCCATCGCTGTTTGGATGTTTATGCCACTCTAATTATTTAATATTTCCTCATAAGCTATGAATACGTTTTTCCCTTTAATTAAAAAAGAATAATCAAGATTGAATTTTTAAAATATAGAACAAAGATTAGAAATACAAATTTTAAATAATACATCCCCACATTTGAAAATAGCTCGTCAGTTAGTTGTAACTCATTACAAAATGTCCTAAAATTTGTTTACAGTTTAATTAGATTAATTCTCCTTAAACTAAAACGTCAGTTCATAACAGTCGTAAATCATTGATGTCGTAATCGCAAAATGCAAGAATAGGGAACACCATGCTGTTATCCCACTATGTCTAAAAATCTGTATTAGAAAGAATGTTAAACTAACCACTTCAGTAAAATCAACAAACAATATATTTGTCTACAATACAAGGTGAAAATTCAAGCGATACAGTTATTGTGTATTAAATACCAAATATCCGGAAATATCCTATCACTAGTCCATAAGTATAGAGAATGTTCCTAACGAATTCCAATATTTGTGAATGTCCTCATATCACACAATGATACAATCCAGAATGTGTTTAAATGAGTTCACAATATTTCAAAATATGGTGTAATCCAAAAGTGAATGAGTACTTTAATAATTCTAATGAATATTTTATATAAGTATTTCCTCTCGCATTATATCTGAACACAACTGTAAGTTCTGATCTCTGCTTCAGTTCCACATTCCAACCCAACACAGGAATTAATACCTTATCAAATCCTATTGATACACATCTTCATTTAACCTAAATTTGAACCATTCCTACGGAAAATCCCACATGTACTGCTGGAATTCCCAACAGCTGTATAATCATCTGAAGTAAAAACACTAACATATAATCACCATAGTGTCATTTAAGTAATTGTGTTACGATTCGATTGTCTTAAACTAAGTAACCAACAAGCTTTTCAAACTTAATAAATAATTTAATTTCTCTAAATTGTAAAATGAAATGTTGTGAGCAACTTACAGTACTGGGAACTAATGTTCAAAATACTCCTAAACGTTCTATCACAAGTCCAAAAGAATAGAGTGTTACGAATGAATTTCCGGTCTCGCATGTGTTATAGTGCCAACAGTCTTGATGTATCACAATGGTATTGTCCATGCGCTCTTTGAATAAATCACAATATTCCCAGAAACCCATACGTCCTCAAGTTTGCTGTAATCTAAAATGCAAATAGGGCGAGATATCCACCAGAAGTTGTGTCTTGCTATTAACTGACATAAATTTATACCGTAATATTTATTCCCGTAGGTGGCCAAACTGGCCCACAATTTGATTTTCTCTGAAATTCCCATATTTTACCATACTGATCCTAATTGTTTTGCTGTAAACTTAGTTACCATATGGCCTATACGTCTACCGTAATCTTATTACCCGTAGAAGGCCATACGATACCAAATTTGTGACGTAATGATAATTCCCATAGGTGACTATTTACAACTTATAAAAATCTGAAACAATTGGAGTTTTATTGAATTTACCAAGATGAAATAGGAATATGGTGAAAGTTGCTGCATATCCTGATCATCAATAAAGTCGTAAATACTTAGAAAGAAGGTAAAAGGAGAAATAAAAACATTTTGATCTGTATTTCTTTTCCAATTTGTGTCCTTCTAATAATGATTTCTCAACAAACCTTATCATAGAATACATTATGCACATTAATATATCCTTTCTCTTGCAAGATAATCATTTCAAATGACGAAAAAATCGAAGGCGTGGTTATCATTTTGCGAATGACACCATTATCAGCATCACAGTCCGTGTCATTATTTACACACAGTTCCACTTATATTCTTTCGTTTGCATAATCCTAGCACGTTCCGTATTAAAGTACTAATGATGAGGGGCGCAAGTCATTGCTACTAACATCATGTGGAAGGAAATTACGTTTTATGGTACATATGCTTTATACTAAATTTCGATTTCAATCCGTAAACTATTTTGCCAGATCAGCAGAAATCAAATTGTAAATGTATTCATGACACTTCATGCGTGCATTTAGCACCCACCCCCACCACCATCAAAAAGGGATACATGAGCTACGTCGTATCGCCCAACAGGTACGCCAGGATTATTATTATTATTATTATTATTATTATTATTATTATTATTTGGGGTTTTTTTTTGTATATTAGAAGAAGGGAAGACATAGCATTTTCTTTTATATCTTGTTTAATTTTAATGTCACTTGCATTAATTTGAACATTTAGTTACAACTATAACGATATTCAATCATTGAACTGGTTTTAATTACAGGCAGAGTAATTCTAACTGTGAATCCAACTTTACCCGAGGAGAAACAGATGGCTACAATATCATGTTCTTCGTCAAATGGACATTACACAATTCAGCTTAATCACACTGTCATGACATCTTGTACCACCGAGAATTGTTTACCTACAGCGAACAAGGACAATAGCCATACATACAGTGTAAATAATCATGGAGCAAAAGTAACCATATTATCCCTTGACAGAGGCAGAGACCAAGGAACATGGAAATGTTCGTCAGCAGAGGAGGTCACCATTGAATTATTAGTTTATAGTCAGTACCACTTTGTGCAAATTGGATTTTATATATATATATATATGTGTGTGTGTGTGTGTGTGTGTGTGTGTGTGTAAGTATGTACACACATACCAATGTATTGACAAGTGTGCCATGACGAGTCCACGTGTAGTGTGAATTGTGACTCTCTACTCTTTGTCATGCAGTTAAAGTAGAAAAGGTTAAATCAATAAATAAGACAAAATTAGCTCTATTGCTTACGCCTGAAATAACAGAAAATGGAGGACTGTAAATCTCCTAAAAGACTATTTTTAATTGATCATTAAATGGAAAATTGTAGACTATCGAAATTATACGCATAACATATAGTTAGTGTTCATATTTGACAATGTTGTAACTATTCAATCACATAGACAAACAGTATAGAGAAAGCTAACCTGAAGCTTTCGTCCTCACTCTGAGGACTTCATTAGCAGACTGGTTCAATGTTAACATCGCTCACCATTCCATTGGGTGATGTTAACAGACAGTGGAGATTAAATTGATCTGCTGATGAATTACTTAGCTTGAGGACAAACGCTTCAGGTTATCTTTCTCATTGCCGTTGGTATGTGTGATTAACAGTTAAAACATTGTGAAATATGAATAATAATACTACACAGTTTTCGCTAAAATATAGCTAGTGTCATTTTAATCAATGACCTAATTCTCAAACGTTTTTAACACCAACCATTATTGGGGAATGTGATTACTTAATTACCTTTGAATTTATATCTTGGTTTGTTTTAGAATTAATTGTGTCAGTTTCAACTGGCGTCATGACTACCATGTAAACATTATGACAGGAAGCTCTTAGATAATCGGATGTAACTGATCAATATGGGCAAAGACCAGTACAACACAATAGTGTATACTTTATATACCAGTTATAGCAGAAAAAGGTTTGACCAAGTTCACTCTTAGCTGCTAGAAGTATATGTGCATAGAAAGGTAACACTATCTAATTCAAAATGTAATATTTGACGCGTACTCGGCCTCCAAAAAGTAACTAATAAAACTAGAACGAGGAAAAACGATACGGAGCTTTGGAAAAGTGATGACAAAAGGATGATTTTATAATAAACCAAAATATCAGTAGAAAGGCAGCAAATTGAGATCGAAATGTAATATGTACAGCTTTAGAGTGTTATTTATGTAGTTCGAGATTGTTAAGCCAGCCACTAAGTGTCTTTTTTGTGGCAAAGCCCAAATCAGACTGTTGTTTAAAATTAGTGTTGCTTAGATATTGACTTTTATTTTACAAACCCTTGGTTTATATTCATAATACTAATTGATTTACTTATGTACGCCATAAATATTTGCATAATTTCACTTACGTGAGCCAAAAATAGTTGTACAGCATGTAAAAGTGATGCATCCTCACTGACGTTCATATCACAAATATATATATTATATTAAACATTCCTTCCCTTGTGCGTGGACAAATATCAACAGGAGATGAGGTGCGAAGTTTAAAATAATATTTTCCTTAAAATTTTTCGTCAAGTCATTGCACACGTAAGATTCAGATTGAAAGCTCTTGTTAAAACAGCTGTAAATACAGCATTACAATTTTTCACTAAGCTTGGGATTCTGGATAAATTATTGTTCTGCATGCTTGATAATAATTACAAGTGAATGTGTTTTATTTGTTGCGTGTGTTTGTCTTAATTCGAGAATGTAATATAACAAAAATGGCGAACAAACAAAATTATCATTTTGTAAATTATATATATATATATATATATATATATATATATATATATATATATATATATATATATATATATATATATATATATATATAAAGAAAACGATATATAGAAAGAGTGAGATATATAGAGAGAAACAGAAAGGTATATAAACATCTTGGTAAGGTTGTCAATCACAAAGAATATTCTGGATTATTTTTTTTTTATTTTATTTTTTTTTTTTTGGGGGGGGGGGAGATGGCTTTTGTTTGTCAGTGTCCACATTTGCAGAACGCTTTAGATCGTACAGAGTTTTCCCCTATTCACAGGTATTTGTTAGATAATAACGCTAATTTGTTTTGAAGGAAAGAATACTTTTAATCGGTGTATGCTTACTGTAATTGTCATCAGTTTTCACACCAAATAAAAAGATCACAGATTACAAAGACACTAGTTATGTAGTGCAAACATTTCATGAAGTGTAAGGTTTTGTCACATTGAGAGTCCGTAAATTGGAACGTTTTGGAACTACTTTATACGACAGTTATTTTGTAACTACTTTATACGACTGTTATTTTGTAACTGCTTCATACGACAGTTATTTTGTAACTACTTCATACGATTGTTATTTTGTAACTAATTTAGATACGACAGTTGTTTTGGAACTACTTTAGATACGACAGTTATTTTGTAACTACTTTATAGGACAGTTATTTTGTAACTACTTTATAGGACAGTTATTTTGTAACTACTTTATACGACATTTATTTTGTAACTACTTTAGATACGACAGTTATTTTGTAACTACTTTATACGACAGTTATTTTGTAACTACTTTATACGAGAGTTATTTTGTAACTAATTTATACGACAGTTATTTTGTAACTACTTTATACGAAAGTTATTTTGTAACTACTTTATACGATAGTTAATTTGTAACTAATTTATATGAGCGTCATTAACAATGCAAATGCTTAGCATATTCTCAATGAATAAACACATTCGTATAATCGTTAATTATGTTAGAAGTGTCGACTGACAGTATCATTATTTATTCAAAGCCTTTCCAAGCAGCTTGTCTTTGACTTACGGAGGGGACACAGACGTAGACCTTGCCAGATCCAGTGTTACCCTGCAGTGTCAAACGGATACATGCACATATCCTGCCCCGAGTATGAAATGGTACTTCTCTGTAAGTACATTGTCTGATATTGTCTACGTGGACACTGAGGCCTACAATTTTTCGAGGCTTGTTCTAGGTAAAACTTCTTGCTATACGAAATGCTATAGATTTCGTACATCGGTTAACATACTCTTAGAACCCGTTATTCAAAATATTTTAATGGAAACGTTACACAATCAGTGTGTGTGTGTGTATGTGCGATTTAGATTTTTTAACGAAGGTGTCACGATTGCACAGCGTCATTTCGTAAGTCGTGTATAAATTAAGGTATTATTACAAGCCATGTTTTCATGTCTGAAGATTGCCGAGGCTAGAGTTAATCTCTTACGCAAGGTTACTGTGACCAGGGAGAAGTTCTGGCATCTTGAATCGGCACAGGCGTTAGATAGCGCGACTTCCCACATAGGTGTTAGGGCTTTGTCCTAAGATCAGAGGAACCGCAAGGGACTGGGGCGTGTCCTAAATCCGTCACCACGTGGACAGACAAGGAGAGGGACGTTGTCCGCTAAGTTTGATTGGATCGGGTAAAAGCGACATCCAGTCGGAATTGAGTTAGAGGTAGTGGTAACAATTTCGATCTGAATCATAACTTCTAACTAGCAAGCGAAAATTTAGTTTCGCCGAGGAACATTGATGAGCAATATAGGGTTATTCGGATGGCGGTACAACTTAGGAGATTATAAGGAAATACAAGGCTTCGTAAAGGAAGATTTTGAAGGAACAGAACTTCCGATTCAGTTTAGCCCCGAGTCTCTGAGATGGGAAACCGAAGTGAAACTAGAAGACCAGTCGGAGTCGACAAGTCTAGTCGGTAGAGAGAGACAAGGAGGAGGAAGAAAAGGAGTCGAGGAGGAGAAAGTGGAGGAGGAGGAATTTAGAAAGGTCGAGGATGAGAAGAAATTTGGAGAAAGTCGGGAGGAAGAGAAAAGGAATTAGAGGAATAGGAGAGAAGAATACATAGATGAGTAGGATACAAAGACAGGTGTAAAGCTATATCACGCTACAAATCAAATGATGCACTAGGCTATCACAGGGTCGAGCGAAAGTAAAGTATTTGGGAAAGTTTAATCAATTGATTATTGAATTGTCATTTAATTGTTATTGATTGAATTTCACTTTTCTATATATATTCAATCATTTAACCGTTTCATTACTGAATGGGGACTCGGAGCGGTTTAATCTTTTTTTCACTAATTTAATTTCCAACCGAAATATAGCCTTGGTGGTACTTCTATAAAAATTTAAATAGAATATTAGGATCATCCCACCCCAACCTGCCACAGTGACGACATAACAATCCCCGTCACACCACAGTAGCTTTAATAATTTTTCCGTCATATCTCTGCGATGTCTGCAGTGTGCAGTTTATAGTGATGTCTATAGTGTAAGGCTTAATTTAATTAGCTTTGAAATATCACTTGACAGTAGAATAAATCAGATATTCCAAACTGGACTCCAACTGGATTAGAACTGATACACACCAACAGCTGGTTTATATTATACATTTACTAGGGTTTAAGTTACATGGGAAAAATACTCTCAAGGCAGTCTTTACTCCAGTTCCTCGATGTATTGATGTCTTGTATTTAATAAATAGTATATAACGCCTTCTACAGTTATTCTTCAATAACAAATAACATTATAATGTCTAGCACTGGGGCATCATGCCGCATACATACAGCATCATGTCCCACCCAGTCACATCATCCTGACACCAGGCCGACCAGTCCAAACACTAACCTCTTAATGCTGAGCGCCTAGCGAGGCAGCTGTTAGTGTCATTTTTTAAAAAGTCTTAGGTATGACTCAGCCAGAGTTCGAACACGCGACCTCCCGCATCTGAGGCGGATGATCTAACCACTAGGCCACCTGAGCGGTCTTTAAACAATCATATATTTACTGTGTCACTATTATAATTATTAGTTGGTCTTGTAATAATAACAACCATTCATTCTTTTTGGAGTGAAAACATTTGCCGATTCGAACGGAAAAGACTTGAAATCCTCTTTCGTAAACAATTTCCCCATGTTCCCGCAAACATTTGCACACAGCGTATCGTAAATAATACATTCCTACAGTTTCTTGTCACCAACCTTGAAATGCACATTTTCTAATGCATCATTGTCAGGTGACTCGCTATAATTTCACATACTTATGTCATCTGAAAGTTTAAAATGATGCATAACATTTAATTAGTTTGTGGTTTTATTCTCCTTTCTCCTGCAGGTGCATACATTGTTTGCCACCAGTTAGACATTATTAATCGGGAAACATCAATTCTTGGTAAAATTGAAAATGTGCACTTTAAACTGCTCTAAATTATGCGTTGTTTGTTTTTAACATAATATAATCCTTCGGTCTGTTAAACCGACACATACTTGATATTGTTACCATCTTTAGTAACTGAAGTAAAATAAAGCAAAAATTGTTAGCAAGACAAGTTCAATAACGTTTTCAAAGATATTCACAATACATTTATGAGAAATCACAAATTTACTTAAAAGATGTTTGGATAGGACCTTAAGATGACTTGGACATTTCATGTTCTTTCTCCAACCGATTCATTTCAGTCTATTTTTTTATAACGGAGAAATGTATCACTCTCTTAATCTGTAACATCGGATCAAATAAGGCTCATTACTTATTTACTGTATATGTAATTCACCTATATTACAGTTGATGTGTACCTTGTTATACAGTCCGGTTTATGGAAAATATATACAATAATTTTGAATAATTTATTAAAATATATGGTACCGAAGTAATTGTGCAACGTATCGTTGTACCTTGCGATACACTTATATGGTCAGCGGAATAATATTCTTTTCGATGATAAAATATAATTTGACTTGCTGTTTAAAATAAGTATGGCCTGTACGTTTTGGTGTGATGTTATGTGATTTGGATTTTTAACGTAGCTTTAACAATGTTTCAGTCACATCGCTACGATGTCTACAATGTGGCGGTTTATAGTGATGTCTAGCACTGGGGCATAATGCCGCAAACATGTAGCATGATGTCCCACCCAGTCCCATTATCCTGACACCAGGCCGACCAGTCCTAAAACTAACCTCTTAATGCTGAGCACCAAGCGAGGCAGCTGTTAGTAACATTTTTGTAAGTCTTTGGTATGACTGGGCCGGGGATCGAACCCACGACCTCCGGCATCCGAGGCGGACGCTCTAACCACTAGACCACCGGATCGGTTGTGCGTTTTGGACAGTGTTATTACAATATACTTTTACAATCAGTTCTATTTATTTTTTTGTACAAATATCTTTACTTCATGATGCAGGGAAATAACAGTTTGAATTTATTACTCTTTTCAAACCCAGCTATGCATACATTTCACGATCCTAACATTCACTGATAGTGATTATGATATGGTGTCCTTGAAGAAGTCCTAGTAACGACTTAAGTTGTGTAAACATTTTTGCAAGTGTTCTAGAATATTCGGTATCCTCTAATCCCTTTCGATATTGTTTTCACCGCTCGAGTGTTTGATCTCTTGTAAATATAAGATGTCTAAATATTGCTCATTGTTACCTTTCCGGAAACGTGTACTGTTCCATGTGATTATTGTTATTACAAATTGTTCCTCATTACTAAGATGCAGTTTGGTATTCAAACGTTAACGTTGATGTATTTATCAGGAATATTTACTTGCATGCAGGGCAACTTTATTCATATTTAGTTACAGTCATATTGAACAAATTTAGTTTTGTATTCTATATTCTATTATTGTAGGATACGACATCTTCGGTAAAACATACATTGTACAATCCAACAACAACAGAGGTGAAAGTGGCAGGTGGAAGCTGTGCATTCCCAGAAAACATCTTCACAATAAATCTCACACTTCCACTCCACACCATGTGGTCTGACAATAGCGACAAGACAGTCACTTTCTCCTGTGGGATAGAATATTTGAATTCGTCGAGAAACATATATTCTCTGGCTTCCAAGGGAATACGATTTGCAGGTTACATGTACTCCCACGTATGCCTCAATCTGTTGCTGCATGTCATTACCGTTCTAAGTTCACAAAGTCTATATGTTCATCCTTCTACAAAAGCATTTATTGCGATATAACAAAAAGAATACAATTATTATAGTCATATTAATGAAAAGATACACTTGATAAAATGAATCATTCTTAAAGACAAAGAAATTATATATATATATATATATATATATATATATATATATATATATATATATATATGTATATATATATATCAGATCTTTGCATCAAAAATGAATTTGTTTTTGTTGTTGTTCTAGGGTATAACGCCATTTTCCAGCACAAGATAGGCTATACTTGGCGGCTAGTATAACTGGTGGAGGAAGAACCCTGGAAACCCCAGGAAAGAACCACCGACCCACGAGAAGCTACTGGCAGGCTTTCCCACGTACCCACGCTAGCCGAGCATTGAACTCGAGCCCACGCAGACAGAGGTGAGATGGCAGTGATCCGTAACGGGGAGCGCTTTAGACCATTCGGCCACTAGGGGCCCCTAAAATGAATTTGTCTGATGTCCATTATGATACCTATCTATGCTATCAGTTGATATTGTCTCGTTTATCTTTGATATGCTTGCTTTATAATGAATTGCCCACTGAACTTAGACACAAAGACACAGTGATCACATTCAAGAGGGCTCTCAAAATTCACTTATTTCGACTGCAAGAACAAACTTAAAGACCTGATAATGTTTCCGACCTTAAATATTCTCGGCATTTTTTTATATTTTTTTTTTATAATGTTTTCTAAAATTCATTGTGTTTGTTTTTGAAATCATATCATTATATGTTTTTTATGTTATAGGTGTTGTCTAATGTTGTAAAGCGGTTAGAGCTTGTAAAGATTAGGCGCTATGCAAAGTCATTATTATTATTATTATTATTATTATTATCATTATGTGAATTTATTCTGGGCTATGTATGGGAATTAAGCGTGGATGGGTTACTATGGTATCCTGTGGTAACTGATCATTGGAATGTAACATATGGATAAACACATAAATGGACAGTCCAGGAATGCTACAGTAACAATGTCACACTTTGTAAAAAAAAACACAACGAATGTTACTTTGCTGTATTCATAGTTCTTATTGTTACCGAGAGGGAGAGGGTGAAATTACAATTAAATAGACCCCCACCCCTTACCAAAAATATAATAGATCACGCTGTCTGATTTCCCTTGTGCAATATATACATTATGGATAATGGCGAGTGCTACTAGTACAGATCACTTAATTCTCTGTTTAAAATCTGGATAATCTTTTAAATATTTAAATACAGCTACATCCTAACGTTTGTAGCGTCAATGGCCCTAACACCTTTGACGGCCTTGTTGTCAAAGACGTTGATGCGGAATTGTAACGGATATTTTAAACAATAGATATTTACATATTTCGAATATCTGAAAAATGCTGTTTTGACCATTCGGCCACAAATCTGGTTGACGCCATTATGAATTGTCTTATTTGAACAAGATCCGTTGTAAGTTACTTTAAGTTAAGATAATAATTTTTTATTTCATACTTCATGGCCCTTACGTCACTTCAGATTTCGTGGTCCATACTTCACTTCTGTCTGCATGGTCCATACTTCACTTCTGTCTGCATGGTCCATACTTCACTTCTGTCTGCATGGTCCATACTTCACTTCTGTCTGCATGGTCCATACTTCACTTCCGTCTGCATGGTCCACACATCATTACAGACTGCATGGTCCATACCTCCAAATTAAAATAGCAATGTATTATTCAGGTGTATAATATTCAACTATGGAGTACTATATACAACTACTGCATTATGTCTGTCTTAATTAAGAATACAATTATGAACGACATTTAAGAAATAATCTGTTCCATTTATTTATCTTCCAAGAATTAAATCAAATATCATAGATCCGCGGAGATTACAAGAAACAATTATTACTGTTAGATATTAGTGTCATCATTGGAAACAATATATTTCCTCTTTGACTCTTCAAACGTAAATGCATTTTAGTTTCCAAACACGCTAGAGGCACTGTTCCATCTTGAAAGGCGCAATAATAAACGCAGACTATTGCTACAACCAGATACTGAATTTATTTGTATGCATTTACTGGACTTTGTGTATGGATGTGAGCAATAAATTGCGAGACAATTTTATAAAAGTGCAAGACTTATGTAAGAAGCTCTCGTTTCAACATTAATTGAACTTCAAATTTCATGCAACACTTGTATATATATATATATATATATATATATATATATATATATATATATATATATATATATATATATATATATATATATATAAAAGCTTATAATTTCTTTGTCAGTTGAAGTCTCATCAGTTCAATTACAACATAACGGCCAGTCTTTGCGAAACACATCTCACCTGAATGTTACAAGTGGGGAAACAGTGACCTTGATATGCGTTACAGGAATCAGCCGACCTGACCCCATCATAAAGTGGTATATTGGAGGAGAAGAGAACATCTCAAGAACAAATAATACTTTTTCTTTTATCTCTAGTGATGGAGATCATGGAAAGGAGATTTATTGCGGAGCGTACAACGTTGATCCGAAAAAAGAGGTGGGATCGGAGAAATCTAAACTTTACGTCAGAGGTAGTATATTAATGTTTGTGTCAAGATGCGTGTATGCATGTGTGTGTGTGTGTGTGTGTGTGTGCGCGTGCGTGCGTGCGTGTGTGTGTGTGTGTGTGTGTGTGTGTGTGTGATTTGGATTTTTAACGTAACTTTAACAATTTTCCAGTCATATCGCTACGATGTCTGCAGTGTGGCAGCTTATAGTGATGTCTAGCACTGGGGCATCTTGCCACAGACAAGTATCCTCATGTCCCACCCAGTCACATTATCCTGACACCAGGCCGACCATTTCTAGCACTAACCTCATAATGCTGACCAACAAGCGAGGCAGCTGCATGTACCATTTATTTAAGCCTTTGCTATGGCTTGGCCGAGGTTCGACCCGTGAACTTCCGCATCCGAGGCGGATGCTCTAACCACTTCCGCTACAGGTCGGTTAGAAATGAAAGTGTTATGTATTTTTTATTTAATTTATATTTGATATAATTTAATTGTTTGTTTGTTAGCTGTTGTTATATATATATATATATATATATATATATATATATATATATATATATATATATATATATATTCCATTACATGCTATTGTAAAGTAACTTTATTTACTGTATTTGACAGTTTCCAGAAAATCAGTTCAGTTCTTTTTGACCTGACTATTTTTCATAAACAACTAATAATAGAAACTTTATATATAACGCTGACCTAGTTTCTGACCTTGATTCAGAATCAGTAAGAGTTGAAGTAAACAACATTTAACATTTAAAAAAAAAAATCTTTCTTAGAGTAGGATTAATAAAGTGAAATCGATGCCATACTTGGAGTACGTGATGTTAGGCATGTAAAAAACGTCCATGTTGTTCTAGGAGGGTGATCATGTGTCCCTCATACGGGAATCTGTTTTGCGTCTTAAATTAGTGTATAACTGTTTTCTGTAGAGAATTTTATAAGTCTGGCTTTAAACCTTTGAAACTTAAAGGTATTTTGGTGTGGCCAGTTTGAGTTGAATTTTTAATTTTTTTTCAAATTATTTGGATTTTAAGAGACTATTTTTTCGCTGGAAATACTCGTGCTCTAAATTAATTCTTGGACAAGGACAGTCATTGAAATTTACACAGAATTCAAACGCTGAAATTTTATTTTCTGTTATTCAACAAAGAACTGTTGACACGTCAGTCCGACACTGACCACAGCATAAGTCGTCACCTTCCAATTTGGATTTCATTGGGATTCTAACTAAGTTTAATTAGATCTTTTTATTACTAGGACTTCTATTTTTTTTAATTCTTGGATTATTATTGGATTATTTTTGGATCTGATTCGCAAATTCGTAATTATCTGTTAAATTTTACAAAGCTTGTTGTCTTCACTCTTTTCTTGTTACGTTTTGTAAGAGCCTAAACGTAACAAAAGAAACACATTTTTAATAGGCATAAAGCTTTGCACACTAACATCTGCGGAAAGTCTGAGGATTGAGACGTTTCATTGGTACGTATATAACAATGAGTTGTTTCATTTCTGCTAGGAAACTTTGTTCGATGAACATTGATCAAGAGATAACTGGCTCTCTTCCGGATTCTGAGTACAATTTACAAAATTTGCCAATAATACGAGAAATGCAATCAGTAAGAAGAAAAAGAACATAATCAAAACCAACATCCTAGTATATTTACCTTAGACGTTGAGTATTAATTTATTTATCTTAAATATACACGGGCTATAATGTTTAAAGCCTCTTAGCCAACATATGGTTGTTTTATTTGATGGTTATGTCGAATGGGTACTTAGTACAGTAAAGTTTGATTGTCATAATGATACGTAAATCTGGTCGCTGAATCTCCACCTGAGAAAAGTGTACCAGACCAATGAATACCTGAAACACAGTTTTGCACATGTTTAATTTCTTTTTGAACGGTCGATTGAAGTATATGCTTCTCACTGAATATATTAATAGATGCAGGCATATGTGAATACATACATACATACATACATACATACATACATACATACATACATATACATACATACATACATACATACACACACATGCATACATACATACATACATACATACATACATACATACATACATACATACATACATAAGTGATCAACGGATATTTTAGCCTAATTTCCGTTAATAGAGATTGTTATAAAATCGCTGAAGCATGTTATGTCGCGTAGCTCTCTCCGATGATATATGCCACAAACTCTATATAAAACTGAAAATAGTAATTCACACTTCCCTACTAACAGTGCAGGTAACTGATGTAAAACTACAACTCAACAGCCAGCCTGTTTCCGACCTATCATTGCTGAATGTGACATTGAACAAAACGGTGACCCTTGTCTGTGTTCCTGGAAGCAGTCGACCAGACCCAGTTATAGAATGGTACATTGGATCAGACAAGAGGAGTTCTAACATCAGTCAGTTTTCTTTCACTCCTAGTTACGATGACCATGATAAATTGATCTACTGTCGAGCTTACAACATTGATCCCGACAGAGCAGTGGTTTCGAGCCAACCAAAGCTCTACGTCAAAGGTGAAATTAGATGATACACACGTTAACGTTTGCAGTAAAGAATAAGTAAACCATGTTCATTAAATATAACGTAAGGATGATGCATTGTTATTATAGTCATAATTTACAACGATGCTTATAATTCATATAAGGTTATATACAATTAAATCAAGCATTATTTGACAGCTTTCCATTTCTTCAATGTTTAGTGTGCATTCCGATTTGAAGGTTTCTAAGAAAGAGAACTTGATGAATCAAGCTGAGGACGACAAAATTCGAGATTATAATTATAAGGACAATTTAAATAATAAAAATCATGAATTTCATTTTGATTACATTCCTTTAGCACAGTCCTATTTGAAAGGGGTTTAATATCTGAATAACATAAGAATTTGTATGAAATAATAATTTAATGAGATTCAATACTATGATCAAATGCTTCTTACAATTGTTTTCAAACAAGTGCCTTCAGATTTAGAAATTATCCAGTTGGATGATATTATGCAATTAATTTCATGTAATTGTTACTGATGTATATTGCAACAAAAATATCTTTTTGACTTATCCTATTTCATTATGACAAATTTACAAACAGTATAATCCTTATACATTTTATTTTGTGGTTTTCTTACAGATATGAAATTTCAAATGTATGAGCAAGTAACCATTGTTTTAGATTATATTGTTTTAGGACACTTCAAAATAACCTTCCGCTGCACCAGTGTTATGTTTTTTACATACTTCATGTTGAAATTAAGCAAAGTCGTTCAACCCATATATTGCTCTCATGAAATTAAGCAGAATCGTTCAACCCTTCTCTTGCTGTCATGAAATTAAGCAGAGTCGTTCAACCAATCTCTTGTTCTCATGAAATTAAGCAGAGTCGTTCAACCCTTCTCTTGCTCTCATACTATAAAAAATCTCCAGTTAGGCTAGCATTTAAATTCGAGTACTTGGATAATAAATAGCATTTCAGTTCTAGATAATATCTATGTATACATTTTATACATTTCATTCAGTTCAATAGCAACATTAATAAAAAAAATATCAGCAATTACATTACCGTGTTATTAAGTAATATATCATGGTCTCAATATGAAAGCTCTGTAACCGCAATGTTGACTTACCACGACATGTTTCCAGGTTGAATGAACTAAAGAGAATGGGATATTTCTATATGACAATTACTTTCCAAATTAATTGAAATGAAGAGAATGGGATATTTCTATATGACTATTACTTTCCATGTTAATTGAACTGAAGAGAATGTGATATTTCTACATGACAATTACTTTCCATGTTAATTGAACGGAAGAGAATGGGATATTTCTATATGACAATTACTTTCCAAGTTAATTGAACTGAGGAGAATGGGATATTTCTATATGACTATTACTATCCAAGTTAATTGAACTGAAGAGAATGGGATGTTTCTATATGACTATTACTTCCGATGTTAATTGAACTGAAGAGAATGGGATATTTCTAGATGACTATTACTTTCCAGATCTAATGTGCTAAATAAGAATGAGACTATTTTTTCAAATTGATCATAGTGATAGTTTTCATTGATCAGTCTGTCACTATTTCTTACCATTGATTCCTTTTTTTGTGAAAGATTTTAAATAACTGTATAGATCTGTAGGAAACCTTGATACAATGCACACTTCGTTACCCAAATCTTTCAATATGTATGGCTTATTGGTGGGTTTGTTTTCCTACCTAAAATCTCAACAGAAAGACATATTAAACAAATTATATTTCCACTATTTTAACTAAATTTTTAAATAGTAATTAATAATATTACATTTATCATTAGAACTTTTATTTTTAGCATTAATTAAAGGAAGAAGTAATAATGCAAATAAACACATCCAAATTGACTCGAAAGAAGTTGTAATTTATTGGAAATAGCTATTACTATATAATGTTTGAACAGCGCAGCATTTCTCGTCAGCATCGCTATTCTTCTTACATGTCTTGCCTTATACTTGTTGACAAATGGGAGGGAAACTATCAACATTAAATACTTTGCAAATTTGATAAACTATTCCCTTTATTTTCTTTTCTGGTCCACACATATTTGATAGGTTCTGGAATCAGATATTTGACATAAATAACCCCTCTCTAGATATTCTACAAAAGTAATTAATACTACTACTACTACTACTACTACTACTAATAATAATAATAATAATAATAATAGTGTTTATTTGTAATATAGGCCACTGGACCATGATACATATCCATACATCATGCGCTACAAAAAGATGCTATAGTGCGAAAAAAGATAACCTAGTATGTATAATAAGTAATATAGATGAAAGGAATAATTATTGTCTTTTTTGGGACATAGGTGAGATAATAATAATGATAATAATGAGGACTTTGTAAGGCGCCTAATCTGTAGAAGCTCTAAGTGCTTTACAACATTAGACAATACCTATAAGATAAAAACATATAATAATATTATTACAAAAACAAACACCATGAAATTAGAAAAACATTAAAAAATAAAAAATATGCTGAGAATATTTCAGGTAGGAAACATTATTAGATCTTTAAGTTTGTTCTTGCAGTCGAAATAAGTGAGTTCTGAGAGCACTCTTGAATGGGATCATTGTGTCTTTGTGTCTAAGCTGAGTGGGCAATTCATTCCACGTTGCTGGGCCCTGGTATGTAAAAGAACGCTGTCCATATGACTTTGTTTTCATAGTCTGAATAACGAGTGTACCATTGACAGAAGAGGAGCGTAAGTTTCTTGCTGGTGTGTACACATGGGTGAGATCGGATAGGTATGTTGGACTAGAGTCCGACAGTGAAACGTAGCACAGAGAACAAATTTTGTGTTTGATTCTGGATCGAATGGATAGCTAAAGTAGGTTATAGATCAGTTGGGAGGTGTGCTCTGATCGTGGTACTCTAAGTATGATCCGAGCAGCTGTGTTTTGAACTTTTGGAAGTTTCTGGAGTAGATATTGAGATGAACCAGACATAATTGAGTTACAATAGTCCAGTGTTGAAAGTACTAATGAACACACAAGTGTTTTAGTGGCATCAACTGAAAGATATTTGCGAATTGAGCTGATGCGTCTAAGCTCAAGATACGCAGCCTTGCATATGTTCATGACATGTTGGTGCAATGTGAGAGTACTGTCCAGAGTACCACCTAGGTTTCGTACTGATTGTGTGAATTTAATGTTGGCGTTGCTGATATTTATTGTTTGAGGTAAAGAATGTGAATGAGAAAGTCTTTGTGTTGTGATCAGAATGGCCTCACTTTTATCATCATTCATCTGCAGCTTGTTACAAGTCATCCATGATTTCACATCAATCAGAAATGCACCTCTCTACACCTTGGATGGTAGCATCAGCTTCAGTTTGGTGGCTAGATTTGTATATTTGGGTGTCATCAGCGTAAAATTGATGAGACACTGAATGATGACCTATAACACTTGTGAGCGACTCAGTGTACAGAATGAAGAGAACAGGTCCAAGAACAGACCCGTGTGGAACACAACAACATAGATCAACTGTGGTGGAGCGTATTCCATTTGCAGATACAATATGTCTCCTGTTGACCAGGTAGGACTTGAACCACAATAAAGCTGTACAATGAATGTCAAATACATGCTGGAGACGGTAAAGTAATATATAATGGTCTATTGTGTCAAATGCTGCAGACAAATCAAGGAGGGTGAGGACTGTAATCTTTCCGCTGTCCAACGCAGATAGAATGTCACTAGCTACTTTTAGAAGAGTAGTTTCAGTACTGTGGCAAGGGCGATATGCAGATTGTACATTGCTAGAAAGACTGTTTGAATTTAGATTAGATACAAGCTGGGATAGAACCTTTTCTAAGATTTTTGATATGAATGGGAGATTAGAAACTGGGCGGTAGTTCTTAAAATCAATATGTTCTAGTGTTGGTTTCTTCAGCAAAGGCATTACAATGGCAGTTTTGAACAAATGATGGGAATTTTCCGGATAACAGAGACGTATTAATAACATCAGTTAGTGAAGGCAATACTGGATCTAAGCACCCAAGCAGTAGCGATGTTGGAATTGAATCAAGTTCACATGACTTTGGTGCACTCTTCATCAGGATTGAACGTACGAAATCCATGGTGACGACGAGTCAATTGAAATTATGGTGTCAAGCTTATCTCTAATGGTTTGTACTTTGTCACGGAAGAAATTTGCAAACATGTCCGAAAGGTCGACTGGAGAGAAGGTAGTTGGAAGTGGTGTTGATTTGTTCCTTGACATTATCTTGTTAGTAATCTCGAAGAGCTCTTTGCAGCTGAAACTTTCCATGATCTTAGTAGTGTAGAGGGCTGATTTCGCTGCATGGACTATATTTGTGACATGCTTCTTAGCGACTTCATAATTTGGTTATGAATAGTGAGTCTGGCGGAAAGCCAAAGCCTCTCAGCTTTACGGCGGTCTCTTTTAGCAGTGCGAAGCTAGTCCCTAACACTGCTATACCATGGAGACCACTTTTGAATTGATACTCTGCACTTGGTAGCAGGGGCATGTTTGTCAAGCAAAAACTCAGACAGTTATCGAATTGTTCTGCGGTAGGAGGTAAGCATGTTGTTAGGTTAGCTTGGATGTCGTGCATTAGTTTGGTTCTATTTATCATACGGAGGTTTTTCTTAGTAGCAGATAAAGGTGGAAGGTTAGGGACTGATACGTCAAGATGGCATATAACGCAGAGGTGATATGATGCAAGGTCATAAGATACCAGGGAGGACCGTAGAATGTTAACATCAGGTCTATGAAGAATCCAGTCTAAAATGTGACCATGTTAATGGGTGGTATGGGTGGGTTGGTTAACTGACTGTTTGAGGTTGAAAACATTTTGGAATCTATGAGTTTTGATGTATTTGAGTTTTCGGGACAGTCAAAGTGAAAGTTGAAATCTCCAAGAATAATCAGGTTGCCACCAATCGAATTTCCATAGTCCAGGAGATTCGGAAACTGCTCCAAAAAGAGAGTCAGCCAGCTTGTTTTTTCTACTAAGAGGAGGGCGGTATAAGCAGAAAAAAATGGACTGACCTTTGCTCCAGTGTGAGTGTGGTTTGGACTAGTTCAAACGATGTGTGGTCGAAATTGAACGTCGTGGTGTAGTTAAGACGTTTTATCATGGAGTTCTTTGTGATGACAGCAATTCCACCTCCGCGAGACTTACGGGGGAACGACTTGATGGAGTAACCAGTTGGTGTTAGATCCGTACACTTGGGCTCATCTCATGATGTTTTAGCCACGTTTCTATCAGTAAACATATGTCAAAATTTTGGTGCGTTTTTCCGGTGGTCCTACTGACTGGGCATTAAATAATGCTATGCGCAGAGGTATTTATTGGATAGTTGACACAAAGGTTGACGAATTAATAGGGATTTGAATTAGGTTATCTAGAATTACGGTCGAATTGTTTTTAAACGGTTGCGCAGAAATAAGGGAGATAACTGGAATTCTTCTTCCTGTTCTACGCCGGCCAGCTTTTAAACAACGTTTCTTTTTTCGCTTCTGTTTACATTTAGGTAATGATGAATGTAATCCCAGTTCGTTTAGTCTAGAGCACAATGTAGTGTGGAGAGCCAAGGAGTGACCATTTAAAGCAATTACTGAGGGTACATCGTAGCATAAACGGGTTGACTGGCGAGTATCACGTGACGGCGGTTTGTTGAAAAACAGTGGAGCAAGACAGCTGAGAGAAAGTCTAATTGTTCTTGTTTCCAAAACAAGGAGATGAATAAACACATACGAATTTAACAGCCAATACATAATGAACACAATAATGAAGATGAAAACAGGCAACAAGCACAAATATCATGAAAACGACACTAAAAAACGGAACAGCTGCTTCAAGAAGGGTTAAGCGATGGCGGCCATCTTGTCTCTTGTCTCATTGTTTTTATCAAATATCAAAGGAGCAGTCAGATCGATGATACTAGTATATATTGTACAGCAATCAAACGGATTTTAGGGTAACTCTAAAGCTTGTGTGGAGCAAGGTTTGTGATATTGATCTAAAGACTTATTTAGCAGGATTCATTGATAAAACTGTTTCTCTAATCTTTAAGGCTTTTATAGTAAACAATGCTAAATTAGTCATCGGAATTTTACTAGTATCATGGTATATAAAGGACCTAAATTTTTCTAACGTTTGATTTTTATATACAAAGTGTGTATTTTCTTTGTATTTCTCCATAACCGTTAATATTAAACTGATAGTTTCTGCCCATGTTACAACAAAGCTTTAGTATATCAATTTTTCAACATAATTAATAAAATCTGACCTATCTTCTATAAATTTTCTCACTTAAACCAGATATATTCCATACCAAACAACCTAGGACAAAGGTGGAACCGTTCACCTCCTACACATTTTGTAGGCCTCGCCGGGAGTCCTATATTTTGTCTACAAGAACAGCATTATTTCTAACCTCATGACATACATACGTGTAACCGTCTAATATTAGCAATATTTCTAACCTCATCAAATAAATACGTATAACCGTCTTTTATTAGCTTGTCATGTTTGTAGAAAGTTTCTTTCCTTTGTTCAATGGCTTTTTTTGCGATGGCGGGTAGAGATTGGCGTAAACTTGTCTTACTCCGAATGGAAAATCTTCAGCTACACGTATGTTAACTGGTCAGCTAGCTGCTGTTGTGTTTTTGTTCTCAGACGTGGTCCTCGTCGCTGTTTCAAGGACTTCTTTTCATGTTTCACTGTAGTGTCTCAGCACTTTCTCTCTGTCTTTATAATTTGAAAATATAACAATGACGGGTCTTGTTTTTTTATTATTTCAGCCTATGGGCTCTTTCAATATATATTCTCTCTGAATCTAAACCATGTGCATCCCTCATATACACTTTAATCGATTTTTTGGTATCCTCCCACTTCTCTTCGCGGATTTCAGGGACACCATAAAACACCAGACTCTCTTGACGGGAATACGCCTCTTGCTGCTCAAACTTTTGTTCATTGGCCTGCAATCGTGTTTTCAAATCAATAACTTTCTCCGTCAGGTTCTCAATCTTCTTGCATAGGACCATATTTTCTGATTAGTCAGCAATTCAGTTTTGTTTGTCAGCTTACCTAGTGAAAATTCAGTAGATATAAATCTTTTATTAAGTTTCCTTACTTCATTTCTTATTTCGAGCATTAAAAGTCTAAAGCTTGAATCAGTTGTTTCTGCAGACTCTATACAGACATCATCATTCATATCTTTCCCTTTCCGTCATAATATTTGCTGAAGCCCGGGAGTTAGGACAGAAGCACTAGCCTAAATCTGACTTGTCCGCTTTGGTTTAGAGTTACCTATCCACGTAAATAATGTTTTGCGAGTTTGCTACTCGTTCCTCAGTAAGATGATGTGGTCTGGTATTACGAGAGGACTATTTGTCGTTTTTGCCCCTTGTATATATGTTCTGCCTCCTTGACTGGTTTTTGGGGGTCTCCCCACTAGGTCCAGGACCTAGATGTCTCTACTCCATGCACAGATAACAGGAAAAATAATACGCATTTGGCTGCCAGAGATAAACCACTGATTTACTTTTTTGTGATTGATGTAGATTTTAGAGATTTCTTTGGCTGGATGAATCGTCCAATCCTGCACCTCCACTGCTCCAAACCCATACCCATTTTAAAACTGAACAGATGGCGAACAGTATACTTCAGTTACGTATAGTTCGACCCGAAGCCGCTTCTGCACGGGTTTGTACATGTATCTGACCTTTTTTGTTCCCACTTTCATTCCAAAAAGCGTCACTATTTCAAACATTCATCTTATAGATAATAATAATAATAATAATAATAAATAACAAATAATAATGATAATAATAACAAAAACAACAGCGAAGGCAATACCAATAATAATAATGTTAATATTTATGATAATAATAATACTAATAATAAGAAGAAGAAGAAGTAGAAGAACAAAGGCAATAACAGTAATGATAATAATAATAATAATACTAATAATGATAATAAAGGCAATAATAATAATAATAATAGTATACAGGGTAGTAAAAATCGTCAAAGCTATAAATGTGTTTACATAACTTGTATGTCACCATAGTGTCTGAAATGGCCTGAACACCAAATTTAGTCAAAGTGTAATGCACTTATGGACAGGCAGGCTAATACTATAGGTCTCTGCTGCTGTCTTGGTGTGGTAAACAAAGATTACCTAATGCGTGGGGAGCGGAAGACCTTGAAGATGTAATTCTACGTATTTTTGCAATATCCAGAAATGTTTACGTTGAATAATATGTGAGTACGTTAAAAGTATATATATATATATATATATATATATATATATATATATATATATATATATATATATATATAAGTATTCAAAACTAGGGTTTCAGAGCGTATAACCAAATATTTTCTTGGTAAATTGGTAAACATTTGTATAAACGTTTATGCAAAATGTTAGTGGTGGCTGAAAGACTTCGATTCTAAAAGGTTAATTGTATAGCAGCCAGCAAAAAGCATTGAATTATGATTTGTAAATAAACTGGATGTATCTTGCCTAAATTTTAACAGAAAAGAAAAGAGAGAAATATATACATGTATGTTGCAGGAAAACAGCGCTCTCATTCATTCAGTAATTGTGTGGAATCATCCGAAACAATTTCCATGTCTTCATTACCTGCATCATCATATCGATCTACATAATTAAAATGTACTACATGCATGTTTGTATAATATGGAAGAAAAAAAATTTGTATAATATGGAAGAAAAAAAATGTGTCCTAGAATATTATAGTAGCTGAAGAGACGTATTTTTTACCTTCATGAATACAAAGAAAGGATAAATACTAAATAACGTCGCACTATTCTTGAATTAAGACTTATGCTGTACGTTTTTACCCTAGTAGCCGAGGAAGAAAATGCAAATTAGAAAAGTGTCTGAGTGTACACGAATTTTACTTTATTCGGCTGTGGATACAGAAACACCTGTCGTAATGGACATATGCAATCTATCTATCTATCTATCTATCTAAAGAGAGACAGCCAGATAGACATATAGAAAGAGTATATTTATGTTTATATCGTAGGCATCTTAATGTTTTCATTGCTTTTAATTGTTCATGTATGTTCCTAAGTGGATACATTTATTATGGGCACACAATCTTAGGATATGGATACCACACCGCTATATTATATTTTGATGACTACATATAATTTATAATAAAGCCTTTAATAAAGCATGTGTGTATTTCATGTTTTCTTTATTTGTTCAATGATGAACATTTGTGGTATTGTGCCCTTCTTCTATTGCAGTTGAGGTGACATCAGTCTTTCTATCGGTGTCCACTAACTTTGTATTTTATGAAGGGTATCCAGAACTGCTGACCTGTACCAGCAGTCCATCAAGACCCATTACTACGATTACTTGGATGCTGGGTACAAGAAAGCTGACTAACAACATCACCACTACTAATACTACTGATACTACCGGGCTGTATACAACGATCAGTCAGATTAACCTAACCGTGATGAAGAGTGACCTGAACCAGAGAATATCATGTGATGGGTTTATAGATAATCAGCTGCCTGTGTCTTCTAGGAAGCATCCTGTGACTGTTTGGTGTAAGGGGCTTTTGCATAACATATGAATATATCACACGCGGTGGAGATCATACATGTCTTAAACCATGTGTTTTGTCGGTACAAAAATGGATTTCAACTTTATCAAGCACAAGCATCCTGATCAAACAATGATTTTTTTAAAAATTAAACCAAATAACATCCCTGTCCAACATAGACTTTGTATTTCGCGATCAGTTATGTTAGGTTCATAACTTGAGATTAAATGCTGGATTTATACTATAAAGTCTGTATGAAACATGAAATGTGTGTAAAAAACAGGATAAATGTAATTTTGTCGTGTTTCCAAATTGGTTTGTTCTTAGAGAAATAAGGTCTATGTAACAAAAACAATCATACTAATTGTGCACTTCATTGTATGATAATATTGTATTAGCTTTACCTCTACTACAGTAACACGTATACTATGTCTAAACGCTTCACCATTTAAAAGCATATTTCGTCGTGTAAGCATACTTTAAACAATAACTGTTACTACAATTTCCATATCTCATTTAGACAAACCTAGCACACCGAATGTCACAATAGACAGGAAAGTTCACAATAGTTTCCCGTGGATTGAGAATACCACAGGGATACTCGAGTGTTATAGCAGTGACTTTGGTAACCCGATCTCGAATGTGACATGGGTCAGTGACAAGGGTAATGCAGACAGTTATGGAAACCTAGTGATTGCGGGACTTACTCCAAATGACAACGGAAAGCAGCAGCAGAGGGGGCGAATCCGACATTTTGTCCAATCGTTATTTTGCTTAATTAATACTTTCTGCACTCAACGATCTAGTGTCGTCAGCGCCTGGTAAAAAAAAAACGACGACGGTCCATCCTACACGATGGTGACGTCATTTGGTTTAATTAACACCTTCTGCGCGCCGATCCCAGCGTCGTCAGCGTCCGGTAAGCACATCGACGACCGCGTCGATGTCATCGCCCCCTCTGCTGCTAAGTGGTTATTTACAATGAAAATTATTTACAACTAACCGAATATTTGGTCAAGTCCGATACGATATCGTGTCCGAGGATCATGTAAATTTATCGTTACAAATCCATGTGGGGTCGACTGAGCATGACTAAAAAAGTTTCGAAAACCATTAAAGTCCATGTCACCGCCACACCAAGTTTGCCAGATATTTCGTAGCGTGTGTGTATCAACGCCGTTGAATACAGCAAGAATATTACAGTTGTCTCTAATTACTTTTGGAATCTGAGTGTATCTTTGAGTGACATATATCACGTCAGTGTTTTTATGCCTGCCTCTGGAAAATATCCTAGCTGGGTTCTTTTGATTGTCTAACATAACATCATCGTACACGACTAGATTGTTAACGTCGCCATCAATATCATCAATACCCGGTGCATCATTGATATCCGTAATAAACTCAATAACATTCTTTTTAGCGATCGCTGATGCATTCTCGTTGAAATCTTTCAACACCTCGTAGCATCGTTGATCATCTACGCTAGGAGCAACCAAATACAACTTATCCCACTTCATCCATCTCATTATTAAATTGAGTAACAATTGCGTCTTGCCGGATCCAGATGGTCCGATGATAATCATCCGGATCGAGTTTGGTAACGCTGCAACATGCTTAACTGGTTCTCTTGTTTTAGTCGCCGAAAAATCAATTATATTCATATTTCTATACATAAATTATGGATCTATATTGTGTGAAGTGTAGAGTGCGTACTGGCACAAATGATATGACAACCGTTACAACAAGAAATAATAGATCGGCGCTTACTGGTAAGTGTGTACAATGCGGTACAAAGAAATTTAGATTTATTTCTATTAGACCCGGAGATGTTTTAAAAAAAAGCGAGGAGGTGACATCGCAGCCAAATTGGCAAAACTCCCCGGAACACCGTGGGCAAAGTATCCAGGAGAAAAGCACCTCCCAGGATATAACTACTGTGGCCCCGGAACACGATTAGATATTAGACTCGATGATCAAAATCAGCCCAAACCCGGTGAGTATCCAATAAACGCTATCGATAAGGCGTGTCATGCTCATGATGTTGCTTACAAAAGTAGCGATCTGCAACAGCGTCATATCGCAGATGTAAAATTAATTCACGCGCTAAATGCTATTCCTGATAAATCCGTCAAAGAAAAATTGGCCTCATGGTTGGTAAAATCGGCTATGAAAGGTAAATTAATGATTGGCGCTGGTAATTAATAACAATCATCCAAGAAAAACGATGGATTCCATCTATTATTCTCCGAGAGGATACTGGAAGGGGAAGGCCGCAATTGGTAAGCTTGCAAGCGCTGCAAAGGTAACAAAGACCACTGCGGCTAATTGGTTATCCAAACAGGCTATATGGCAAATCTATCTACCACCGCCTAAACAAATCAACTTCTCGCGCTTTGATGTCAGCGTACCTAATGAAGTTCATCAGGCTGATATACTATTTTTGCCGCATGACAATGGTTACAAATACGCGCTAACCGTAGTTGATGTTGCGAGTCGATACAAACAAGCGGAGCCATTAAAAACAAAGTCGGCAACTGAAGTAGCCGCTGCGTTTGAAAGAATTTATCGAAGAGGCCCTCTGCGCTGGCCAAATCTATTACAAGTTGATCCCGGTAGTGAATTTCGCGGCGCTGTTTTATCAACGCTGAAACATCATAGCGTCGCGATACGACGAGGTCATACTGCGCTACATCGTGATCAGGCAATTGTTGAACGATTCAATCGGACTCTCGCTGAACGGTTATTTGGATATCAATACGCGAAGGAATTCATCCAAGAAAAACGATCTCGTGAATGGGTTAAAAGGTTGCCAGGTGTAATTGCAGCGTTAAATAACGAGATTACCCGAGCAATCAACATGAAGCCCAGCGACGCGATTAAATACGAGTATATACCCGGAAAATCAAAAATAAATAACGTTTCCAAGCCGATTCTTGGCGATGTCACTGTTAGATATCTATATGAACCAGGAGAGCTTGAAGGCGGTAAAAAAAGGGCTACCGATCCTATTTGGAGTGTTACCACACATAACATATCAACGATAACACGATCAACTGGTAGACCACCGATCTATAGACTGGATTCAACTGCTCCTCAGCGCGGATTTACACGCGAGCAACTACAAGTGATACCTAACGATACTCAATTGCCCCCACGTGGTCTTAACTAGCGCCGTTGCGTCTATTGCACTCAAGACAGGTCAACCTCACATTGTTTTTGACATGACCGAGACTGTTATCGATCCTATCCACGGTAAATTGGCGAGTGTCTTTATCCGAATAACGCCAACTCATTATACAATTGCAACTCGCGCAGTGATTATTCTGTTGTTGTCGTAGCGAGATTATTAATTCGGCATCAATATCAAAACGCCGCTGTTTTTTTTTATCCTGTTGGCGGTAACCCGAGAGTTTTCTATCAATGACGCTTGCATCGATGGTGACTTTGTCGCCGGCTTCGTCAGTGACTCCGTCACCGGCTCCGTCAACAACAATTCTTCGAAGCTGATTTATCCTTCGTACTCGGGACACTGCAAGATAGACTAGATTCGACCATTCGATGCGATTATCAACCATCCAAACAATTGTGTCCGTGATGGTCAGTCCCTGCGAGGAATGTATTGTTGTTGCGTATCCTAGCGTCCACGGGGATTTATCAGCACGTAGCGCGTCCTCGACGACACCGATATCAACGAGCACGATATCATTCAGCACGAGAATTTGTTTTTTTGTCCCTGACGCTGTCGGGCCCGGGATTTCAACTTCAATGTTCTGCCGCCGTGTGTCAGCGGGTCTATAACATAACGGCACTGGACGCGTTGGAAACTTTTCCTTATGCAACGCAAACAACCTCCGCTGAAGTGTGTCTCTGACTATCTTTCTGCTCGCTACAATTAAATCGTTTGGTCTCCATGTTTCCCAGAATTCATTTAACGGCGTTTCCGGAATCACCTCGCGAATTATTTCACATTGAATTCTATCCGGCTGTAATCTGATTAATTTCTTAACCTCGCGCAGTTGTTCATCAAGTGCTCGGTAATCAGTATCGGTTTCTTCATAATAGTCCACAAAACCCCTTAACCAATCATGTGGACCCTCGCCGACAAATGGTGGTGGTTGGCCATGGTCCCCACACATGATTACCGCTGTATTCGCGCGCAGCAACCACTCAAGAAACATTTGTAAAGTATCTAACGAAACAGTACATATCTCATCCCAGATGATAATGTCGGGAATAAATTTTTCCCCCATTCGATCAGGAGTCCACTCACCGCCGCTGTATCGAAAAAAGCTGTGATAAGTAACGGCGTCAACATTTCGTTGTTTTATCTCTCGCGCTAGTCTATGGGTCGGTGTAAGCACGATTATACTTGCCCGCGTTCGAAATAATTCAATTGCCCGAGTCGTCTTTCCTGACCCGCCACAGCCGCTTAAATAAACCGTCTTGTGTCTACAAATTGGATCAGAACACGATGGTGCATTAGACCATTCTGACAATTTATCACCGCGTAGGTAATTGTTCTCAACGATGACATTTGCTGACGGGGAATAATCGCGTCGTATTTCTTCTTTAATTCTCCATGTACCCCAACTCTCGTCCGGACTAGTAAACTCGGTTACGTTTCCCTTATACGCTACGTCAATATAAAATGAATCAACGGCTACTCTAACCGCGGTATCGGGGAATCTATTTATCATCGAGAATAAATTGATAGCGGCGTAACCCAGCATAGACGCCCTCAAATGTGGATACGCGGGGCTGTCTCCATCGCTGTAGGTAACAACTGTACCCAACCTTGTTCCATTGGACAAGAAAGCTGTTTTGCAGTTCACGTATCTATTTTTTGCCACTGCGTCCTTGATTACGAAATCATATTCTGCGTCATCTATAATCAGCCGTGAGCAATATCGTTTGTAGTCGTGGTTTTTTCCACCTTGTGTGAACTTACCAATTATTCTTCTACCGAGATCTTTTGCCTCGTGGTTTCGTTGGTTAAATATTCTCCTGGACCATTCGATGATATATTCCTCGTCGGCATCAATGTTTTTTCTGGACTCGTCAATTATACTATCTAGACGCTCCGGTTCTGGTAACCAGACTTCAGTCTGCGCCCGATATGATATAATTGCGTCACTGACAATCAACGAAACTAGCATTTTACAATCAATCATATACCGTAGCAGCGCTATTGGCAGCCACTTCTTTTCAGCCATGTGTCTACCGATCCAAATATAGCAACAGCGATGGAGTCCTGCCGCGAATTCAAATGATACTATGCAAGCGAATCCGGTTAAATCAAAATCAGGCAGTGGTCCATTAATAGCAACACGAGTCATTTCATGTCTGGGGTGTCCAAATCGTTTGAAATACTCAGCGGCGGATCCATACCCGAGAAAACTCGCTGGATAACAGGCAACCATATCAACGGAAATCATAGCGTCGCGGTTGTATTCAGTGTTCCATAGTCCACCGTGATAGTATTCCAAACAACTGGATTGTACATCTGGTAAAAATTCCTTGCGCGTTGGTCTCCACGCATTTTTCCTTGCTGCAACATGAGCTACAACCGATGGAATCGTAAAACAATTTGTTAGCAGTTGTTCATCATGCTCTTCAAATTCTATGGCGGTTTTTTTCATCCTGTTGTGAAATGCTTCAGTGCGATATAATTCGCCGTTTGGTCTTACAAACTGATCAAAGGTATCCATGTCGTTTTCAGCGCTGCGAAGTAACCACATTGACACAGGGTCGTTTTTACACAAACAAGCAATAGCATCAAATAGTTTCCTCTCCGCGAGAAAACCATCCCTGGAGAATTGTTCTCCCAGGAATTCTTCGGGTATATACTTTACTGTTCTATCCCGTGGAAATATTGTGATCGCGGGCGTCCATGCGTGTTCGTTATGATCAATAATTTTGATTGGGGCTCCATTTGATTTGTACTTCGATTCGTATAATACTTCACCGGTTATCGTTGTAACGGTTATTGGAAATCTCAGCGATGTTTCTAATCTCGCTATGTCGCTGATGGTCGCTCCACGCTCTTTTACGGTTAGTTCCCACTGGTTGATTTTGCTACGTCGTAAATCAGTCAATTTGTTTCCTCGACACGCATTTGTAAAATGCTCTATTACTCGTTCTGCTACACAATTTATCCCCGTTGACTGTTTCATCGGCGCTAGTTTTCCGATATCAGGTTTCTTATTTAACGGGTATATTCCATAGACAACTGCTGTTTCAGGATACGCTCGTTCATAGTATGGTCTGTCAATTCCGGTTAACAGCCCTGGCTTGGAATCGCGGCTGACAGTGACTGTTTTCTTGTCGCTGAGAACCGGTTCAAATTTATCACGTATGATCCAATTACCTGATTCCACCCGGGCAATGAATTTTACTCTGAAGAAATACTTTTTACCGTCAAGTTGTGATATTATCGTTGCTGCGCGGTTGTCGTTCATGGTAGCATCAACAACACCATCAATTCGAAATGTTGACCAACTATGAGATGCACCATCACGTTTGAATTCATTAATACAATCACGTATTTTATTCAACAGGGTTCTATCGTTTATTAACGCTTTTGGTGTGTCCTTGAGGACTCTATCGAGATTGAATTTAATATTTTTTCGGGGCTTAATTGCTGCCAATCTCTCAAACTCATCCATATAATTAAAACAAGTATTTAAATGAAAGAACATAGTATAATGAATCACTGCAAATGGTTGATGATTGGGTCGATAACCCCGTGCAATAAATCATGTAGAGGTGAATTCTGCGGATATCATTTACAAAGCGTTCGTAATGGTTCTCTTGGCCCCCTCCCGTGCTTGGTTTGTCACGTCGGTGTAAGAGGAAAATCGCAGTTGTGTATTAATTGTGGCGGAAAGCGATACAGGGAACTAAAACGCTATTATGACAAGCGAATTAAAAACGCCGTCATTGATCCCACCGCAGACTTCGTCATCAAAACCCCCCAAGACTACGTTGAAAGATTCATAATTAAACCAAATAATAAATTAGACAAATAGTATTATTATACAAATGGACCAAGAATTTCAGCCGCATCCTGTGTTCGTCAGTTACGAGGCGTCTCGCGACGGCATTGTTAGAAACCGCAAACTGAAGAAGCCGGTTGGTACCGTAAATAATCACGGGTATTTAATGTTTGGTGCCGGAAAGAAGAAATATCTCTGTCACAGAATCATCTATGAATGTTTTCACGGATTAATCGAAAATGGGCTTGTGATTGATCATATTAATAATAATAAGACTGATAATTCTCTTACAAACCTGCAAGCCATCTCTCAGAGTGAAAACACCAAAAAAGGCCAAACCGGTAAATACCCAAAGAAAGCAAAGAGTGTCAAATCGTTTGATACAACAACGCACGAGGAAAAAACATTTCACTCCATGAATGCGGCAGGAAAATATTTTGATATTTGTATGCCCGCAGTGCGATTTGTTGCAGAACGAGTATATCAAACAGCGATCTCAAAAAAGACGAGTCACAGAATTCGATTTTCATATATAACAGAAATTAGCGAGTGACAAGGTCACCAGCGCCTATGGCGCTGACAAGGTCACCATGACAGTGTGAAACGTTATTGTCTGTTCCGGAAGAAAACAAAGTATGAACACCTCGGAATTGATACACGGGGTTTTCATTTTTTTTATTTAAAAACAAGATGTTTTATAAGAATAATGAATATCGAAGACATCAATAATATATTAGCCGAGATTTCAAAATTAAAAAATCAAGGAATTGAATTATCTGATGGTCTCGACAGTGAAAAAATATTATCCGATTATGAGATTATTAACGAACAGTCGAAACGGGGGCGTTTTACCCTGGCCCGCGAGTATTTTTTTATAAAACGATTACAACATACGATTAATGAGAACCTGTACCACAATGACGCAAATGCATTCATTGGACTATTTACTGCCGTTGAAATAATACGAAAAAAACTCGGACGTGTTTATGAACGACGCCGGGAGATTTCTAGCAAGATCAAAAACATTAGAAGGATTATAGACGAAAACTCCGGCGAGAAATTAGAAATTGCTTCGCAATTGCAATAATGATAGGTGAATCACTCACTACTCGGCTAGCCAGAGAGCGGCTAGCAGCGCTTAGAAGGTTCATACCGTTACGAGACAGGGTCCGAGAGCAACTTCAAACGCGACAACAAATGCAAACCGATTTTACTGTTGGAAGCGAACAACTCTTTACCCCGGTAACTAAAGCGACTAAGGATGTTACGGCGGCAACTGTACCCGTTCTTGGTGCGCTTGAAAAGATAGCGGCTCAGACCGAACAAACAAAAAGGTCTTTAGAAACACTCCCTGCAAAAATAGCGGCTGCTACAACACGGAGGCCACCACCACTCGCTATAACCGAACCACAAGAACCTTATGTTACAATGGCCGACGAGGAAGAACTAGGCGCTACTGCGAAAGAACCAGAAGAAGAAATACCCGAAGAAACACCAGAAGAAGAAATACCCGAAGAAACACCAGAAGAAGAAATACCGGAAGAAAAAGAGGGGAATATACCCCGTATTGTACTCAAGAAGAGCACAATAGATGAAATTAGAGGCTTCAGCAACAGGGAAGAATTAATTAATTTTACTGCCAACAATTTTGCTAAGAACATACGAGATAAGAAGCATATCAATAGCGGTTACGAGAAAAATATAAAGTCGTTAAAGGACTGGGCAAGAATAGTGTATTTAGCGAGTAAACATAAAGATGCATTACCACATCGTAGTAAATCCGATTACGACGCATTCCACAAGGAAGTTAAGAGTATAACACCAAAAAAAGGAAAAGGATACTCTGTTGGTAAAGAATCCTACGGCGTTACCTGTCCTAATAGTGTTCTCAGTGATATATCACGGCTGGAAGTACTAATCGGAGGAAAACGAGCCGGAAATAACTCTACGGAAATAATCAATGAGGCCGCTGATATTTGCAAGCGTTTATTTGCAGGCGGTATTATGGACATTAATGCATATCGAACGCTCATAGACGAACTCGTGGATGATTAATTGGAAAACTGGTGTTTTTAATAAGGATGATCATACACTACAATCACGATAAACCAGTACTCGTCTACGTGGTAAACTCGCGATTGCCTGTTTACCGCGCGTACTATGGAGATGGTCTCGGTAGCACCATTGCGGGGTTATTTACAAGAATGGCTCCAAAAGTAGCGCCGTTAGCCAAACAATTAGGAATGAAGGCTATTGATGTTATTCGTGATAAGGGAATTAGTGCTATTGGAGATGTTGCCGGAAAGGCGCTTTCAGCCGCGCGGGACAAACTAATGTCGTTGGTGAAATCCAGGAGAAAAAAACAGAAACCACCGGTAATGCCATCAACGACAGTGATGCCTGCGAATATCAGTAAAGTAATAAATAACGCCGTGGAAGAAAAACTAGAGTCGTTGGCGGCGACTCAGTCGTTGGCGACGACTCCGTCGTTGGCGACTTCGCCATCCGCCGATACGGCAACCAACGCGCTCATGAACGCGATAGCGGGAAGTGGTTTAAATTCAAAGAATTTACGACGAAAAAATCGCAATTGAAAACATCAACATGATAAATAATAGAATGTTTGCGCGTACCGCTGATCCCGCGTTTGATATGGACGCCCCAGTACGCAGGGATGATTCTGTCCGTGATTATCAATATTATTCTTATTATGCAGCGCAACCTGACCTACGATCGCGAATTGAACTTCAAGTCCAAGATACCAGTAAATACTTTCTGCCGTGTGAAGCGTTTATCGAAATCGAGGGAGAACTCGTGACAAATGCCGCCGATAATGCACCATACGCAGATGACCATCGTGTTCGAGTTGGTTTCGTCAACAACGGTATCATGGCGTTATTTGAGAGCGCCAGATATCTTATTGACGGGCGAGAAATTGAATCAATAGAACGCGAGGTTGATGTTGCAACGACGATAATTGGGTTAGCGAGATATTCGGATGATTATACAAGATCGGCGGGTCCATCTATAATGTTCGCAAAGGACACCACTAATAACGCTGATCATCTTCAGTACATCAACGTGCTGGCGGAAAGAGATACCGCAGTTGACCCACAGGCTGAAGCAGCCAATCCAGACCGCAGAGCAAGACCAGGCGCTAATTTCAATATTATAAAAAGCACCAACAATGATTACAATCTAGGATTCGCAGCACGAGTAGGAATGTTGCAAGGACCACGCCGACAGTTTTCATGCGCGATTCCACTCCATCACATATTTGGATTCTGCAGAAATGTCAGAAAAGTTGTCTATGGGGCTAAGCATACAATCGCGCTGACGCGAAGGGGCGATGATAACAATGCAATATGGCATGCTGCTGGCGTCGCTGCCGGTAAAGTCGTTTTAACTAAAATGGCATTGTGGATGCCGGTGTTGACTCCATCAGTTACCACGGAAGCACGATTGTTAGCATTTATGGAACAGGGAGGGAAATCGTTGTTGAGTTGGCTAGCGGTAACAACTGATGCTAAAGAGGATAACGTCGCCGATACGTTTACATGGCACCTGGCATCAAAACAAGGTGTTTCAGCCCCGCGTCATATATTCATAGCGCTACAGAATAGGGAACGATTGGGCAGTCAAGAACGCAGCCATATGATATTTGATCAATTAGGAGTCAGGGATGTTTCGCTGAGAATAAACGGACAACAGGAACCATCCGAGGATATACAGCTTAATTACGGCGACAACCATATCGCACGTGTGTATCATCGATTGCTGTCATATATGGGTCGTGATCAAAACGTCGACACTGGTTTGCAAATATCACAACTTGATTTTAAAAACCTGTATCCGATTTATTATTTTTCGCTGGAACATCTTGATTTAACGAGACAATCCGTCGTTGATATACACTTCAGAGCTCGTATAGCCCCGGGTGGTGTTAATTATAGAGCGGTTGCTGTCATTCTCAGCGATAAATCAATGCTGCTAGAAGGCGTTGGTGGACGAATGAGAATCGTTGATGCGCCAGTGGAAAACATGTAATTGAAAGCATAAACGCGTTTACAATAAAATGTCGTATAGTGTCGTCAGTGTAGAGTTGACTGATGGTCAAGTCAAGAAATTACGATCAAAGTCGGCTAAACAATGCGGAACCACAATAACGCTGAAGCCGTCACAGATGGCAGGTGGTAATCATAAGATATCGTTGACGGCGCGTCAAATAAAACATTTCAATGATGCGATGAAGAATAAAAAGGGAGTTCAAATAGATTTTTCAGCCGCAGCAATTAAAAACATGGAAAAGACCGGTGGGATATTTCCGCTGTTAGCTGCGATTCCGGCATTGATTGCCGCGGCCGCACCAGCAGTGGCTAAGGCGGCGGCGTTAGGAGCCGTTGGTACCGCGGCGGGAATGGCATTGAAGAAGGCAACCGGGAAAGGCTACAAAAAAAAACGACCCGTGGCCGGAAAGGGTCTAAGACTACCGGGAACCCCGTATTCATGGTACTCGGGAAAGGGTCTAAGACTACCGGGAACCGTTTATTGACTCGGGAGTCTATGACTCCTATGTCTAATTTTGATTTAATAGACGCCGCAAACGCGCTAGCGATAAAAAACTTCAGAGGTGTTTTTATGAGGGATCAATTACCGGCGGCACCAAGGAATATTGAAACCGGCATAATTAACCTCGATGGGTCCTCCGGAGCGGGAACTCATTGGGTTGCATACGCAATTGATCCGCGTGCGATCGTCTATTTTGATTCATACGGGTTAGCCCCGCCGAAAGAGTTCATGCGGTATATCCGGGCGTGTTCAGCCCGGGTTTTTTATTCCACGCTGCCAACACAGCGATTAAGCGACCCACCGATATGTGGCCGTGAGGTATTGAACGTACTCGCGGCGATTTCATCATCGCGAAAACCACCTCATATGGTTGTAAACGAATATACTAGTGGGGTCGTAGAAGCTCAACGGATTTTAGAGAATAACATTTACAATAATAATGATTGATATTTGGGGACGACCGGTTTCGGCGCTGAAAAAGCCCACGGAAACGGCCGCAACCGATGACATAAAAAAACTAATTGAGGATGAAATCGCTGATACGTTGAATTTAACCAGTGTTGACCCGGGCGAAATAGTTGTATTTCAAGACCGCCAGGGTAAATTGAAATCCAGTAATGTGTCGCTGAATGACGTTTTAATACGACAGCGTGATGCCGCCGAGGACACTATCGCGCTGTATACCAGCGACGGACGACTCAAACCGGGTGAACATCTATCGACGATAACATTAATCCGAGACGGTTTTACAAGGTTGGATAAATCGGTGACCGAACTTGACGCGCAGGTGAAAAAATCTATCACCGATATACAGCTCACTACCGCTAGTTTTTTCGGGACCCCGCCGGTAACCGAACCAAATATTACAACAATAAAGAATACTATTTTGGAGTTTACGATACTGTCGACCAATTTATCCTCGTTACGAAAAAATGTTAACAAGATTGATAGCGCCGTTGATAAATTCTTTGGTAAAAAAAATATCAAACCGGATGAAATCACAATAACTATAAATGATATCACTGCGTATGGACAGGAAATAGAAAAAATCAAAATTATTGCTGAAGCGTTTAGACAATCACTATTGAAAACAGATCAATCCGAAAGAATAAAAATCTCTCATGAGAATATCATCAACACAGTATACACAATTCAGCATGGATCATTCGATTGGACTCCTACACAGAATACAGTATATATCACCGCAACTGTTAAGGGTATTTATCGATTGACATTGATTTCAAATACGAAGTTTAGTATATCATCGTCGAGTTCATCCGGGTTTAACAATACAATATCAACAATTATAGACAAGGACGCAACTGAACGGTTTGTGATTAAGACCGTTGATAGCAATATATTTAGGGCAGACATTACATGGTATGTGGAATTTGTAGCGAATCTAAGTAATTAAAAACACTAGCTCTTTTAAAATAAAAATGACCACCAAGGAAATTGAATCAGAGGTATCACCGACGTCACATCAATATCGATTCGATACCGCAAAAGAATTTTCCGCGAATTTGAAAACGCTTTCCGAACAATACCGTGCAAAAATAAAAAAATACCGCAGAAAAATAACCGCCATCGACGCGGTCGTGTACTCGGTATCGGGTATAGTAGCTGGCGCCGGTGTTATTTTATCCACGGTGACCACGATAACCCCGATCGCTGTTCCAATCGCTATCTCCGCGATGACAACAATTGCTGGAGTCGCCAACGCAATCACTAGGAAGATATCATCGTGTTTTCAGAAAAAACTCAACGAGTATACAGTAAAACATCAAATAGTATCCGACGCGTACTCGAAATTATCCGGGTTGATCTCGTTATCGATTGATAATTTGTTCGTATCCGATGTTGAATTCTCCACGATGGTCCAGTTATATAGCTCCGCGATGTCAAAAATCGAGGATTTTCAACTGGAAGCCGGAACCACCTGGTTGTTGAAATTAGACACTAAAAACAACGAATAATAATAATGTCGCTGAACCCCGAAGGGTCTCAATTACTTCAGCGGATCGCGGAGAACACCACTCCGGTACAAACAAATATGATATCGATAACGTCAACGAAACCCGAATTCAGTGTGAACTTCCCATCGCCGGTTCCAGTGAAGGAAATAGCGCTGGCAAAATTGCGAGTATATCACAGTTGGCCTAATATCCGAGCGGACGCATTTAACGGACAACAACCTAATAACTCGCTGGTTTTTGCATGGACAAATAAGCCCGATGGGACCCCAGACTGGAATGAGGTTACAATACCAACTGGGTCATACCAAATAGAACAAATCAATAAAGAATTTCAACGCAGGATAAAATCGATCACAGGAAAAGAATCAAAAATCGCTATTACGGTTCATGAACCGACGTTATCGTCGACGATTGAAATAAGCACACCGGGGTATATGGTTGATATTTATAACAGTTCAATAAGAACCATACTAGGATGGCCTGAGAATCCACCCGCGGACTTGCACACGAATGAGAAATCGTATCATGAGATTAATCCCGGGTATCGAGATAATTTGTCTATTATGAAAAACACGTCATTACCCAGCAGGTTTATATTTCAAGACATGGACACCATGCAGTGGTATTTTCAGTATGACAAAACCCCTGAATCGATCGTCGTATTAACAGTTAATTTAGATGATATCACTAATGCGTTTGCCGAGATTAATTATATTTACCATTCACAACTAGAACAGCTACGGCAAACAAAAGCACGAAAACACGTTGAGGTGTTAAATCAACTCATATCAGACATGGAATATATCAATGAACGAATCGTTAAAACAATATCCGATAACAGCGATGGTAATAAACAAAAACTCCTAACCGAGTATAATATCACAGAAGCCGATTTACCCGATTTAAAGTTTTCAGGATACAACGCACCAGAACTAAGAAAATCTCTTAATGATTTTCTCGGTCCATCAACTAATATCCTCAAACACGATAACGGAGATGGTGGTAGGCATATCGCCCCGTACAACGTAAATATCGCATCGGTGATAGCGATTAATCTAGTGTGTGATGTTATCGAAGGGAGTTATCAGGTGGATACCAAGCAATCAAATCAAGCTCAACAGGGGTATATCCTTTATTCGTTTTCACCAACAGCCCCTCCGGGATTTTTGATCATTGAGAGTCCGATTAATCCAGTCTATATGAGATGCCATAATCGGTTTTTAACGAGAATTAATTTTAGAATTACCGATCAGTCAAATAACCTAATTGATCTACAGGAGGAGGAGTTAGTGATCACTCTGTTTGTAAGATCATAGCAGCAGAGGGGGCGATGACATCGACGCGGTCGTCGATGTGCTTACCGGACGCTGACGACGCTGGGATCGGCGCGCAGAAGGTGTTAATTAAACCAAATGACGTCACCATCGTGTAGGATGGACCGACGTCGTTTTTTTTTTACCAGCGCTGATTACACCGGATCCGTTGAGTGCAGAAAGTAATAATTAAGCAAAATAACGATTGGACAAAATGTCGGATTCGCCCCCTCTGCTGCTAAAGCATGTCTCCTGCAAGCTTGTAAACACATTCACTACTGACAAAGACCTGCAAATCGTGTCCGAACCTTTGGCGCTGGACGTTGAGTGTAAATACATTATCTTTCCCATCCACTTCAAAGGAAACAATAAGAACGTTATAATTATATACCCCATTAATTAAATTGTCTACAAAATCATTAAAATTCTAATTGTGCTATTAATGATAACATTCAGTTATGAAATTATGCCAACGGTGCTTTAAGAGTGACCGTATCTTACCTTTAGATACAACCTACTAGCAATTATAATGCATTAAATAACATAATATCTAGATGTTTGAATATTTTATTTTGAAATGTGATATGTGTTACTCCTAGGATTGCCCTTCGAAAATCTGTAAATTTTGTTTCGCTTGTATACACCTTGAATTACACAAAAACAATTTTTCTGGTTGTCAGATGTGAAGTTCCTTAATAATTCTGTCTCAGTTATACTTCTTTCTGCATTTTCATGATAACTCATTTTGACTTTGTATGGCGACTACCTGGATTGCTTAAACCCTATTTTTCATTAAGTGGCACATTCTTCAGCATCACAAAAATCTTCAAGTGCTTTCGTTTACTGTGTCTTTCTTCTTTTCCAGATATTCCCAACAAATATTCAAATAAAAAAATAAATGAATAAAGTGTTGTAAGAAGTTTGTTACTAGAGGTGTTGAAAAATTATTTTATGGGGCGGGAGGGGCGGGGGTGGCAAACATTTAGTGATCAGCTATTAAGTTTTACAGATGTAGGCCAAAAAATGTTTAGCGGCGAAATCCAGGGGCAAGTGCCACCAACCTCCGCTGCTTCTATCTGCAAGCATCCATGCTTGGAATGCTAATTTATCCATTCGAATATTAGAAAAAAATGAATCTGTCTTGTGACGTAACTTACTAGCACAACTATCTAGCCTTATCTTTTGTTGTTGGGATAGAAAAGTATTAAGGCATTATGAATTAAAATTTGTCTCCGCCATATAAGACGAACAACATTTCAGACGTACGGAAACATATTTCGAAACAACTGACACGACGACATGTTGTCTCCTTTGTAGATGTATTATTTGCAGAGAGTTGAACAACGTATTATATAAAACATTTATTTATACCCCATGTCTATCAAGCTTAAAGCATTCTTGTCAGGTTTATATGCAAATCTAGTGGCATACAAGTGCTTAAGTAGCTTTATAGAAACTGAATTATATTTTAATGTTATTCTTACTTGCAGACTATCCGATCATCCGGTATAACGTCACCAGTCTTATAGCTGTTAATGAGACCCAGTCTGTATCTGTCATGTGTGAAGCCAGTGGAAACCCCACACCCAACGTCATCCGATGGAAGAATAGACAAGATGGCAATGTTCTGATGTTTGGTAACATCAGTAAGCAGGATACTGGGACCTATTCCTGTGAGGCCACAGCAACGTCTAGGAAGTATCGTACACTTACAAGTCAGAAGCAACTTGATATAATTGTACAATGTGAGTTTGTTTTATAAATTCCCCCTTATCAGGTTTAAGCTACGTTAAGTTTAAGCATATATTGCAGGAATTAATGTCAATTAAAACCTTGCCTGTAATTCTTGCTCTCGTTGAAATAAGGTAAGTAATAAAAGTACATCAAATAACGCATTAATGTCTACAAATGTTTCATCACAAGCAGTATCATACTGAATTGAATATGCGTTCACTTTCAAAGTTTTTCGGTTTAGATTATCTACCGGAATGTTTAGAAGTTCGCTTTAAGTTACTCTCGAGACAAATGTAACATTTTCTTTCTGTGTTTTGCTCTAAAGTCACCATATTCTCGTTTGTCTCGTTTGTATTTTCTACATATGCAAATAAAACTTCTATAATGACTCTTTCTCTGTACCTAAACGTTCATGATATCAAAGATGAAAATATGTCTAATTTTGTATGTGCAATTATTGACGTTTTTTATGCAGATCCTTTCAACACAAAATTTCACTGTGATGTATATCTTAGTGTTGAAATCATCATAAAACGATCAAAAAAGTGTTAATATGTGCAGTCTAACTTTAGTTTATGTTACAAATTGAGTCAACATTCTAATTATGTTTGCGTTGGTTAATAATTCATACATTTTCGATACAGGTTTATTTTTGGGGACAAAATGCTAATGACAAATAAAACCTTCAGCATCAAAACTGAATTTTTGCTATCCTGAGTATGACACGTTTTCAAAGCTTGTTTGCGTACGTGTCATCAGAATATACATATATTGTGTTTAATATGGTAGATTTAGATATCTAATTTGACCTACATGATTTTATATTTAAACGTTCCTTTCTCCTTACCAGAAGTTTTGATATTGTCAATTGATAAAATGAATCTCTGTTAAAGTAATGTTGGCAGTTGATATAAGAGAAAAAGAAGAAAGTAAACGGCAAATTAAAGTGAAAAAGATTTAAACATTAAGTGAATGATCCTGTTAAACATAGAACATGCTCTGTCAAAGTGAAAAATCACAAATATACGGAAGTTTCAAAATGGAAATAGTATGGCTATTAATTAAATTATTTGGCGAAAGATACATTTCCTTAAAGACAAAAAAATGAGTGTAACTAATAATAATAATAATAAAGACTTTTTTAGAGAAGGTAACTCGGCTAGTTACAAGCTAATCTACATTCAGGGCTTCTGTTACGTAAAACATATACAGTATATACAACATGATGTGAAGAATCTGGCTTGACACTAGATAATTAAGTGATGTTAAAGATCAAAGCATCAAGCCCGAAACATATGCACAGGCATCAGTGAACACATAAATATATACAAAATATAAGATATCACCCTGCATTGAGAAAATCAGCCGTGAAAATGATGCAGACTTACAGAAAAGCAGGAGGTATTTATTGTACTAGAACTGTTAAATTGTCTAAATATTCCATCTATTTGAGACATTGATTGAGTAATACATTTTCATCAAAAATATACATGAATCTACTCTTGATGCTGAAAAGGAGATACTTTTAAGAAAATGTTTCATTCTTTACATTTTTAAACTGCCCTAGTAAATTAAATAACTCGAGTGCGACACTATAATAGTAATACGGGTCAGCGAATATGTAAATTGTTATCATTTAGGTACTATTATTGTACTTTTAGTTTGAATTTGGAGAAACACAATTTAATCACAGCCAGTAACTATCTGAAAAGAGATTCTCCTGAGCTCTAAAACAGATCAAAGATCACAACAAAGGAAATTTATTTTTTCTTATTTCAACAAAAGTTTTGTTGAAATTATATTCATCCGTAAATATAGGAAATGGGTTATACAGACCTCTCCCCATGTAAATTCCCGTTTATAGTATAAATTGTAAAATAAAGTAGCACTTACGTAATTACAAAAATTGGTTACAGTAGACATTAACATTTTTAAAGTTGAGCGCATGATCATGGCGACGTAAGTCGAACAGTCAAAGAGACTAACAGTCTTCGGTATACTAGAGAGCATAGAATCCAAGTTTTTTTTTAATAATTCTACCTTAGTGTCACCAGACATTGCACTAGGACTGGGTGCATGCTATGGTAGAATGTGAAATGATTGGTTGTTACAATCATTATAGGCACATACATATTTTGAACAGGTAATATATGCATTCAGTAACTTGCAAAAGCATTTAAATGATATAATTATTTTGCAAGATTTGTAAATGAGACCAAAATGTGTATTTATTTACCTACCACGAATAAATGATACCATACAGTTATATTACTTTAATTCACAGATGCCCCTGACATTAAGGTAGTTGTACCTGATACTGCAATGCAGAATCAGACTGCTGTACTCGTTTGTGAGGCTCATGGTGTCCCTGCGAAGAACACTTTCTACCCCTGGATACACATGTGGGGGAATGAAGTAATCAGGACTGGGCTACATGGTATAAGTAACGCGACTCACACTACACTTCGTATAGAACGGCTGTCATTGGCAAATAAAGGAACATACATCTGGTCCGCCAGCAATGGTATCATAGGGAATAACGGCAAATTCGAGCAAACAGGGTCTGAGAGCCTACGTATCACAGGTATAATTGACGTTTTACACGAGAACAATAAATTACATTTACAAGTAGCTTATGCTACAAACCGTTCAATCCTATATTACCATTAGTCAACCAAACTTTACTTACCACTCTATGAAATCTACTTGGAAAAAGATATGTCATACTGATATGTATCTCTGTTACATTACACAGATGATTTTATAAGCTGTATGAATTGAATGGGTTGTACCGTTATATATAAGTTTGTACATGCCATTAGCAAAGGTTTCCATCTTCACTCATTGCTTATCTTATCTGTCAAGAATTCATGTTAGCAAGCTTAAGTATATTCTGTTTGTTAAATTATGCATAAGCATCTGGTAAAACGTTCTCAAAACATTATATATTGTTTTCGCCAGACAGATATAGTGTTAAAGATTATTTGAACATGACACGCTGAAAGAAAACTCCCCACCAAGGAAAACAAACATTAAAAAGCAACAACCAGTAAGTTGTGATGATAGCTGAAATTGATGGTTGGAAAAAGGAAAAGGAAAAGGAGATATCACTGTCACAGAATTAGGCAAAAGCATAACTTGGTTTTGCCTTAGAACTATTTCACTATTTTCGTTGTACATACGTACAACGTTATCTAGGGTGAATAAGTGTTTTTCCAGGTAAGCGACTGTGCTAACATGTACCTCACCGGAAATTACTTGCGACGAGGGACATTAAAAACATGATATGCACGGGTATTTTGCCCTGAGTATTACTCACTCTCCAATGGATTTAAGGAAGATCAATTTATAGCCGACACACTGATCGTTTTGGATCACGTCAAGGAGTGTACGCTCTCCATTGTTCTCCAGTCATAGTGGTAAGTGTTACATTTATATTATGCGAAGTTTATTCAGTTTGTAATGTCTTATCGCGTAATAATGCATTTATTACAACGCAGATTTGAAATTTGAATTACAAGTCATTAGAGGTTAATGTATTAGCATATATCTAGAGATTTTATTGAAACTACTATTATGACCAGTTTGGTTTTATTGTAGCTGACTGTGACTATGACTAGAGCTGTCTGGAGTGTCCAGAGTATTTAGGGCTGCGTGCTGTCGATATGTATGTATGTACGTATGTCTGTACATGTGGTGGAGCCACGGACGTAGACGTAGCTAATTAGAGAGTGCTGTATGCTGTCTGTACGTGTGTATACGATAGTACATATGGTGGATCCGGGAAGGGGCGAGCGGCCTTTAGAAGTGTGGGCCAACCCAAGGACGCGGTGAAACTATGCGGTTCATCAGAGTAGGAACCGTACGACTGTACAAGGGTCTAGAAGCAAATGTTTGGTCCAATTGCTGTGTCAATTGGGTGCATTTTTAATGTTCATAAGATTAATTTGAATCTTGTGTTCCAAGAGATTATGTGAATCTCTTATAGTTTGACATTATTTTGAAACACATTTGAATATCATAAGATGATTTTGAATCTTAATCGGAGTCCATACGTGAGATTCTGTGAATCTCTCTTGTAGTGTATAATATTATTTGAAATATATCTGCAGTCCATGAAGTTTCTTGGATCTGTATTTCATTTTGAATTTATATTCTTGGTTTATTTTCAATGTGTGAATGTTTGTGTAGAGTGATTGGATCAATCGTATGTTGAGAACGTGAGAGAATCATTGTACTTGTACACCATATATTTTTCTTTATTAATCCATTTCATAAATTTCCATCTTTCACACATTGTGTTTGTATTATTCATTTGGTCCAAAACCCACTCAGTTTCTATTCTGCGACACTCGGCCATAAGTAAACAATGGTGTTACCAAAATAGCATTTAGTACGAAGAGGACCTACATCAAACCTAAGACAGAATGATATTTTATAATAAAATGAATCCATTTATATTTAAAATCTATGGAAGAAACAATGGTTAAAGCTCCTTTTGTCATTTATGTACTTTTGAAAACGAAACTTAAATATATTTAAAGTTTGGTCAGTTTTGCGTTCAGAAATGTCAGATAGAAGAGTAATTGTAGAGACTGGAAAGGTGATTTCATTCAGATGAAGTATTAGATTTTGCATTTGATCTATGCATTGACTAGAAATGAAAATATCATGACATGGTGATTGCCATACTGGTCTTGTTTCAGGTATCTACATTGGGTTCTGATCCTGGTGTGAACAATATAGTATTTGCGATCACAGAACAATAGTAAGCAGGATCTATAGTTTAGCGAGGTTATATATATATATATATATATATATATATATATATATATATATATATTCTATGACTAGTTCAGGTAATGTAATCCATATGAGAATAGAAGTGTTAAGGAAAGATGATTTTGGTTATTTCAAGTCGGTCATTTAATCTTCAGAAGGTATCTTGACGTTTCTCCCATCAAAAGGAAACAATTAATTTAAATAACTTCGTGAATTGTTATAAATAATTTAATAAAATGAGTTTATGAGATTTGTTTTTTTTTCTTTCCGAGAGTGGGTACTAGCTTCATTCCTCATAAATATTTCGTGCGTGGACACATCTGGTTAAAACTGTGACTGTAACTGAAATCTCTAATCTTTTAGCTGTCAAGTCAACTCAGTAATTTCATCTTTCACGCTCCGATTGATTGTAGCTTGCACGGTTTAATTAAGTTGTCAGATAAAAATACTCAATTGCTTTGCACACAAACATCAGATCATGTACATCAGTCACATCATTATGTACTATGATCATGCAGACATATACAAATATTTTAGTTCATTGAGTTGTAGAATTGCCATGCAAATTATCTTAAGGAAATTAGATTAGCTAGCTAAAGACCACCTTTAATTCTAGTCTGTAATGTAATGGAATCATTCTGGATGAATGTAACTGCTATCCAACCCGACAATACCCTACAAATGCTCTATCACTACGACACCATAGGCTTTCGTGTTAGAAACATTCCATGTCCAGGCATACACAAAGGATGATTATGCTTTATTATCTGTAATATAAGCTGACATTTCGTACTTCGGTAAAAAATACATTTTCAAGCAAACTATTATATTGTACTTCTGTATTTGCAGTTGATTACAATAAGAATTATATTTGTAATTATTTTGTAATTCTATTATTAAATTTACCTTGATTTTTTTATAGTAATCCTGAATAACTGTGTAAGTAAATGAGAATTAACTACTAGGTCGCCATTCAAATGTGTCTGCTACCCTCGAGTGCATATGACACAGATTCAGTTGCATCAATATTTCGTGATGTGTGCTTTCTCGTGATGGAATATGGACTGGTACGTACAGGCAAGGTGATGGGTGCCGTTTAACCGCGGACCTGGCTTAGAATTCCTGTAGAGTATGAATTAAATATTTTATCTAACCTGTATGATAGTATTAATTATTTTAATATATATCTATATAATTTTGGGCTAAGCAAGTTGCTATTAAGGGGAGAAAAATATACAAAACAAATACTTAAAATAAAAAATAAATAAACTTATATATAATTTTGGGCTAGGCAAGCTTCTCATCAAGCGTAATACATTTAAAGTAATTTACAGTTCATCCATATCATCATTGTGACTTAATTACAAATTCTACGAACCATAGGACGTTTTTATCATGAATCTCAGTCTCTGTTTCTGTCTCTCGTTTTCTGAGCTTTATCTTTCTGTATGTACTCTCTACTGCACATATCCAGAGAGACAAACATGTCACAATCATGCAGAGAAAGAGTGTGATGTGGTTTTTATTTTTAACGTAGCTTTAACAATTTTTCAGTCATATCGCTACGACGTCTGCAATGTGGCAGTTTATAGTGATGTCTAGCACTGGGGCATCATGCCGCAGACATGTAGCATGATGTCCCACCCAGTCACATTATGCTGACACAAGGCCGACCAGTCCTAACACTAACCTCTTAATGCTGAACGCCAAGCGAGGCAGCTGTTAGTACCATTTTTTAAGTCCAGAGAAAGAGAGAGAGACAGATAAAGGTAAAACTGACAATCCATTCGAACAACCAAGACTAAGTGAGATACAAACATTCAAGCATATAATCAGTTCTAAATGATCTGCTGGAATAACCTGTTTTAAGATATACCAAATAACAAAAGGATCAGATAGGTAACCTTGTGTGTATGCAACCTTGGATTTGGTGGCTTTTGTGGCTCAGTATGACTGATACTACGGAATACCTTCACAGGAATGCCATATCAAATATAGGCCTATCATAATAACACCTCGTTTTATTGTAGATGACTTCATCAAAGTTGAAAACAGCGATACGTTACAAAACGTATGGGGGATTTTGATGAAATTGTGTCACGTGCTTTATTCATGTTTGAAAACTAAATTTATTTCTCGTTACTATCCTACTTTATTAATGACCAAAATATGGTCATTACGACCAAAATATGGTAATTATGGCCAAAATATGGTCATTACGACCAAAATATGGTTATTACGACTGACTCTCATAATTGTGATAATATGCTTGTTTTATCAAAAAGATGATAATCCATACATTATTTTATTATTTGTTTCCAGGTATGCCCAATATTTTGCTTGGAAACACTTCATTCGCTGGAGAAATAGATCAGTCTATTAATATATCGATACCATTCTACAGTGATCCCGCCATAGAAAGCTTTCGCATTCAAAAGGGAACCATAACTGTTGATAATTCAAGCCGTAAAAGCATAAACCTCACTCGTATAGCTATTGATTACGTGATGTATGGCAAAAGAGTTCAGTTGGAGGCTCAGATGGCACATATCATCTTACAGAACTTATCAATGTGTGATTTTGGCAACTATACACTTGTGTTGAAAAATCATATTGGCCAGACAGAGTTTACATTTCAGCTGATTCCGTATGGTAAGATGTTTAAGCTTTCTCTTATAAATTCGCTGGTCAACTTTATAACATAAGATCTGCATTAGTTAATTTGAAATCAGGCTATAGGTCAATGATAATCAAGTTTTAGATACTTTGATAACATCTAAATGTATCTGAAATAACCATAATGCATCAATTGGTTTCTAAACCGACATTCAAATCTCCAATGTCCCTGTCAGGAGTTAAGCAATAAGTGATTTGTGTTTTTGTCTTCACATGTCGGGAGTTAAGCAATAAGTGATTTGTGTTTTTTTCTTCACAACTCAGGAGTTAAGCAATAAGTGATTTGTGTTTTTTTCTTCACATCTCAGGAGTTAAGCAATAAGTGATTTGTGTTTTTGTCTTCACAGCGGAACTGAGACTCAGTTTAATGGACATTTTAAACATTCTTCCAACATGTTCATTTTGGTCTGATCCATGTAAAATGTTATCAAACGGGTCCAGAATTCCAATCCATATATCGAAAGCACCATGCATTTAGTAAAGTCCTGACATGTCTTGAATCATCATACTTTACTCAGTTGTTGGAAGAGGGCATCTTATTATGTACTGAATTTTATAATACGTGCTCATATGCTAAAGATCAGGTTTTATAACACTATGGCCTTTAACTAAGTAACAGGATGTGATGTGATGTGATTTTGATTTTTAACGTAGCTTTAACAATTTTTCAGTCGTATCACTACGATGTCTGCAATGTGGCAGTTTATAGTGATGTCTAGCACTGGGGCATCATGCCGCAGACATGTAGCATGATGTCCCACCCAGTCACATTATCCTGACACCAGGCCGACCAGTCCTAACACTAACCTCTTAATGCTGAACGCCAAGCGAGGCAGCTGTTAGTACCATTTTTTAAGTCTCCGGTATGACTCGGCCGGGGATCGAACCCACGACCTCCCGCATCAGAGGCTGACGCTCTAACCACTAGGCTACCGGAGCGGTCCTAAGTAACAGGAAAAGCAAACCCAATAACTTTGTAGCTCGACAAATAATTTATTTCTCTAGAACACAAAAGTGAAAATTTCAAAGGAGCGTATAGTATTGTGAATTAAATCTTAAATAATCCTTAAGGTTCTATCACAAGTAAATAAGGAAAGGGTTTTTTGAATGAATTCCAATCTTGAATGTGCAGATGTACGAAAAGTCTTGAATGTGCTGATTTACTAATAGCCTTTGTGTAGTACAAGGTTATAATCCACAATGTCATCGAATGAATTCATAATAATGCCTAAATAGCGATTTTGTCCAAAATGTCGACAAGCATATTTTATGTCCAATGAATAATTTAAATAAATAAATTCTCTCAAGCTATAACTGGAAACAACTATAAATGATTCCACCACAGACTGACTTTAAGATGGGAATAAATAATTGTGAAGAAAACATCCTTACATAAAAATGGAGACACAATAGTATGACAGAGATGTGAGTCAAAAGTTTATTGCCAAAACATTCTTAGTGGTAAACAAGGTCAAGGCTTTGACAAAAAAACATTAGTAAACAACACGACAACTATCAAGTACACCAAAGCTTTTTTCCAAAGGAAAACAAATTATCTGAACTCAAGTTCAGGTAAACAATTTAGTTTTACAAATGATCATTATCTTAAGATATAATCTACAATCATGGACAAAAGTTAGCTATGTAATATGTTGTTTGCAAATGTACATTAAAATCTATAATCATGGACAAAAAGTTTAAAGACAAAGACAGGTAAGCATAACAAAGGTAAAGTACATAGTGATATACAATAACTGAAGTTTCATAATTCATTATAAATCAAATTTAGAGAAAAACGTATGCACTGATCTGCACATTTCACTCGACCATGCATACATTAATGCTATATATCTGTACCTATCCTTTGTTGTAATGCCTCTGCTTATTTGTATTTAGGGATTCGATCGTATATAAAATATATCTTTAAACATTAGTATATATAACATTCTTTGAAACAGACCACATTCTGATGAATATATTTTCTTGCTGGTTTTTGCTAAAGGTAGTTCATTAATACAAGATACAGAAATGTACCATAATCAAAGGCTGACCATGATCAGAGCAGACTTGTAATGCTTGTAATTGTGAGAAGCTATATTTGTCGTTTCAATATATGGTGTTTACCAGCAACTATAAAAAAACGTCTGAACATTAAAAACGAAAAACATTGAAAAGGCCAGAGACATAGCTGTGACATTTACCGGTATTGTGCGTTTCACTGTTGACTGTTTTCATCTGTAAACGTTATCCCTTGGGGACTCAGTGTTCTAGTGTATAGTATAAGGTTATTAATGGAAGTAGCAGCTGTTTTGGCTCAATGGATAGCGTTCCGGACTTGAGAACGCAAGTTTGATAGTTGGAACACTAATATCAGATCAACCTTTATTCGACAACCGTAGCGAAAAGCCACCTTAATACAAAGCCACCGCATTGAACAATCAGTTTTTTATGTACCGTTAGACAACAAAACTCAATACAAAATTAAACTCTACACATTGTGACAGTCATCTTTCGAAAAGTACATTTCAAAATATATGGGATATTCGGACTCCATTGTTAAAAGCTGAAAACGCAGTACTTGAAGTTAATAATTTTTATCATTTTAAGAATGACGCTTACTGGTGTATCTGTAGTGTCTCGAGCAAGCCTAACATTATTATCTTTACTGGTGACTTTGTGAGCGATATCACTTTTTAATGTCGCTCATAGCATTTACAGGTGCTAGACAACAATATTTTGTATCAACGGTGACTGTGGATATTTTATCCTTTTGCATTTCCTACTTATCAAACATCGTTATTTACATAACATCATCTCCTCAAGGTGTGATTAGATCAGAAATAACTTTAATGCTAGGATCAGCCTAGCACGTAGCTGGGATCAGCCGCTCACAGTCTAGAATACACTTCAATGCTGGGATCAGCCTAGCATCAAATATACTTGAGCTGGGATCAGCCCATAATACACTATAATGCTGGAATCAGCTTAGCGCATATCATATCGTAAGCTTGGATCAGCCCAGAATACACTCAAATGCTGGGATCAACCTAACACCGATTTTACCTAAGCTTAAATCAGCCTACACCGGTTCTGCTTGAGCTGGGATCAGCCCATAATACAACGTAATATTGGGTTCTGCCTAGCACTTATTGGGAATCATGGTCTTGTACATTCAGATTCTAGCACATGAGTAGCCCCGAGAGAGAGAACCAACTATTTTAAATATTTTACATAAGTATTGATATTACTTTAGTTATTATGTTGATGTTGTAGAATATGTGGATGTTGCTCATGTCAACGCATGCTCTTTTTATTATATCCTACAGTTTTTGTCAATCTATCAATTACCTGCGTTAATAAAATGATTTAAACTTGTTATGCATCCAATAAAAAGGAGATATTATCTTTTAACAGGCCCTCCCCTTCCTCTTCACAGATTTAACTTCAACAGATTCATGGAGGACCAAATTGTTTTTAACTTTGATCCCGGTTTCAATGGAGGCCATAATCAGACATTTGCAATTGAGTACAAAGCTGTGTTCAGTCCTAATAGTACATGGCAAAGTACCGCTATTAAAAACTTTCAAGAGAGAGAAAGTCAGTACAGGCTACCTAATGGTACCTTCTCTGTAAACGTTCGCCAACCTCCGCCTGGGTTCTACCTATATAGAATGTATTCATGGAACGTCAAGGGCAAAAGCGATTTCTCAGACTGCATTCCGATCATAATACCTAATGGTAAGATTGCAATTTGTGTGTTGCTTATTGCTGTGTTAGACTCTGCACATATGCAAAAGGTATTAATACTTATATGTTTGGATGAAGACCTATTAAAATTATTACTAATCCTTTTGGTGTATGCTGGGTGTGGTAGAATCTATGATAATTCAAATGGTGCACGAGATATATGTATATTTTGATTCATTTTATATGCGAAATATTGATGGCTGCTTGCTCAAGATTTAAATTTTAAAAACAAAATAAACAATTTCAGCATGATGTTCCTTGTCCAATTTCTACACAACCAAACGTACTTGGTCTCTCAAAATCGGTATCAGATAATTTCATATAATTAAAACATGAAGAAAATATCTAGTTTCATTGGCGTCTAGTGGGATATAATTTATATTATACCTAGTGGATATTCCTTATAAGTATACAATGTCATCCTCTTTTCACTAATGCAAACAATACTAATGAAGGTAACTTGCACTTGCTTTTCGCCATCGTATGTATGTATGTATGTATGTATGTATGTATGTCATTATTTGGATCATAAGTGTTTGTAAGGCCGATTTAGAAGCAAATGACACTTTACCATTTCGTTTTCTTGAAACGCATTTGTCCGCACGTTGTTAAAAAGCCTGTACGAAACGATATATGCCAGTATTTACCAATATAATCTTTGTGCTATTTGTTGTAAGATTCATTCTTCTGTATGTCATTTGTTTCATGGCCTGATATACACTATATTTAAGACATAACGTTTTGTTTAAAAATCTTAGCAACTGGAGATGACAACTATAATGCGGGTTACCAACTTGCAGTGATTGTTGGACATTGCATTGTAACAAGTGTTTTAGCTGTCACTATTATCGCTTTAGTGATCTTCATCCTGAAGAATAGATCAAAACAAAAGAAACAACAGCTGGGTACGTTGTATTAAATTAAATATAGCATTCTCCTTTTAAATATTCACTAGAAATAAATACCTTATTATTATATGCTAATTTGTTTCCCCGTTAACTTTACATTGTCAGAATCGTTCAATATTACCCGATACTGAACTCGAGCGACAATACACATATAGCATTCACGTGCAACAAGGAATTACTTTCTATTGTAAAAAAAACAATGGACGCAGACGCCAGAAGTTTTGATTTGTACACAAATCATGTACACTCGCGTAAGAGGCTCTGTACGTTGTGGTTGTTTAAATTTGTTTCTGAAAGAACTTAAACATGTTTCGTGGACTGCATAAAACCCAGCTGTTTTGGCATATTCCGCGTTGATACAATGTTACAAATTTAGGCTAGCTACATTATATAACAGACGGAAGATAAGGTCCATACAACTAACATAAAAGTGACAAGTCATATGCTCTCTTCTTTAGCTGGTGATAAGAATGGCAAAATAAAATATACTTAATTTTACATCCTAAATTTCTTTAAAAAGTCTTTTCTTAATTCTACAAATCCGAATTACATGAGCCTTGTCATAGCATTTCAATCTGGATTACACGTTTCAAACTTCTGCTGTAATTTCGATGATAAGTGCAATTGCATCCTCCTTACTGCACTCAAAATTAAATAAGCATTAAATTCGATATCGTCTTTTAGATGATTGCAATTGAAAGACTTCATATTTTTCCCACAGTATGATTTCCAACATTCAATGACATAAACAGAAACAGATTTGCAGATGTAAACACGCTTCTTCCGCGCCACTTCAATCCGATTTATTTCATGTATAATTTGAACAGATGAATCAAGTCCAAAATCACAAACTTTCGTCGAATCGAAACAAAATACCAAAATATATTCATTCCAGATCAAATGGAAAAGTTGTTGCAATGCGCATTCATTCACAATATGACTGCAAATTTCATTTTTAACTGGCCACGATATTTTCTTTCGAAATTTATGTCTAGCGCGCGACTGTGTTCAAATTTATCTGGGCTGAGTTATGTGCGCATTAATAATGATGTCATTGTGTAATGACAAATCTGCGCTTGTGTATGTAGTTGGAAAACGGCATTCATTAATTTACGTTGTTTCTTGTAGTGTATTTTGTTTATATAATTAAACCTTTGGTGGAAAAAAAATGTGCATATAATAAAAAGGTTACTGCATTTGTATGGGAAAATATGACTTGTTTTGTCGGAAGGATATACTACACTCCCAAGATCGTGCAGTATTCCATCCCAAAACTCGTTCATATTTTCCCATACAAATGCAATAACCTTTAATTATTTAGTGTCTTGAGGTCTTTGAAAGAAGTTTCAAAATCAATTTTAATCCACTCTGCCTCCTCATGTTCACTCCTTGCTCTTCTTCCTCCAGTTTATCGCATCATACTTATACGAAGTAGTTATATATTATACAATATTACTGTGCACTAAGACCAGGAAATGATATTAAATTAAATAATGTGAATATTACGCTCCATATAATTATTAATAAGCAAAACGAATATTCGGGATGTTCATTTACATTGGATTGCACTAGTTGATGTACAATAATCTTTCGTTCGTCTTCGATCAATACGGATAATTTTGTAACATGCCTTTGTAAAGTTTTACTTATGTCAATTAATTTTCTGTGTACACCTAGGTAATGTGAAATATCTTCTTTTATGTGTATTCACAAGAGCTTTTCTATTTAAATCACAGACAAGACGTCTGAAGAAACTGACGTTCCCAGGTAACATGGATTTCGTATTTGTAAAAACACATACATATTCACCCACTCCTACACCTAGAGTTAGGTAGAAGGATACCGAAATATTTACACATGGTGTAGACCCGAATACGACAATGAATACACACTGAGAAGAATATCACATTTAGTGGATACAGCGAATCACAAAATGCTTTCGCATTTAGTCATTTATTTTGTTTAATATGATAATTTTGGTTCGTATAATACAATGACTTAATTACATCATTTATAAAACATGTTCTTCAGAACATTCTTTGACTTAATTTTATATTCAATGGCACCGTTGGAGATATGAAACATAATTTGTTTTTAATAAAGATTCTACTCAATACCTGATGTGAGAGTTTATCCTCGTACATCGGTACACTTTTAAAAAAAAAACATTCTAGTCATACACTGGTAAAAGACCAGTCACATTTTCATGTAATTCTTACAGTTTGATGATGGCGTCTGTATGACAATGTACCACTGATTTGATATACAAATAGACATCATAACAAAATGATACTGACAATGACAAAAGTATAGCTAATATGTATGTACAGTTGGTTAGTGAGAGAATGAGAAAATATACTAAAAGGTTTATATATATTTAACACAAATGTTTCTGAAATTCCATAATTCCTAAGGGTTTCTACAAACGTTATCTCGGACATGTATGTCCACATACATTTTGATAACTATAACTTTGACATATTTACCGTAGTGCTCATGTACATAGGCATTATGTACAATGAATTTGCACACAGTATAGCTTCTATCTTATACATCAGGAGCAAATAATGGACGCATTTCAGTCTTGAAAGCAATAGCTATGGGCTCTTGTGCCAAATTTGTTTTTGAGAATATGTATTATTTTCCTTTTTTTACATTTTAGACATGAAGTAGGAACAGGCCTGATTCCAACAGGAGCGAATACCGACATTTCTAATGTGTATGAGAGACTACATAATGAAGGGCAGGTCGATAATCCCTATCTAGAATTACAAAGTACGTCATTCTTCCACTGAGGATCAGTATTATGTATACAGTTTTCATTTAGATTTATTCACAAATAAAAAAACAATGTGTTCGAAATACTGTAATGCTGTATTGTTTGTGTTAATAACAAAATCGATTCAACAACAAGAAGCAGGGCACAAACCGTGCAACCCTCCATTCCAGCAAATGTATTCTCTTCATTAACACATTATCCTTAAGAGTAAAATCTCTAAAGGAAAACAGATTATCGGTTTAAATGAATGTAGACTTACTGTTTTGCTTTACGTAAATCCTGATAGCAATTTGTTTTTAAAAACTCTAGCTTGACATACGGCACGATATAAATCCATCAATAAATGTACTCTAGTTTGCACCGAAAAAAATAACATATATAAAGTAGGTAAATTATATAATTCATCGCCGTATATTAAACTCTTTCCAGGATTTTCTGCAGCAACGAGGGAAAGTGATTCAAGGTAAGATGATTTGATACAAAAGTTGATTAAACGAATTTTAACAGGAAAACGAAAAAGATTTAAATGAGAGAGAGAGAGAGAGAGAGAGAGAGAGAGAGAGAGAGAGAAAATTATCATGAACATCGGCAAATTGTACTAGTATAATATATTTGCAATCTATTTACGAAAAAAAGTTGATTTTGATCAATATTTGAATTAAGTAAGGACTAAAGGAGAAATCTATAGTTTCTGGTGTGGTGTGAGCGTGCAAATATCCCAACTTAAATCATTACTCCTACTAGTAATTGAAAAAAGGCTGATGTTAGAATGTGACTGACATTACATTTTGGAACAAAATCAAATTGTATAGGCTTCCAAATTTAAAACAGAAGGTATATGAAACGAACTTTACACATTGCATTTGCAGATTTATCAATCTTTATTACTAAACTATCATAATATTTATTTTTATAAATTTCTTTTTTTTTGGTTCGTTAACTTGACAACATGGGATAAGAGAGGGGAAATAGTTTCCTTAATTACGACAAGTATGAATATGTTGGTTGAAACATATATACATAGCTTTATTATGGTGACAATTTATTAGAAAACTTTATCGGGCTTTTAGATATAATTAGCAATTGTATCAAGACTGTTAGAATGATGTAAGAGAGGAAATCGTATCTAAACAGACACGATTTAACTTCGTACTCATTAATAACACTTTCTTATTGTACTTAATATTTAGTATTGAAGTTGAAAGATTTAGTCTTCATACTTCCAGGACCAGTTCCTCTTCTCAAGAGCAGGAAAGTCCAACAAGTAGCAAGTCTGAGGTTCATTCCTACTTAGAAGTTGCAGGTGCGTCCAATCGTAAACTGTATCTCCTCTTTACCAACCTATATATATATATATATATATATATATATATATATATATATATATATATATATATATATTGGAGACGAAATATGTTACTTTTCAACTTGATATCAATAAATGGATACATCCACTTAATATATTTTATTTATTATTTTGTGTACCGGAACAGATTTTTACATTTTTGGGGTTTTTACGTTTGCTTTATATTTCTTGACGGGAACATGTTTTAAAAATACAAGTAATGCTAAAGTCAAACTCGATAGTCCTTCCACAAGCAATCAGTTTTATTATATCAGTTTATTTCGTTCTCAAGAAATAAGAACATATATTTGTCTATTTGCTTTTTATAGACACGCTAAAGTAACCCGATCATTTGAAGCAATAGGTTTAAATATTCTTTACTCAGACATGTCTCAAAGCTAACTTAATTTTTCAAACAGAAACATTGAGTCTTTTATATCAACTATTGTATTTTCAGAGCCCACATCATGGAGCATAAAAGAAACCGCTTACAGGTCAGTGCAATATAGCTTAACAAGCGTTCAAACGCACTTGTGGACTTTGTTGTGCACACCCATCGGAATTACTGGAAATAATGTGAAATGCAGATAAAAAAACCTTGAAAATGGTTAACTCAAATTGATAATGATAAATGTTTTTTCATTCTGCTTCATTTTCTCTCTTTGTTTGAATTACGATGCATGCTATGCATTCATACAAACATATTGTTCTGTATTATAGATTTTTAAAATGAACGAAATCAGACAATAACAAGAAACTAATTTCTTTCCATATTTCTTTCAGATCATTCAATACGTTAATGCTTGATAATTTTCAGTCAGAAAATGACCATGACCATGGAGAAAAACCTGAAGGTAAATCATTGTACTATGTGCACTAGCTTAATCTGCTTCCATGTGTCGAAGACAACCTCATTTGAATAACGCCAAAATTTAATTACGCTGTAAATGCAAAAAGGTTTAGCAAAGTTTCCAGCTAAACAAGCTCTTCGCCAGGAAGATAAACAGCTTATATCCAATAAACATGCAATCTGAGATAAATCCTTGACTTCTGCATATTTGAATGACAGTACACATACAAATGAGAATACAGGAAGGAAAGAAAGAAGGATACTTAGATAAATGATCTGAAAACAGGAAAATTACACACACACAGAGACAGACAGATAAGCAGGTACTCACCCACCCGCATATATATATATATATATATATATATATATATATATATATAGCTACAGAGAGAGAGAGAGAGAGAGAGAGAGAGAGAGAGAGAGAGAGAGAGAGAGAGATGTGTAGCGAAAACTCAGAGCTATATATGTATACCCTGGTAATTTATGCAAATGGATACTAATGTAATATGTCACGTTCACGGTGTTGCGGAACAATGCATGAGTTAAATAATAATAATAATAACAATAACAATAATAATAATAATAGTAATAATATGAAGAAGAAGAAAAGAATACATGCAATCAGTTACACTACATTTGCTAGTGTAAATAATATATTTACTTGGGTAAATACTTTTCACAAATTGCTTACGTTGGATAGCATGACGTTTGTCTAGTTTTGTTAAGAGTGCCTGAAGTTGGTTTATGCTTCATTTAGGCAGAAACTCCCGTGAAGTTTCTGGTATCATTCCTTACGTATGCATTCTACACCAATCCATTCTAGGTTAGATGGAATCAGTAGCATTTTGAGGGGCTTGACTAATCAGCCCGTCGGTTAGGTGCAAATGTTCCATGAGATGTAATAAATTGTTCGCAGTAACAAGGATACAAAGTTGCAATATTCTTTCAAGACTATGCAGTACATGTTTTGGTTAGGAGGAAGACGCATGCTGCTTTGTTTGTTTTATTTGTTTCTTTCTATTTTATAAAATCTATGAATAAGGGTCTGAAAACAGATTATTTAATATTAAAATGTCAGAAGGTCGCTCCCCCCGCTCCTTTCTTTCTCACTGAGTTAGTTGGTATGTAGCAGATTAATAAAAAAATAACGAAACACTGGGGTGGGCTATGAATAAATGCCTTCATGGTAAGTCTCCCAAACCCCACCTCTCTCTCTCTCTCTCTCCAATCTTACTAAGAGCAGACAAAAAACTGGATTAAACGATGATGTATCTGAACCTTATGAATGACGACAATATATAGTCACAACAATCAACAGAAATGGCAAATAGAAATGGAGGAGAGAAACAATTGTGTGTTCGGTAGTAATGCTAATTAAGTCATAATAATGACCTATATCAGCTGAAATTTGTTTAAATGTTTGAATCACCTCTTGCTGGCTCCGCATATCTCTTAGTTTATATTTCCCACTCTGTTCAATATGATGTGCGTCCAGTTTGCAAGTACTGAAATATATTGTGTTTGTAGTTCTCTACTTTCTTCATTTAAACCATCTTTCTTGTTTAAAGCATAAGTGTCACATAAAAATAGAAGTTCAGAAAATAAAGGTCACTAAGTGTAATGAACTACTTTTTGTAACTACACACATGAAATGCTTGTGCAGATTGCATTCATTCTTTTCATTCTGTCAATACACAGTTGCTTGCAGTCAATCGTAACTGCGTCGGAAATGCAAGTATGTGTATTTGTATGTGATCTAAATACAATATATGTATAGTATGTAAATTATATCTTTGATATACCACTTGCTGTAAAAGTTCATTCAAAGGAAACTCGGAAAGCATCGTTACCCTTTAATGGTTCATTTATCCACATTTTACATATGACAGTAAATAGTTCTTTATATGTACTAAAAAAACGTAGATATGCTTTATATATTATTTTGATTCTGACATTGAATAACGTCTGCCCGTTTGCAGTGTCTGATAATATTTTTTAAAAATGTATTATAGGCTAGATCTGGTTTTGGTATAAAGGTTTTATAAGTTTTGCAGTAGTTTCAGCTTGACTTACTTTTCATTGTTTTGTCCAAAGGTAGAGAAGGAAAGTTATTGCATACATTATTCTTAAAAGTGTCAAAACGTACACTTATCATCTATAGTTGACTGGAGAACAATGATTTAGCTCCTACTTGTCCCACCCACAAATTATTATATAAATATGTTGGTCTTTATCAAAACAAGTGCTAGCAATGTGTTTATATGTACTGGTATAGCCTCGATAGCTTTCGCCAAAGTCATGAAGGTTTGATTGCGGAATAGTTTGAGTTCAGTATGTATGTAACAAATGATCACAGAGTATTAGCAAAAGGAAAATGGAGTGCATTTTTAACATTAATCAAGCGCTGGATTAGGCAAATTTCCTGTTAGTTGCATTTGATTTACTTTCTGATTTGAATACTAGTTTTAAAAATGAACATCAATTAGGGCATTTAGCGATTATTTTATGTCCTGATATTTTTAAGTATCGTCTTTCAAACAGTTTGTATATTTCTGCTGTGTCATAAGAGAAGTCGAAAACATTCAGTGCTGTGAAAACAGTGATGGTGTTCGAAAATCGGTTGCGTACAATTAATGAAAAAATTGTTTATGTTAAGCTAGCACACATTTTCAGATCTTTACATTTCACTCAGTAAAATGTATTAAAGATAGCACTGCAAATCATATTATGTGGAATATTGTTAAACTAGCAAAAAGCCATTGTTCATATGACAAGTATTCACCAATACCGGCAACAATTTTTTGCGAATATGCTTAACACTGGTCTCGATCATAATATACCCCAAAAAGAAGAAACAGTTTTTTTTTTTTTAATAAAGGCAAGCAGCAGGGAGGGTGAACAGACCAAGGTTTTTTCACCGAATAAAAGCTCCCACAAAAGAATTCTCCGTAGAAACCTCCATTTGTTAAATAAAAACCTTCTACGGGACGTTATTTTCGGTCCGCCATGTCCGTGAACATCATATGTCCACCCATCCCTGCTGCTCCTAATTGAAAAAAATCTTAAAATATCTTGTCGAGACCGATCCGTAATTTTTGTATGATGATTAATTGAAATCATTATCATATTAATATTAATGGATGTCGGAGAACCATATTCTGCTAGATTAGCACGAGAACGATTAGAGGTATTACAGAAATATATTCCCGTGAAAGAATCTGTCAAGCGAAAAATACGTGTCGTTGAAGACGCAAAACAGGGATTTAGAGAGTTATCGACCGAATTATTTAAACCAGTTACTGAAACTACAGAAAAAGTTCTACTTGGAGATGTTAAAGATATTGATGTGAGAAAAACAGGTATTCTTCCGGTATTGAAAAGAATTGAAGAACGAACTCGACCTCAGCCTGCAGTTGTACCTGCAGTTGTACCTCAAATTTTACCTCCACGTCGACCTCGAGGCCGACCTGCAGGTAAAGGTAAACTTCAACCTAAATTTAAACCTCAAGCTCAACCTAAACCTGATCAAGCTCAACCTGAACCTGATCAAGATCAAACTGAGCTTGAAATTCTTAAATCAAAATTTACCGAAGATGGTGCTCGAGCGATAGAAAAACTTTCGTTCGATGATGTTGATGACTTGCGAAATTTTGGTTCGTTTGCAGATGCAAGTTTTCCAGAAAGATATAAATTTTTAAAACATGAGCATTTAGGAAAAGTTACCAATCGTAAAATCTGGGGTGATTGGTTATTTAAATATAAAAGAAATATACCAAGAATAACTTCTGGTGATAATACTTACGTAATATTTAAAATGGGAATGGATTCGGAGAGGGAACGTGCTAGAGAAGCTGCTGAGGAAGCAAAAAAAAAAAAACAAAAACAAAACACGAACATTAAAAAGTGATCAAGAAAAAGAATCCTTATATCAGCTTCCTCCACCTTTGCAAGAACAACAACCTCCTCAACAAGCAAAAAAGGATATACCACATATCTATTTACCAGTGATGATCTTGATATTTTCAAAGATAAAGATAAATTAATTGATATTGCTGTATCTGAATATGGAAATAGAGATAGATATATGAAAGAGGAATACATTGATAAATTAACGCCTAGTAATTGGGCTTCCTCATTATATTGTGTTGCTAAAAATGAACCTTATGATAGAAATGATCCTGGGTTTAGGGAATTTAATAAAATAGTGCGTGATAGAAGAAAAAAAAACACAATCTCCGGAAGAGAAATTTCAGGATGCACCGGATAAACCTCAAGAAGAGCCTCAAGAAGAACCTTATAATTTACTAATAGATATTTTTGCCGAAAAAACTCCTGCTACCGGTAGCGGATATAATTCTATCTGCCCAGGTAGAGTTGTCAATGACGTTTCTCGGCTAGAGGTTCTTATTGGAGGGAAACGAGCTGGAAATAACTCACCAGAAATAATTAACGAGGCAACTGATATTTGTCAGCGACTATTTCGTGGCGGCATCATGGATGTTCACGTTTATAGAAATCTAATTGATGAAATCGTCGACGACTACAGCGACTAGTTGTTAAATAAATGACTAATTAGATAAAATGATAATTCACAAAGATCATCGTAAACCTACGCAGACTCGCGTGGTAAACACGCGGTTGCCCATGTACAAAGTTACCTACGGAGATGGTCTCGGCGACGTCGTTAGGGGATTTGTCACGAGAATAGCTCCTAAAGCCGGACCTATTGCTAAGCAATTAGCAATGAAAGCTATGGGTTTTGTTCGTGATAAAACACTCTCCGCTGCTGGTGATCTTGCTAGCAAGGCATTTAGCGCCGTCAAGGACAGAATATTAAACCTAGTACGTAGAAAACAGCCAGTCAAATTACCAAGCACGTCAGTGATGCCTAGCGACGTTAGCAGGGTAATAAATGACGCGGCAAATACAAAATTAGCGTCGCTGATAGATCAAGGAACTGATCAAATAAATACTAGCATGATATCAGGAAGTGGTCTTCGTTTTAGAAGGTAATCTTAATAATAAAATGTTCAAGCTTGCATCTAACGAGGCTTTTGACATGGACGAGGAAATAAGTAAAGATACATCAATACGTGATTATCAACATTATTCGTACGACGCGATAACACCAAATAGCATTAATAGAGTCGATATTCATGTTAATGATGCGAGTAGATATTTTTTGCCATCTGAGGCGTTTATTGAGGTTACTGGTGAGGTTATGAGAGTCACCCCCGTTCCTGGCCCTCCCATCGTTGAAACATTTGAAAATGATTACAAACTAGGATTTGTCAATAATGGCATTATGTCGTTATTTAAAAGCGCCACATATATGATCGATGGAAGAGAGACTGAATCAATCAACGACAACGTTGATGTTGCTACGACAATTATAGGTCTAGCTAGGTACTCAGATGACTTTATTAGATCAGCTGATCCTAGTATGATGTTTATCAAGGATAATTTTAATGCGGCCGATAACAATCCGTATACTAGGGGACAATTACATCAAAATACCGGGGCTGCTGCAGCCCCTGGAACGATTCCTCATCCAGGCGCTGCATTTCCGGTATTATACGGCTCTAACGCTAATTTTAATTTAGGATTTACCTCATGTAAAGCCATGTCATCAGGTATTCGTAGAAGGTTTTCATGCGCAATTCCATTATCTCATATATTTGGATTTTGTAGAAATTTTTTAAGAAGGTACTTTTTGGAGCCAAGCATACGCTTGTTTTTCATCGAAAAGGCGATAACATCGACGCTATCTGGCGAGAGAGTGTTGATGATGACGTTGCTGACGTTAATAATAACGCCAAGGTGGTACTAGATAAATTTACCTTGTGGATGCCAGCACTGACTCCGTCAGTGGCTGAAGAAATTAAATTGCTTGCTTTTATGGATCAGGGCGGTAAATCAGTGATGTCATGGTTAACGACGACAACTGATACTATTACTGGCGTCGCTAATGATTTTACCTGGCATATTGCATCACAGCAAGGTATTTCTGCACCTAGACACGTCTTTATTGCTATTCAGGAATTAAATAGATCAGGTAGTCAAAAACGTAGCCATATGATATTTGATAATTTTGTTGCCACCAACGTATCGTTGCGAATAAACGGAAAACAAGAGCCAACCGAAGAAATATTGCTAAATTTTGCTAATAATTCTATGGCGCGTGGATATCATCGGTTGCTAAGTTTTATGGGACGAGATCAAAATATTGACACCGGCCTGCAAGTATCAGAGTCGGAGTTTAAAACATTATATCCGATCTACTATTTTTCACTGGAACATCTTGATTTGATAAAACAATCCGTCGTTGATATACATTTTAAAGCCAGAATACATGCACCTGCAGGTGGATACAGAGCGTTTGCGGTTATACTTAGCGATAAAACTATGTTTCTCCAAGGTATTAGCGGCCGAATGAGAATCATTGACGCACCAGTGGAAAAAATGTGAGATCGATTTAAATCATCAATATAATTATAATGCGATACGATCATGTTAGTGTGACTCTGACTCCAGGTCAAGTGAAAAAACTCCAATCAAGCACAACAAAAATATGCGGAACAAAATTGACGTTAAAAAACGCTCAGATTCAAGGTGGTCCAAATAAACTGTCGCTAACTAAAACTCAGCATAAAAATTTTACCAAGGCTAAATTGGCAAATACTGGCGTCCAGGTTAATCTTAGTCCGAGCGCAATCAAGGACATGGTTAAAACAGGTGGATTCTTTCCACTTCTCGCTGGGTTGCTGCCGTTGATAGCAAAGGGCGCCATATTAGGTGCTACTGGATACGCTTGTAGCAAAATAGCACAAAAAATATCTGGAGGAAGATACGGTAAAAAAAGGACTTGGCTTAAGGTTGCCAGGATCCCGTTACGGAAGAGGCCTAAGGTTGCCAGGAACACAACCCAGATGGTAAAAAAGCTTCTAGATGTCACGCCGATGTCAAATTTCAATTTAGCTAACGAAGCAAACACAAAAAAAATAAAATTCTTTAGAGGCGTATTTATGCGAGATCAATTACCAGATCGACCAAATTGAGTTTGGAATTATAAATTTAGATTCACAATCAGGTCCTGGCACGCACCTGGGTCTCTTATTCGATAAATCCACGTGAAATTATTTACTTCGACTCGTACGGGTTAGCGCCGCCGAGAGAGTTTTTAAATTATGCTAGACAATTAAATGTCCCGATTTGCTATTCGACGTTACCTACGCAGACACTAACTGATCCACCGATACGCGGCGGTGAAGCAATTAATGTCCTTGATGCGATATCAAAATCATCTCAGCCGCATCACAAAGTCGTCCTTAGGTATACTTCTGACAAATTAAATCAACCGCGATTAAATAATGGTTGACATTTACGGGAGATCTCTGATATCGCGATTATTGAAAAAAACAAGCAATTGATGTCGATTTATCTGAGTACGCAACCAAAGACGACGTTAATAAGCTTCTATCAATATCAGGAATAGATCCTGACGAGGTTGTTATTTTTCAAGATAACCACGGTAAATTAATAACTAGCAATGTCAAATTAGCTGATATAATTCGACGTACCGAATTTGACGCTCAGGTGAGTGAATTTATAAATATAAAAGCATCTATCAGACAAACCGATGCTTTTATCAGAGCAGTTAGTGAAAATGTCGGAAAATCAGATGAGGAAATTAAAAAGGCCAACGAAGATATTGTTCGTTTAAAAACTTCCATTGATGAAAAAATTAATAAGGTAAAATACGACGAGGATCTCAAAAAGTAGTATCTGTATCTGCCCTTTTAAGATCTTCTATTGATGAAAAAATTGATAGAACTAAATACGACAAGGATGTTGAAAAAATCAACGAGAATATTACCTATTTAGGATATGGTATTAATAACATCAGCAGAAGACTTACTGATATCGATACCAATATTGAGCTGTTTAAGAGAGTTGAAACGATAATTCCCGAAATCGTCGCAAAAAGTAACCTTATTAAAATTTCAGCAGAAATAACCCCAGCGCAGGTCAATAATATGACATTTATAACGTCGACGGGATCATTAACGTGGAAACCAGAAGATAACATCTTCAAATACACGGCATCAGTTACTGGCGCGTATCGATTGTATGTTTTTTTCCTCAATAAGATTCAGAATAATCGCTAAAGAATACAAATGGAGGCATATCAGCGACAGATATCTTGGATTTCTAAATATTTTGCTAAATAAAGACGTCGAGGAAACTTTCACGTTAGAACCGCTCGAAAGAACAACAATAGCGCCAACACCGGCATGGTGGTTACATGAAATTTATTGCCGATTCGCCTCAATTATTGACTTGATAAAATATAATGACGTCGTCCGATTACAGATATAATCAGGCGCGTGAGTGGCAAAATTCACTGAAACTCATCATAGATACATATCAGGTAAAAATAAAAAAAAATTCAGCGACGATTAGTTATCATCGATGTTGTTGTTTACTCGGTATCATCAGTCGTTGCCGGATCTGGAATAATATTATCCGCGGTAACAATGATGGCACCAGTTGCAGTTACGATCTGCATTTGTGCGACAACGACACTTGCTGGAGTTCTTAATATTATTGCAAAAAAAATATCATCATGCACGAGTGAAAAATTATCCTCATACGTGGTAAAATTATACGCGGCAGCGATCGCGTACACGAAATTATCTTCGTTGCTATCGGAAAGTCTCAACGACGGAAATATCTCTGATTTTGAATTTTCCGCGAGGATAAAAATCTACAACCAGGTTGATATTAAAGTTACAGATAATAATAATGTCAGAGTTATCTCAGATCGTGACAAACACGACCCCGCAAATAACAACAATGATATCGGCGAGCTCGACTAAGCCAGAATTTAGTATTAATTTTCCGATAGCAATTCCCGTTAACGAGATCGCGTTGTCGTAGCTGTGAGTTTATTATAGCTGGCCCAATATTAGATCAGTATCGTTTGGTGGTTTATTATCAAATAATTCATTTGTTTTCGCTAATAAAAATAAAACCGACGGCACTCCTGACTGGAACGTTGTTGGATTACCAACAGGTAGTTATGAAGTCGAATAAATTAATGATATGTTGTTATATAGGATAAAAAAATATAACAAATGATGATGAACCCGGAATAAAAATAACCGCGCACGAACCAACGTTAACTTCGATCATCGAGGTAAAATCGCCCTATATTGTTGATATTTATGCGAGTTCAGTAAGAACCGTCCTAGGTTGGCCTGAAATTGCGCCAGTATATCCACCGGCGCCACCAGAACCTAAAAATCTGATTATATCACAGATGTGAAATCTTATCATAAAATTAGACCATCATATAAAGATAAATTAGATTTGATAAAAAAATACACTTCGGGTGGTAGAATAGTCATTGTTAATGAGGAACATATAATATGGTTTTTTGGTGAGATAATTAAAAACCCATCAGGATTAGAAACAATGAGAGGAAAAGGTGTATCTGTTGAACTAGCTCATATTACTGAATATTTTAAAGAAATTAATCGAGAACATCGAGAGCAACTACGGCGATTACGGCAGTATTTTCGTGAGTGTGTATTTAATGTATGAAGTTCGTGTAGCGAGATTATCAAGCGTGCAGAAATATTCAATCAGCTCTCACATGATATGGAATATATTAACCAGCGATTAGTTCAGGAAATAATAAATGATAAACCAGGTAGTAGGCGGACATTTTTAGACCATCTCGAGGTGACCGATGGGGCATTGTCAAATTATAAATAGCACCAGCATCTATATTTATGCATAATAATGATCAATCTGGAGAAGGCCGGCATATTTCACCAAATATCGCAAATATAACAACCGTCGTCGCGGTCAATCTTAATTGTGACGCCGTCGAAAACAGCTATAGCGCCGACGCAACAGTGTCAAATCAGGCTCAACAACCAACAACTTCGCCAAGATCTTTAATTGTGCAAGAACCAATCAATCCAATTTATCTGCGGTGCCATAATAATTTGTTATCAAGAATTAATTTCAGATTAACCGATCAATCTGGAAATCTACTTCATATGCGCGGAGAAACATTAAGCATCAATCTGCTAGTAAGATCTTAATATCCTAATGATATCGGATCCCTGATTTCAAACCTCTACGTATAAAAAAAGAGCAACAAAAAATAAAAATAGATAAAAACCAATAAAATCCAGCAAAATATTCTTTTTTTTTAATTTACTATTTTTCTTAATTGCCTTACGCGAGTGTTTATCACTTTTTTTGCTTCATATTCGTCAGACAACTCTGATCTGATTTTCTCAATCGCCACCGATAACGGAGCGAAATCTCTTATCGACGACTCATCAACGGATGCCAGCGACTGATACATCGCCGATTGAATTTTCTTTATTTATTTATATTCAGCCGGCAAAACGTATCTACCCTTGTGTTTGTTCTGAGCAAGCGTTTCAGAGTCAGCGATGATATTTTCAACATCTAACTCGTCCGATAGAATTATTTATTTTAATTTTTAATTTCTCAATAGCGTCAATTACATTGTTGATATTTTCTTCGTTCATTATACTGAATATCGTATTTCTAATATAAAAAGAAATGTGAATATAAAATTTTTAAAATAGCACAAATTTAATCTAATATCAAAAGAACATAAGAAAATTTGATCCAGTCACCAAATTTATACGAAAATGTCGATTTATACATTTTTTCGCAACTCTATACACTGAAGCTGGGTTAATTCCAAAATATTTGCCGGCAGAATACGTCGATTGAAGATATATTTCCTCACCGGTCTCCATGCTAATTGATTTAACTGACCTGGATTCCTTACGTCCACCGGTGTTTCTCCGTGAAGAATTTTCACTTGATGTGATCGCTTGAAGATTTTGTATTGAGTTATTCAATTCATTTCCGTCAATGTGATCAATTACCAGTCCATCTTTTATTGGTCCGCGAAAATACTCGTAAATAAATCTGTGATAATAATAAGTTTTCTTTTCGTGATTTACGGTAAATATCAGATAACCAACATTGCCAACATTACCAACTGCATTTTTTGTTTTGCAATGCCTGACAACACCGTCGCATGATGCCTCGTAGTTATCGATAGTTGGATGCTTCATGAATGTTGGATTCATATACCAAATATTATTTGTCTAAATCAAAGTTTGTTTGGAAACCTATTTAGATAATATTCTTCGCATTGATGGCATTATCGCTGGTGATATTTTTTTATCGTAGTATCGTTTGAGTTCTCGGTAACGTTTCCCGCCACAGCGTAAACATAATCGAGTTTTACCTCGCAATCCAACATTGCATTTTATGCATCTGATTGGCCCATAATTACCTAGCGAATAGCCTGCATATGCTCGCCGTAGAATTCACGTTTAAACGATTTTTCGCAGCAAGATAACGAACCGACAAGTATCCATTTGCAATGATTCATTATATATTAGATATTTGTCTAAAATATAACATGGATTCATTTGACCTTGACGAAGCTGATATTGATATATCTGACGCTAATAAAGCTAAAAAAGAGTTTTTCGAAGACAAAGCGATTCATACGTGGACGACGTGGAAAACAAACGAAATCGATAATACCATGACCGATGCAAGGGCGAAAGTATTATCAATTACATTAAAATTAACCACGCCGATGAGAAATTTATGTTCGGAATAAAATTCATTGCACAAATGACCGACGATGTTTGGGTTATTCGAGATAAACGCGATCCTGGAATTAGTGGGAAAAAAATGTGATTTTATCTGCTAGTTCTAAGCCTGGTTTGTTAACCGGCAATATAAACCATACTACGCTAGATCTTATCCAGTTACCGCTGTTGTTTATGGAATTTATCGGCTAAATAATCGACCAGATGTTAAAAATCTGGCATTGATGAAATTGTCTCCCGGCTTAAACTGTGTAGCTGAGCGAGTGATAGAACATTTAAAAAATACAAAACGCGGATCCGGTTTGACTTCGTTACGGTTAGTTTTGATAAATACTTGGGCGAAATCGGTCGTCAACGGCGCGTCAATAAGCGACGTTGCTGCGTCGTCGGGAAAATTAAAATTTCCAATAACGGTAGAAATTTTATATGAGTCACCGTATAAATCTCGAGGAGCGCCAATTAATATAATTGATCATAATTCTCATGAGTGGACGAGCGCGGAAACGATATTTCCGCGATATCGTACTGTTAAGTTTTATTCAGAAATTTCTACGAAAGCTATGGAAATGTTCGATTTTATTCAGAAAATAAGCAAATCAGATCCAGTGTCGGTGTGGTTATTTCGCAGCGATGAAGAATACGACCAATTCGTGCGACCTAACGGTGACGTTTATAGAAATAAACTGCTACATGACTTGATGAGCGAATTAGCGGAAAAATACTCGTTAAATTCCAAGCAATTATCTAGTTGTTTTACTGTTCCATCAGTTGCTGCTCACGCTGCCAGGGAAAATAATCTTTGGAAGCCCATGCGAGGTGAGTTTCTCAAAGATATCCAGGAAAGTTGCGTCGAATACGGTCACGGCGGATTATGGAACACCAAATACGATTACCTTGATATGATATCATTAGACATGGTTGCGTGTTATTCTGGAAGTTTTCTAGGATACGGCGATTGTACTAAATATTTTGCTCAATTTGGGCATCCTTGCAGCAAAATGACGCGAGTATCAATTAATGGTCCGCTGCCAGATTTTCCCATTACCGGGTTCGCTCGAGTTGTATCATTTGCCGATAATTTCCATAAAATCTGTTAAGTTTGGCTTGGTAGGCATTTCTCGCAACGACGTTGGGTTCACACGGCGTTACTTCGATATATGCTAGATTCGGCGATGTTAACGTCGCTGATAGTCAGTGAAGCAATTATATCGTATAAAAAACAAACTGACGTCTAGTTACCAACTGATCACGACGATAAAACAGCAAAAGACCTAGGTAGGAGAATAATTGGAAAATTTACCGAAGGCGGCGCGTACGATCATCAACCACATCATTGTAGGTTAATCATCGACGACGCAAATTAGATTTTATAATTGCTGATACAACCGAGAAAAATACGTTTTGTAGTCGAGAAAATATTCATCTTAGTGACGGAACGAAATTAGGTACCGTGGTTAGTTACATTGACGGAGAATCACCTCAATATACTCATTTAAGATCTTCGATGCTCGCATATGTAAGTATAAATTGGCTTTCCATGATAAATAAATTTCCCAGCAACGCAGTTAGAGTAGCTACTGATTCATTCTACGTTGATAAAAAATATTTATCTGTGTTGGAAAATTTATCTGGTAATGGTTCATCGAGGAGCGCCAATTATCTGGTAATGCAGTTAGAGTAGCTACTGATTCATTCTACGTTGATAAAAAATATTTATCTGTGTTGGAAAATTTATCTGGTAATGGTTCATGGGGCACTTGGAGAGTAAAAAACGAAGATATTCTTGATTATTGTGAATCCGCGGACGTCATAGACGCTGATGAATATCATCGTAGTGAAATATCATAAATATCTTTATCACCGCATGTGCACGATCCGATATCGAGACATAAATGTATCTACGTAAACGGGTCAGGTAGTTCAGGTCAAACAACTCGAGTGATCGAATTATTTAAAAACTCTGATTTAATCGTGTTAACACCGACGCATAGATTAGCCAAGGAAATGAAACAGCGTGGAGTTAATTCTTGTACCTATCATAGTTATTTCAAATACAGCGGAGGAACGTGGAATTACTCGCGGATGGGCGACAAATACATCAATAAGGTAATTATGTTCGACGAAATTTGTACAGTTCCATTAGAAATGTTAAAATTATTTTTAGATTGGTTATCGCTGAAAAATACCGCCGTAATCATGTGCGGCGATCAAGGTCAACCAGGTCCGATTGATGGTGAATCGCCACATAACTGGCTAAAGAACTTTGTTGATTATTACGAGGAAGTCGACGCCGATTATCGATCTCTCGATGCGGCGTTGGCTGAATTTAAAAAATTAATTCGATTACAATCGAATAAAATTCAATGCAGCATAATGCGAAAAATAATTCCATAAACATCAATGAAGGATTTTTTAAACTCATGGACACCAAATGATTTGATAGTTGCTAGTAGAAAAATAGTTCGAGATAAACTTCAACGGGAATTATTTCAGCATCAGCAGGATAAATTTCCCTTACTGCCGGTACCGTTATGTTATCGGCTAGCTGATACGCGACAACAAAATATCAGCGTTGACGTGCCAGGGCAAGAGAGGAAAATTTTGGTATTAAATGACATCGTCGCCGTTAATATCAATTTAGTCGAGGATGCACTAAGCGCAAATTAACTATATCAGATACTCGAGTTTGGATCGTCGACGATCGCATAGAATGGTCAAATTTGGTTTATTTAGCCGTATCTAGAGTTAGAAAAATATCTCAGTTAGCGCGGATAGTTTGAGATGCGACAATAACTAATGATGAAACCTGCGAAGATGTAATTAGAAAAAAATTATCCAGTTATAATCAGTTTAATAAAAAAAATGATTTCAAATTCGATCTTGACGTGGACGTCATAATGATGTTAAAACAAAAGCAGGATAATCACTGCGCGATTTGTAACTACATAATGGCATGGGAATAAAAAAAAATGATCCTCGGCAATTTACCGTGAATAGGAAAAATAATAATCTCGGCCATAACCGAGAAAATGTCACATTGGCGTGTTTAGAATGTAACAGACGCGTCACCTAAGCGATTTAGTTGGTAATTGAGTATCTGCGGAAATTATTTGTAGTTCTTCGCGAGTGAATCCACGCTGAGGAGCTAGCGAATCAAGAATATATATTGAAGCCTTCCTGGTGACCTTGTCACGGCAGATATTTTATGTGATGTAACGCTCCAGACTGGATCAGTCGCTCTTTTTCGGCCACCTTCAGCTTCGCCATGTTTATATAAATAACGCACAATAATACTACCTAAAACCGGTTGAAAAATCACGCCTCACTATCGGTATAATTGCCATTGTAATTGACATCGCTGGTTTCATTTTTATTGTTCGCGTTGGTTCGTTATTTATCGCGTTAATCACATGAGGTAATCTCTGAACCCATTCTTGGGATCGCTCATCAGAAATAAATTCCCTCGCATATTGATATCCAAATAATCGCTCAACAAGTGTTTTATTAAATCGCTCAACAATCGCTTGATCTCGATGGATTCCAACGTGCCCGCGCCGTATATTTGTGTTAACTTTTTTCATTATTAATGAAACAGCGCCAAGAAATTCCCTACCAGGGTCAACCTGAAGTAAATTCTGTCACGTTTAAGGTCCTTGTTGATAAATTCTGTTAAATGCGTTTGCAACTTCAGTAGCTGTTTTAGTTATTAATGGCTCTGCTTCTTTGTATCTACTAGCAATATCAACAATTGTCAACACATATTTGTAAGTATTACCATTAACGGTATCATGCGGAAGAAACATAATATCGGCCTGATGAACCTCATTAGGAATGCTGACGTCGAAATGTGCGTGTTCAATTCGTTTTGGCGGAGGAAGATAAATCTGCCAAACAGCCTGCTTAGATAACCATGATGCTGCAACGGGAATTTTTACTTTGGCTGCTTTGGCGAGTTTGGCAATTGCTGATTTGCCACGCCAAAATCCAGCCGGAAAATAATAAATCGACTAAATATTATTAACCAGCACCGAATACTAAGTTGCCTTTCATTGCACCTTTAATTATCCAACTAGCTAATTGTTCTCTGATAGATTTATTAGGTATTGAATTTAACGCGTGAATTAAATTTACATCAGCGAGATGCCTTTGTTGAATATCACCGCTTCGGTAAGCAATATCATGAATGAGACACTTATCATCGATGGTGTTTATTGGTTCTTCGCCAGATTTTTGGCATATCATTGTCAAGCCTAAGATCAAGTCGAGTTCCTGGTCCACAATAATTATATCGGGGAGGTTGTTTTTCTCCAGGATATTTCTCCCAAGGAGCGCCAGGTAATTTCATCAATCCTGCGGCGATGTCACCGCCATGTTTCTTTTTTTCTTAGCCGGCTTTGTTTGCCCAGATGAAATAAATCTAAATGTTTTTGTTCCACATACTTCACACGTACCTGTTCCGGCTAATCTGTTATTACGCGTCGTAACCGTAGTTAAACCTATTGTGCCTGTGCATGAGCGACATTTTACACAATATAGGTCCATGAAAATTATATCATGAATGTAATTGATTTTTCTGCCACAAAAAACGTGAAACAGTTAAACATCATGCGGCGCTACCAAATTCGATTAGAATGATAATAATAGGTCCATCAGGATCTGGTAAAACGCAGTTGTTGTTGAATTTGATAATGAGATGGTTGAAATGGAACAAATTGTATTTAGTTGCACCTAGCGTTGATGATCAGCGATGTTATGAGGTAGTGAAGGATTTTAATGAAAAAGCGTCGTTGATAAGCGAAAATAACGAAAATTGTATTGACTTTATTACCGATATCAATGATGCGCCATCCGTCGATGATCGTGACGGTGAAATTAACAATTTAGTTGTATATGACGACGTTATGCTAGATAAACAAGCAAATCCATCTAGGATATTTTCTCGTGGATGACATAAAAACACGGAAGTTATTTTTGTAACTCAGCGATATACACAAATACCAAAGGTAATTAGAGATAATTGCAACATTCTGGCGGTATTTAACGGTGTTGACACGCACACGCTAAGAAATATTCATCAAACTTGGTGCAACGGCGACATGGATATAGTTAAATTCAAAAATCTATTTAGTCATGCTCAGCTAACTCCGCATGGATTTATAACGATAAATTTGCATGATCCACGAGCACGATATCGGATCGGTCTCGACAAGATATTTTAAGATTTTTTTCAATTAGGATCAGCAGGGATGGGTGGACCTACATGATGTTCACTGACATGGCGGACCGAAAATAACGTCCCGTAGAAGGGTTTTATTTAACAAATGGAGGTTTCTACGGAGAATTCTTTGGTGGGAGCTTTTATTCGGTGAAAAAACCTTGGTCTGTTCACCGTCCCTGCTGCTAAAGGTATGTCTTTGATGTTAAAGTTAATGGCTTTAAGAGTGACATGCATTGCAGTGAAACAAAGTGTATTTCATAAGCTGAATCCCCATATCTAAATATTTATTCAGTTTATCTTTAAGATCCAGGTCCGTGATTTATAATTGAAAAAGAAAAGTAGAGATTGCATTCCTCATATTAATCACACTATATTGTCACATATATTAAAAACGAGATGTAAAAGCGAATCAATGTTTATTTAGACATATTAGACCCGTTTCGCAAAATATAGGTACCTTTGCAGCAATTGTTTCAATGCCAACATAACTAAGTTTTATCGGATAGAATACAAAAGACTGAGTGAAAAATATCAAACCTTTTATTCCTAATGTATTATGAATTAAGTAAACATTACTGTACATATTAATGGTGTTGTTACAAAATAATCACATATATTGCCTCGCATAGCCCGGGTAGGAATACATTACGGTCATTTCATTTTATATTAAAACATGTCAGTTTATTTTGCAGACGACAGTCTATTAACTTGATCCGTTTATATTAATATGGCTATCTACCTCTGATCGGATTATCGAGTTTTTTTGGCAATTACAAATGGAAATCTATATGTCAGTTACGTTCGTTGAGTATTACTGGAGAAAACAAAAATCTATATATTTAAAAACATTCCACTGGTTTGTTCATTAATAGCTTGCATTATTATCTAAAATGTTAAGTCCTGAACAACCCTCTAGTACATTTGTTGTGTATCTCAAATACATAATCTCCATTTACAGTATAGCACTGTATTGTCTCGTATGAAAATTCTCGCACAAATGGACCAATTCCAAACCATCACACTTCTTAAACCTAATAAGACGCATTCACAGGCCATTTAACTGCATGCATGTCTGACTGTCTTGATGCTATCAGTGATAATAGTGTTTATAAATGTGGTCATGGTTAACGATATTGCTTAAGTTTAAAACAAAATGATCGTGTTTGTGTAGAAGTACATCAACCAACATTTTCTATTTCAGTCAACATCTACATTGTGGGCTGTTCTAGGTGTTATTTCAAATAATATTTTAATGATGAAACTCTATAAATTTGTATATACATATATGTAGACACATGAATAATTATAAATACTGCCCACATTAATGTTTCACTGTTTCACTTGAGTCACAATCGTTCTCTATATTGTTATATTTATGGTTAATACTTATTACATTTACGATTAGTGGGTTGTGAACATTTACTGGTGAAGTTTATTGCATTTAATGTTAATGGGGCTTTTTGTATTTACATTTGATGTAATGACATTTACGGGAGTTTATATTTATTATTGAAAGCTGTATTACTTTTTCGATAGTGTATTACATAGACGGTTCTACCACTCAATAATCGATAGCCTTATCCCATTTTATCGTACGCGTAGAGGATGACCGGACGCAAAATGTCGTTAAGAACTCCTCGTCAGACAATAATGGAACGTTATTGCTCTAGCAGGATCGTAGGTACACAGAACAAATTTCATAAGATTCAAAATATAATTTATTTCCCTACAATATAAAGTGAAAAATTAAAGTTAACTTACAATTTAATCAATAAAATCCTGATTAGTCCTAAACGTTCTATCACATTTCCAAAACATATCGAGTAATCAAGTTATAGTGCTAATAGGAATTACGTTCACTTTATTGTGATGTTATGCTAATAGTTTTGAGGCATTATAATTATCACTTAAAATGTTTTTTAAATGAATTCACACCGTTACATTTGAGGACTTAAACTGATGTAACAAGACAAGTTACACCCAATTTTCCAAATACAAATGTATTTGACTTAAATATGAAAAATGCATAATTGCTGTTTTTCTGAGTATGTCTAATTTATTTTAAAATTCTCAGAGTGTGTAATGCTAAACCAAATATAAAAAAGATATATTATGCTGCTTCTCATGTTTCGCATTGCAACCTGATGGAATTCTGCTTTCTGTTTCATTCTCATCTCGTGTCATTTGATCGCCTTCTGTAAGCAGTTGTCAAGACAATTGCACCCTAACTAGTTCTTGTCCAAGGAGATGGGTGTCTCATTGTTCCATAAATAAATCGTTATTTCTTTTGTCAAATACACTAATGCATTATCAAGTACATAATTCAGTATGGGCACACCATATACAATAATGGAGATAAGTACATGGTATTCATATAAAACGAGTACTTTCACAGCCAAGGTTTTCAAACCTTATCCAGTTGCACAATCGTCAATATCCTTATTCACCTGTCTATAAGATGCTGATAATGTTTACACCCAAATTCTTGAGTCAAAAAACGTGTCAGTAAGATGAGATAAGATTTACACCTAAAAATGTGTCCTTAGGATTCAGATAAAAATATTAGTCTAGATAATAATATGAGTCCAGATAATAATATGAGTCCAGACAATCATATGAGTCCAGATAATCATATGAGTCCAGATAATCATATGAACCTAACCGAGTTTATTTTATAGCTTTTTAGTCTTTAATCGCTTTATTTATTGAAAAGCCTTAAAAGATTAAAAGAAATCAACATTATTGTAGTAATTATTATAATTTCAACCATGACTTTAAGCTCAATACATTAAATATATGTAAGTAGTGAAGGGGGATACTAGAGCGACAATGGGAATTAGCATTACAGGACCCCTTGGGAACATATAGCGACAATGGAAATTTAACATGGAGAAAAATCGTGGGAACATATAGCGACAAGGGAAATTAACATGGAGAAAAATCGTGGGAACATATAGCGACAAGGGAAATGAACATGGAGAAAAATCGTGGGACTGTTGAGCGACAAGGGGATTTGAACATGGAGAAAAATCGTGGGAACATATAGCGACAAAGGAAATTAACATGGGATTTTTTTTTTAAAAAAAATAAAAAATAAAAAAAGGGGTAGGCAATGGAAAGGCTATCTCTTTTCGAGAAATATGGGGCCCTGAAAAGGGCCTTTGGGTTTTCTTCTTCTTCTTCTTCTTCTTCTTCTGCTTCTAATTTCTTCTTTTCCTCCACCAACTTCTTATTTTATCTCCAACACTCTTTCTCTTCTTTTCTTTCTTTTTTTTCTCCTCCTCTTCTTCTTTCTTCTCTTCCTCCTCTTCTTCTTTCTTCCTCTTCTCATTTTCTTCTTCTTTTTCAATTTTTTCGTTCCATGTTCTTATTCTTATCTTTTCCTCTTCATCCTCCTTCTGCTCCTTTATTTCCTTCATCACACCACTGATCATGTCCTTTGCTTTTCTTAAGTTGTTAATTTCCATTTTTACTCTATGCGGACTATAAGAATAGTGGTCTTCAACGAGTCGTACGAGCATTTGTTCTATCATGCCCAAATTGTCAAGGACGTCTTGCAATGATTGAAATTTATCCAGGTGATTTGAAGCCATCTTCTATGCAGAATGGTTTGAACGACGAATACTGTGGGTTCTTATACTTAAAGCGCGTACGTGAAGGAAAACATCCCCCCTAAAAACATAAAATGGATCTTACCTAGATCATGACCAAACAACGCGCGGACGTGAAGGAAAACATCCCCCTACTTTTTCATTTCATATAATATAACCCAAACTATACTCTCCACATTTGCTAAGAAACAATAAAGAAACCCATAATCTACTATTCTCACAAACATACCTTTACTCTTACAAACACAAACACACAAACACATACCCTCACATTTTTTTAAGAAAGAGTTAGTGTTTATATACACACTACTCTACCTACACACATTGGCAAATTAATAGTTATTTCTTTTCTAGAGTATTGGGTAGCCCTGAAAAGGGCTGTTGGTTTTTTTGAACTCCTGATGCACCTATCTAATGGTTGCACCTTCCTGGCCTGGCGCCACACATGCATCTTCTTCCCCAGTCTTCTTTCACCTTTCTTCTGGGGAGCGAAGAGGGAGGATGATTCGCTTCATCACCCCAATCCTCTGTCTCGGGAATATTGAACGACATCCTCTCTTCTCTTTTCTTTTCCTCCTCTTCCCTCTGTCTTCTCTCCTCCTCTTCCTTCTTTATTCTTTCTTCTTCTATTATAGCCTCCGCAGCCAGTTCATTGACCAGGCGCCTTACATATTCCAGATGTATCTGGAGTTCAAGAAGTTTGCTTATTCTGCTACTATTCATTCTTGTGTTGATCAATCAACAAGGGTAGCTGGACTGCCGAACGAGTTTCAATTTATACTGAAAGCGCGGACGTGAAGGAAAACATCCCCTAAAAACATAAAATTCATCTTACCTAGATCATGACCAAAAAACAACAACAACGCGCGGACCTAAAAGAAACACTCACTCACTTTTTTATGCTACCCATCACTATTGTAAAATTTTTTATAAATCACTTCAATAGACTATCCACATACGCAAAGCAATCCAATCTAACTCCAAATACACACCTCAAACACCAAAAAAAACCATCATTTTCATCTACTATCCACACAAACTTACTTGAGCACTTATTAACACAAACACACAAACTCACAAACACATACCCTCACATTTTTTAAGAAAGAGTTAGTGTTTATTTTCACACTACTCTATCTACACACATTGGCAAATCGATTGTTATTTCTTTTCTAGAGTATTGGGTAGCCCTGAAAAGGGCTGTTTTTTTTGTTTGCTATGGCATTCTTTTTTTAGTTTCTAAGAATGCGATGTCCTCTGAGGATAGACTTTCTGGCGATAGGTCTGCTTCTTCGGAAAGAGAAGAAGAACTCTTTGGTGTCGATACGACAATCGACAAAGCCTCTGTCAGCTTCAGGTTGCTGCTGCTGCTGCTGTTGCTGCTGTCTCTGAAGTCTGTGCTTCGATACGATGGATCTCTTGAGTGGTTAATGGTGGACAAGAATGTTCACGCAAGTCTTTATACCACTGGTGCAACACGTCTTTGTTCGAGATGAGACTCCAAGCTTCGTCCGGATACTCGTCCAATTTTTCTTCTTGACTTAACATTAGGCATTTATCGTGTTGAATTTGACTGGGATGATCGTTTTGACATCCATAACAATTTTTCTTGATTAATTCTGTTATTTTGTCGACCAAGTGTTTGGCAAAACAGGAGACTAAATGGGCTTCTTGTTCTGGCCATCTCGACTTCATCATGATATCTTCTTCGTCTTTATCTTGAGATTCTTCTCCTTCCACGGTCTCCTCACATTCCATGTCCAAAGTTTCTCCACTAGGTAAAGAGGGATAACGGTCTTCCATGACTTCTAATAGTCTAGAATGACTTCTCTCAAACTGTTGATTTCCATCGTATTGTCAAATTCTGCATACAGGATGACGTTCACTGTGTTCTCTGCGGGTAGTGGACTCGCAAACTGAATTTCCACACGAATCTGACCAGATTGTATAGGGTGGAAATGTCCCTCGTCGCTGCCTTGGTCTGGAGTGAAATCGAAAGCACACAAAGCGTAGCCTCCTGCGTAATCGTCGTACGTAATGCCGTGACTGGTGCTGGTTCCTAACTGGCCGGTGGCTTCGTACAGGGACAAGTACGATCTCAAGTAATTCGACTTAGTATTGTCGTCATTAAAGACAGGTTCGAAAGGTCGGGTACACAAGGTCTTGCCATCGCGACTGACTTCAATCTTGGACACTTTGTAATGATGAAAGTTGAAAGGATTTTCTTTGTAGGCTCCGTTGAAAGCTGAATTCTTGACGATACCAACAATCAAACGTTTGGGTAACTGTCCTTGGAACAGATGATCTTCGATCATGGATCGCTGTCATGCAGGAATGGTGAACGTTTTCACTTCTACGCGTCGGATCGGATACTTGGCGGTTGTTCTGCTCAGTGTCTGACTGATGTCGTTACCTATTTTAGGTAACACTTCCACACGACGCACGTAGAGTCTGGCTTCTTGGATGATGGTTTTGTAAGTGGCATCATCAGCAGCAGCCATCAAATGGAAAGCGGCACTACTGCGATTCAGTCTCAGACGGATATCCACCCCGTTCAGCAAATACTTTTCTTGTAACCACATGTCCAAATGCAAACGATCCATTAGTTCTAAAACACGACTTCCAGCAATTTTCTTTTGTCGTTCTACAAATCCTGTTGTATTTGGATTATCCGCCGCAGTAAGTGTACTTTTGTTGAACCTAGTCGCTTGGTCAGGTTTCCATACCACGCAAGCATCCAGATAAGTGTTCTTGGCTTCTTTTCCGTAAGTCATGAGATTTTCCAGGTACGCTCGATAAGGGTAAGTATCCATGCTGCTGCTGACCAGTTTGTTATTCAAGTACAAGTCCACTTCACTGAACAAGGAATGCATGAAATTATTGACGGGAGCTACTACTTCATCAGCGTCTATGTTAGCGGGGGGTGTTCCTTCCTTCACTTGCACTTTCAAGTACAAGTAACTGTTATTCAGATCGATGTAATCTTCGGGCTGTCCTTTGATTTCAAACTCGATGGGAGCGGAATCAGTCAATGAGGAGACGGGATGAAATTCCACCCACTGGGATTCTTGCATGGTCATCATGGTGGGGGGCATGGCAAACATATCCAGTTCCGTCTTGGAACAGGCGCAAGACTCTCGGTGCATCATTTTGTTCTGTTCTTTCTCAATAATCGAAAACGTCTAAGTCTCGAACGGTTCTTCTTTTCTTGGCTTTTCTCGCTTGAAGTCTGGTGAAAGGGTGTTTTCTTTGTCGTCTCTTTCTGCCTTGTCCTTGCTGAATGCCTGACTCGGTAGCGTGCAGGGCATTTATAGGTGTTTCTCGTTGGCCTAAAATGTCTTTGCCCGTTTGCAGCAAGACATTTTTGCCTGCCCTCATGAAGGCTTCTTTAGGGTTTTGTTTGTCGATGATGACATTTTGGAGAAATTCTTTGCCTTGCGTCAGTGCCGCATCTTTCAAGGCGTGCAATCCGCGTGTCACCATCGGTTTCAACACCGGGGCCACCGAACGAAAGGCCGATTTTAACATGTCTCCTAAACCGTGTACTCGCTGTCGAGCCACCCCTTGGTACACTGGATACATGACTTACTTACGAGTCGTGAGAGAACCGTTTTCGAAAATGGAGTTTCACCGTGACTTTTCCTTTGGTGAATGGAATATTTTGTCCCAAATCTCCTTTTATAGTAATGTTGACCGTGTCCAAATACGACTTGCTGACCGGCAAATAGTGAGGATGGACAAATTCGCGGTGGACGTGGTAAGTGTTTCCACCTTCCTCGTCAGCGTTTGCGGCAGAATCCACTTTGAAAGGAATGACACGCAGTAACGGTACCGAGGTGTGTCCCACCACGTTGTATTCCACCACATCGGAATACACGAACATCAAATTCAGTCCTTGGTTCAGTTCTACCGGGGTACGAAAATACTGGCCAAAAGACTCGTTGTTGTAAATGACGTTTTTTTGGGGTGGTGTTTGTTGTTGTTCTACTTTCTTCCTCATCTTTATGTCACCGCCCAATATGTCAAACAATTCATCATAGAAATAGAAACCCATGATTTTATCCCCCTCAGGAAATTTCATCAGGAAGCGACGAGCTGTTTTGTGGTATTCCAGGGTGACAGTTTTGTTCCTGACATTCTTAAAAGCTTCCCCAAACACGCCATTAAACTTGGTGGCTATGGTGTTGACCAAATGTTGACCACTAAAATAATAGCCTGGGAGAATGAACAACTGATAGGTGGTCCACTTTGGATTGTCTTTGTTAGGGGCTTTCTTTTCATATTTGCTATGGGTATCCATCCACTGTTGTATTTGTTCGTCATAAATTTCCACCTCAAATTTATTTTGATTGGCAACGACATTGAGGACTTGGGTCGGGTGAATCATTTCCACTAAAGCCACTTCCCAATGGGCTTCGTGATCTAAAGGGATGGCCTGAGGTAATTTGGCCGTGTAACAGCACAACGTGTTATTGGGAAACACCTCCATGGAACTGTCACTGGGTAAGGTTAAGTAAAATTGGTTTTGGTGACTCATAATTCCAGAGTTCTGTGGCTGTCAGAGGGGTTAGTGGACGTCAGAGGCGTGTCTCCGCCCAAAATGGGGTTCTGGTTGTGGTTGGAGTGGTGACTGGCACTGGCACTGGACACAAGGTTCCCGTGGTTCCCGTTCGAGGAGAATTTCAGGGAGGGATTGGGAAGTAGGTAACCGATGCAACTGCTCAATAAAATGGTCCACAATTGTTTGTCTCCTTGTTGCAAACTCAAATTGGCAATGGCTGTCCCGATGACACAATACACCACGAAGATTTGGCAGAAAAAGACGATTTGCGTTTTAGGCACACGTTCTCCACACCACACCCACAAGGGTTGTTTTTGTAAATCTTGCACAGAAGAACAAGGTGAAGAAGGAGTGGTCGACGAAGCTGCGTCTGATGTGTGAAAGGGCATGATGGTCACTTCTTTTTATAGTCGATGACTTGCGAAGCGTCGATCCAAGAATCGAAACTGGGTGGATATCCTTTCCAACGTACTTTGACTTCTTTGACACGTCGTTTGCCCACTTTACGGGTTCTGCGTTCGAGAATGCTTTCGATGTCGTACACGTCGTCTTCTTTTTTGGTGACACGTTGTAACTCGGGCAAATAAAACGTTCCTTTGAGCACTTCTCCGTTCATGTCTTCCAATTTATAGACGGCAGGATGACGGCCATGCACTCGTCCAGTGACGCGAAACAGTTCGGTCGTCCAGTTAGGTAAGTAACCTTTGTCAAAAGTGCGTTTGGTTTTGCCAATGCGCACCCAATCTCCTACGGCCAACTCTCCACTTTTCTTGGGGACAGCCCTCGTCGGGGACGTACCGAATAGGCGCTCAAACACCAGCACTTCGTTGTCGGGAGTCACGTCTTGGGGGGCACGTCCGATGCTTCGATGGTAAGATTGGTTGTACGCTTGCACCAGGTGCGGTAAGATGTCGATGTACTTCAGAGTGTGGTGATGCGTAAAATATTTCCACATGCGTTCTTTCAAAGTGCGTTGAAAACGTTCCACGATGCTGGCTTTGGTTTCGGGATTCTCGGTGGTAAAAAAATGAATGTCACGTTTCTTTAATTCTTTTTGGAAAGCTTGGTTCAAAAATTCGGTGCCTTTGTCCGTTTGCCATCGAAGAGGGTGACGACCTCTTTGTTTCAACACCCGTTGTAAGGCTCGCACTAACTCGCTGCTCGATTTGGAAGTCAAGGGTACGACCCAGGCAAATTTGGAAAAGACGTCGATGACACAAAACAAATATTTGTAGCCACGATTGTAGCTGGCCAAATGAGAGACATCGGCTAAATCGGCTTGCCATTGATGATCGATGCCTTCCACTCGGGTGCGACTTCTGGCAAACTTGCGTCGAATGGGTTTGTGTAAAGTGTAGGTAGCTTGTTCTTGTAACCATCGTTGTACTTGAGGTAAACGGAGACTTTTCAGTCGAGTTTTGGCAGCACGATACAATTTTCGAACTCCTGCGTAACCTGCAGGATGCGAGGGATCGTAGTAAATGCTGGCTAAGACTTTTTCCATTTTTTGTGTTTGTGTGTTAATAAGGCACCCACTCTTGGAAGAGGCTACTCTTTTTCTCTTGGGGTATTTTCTTGGATTGCAATGCTTTGCGTGTGCGGCCAGCAATAGGTGTCGAAGAGGAGACGGATGTCTGAGCGGGGGATATCGGTTCTTGTTTCACTTCTGTCTTCACTTCTGTCTTCACTTTCTTTTTCTCTTGTGAGAAAGAAGGGGTGGCCATCATCTTTTTAATCCATCCAATTCTGGAGGTATGTGGTGTTGTTAACTTGCGTACTTTTTCTGGTGGAGTTTGAAACCCTTCCTCTTCTTCTCCTTTTTCTGTCTTGGTCACGGGTACTGGTGGTACAGGTACTGGTACTGGTACTGGTGATGGTGCTGGACTTTTCATCAAGGTCTTAAAATCTTTCAAAGTGGGTAGAGCTGTTTCGTCTAAAGCTTTCTGGTCAAAGAGTTGCAGTCGTTGCAAGAGTTGACCGTACTTTTGCGATTTTTCTGTTTCGGATAAATCTTGGCGATCCATCAAGGACTGCAATTCGTGTTGTAACTGGGACATCTCGCTCAAATTGGGATTGGGAGGTAAATGCGGCGTGTGTTGTTCTTACCACCGATGGTATTCCATCCATCGTTTGTAAGGCACTAAATCTAGTTTTCGTCCTTCCATGGGGTTGTCAGGGGTCGATTCTGAGATCTTGGGACTTCCAAAGGCCTTTTTATCTTGCTCCCACCAGTCCTCCCAACATGGTTCCCAAGACTCCTTTCAGTATGGGGCCTAACAAGAGAGGTAAAATACCTCCACGTTGCACTAACATCTTCTTTTTTTGACGAATGGGAATTTTCTTTTGAACCATTTGGCGAAGAACGTGACGATGTTTGCCTAAGCATTGTTTCTGGTGTTTGGACAAAGGAATCGTGCCTTTCAAAACGTTCAAACAACATTCGCACACGGTATCGATGACCTCTTTGGAGGCCGTTTGAATGAGTTTTTTTCGTAGGGGTGGAGAAGCTTTGGACAGGACAGATAACAGGTCCCCATGTTTGGCTAAACGTGGTGGCAGTCCTTTCCTTTTCTTTCCTTGGGGTTTTCTGGAGGGTGACTTCTTTGAGTCTTTAGGAGCACCTAAAAAACACTGATACCCTACTCGGTCACAGGCCTTTTTTATACTGGAACGCGTCGCCACTGATTGTCTTTACGTCGTATTAGTTTGATGACAGGCATGACACGTCGTGCAGGGGTACGTAACGGACTAAATCGAACCAGTTCTTGCTTGGACAAATCCAGTAAACTTTGTAACATGCCCGATCTTTCATGGACTTTGATTTTGGGAGAAGGTACTTTGTGAGCAGCAGCCACTGCCACTAAATTGGAAGGTCCTGCCACTGGGGAAGTTCTTTTGGGGGTCATCAGCGGAGAAGTTCTTGGTGTGATCAATGTCTCCAAGTACTCTTCAGTTCCTGGTGACATCAACGGAGAAGTGGACAAACGTGAGGCTGCCGGAGACGCAGTCACGCTGTGGCAGGTCGTGGTTTGCGAGTGTAAGGTTGCGTCCTGGCCGAAGTGCCTCTCTTGCGACTAGTTTTCTTCTGTGGACTTTTCTTTTTCTGGGGACTTTTTCTCTGTTTCTTTTTCTGGGGGCTTCTTTTCTTTTTCCGGGGTGGTGTCTGGTAAGAGGAGGGTCCTGCCACTGGAGAAGTTATTCTTCTTGGGGACCTGGTGTTTTTCTTTTTCTTCTTGGGGCTTCGTTGGACTTTTGTCTTCGGGATAACTTTGGGGGCATTAGGATCCCATCTTAAGAGTGAGCGAATGATGACCCCTCCTAGAGTACCGCTCCCTCCAGGTTTCAAAATGATTTGTTTTTTGGTTTGAGTGTCGATGCGGGGATCAGCCAGTTGGACCAAAGCGACTTTGTTTCGATCGAAAAAGCGTTTGGTTTGATGAGGAATCTGAATGATTCCTTGGAGTAATTGACGTGCCGTCACCGTGAACCATCGTAAGACTTCTTTGAGACTAGCTTCTAAGACACGAGCTCGTGTTTGTGGGTCTTTTTCTCGACTGATGCCATACAAGGCACGAATCAATTTGACGGGAAGATGCGACTGAAGGGACGTCATGTTCACACTGTGTGAGACAGTCGAAAAAGATCTGAGGTTTTTATAGATTTTTTTCATGGGGAGTGAAATGAAGTCGAGGACGGAGACGTGTACAGGACAGGCCCTCTGTCTTGGCACCAGTGGTGAAACAAGTGGGTACGAAATCGCAAATCATCGGGAGTCGTAGGTTTCAAATCGACGAGTAAATAGGCGTGTGGATTTGAGTGGCATCGTCGTACGCCTGAGTCAGCCAAGGCGTTCCTAACTGTTTCGCTAAGACTTGCACTTGCGATTTATCTCGAGGGCTTTTAAACAAGACCACGTAATGCGCATTGAGACTGATGGTGCGATGGGCTTTACTTTGTTGAAACAAATTTTGGGTGATGTAAACGACACTGGCATTACGGTGATGCCCTTTGCGCGCGAACCACAATTTAATTTCTTCTTCGTCTTCTCCTAACATGTCGTCGAAAATGACCAAATGGGTTTGACGGGAGTCAGGGACGATGCCGTCGTCTTCTTTAGGAATGCCTTCCACAAACACGATGGAATCGCCTTGACTTTCTCGCAAGAGGCTGTACGCCGATTGCCACTCTTTGTAACACCACACGATCCGTTGAGGTGGCCGATCGACCAAATGATGTTTATGTTCGATCAAACGTTTGACGAATTCAGTTTTGCCTGAACCACTAGGTCCAGCAATGAGCATGTTAAAGGGATGGCGAAGATACAAAGCCTCCCAACTGGTACGATCTAAGTGTTCGTCGATGACTTTGACAGTAGAGGAAGACGGAGCAGAGACAGCAGAGGTAGCCATGGTGTGAGAAATGTCACTTGTGACACGAAAACAAACTAATCAAGAGTTTATATACTTTTTTCAGAACACGTTTATTGAATGTTTTTTTCAAACATGAATACGAAAGACAAAAATACATAAAAGCCAAAGGCTTAAGTACAACAATAAAAGGCACATGATAACTATGAACGTGGAATAAACACAAGTGTCGGTACAACAACCACATGTTTTGGGTAATGTTCTAACCAGTTCTATAGTAGGGGGTAAGGTCACACAAGTGTCCTCCCTAAAGGGTCTTTCAGGCCTGTCCACGACAGTCCTGTCCTGGGTGACGGGTTCTTCTGGCACCGTCACTAACACGGGTTGAAAAGTAACTTTTTTTTCTTGAGCAACTCTCGTGCATACTGGGCCACTTCTTGGGTCCAAGCCTCAAAACCCCATTCTTTCCAGGCACGGACATCTGTCCAATGGGGATGTAAGTCACAAGCTACACACACATCGTCATACACGTCTTGGGTAGCTAAAAGTTGACGAATCTTTTTTTCCTGTTGAGGTCGAGAAGTATCCAGATGAAACCGCAAGGCTTTGAGCAAAAGGAGTTTTTCGTGACCATTTAAGGTCATGGAGGTGGTAAGTACTGATCGTAAAGAGTCCACAAAGAATCGGCTGGTAAACGAAATCCCAGAAAACAAGTCACTAAGACACACACCACTTGTCGTCCCAAATTGAATGGATACAGTTCTTGTAATAATTGATGGTAAAGATCCACGGTTTGAATATGGTCATTGAGTTCCTTCCACGGAATCTGTTGGATTACATACGACATAAGTCGTGGCATAACAGCCTGTTTTTATAGTCTCTTTGTTTCGAAAGCAATACACGTACTTCCTAGCCAGTGATGTTCGTTTTCCAGTTGGGAATGTAAATCTTGCATACTGTAACCTGAACTTCAGAGTTCGATTAGAAGTTTCCTCTTCCGCTAAGTAGATTCCACGGAAAATATGTTGGTAATCCTTTACCTCGTCTTCCTCAATGGGTTGCTCTAGGTGAATCTCGAAGTAACCAAAATGATCAACACGTGGATCATCGGGGGCCTGGAAGTATTGAACAATGTCTGACCACTGAAACAATTTCTAACGGATCAGTTCTCTTATACCATTCAGGTACCAGTGCTTAAAGATCTGGTGACGTAACGGATGCAATTGTTCTTTACGTTTCACTTGTATTTTCACCAGCTCTCGGTAAATCCTTTCTCTCAACTCCACAGGCAAGCCCAAAATGTACTCTTGTAAAGTATCCATAAGTATATACACTGTTTTTGGAATCGTTGGGTGGTGACCAATAGCCTCGTTTAACTTTGTGCCTAATGTAATATCCACTCATAATCAGTCTTCTTGTACTTTGGAACAGAGCATAATTTAAAAACGGACGAATCACTTTGAGTTTGCGTTTCACTTGTATTTTGATCAGTTCTCGGTAAATGCGTTCTCTCAACTCCACAGGCAAAGCACGAATGTTCTCTAGCAAAGTATCCATGAATAGGTCATACTAAATCCTCTTTGGTCTGACACAAGAAATGTACTCTTTGCACAAACATGGTTTTACTTCAGTGTCGAATTTAAATCGTTGAGTCACTAATCTACACATTACAATTCGTTCAGAAGTTTCCTCTTTCACCAAGTTGACATTGCGTGAAAGATGTTGGTAATTCGTTAACTCTTCCTCTGGAATTCGATGCAGTACGTTTACAATGATGTAGGTAGAATCGTCCATACCAAACCAATCCTTTTTAAAACTAGAGGATCGTTCATCAATGTCTGTCCGATGAAACACTTTCAATTGAATCAATCCTTGTATAGATCTTCAGGTACCAGTGGTTCAAACACCGGTGACGTAACGGATGCAACTGTTCTTTACGTTTCACTTGTATTTTGACCAGCTCTCGATAAATGCGTTCTCTCAACTCCACAGGAAAAGCACGAATGTTCTCTTGTAAAGTATCCATGAACAGATTATTATGGTAAGAAGTTACTTCAATGTCTCGGTCCCACTAAAGGTAAGTAATGACAATTCGGTGACCATCGAGCATGTTCAACGTAGGCCGAATCTTGCGGTTCCCAGTGGTGAAGTCACACACCGCAACTGAAGCACTTGACTTTATTTCCTTCGCCCAAGTAGAAAAATCCGGCTCTGGCTAATTCTTCGGGGGTCGGTCCTCCCACATACTTTGGCCATTTTCCTTTGAACGATTGAAGACGATTTTCAAAGTCGCAGTATTCCGACAAACGCACAGGAAAGAATATTCGTCTTTCACAGGTTCGTTTCGATGAGGGTTGAGTGACCATGGGTAGGAGTTTGCTCAGGGCTGGATGACATCCGTAGGGGGGTAAACGTGAAGGTGAACATTCCCCTTTAAAACGAAACCCAGTAAAATGTCCAAGAGGACGAGCGGCATCACTTTCGCATCCCTCAGGTTTGACACGCACAGCATCACTCTCCATGATAGGGGTAGGGACACTAAAGTTCCCATGATGCTTTACGGCATCGCTCAGGTCACAACGTACAGCATCGTACCCATCGCAAGGCTCACAATCGCATTCCACTTCCGAAGCCTCACACTTGAATTGTGCCCTTCTAAACAACTTGTTCTGTGTTTCTCTGAAAGTATTCATCTTGTTCGCTCGGTCTTGGTAGTCACAATGAACTGTCGATCTTGCCTAGGGTTCCTTTTTTATATACAGACCAATACCGAGGTGACCGTACGGTAAGGTGAAATGATTGGGAAGTCGAACTCGCTTCTGGTATACAATTTGATAGACTTTTTCCAAGGGTCGACTGACGATGTGGTGAGTGGGTAAACGTACAATTTTGTTCGGTTGGTAGGTGGTCACTTTAAAGTTTCCATCCTCTCCCGATTGCAAGGCTTCTTTCAATACCCCAAAGTTGACCACTCGACTGGTACGATAATTCAGAGTCAGTCCTTTCACTTTGCACGTCGTGTGCACTTCTCCTTGTTTGTCACGGTATTCGTAGCCGTAATTTTTAGGACCACCACTGACGAAACTTAGAATCTTGTCGTCGGGATGCTCGTCTGTCCAGGCTCCTAAACGGTCTCCTTCGATGTTAGGGTGATGTTGAATCGGGTGATGGATGTAAATGCAACTGTCCGTGTCAAAGTACAGGACGCGTTCTTCTAACAGTTCTAAAGCTTCGTACAATTTTAAGCGAGCATGGGCTGTCACGTAAGCCGCAATGATGACATTTCCAAAAGGGTCGTCTTGTACAAAGTCCAGATCTTCTTCGTAATTGACCAAGATCAAATTCTCTCGAGCGACGTCCACGTGTTTCATGTATTTGGTTTTGTCGTGAATCATCTGGAAGTAGCGGGAAGGTTCTGTCAAATATTCCGTCTTGGGTAAACACGGTCGTTGTGCCATTTTACCCCACAAGCAATTTAACATCACTTTGGCAAACGATCGCCTGCCTTCGTTTTTCTCGATGTGGTCTAAAGTGATGCCTTCTTGTTCGTAGTATTTCTCTTTGAATTGTATTTGGTCTTCGGGAGTGTGACACCAGGAAGGATAGCCGCTGGCTTCTTGCTTCAGTTTCAAAAAGGCATCCACGTAGTCGGCGAAAATGCCTTTCTGAGTAGGGTCACCCTTGCGGTATTGTTGTGTCTAGGGAAAGTGGCAAATTTCGTACACTTCTAACAGTTGGTATCCCATGTCCAGAGCTTTGAACAATTCTACGCTGACCCACGTTCCCGTCAAGGCCCGTTCTTCCTGGCTGTGCTGACAAGGTTGGTCTTGGTTGCACGTTTCGGCACAAGTACGGCACAAGGGAAACATCAGTTTGCCTTGACAATGGTGAGGTAAGACGGGATGGTAGAGGTTCGTGGGAGGCAAAACTTTGCACTTGGTCAAACCTTCGTATTGTCGAATGTTTTTCAGGTCGATGTGTTTCGTCAGCAATTGCGGGTGCCCTACAGGAAAGCGACAATGTTTGCACACGTAGGGATACAGCGAACACACGTCCAAGTATTTGATTTCTTCTCCTTTCTCTTCGTCGGCTTGGTACAGCAAACAGGTGGCATTGGTCCTTCCTCCGTACAAACTATCCCTCGGGTTCAGCGGGTCCATGAACTGGTAACTTTCCACGAGGCGTTTAAACTCGGTTTTCATACGGTGATCGTACTCGTGTTCCCACATTTCCACCACTTGGTATCCTTGCTGTTCTAATTTTAGGCGTCGCTGACAAGTGTCCTGGTACAAGTCTTCCATGGTTCGTTGCAAAAACTGATTTTTAGTACCACGGTCAGGGTAACAAACAGGACATCCGTGAAATAAGCAACCGTTAAACTCGTACACGATCTTGGGGTTTTCTAAGTCCCAGCCATCGACCGAATACGTTCCGATGGTCTTTTCACCCCCTCCGTTGTGGGCATGCTGAATCCACTTGTCTTCCTTGTCGCACAAGTAATGTAACCAACGTAGGGCTTTGACCGAGTATTGACGCTTGACATAGTGGGTCGTTTGAGGGCTGATGACAGCCACTGTGTTTTCAGGCATGAATCGTTGTCGATACACTAGGGAACACGCTTTGGCAATGGTGCAAGCTTCTTTCAAAGGATCGACCCCTCCGTGTTCCATGAACAGTTCTCGAAATTTTCCACAGCAACGCCGTAAAATGTCCACGTCAGAACGACAATACTTTAGCATTTCTTCCTGAAAGTCGAAAGGGTCCGAGGCGTGAATCTGGTACCAAGCGTAGAAAGCTTCTCGTTGTTCGGTACGCATATTGTCAGGGTCGTAATAGTGAGCCTCAGGCAAATGGGGTAGAACGGCGTGTTGATTGGCTTCCGTATTGAAAAAGTGTGGAAAGTACCCTTTAGCCATTTCTGTCATTCCAAACGTTTTAAGCATTCGACTCAAAGGCATGGCCAAGTAACTCATCGAATCTTTAAACTGTACTTGTCCCACTTGCATGAAAATGATTTTGGCTCCGTTCAAAGTCACTTTAGGACGCTCGGTGCCTTGTTCCGTATAGTACCTCAAAAGAAACTGTCCATCGTATCCGGAAAAATTGTGAGCCATCACCGTGGCATGACGATGACAATCTCCGTAAAGTTCGATGTCCTCTTGGCTCCACGTCTTGTCGATGGGGTCTAAGACCCATTGGGCAAAATCGGCTAACGTGTTCGGTCCCCGAAAGATTTTTTCACGCCCTCCAGGAATCTTGCTGCAGTGAGGGCAATGACTGAAGATAGGTTCTTGAATGCACTTCACGCACGCTCGATGAGCCACGCAGAGATTAGGAATGTGAATACCGGTCTCTTGCATGCATTCGAAATCGAAAAAGATGAAATTGCCTTTCTTCTTGTGACCGTCCTCTTTCTCTGGTGGGGGCTGGTATTTTTGCACGTAGCATTGGTGTTCCAAGTCCACGATGTGTGACAAATGTGACATTTCTTTTTTCCTGAACATACGTGTGCCTTGGTATTATTGGTACGTATGACTTGTTCACACGTGGGGCACAATCTCAGGAGTTGACAAGCACATTTCTTCTGTGAACTTTGCGTTTTCAGATGTTGTTGGTAACAGGTAGGGCTAACAAACGTGCGCAGACAAGTTGAACAAGGCACTGGTTCTTCGCTCAGACAGGGTGAAGAGGCCAAACATCCTGAGCATTTCGATCCACAATGCTTGTGTTGCTCTCGATTATTATAACCATGGTCACATTTCTCACAGTAATAACCGTATCCCAGGAATCCGGTGATGGCGGTAATGGTATCGAAATGTTCATCGTGATAATAGACATGAATGTATTTTCCGTCCTTAAAGTCTTGCCCTCGAAACAACAAAGGCCCGCGCACTTCTTGAGGGTGCACTTTCAAGGTGTATCGTGGAGCTAGCGCATCTTGCAATTTTTGCATCTCAGGAATGCCACAGGGTGTGTCTTTGGACAGGCCAGCTTGTTGCAACAGGAGTTCTGCTTCGTTTCGTTGTTTGGCTCGATCGGATCGTTGAATAGTTTTCCAGGTTCTTTTCCATTCTACCGTGTCGTTCTTGTTGGCATAGGTTCGTCCCACCACGATGGCACGGGCTAAACACATCTGGTCATGAGGATTGTGAATTTGGACAAGGCTACGCTTAATGCTGCGCAGGTCGTTCACCAATAACATCTTTTTGCGTCCGGTCCCTTGAGGAGGAGAGACGTGGGTCATGTCCAATGTGGCTTTTCCATCGGTGATGTCAAACTGGTCATTAGATTGTTGCACGTGTTGAATCTTGTCCATGACTTTGGAAGCGGTCAATTCTGCAGGGGTGCTAAACTCGATCCAAACAGGGGATTTCAAACCGTCGTGTTGTATAGAAAGTCTCAAGCGATCGTCTTCTTTGGGTTGACATTGTTGCTTGAGTGAAGTGAGCAAAGAATCCCACACCTCAGTGATGAACACTTCTGCTTTCTCTAACGGCACTTCAGCCTTGAAATCTTTAAACTTCACCGTGTATTTGTAAGCCGTGGTTCTAAATTTTCTAGAGGAGCGCTTTTCCGTCTCTCGAATGGAATAGTATTTTTCAGGGTTGACTAAGGGTGGTGAACTTGTTTTAGAGGGTTCTGATTCTGGTTCACTCATGTCCTCTTCAAAATCACTAGCATGAATTTGTGCCAAGATTTCAGCTCTGGTACGAGGCGATAGATCACGTTTCTGCCTCTTACGTTCTTCTTCTTCTTTCTTCTCAAATGAATTAGATCGTTTCATCTTGAAAGCAAAAAGTCAAATGACTCAAGTTCAAACACCATGAGCTACTTTATAGTCATAGCAGACCAGCGTATATAAAAAGGGTGTGTGTCTTGTCCTTTCACTATTCATTTCACTCTCAAGCCGAGCACAACGATGGAAGAGACTAACCAGATGGAACGTTTCGTCAGAGCTTTGCGAGGGGTCATTAGAAAATTCTCTTCAGACCAGCCTACGGACTACTCTCCCTCCTTTCGAGATAAAAGTCAAGATACTTGCTATATCTGTCAGAAGAAAGGGCATTGGTCTTCAGAGTGTCCAGACCGTCAAAAAAAAAAAAAAAAAAAACAGGGACTAAAAAAGACAAAAGTCAAGATACCTGTTATTATTGTAAAGAATTAGGACATTGGTCTCCAGATTGCCCAAAAAAGAAACAAGAGGAGTCAGAAGAAAAGAGGGATTCTTCAGAAGAAGAGAAGGATTCTTCGGAAGAAGAGAGGGATTCTTCAGAGGAAGAAGAGGAAGAAAGATAACAATTCTATTTACAAGAGGCAAAGAAACAGGAGAAGAAGAAAAGAAGAAGGGAAGAAAATGAGGAAAAGACGGTGAAGAAATTTAAAAAACAGAGAGACTAAACAAGGAGAAAGAAGAAGTCAATGAACTTTTTATTAAAGTGTTGTGTTGTGAATTGTGAATTGGATTGTAAAAAAATGGAGAAAAGAATAAATGAATGATATAAGGTAAGTGTCTTTGAGTTTTGCTTTTAAAATAAGAACGTACACTCACGCACTCATACACAGACACGTACTATAAGGGTAAAATGGGTGGGTTTTTTTCTCGAGTTATTGGCAAATTGAAATTGTATTTCTTTTCGAGAAATGTGGGTGGCCCTGAAAAGGGCCTTTTTCTTTATGGTGTAGTGGTGAGTTTAAGCAATCAACTTTAACTGCCTTAAGCCTTTGCCACGGCCAAGACCTACTTCTGGACTGCGTAATGTTGATGATGATGATAATGATTGGGTTGAAATCACTAAGGGTGGTACGGTAGGCTTAGTCACAGTGTTGACGTGTTTAGCTCGGGAAGGTCGTATTCTCTTCGGTCGTAATAAAGAAGTCTGATACATTTGTTTCAGACTTCTTAACTCCGCTAAAATGTCCAACAGTACCGTGACCGTTTGATTTTCACCCTCTCGTTTCTTTGCTGCTACTTCTTCTTGCTGTTGCTGCTGTTGTTTTTTTCTTACCTCTTCTTCTTGCTGCTGTTGCTGTAGGAGAAAAGCTTGTTCCGCTTCCTTTTGTCGTTGTATAAATTTCTCCAATTCTTCTTTCTGTCTCTGTCTAAAATTCTCCATTTGCGGTAATGAAGAAGGTAACGCAGGTTCCGGAACAAATTCTTGCGAGGAGAGAAAATCCACAAAATCCCAATTCACCTCTTCTGAAAGTAAGTCCGGGTTCCCTTGGGCAATCTCCCCTGTTGGTGCAGCCCAATGGATCGTTTTCTGAGTTTCCGTCATGTTGAATCACTGTCGCATAGATTGACTGCACACAAGCGCTAGCGAATCTATATAGACCAACAGACGTCACAGACTGCTCTCTTCGGATTGGATGCGGGCTGACTGAATTTTGTAACGCGTGTTCGGATTGGTGAATGAACTCAATCCGTTTCAATCCTACCTCTGCCTATAAATAAGCGCAGTTCAGTGCATTGATTCACCTGTTCTCGTCGCTTCAAGATGTGGACCACAGTTGAGTCATCCACCCTTGTGTCTTCCATGATGTTTCGGACAGACTTGCTCATGTATGTCCGATCGAAGTGGACCGTTGTCCACAGGACAAACACCAGCCTGTGGATACGTAGGATCTACGTCGAAAGACAAGGATGCCTGAAAAGAGTGCTGATGTACGGACCAACAGTAAGACGCAGCCTAAGGACAAGAAGAAGACCAATGCGGTGCCCTTTATGTTAATGAATACATTAACATAAATCCAAAGGCCCTTTTCAGGGCCAGCCATATTTCTCGAAAAGAGATAGCCTTTCCATTGCCTTCCCCTTTTTTTATCTTTTATTTTTTTAAAAAAAAAAAAATCCCATGCTAATTTCTTTTGTCGCTATATGTTCCCACGATTTTTCTCCATGTTAAAATCCCCTTGTCGCTCAACAGTCCCACGATTTTTCTCCATGTTCATTTCCCTTGTCGCTATATGTTCCCACGATTTTTCTCCATGTTAATTTCCCTTGTCGCTATATGTTCCCACGATTTTTCTCCATGTTAAATTTCCATTGTCGCTATATGTTCCCAAGGGGTCCTGTAATGCTAATTCCCGTTGTCGCTCTAGTATCCCCCTTCACTACTTATGTATATTTATACATTTAAAGTCACTCTAAAGGTATTATCGCAACAAATGTTGTTCCATGACATGACTTTTAACAAACTTTTATCAAACTCTGGTAGCAAAACACTTGAATACCAAATACTGCAGAAAGAAAATAATTGCTCCTGTTCCCAGAATTGTATTCTCTCTCTCTCTTGTATATGTGTGTATGTGTGGATTGCTATTTCACTACCGTGTAAATTCATTGTGTTTTACAAAATAATTTATTCCTAACTACCTTAGGCTAGTTGATATCTTACGTGCACATTTATGTGTGGTTTAAAGTAACAAAATAAAAGATTGTGATGGTAAGAGATTACATTTAAGTTACTTATTTCAAGCTGAAGATTTTATACTTTCAGTTGCGTACCATTTGTACGAAAATGCGACAGTGTTTGAGTGAAAATAATTACAACTACGCTGACAAAAACAGAGTACCTTTTGGCAGCTGACAACCAAGGTTTGTCTCCAGCACCACGTAGATTTAATAACTGTTTATCCCGCACATTACGGCAGTACATTACTATGAAACCTGAACGTGTGAAGTACTGCAGTAATAAAAGAGACTTGATCTTCGCCGTTGGAGTTACCACGAAGATTATACTCATACAAATATATATGATCGTTATGTGATAGTCTGTATAATTTAAGACTTTTGTATACTTTATTATCCGACTCAAAAACAAAAGTGAATTTCAAAATATTTTACCGGTACAGGTCTTGAAAAAAATTGGAAACGTGTTCATCTACTTCCGGACTTAACAAAAAATTCATAAATGTGGTTTTCCACGACTACGAATAAGAAAAGAAGAAAAGAGCATATCGGTTTCTCGACTATGGCAGTAAATAACATAATTACGATTACATCTATAGTATGCTGTAATGTGATTCAGAATACACTGCCTACAGTGAATATGATATTCTTGTTATGTTTTGCCGTAGACCAGTCCTTACAATCAAACCAGATATATGTGTGGCGAGTACAAATTCTTTCAGTATGGACAACCTATTGACGTGGCCATCTTTGATTACACGATCTTGCAACTTTCGATTCATACTGTCATAGCTGGAAATGCACACTTCTTCCTTAATCTGAGTTATAATTTGATAGTAACGTGTCACAGACATACCTAATTGAATAGGTTAGTGGTTGAGAACACGTATAATATCATTCTCCTGCTTGATTGACAGCGATTCATCAAATCGCAACTTTCCCTGTAGTGGTAGAAATTACTTTAGCAAAAACCCGACACAATATTGACAATGACACACTTAAATGTCATATATATATATATATATATATATATATATATATATATATATATATATATATATATATATATATATATATATATATATATATATAACGATTTACGCTCGCGTTAGGACATTTATGGGATGTGTGATTGGGTCTAAAATTTGCCGCCAGATTTGTCGTGTAACGCCTTGTCAAGGTCCAATATATTTAACGCTTTTAGTCACGTGTTCTGCCCAGCTAATCGCAATACTCTCGCTCCGGCAGCACGCGGAGGGATTCTTTCTGATAGGGACTGCGGCGTCAGTTGAGGCAATTTCCTTCTGGGGTGCAGACGTGTTTCCTTTTCCTGTAGAAATGTTTCCCACCTCCACCCCATCATACCTCCCTGTATATAATTGTAATATGCTATCTCGATGTTAAAGATATGTTTTTTTGCTTTGTTTTTTCTTTGTTTTGTTTACTTTTTGTTACATTTTTACTTTCCTTATTTGTTCTGTTTTTAGGCTGTTGCATCCGCAGTAATCTCTTACAAGGTTATGTGGTTTCTACAGTATCGTTGTATTATAATACCACTTGTCTCAGTGTTTCATTTGTTAGTGCCTTTACTTGACATATTTTGTTCGAAGTTATATTGCTATAAATACATAGTTTAGGCTGAGTCTGCTCAGTATATAACAATCCTGTTTACGGCGGTTGCAGCCTCAAAAAATGTCTGTATTATATGCTATGTCTCATTCTTCAATTTTCTTAGTTACGTTTACGCTATAGACTTTGTCCACATAGTTATGTGATGCTGTAAATACATGGCAACTAAAAACATTGGCAAAAACCCGACACACTATTGACAATGGCACACTTAAATGTTATATATATATATATATATATATATATATATATATATATATATATATATATATATATATATATATATATATATATATATATATATATATATATATATGATAGAGTTTAAATAAATAAAAAGCCAAGTGATGTTAGTTATAATGACATTGTTTATTGTGGTATTAGAGATTTACAATACATGCTTTCTTTCACTTACCAAAAGCGCAGCGAATAGTTAGGCGTTCAAAAACACAAAATAACGAATTTGATGAAAGCATCTAATTTTCTGCCTGCACTTTTTCTAGACTAAATGAAAAGGGACTGTTTGGGAAAATGGTGGCTGTTCAAGTGATACACAACTATGTACAAAACTGAAAATAATGCGTTTATCAAGGAATCATCAAAACATATTACATTAATAATAATTAGTAAGAGGGGCCACTAATGTATTTTCTCGACTCCATAATTTGAGAGAGTTTTATTAATTACATTATTTTATTTTAGAGACAAAAACGAATCTTCTTCGCTATACAGTTTATGAGGCTTTCTTATTCTAATGAAAAATGAGCTGCTAAAAACAACTCTGGAACATTCAAAAGAATAGCGATTGGAGATGAGACATGGATAATAAATGAAGATTTCATTCTGGAAGATTCATCAATGCAAATTAAAGAATCTATACAGTAGTTATCGTCGAATCTACTGCTTACTAAATTTTAATAAACATGTGGAAAATTATGTGTTGAAATGGCCTGTAGTCAAGCACATGCTCCTTAGGGTATTTTGAGGGCAGCAAATGTAGTTATTATGGCAAAATTAAAAGTCTACCTGCTTGAGATGAATTGCAATCATCCAAAAAATTACGACAATCCCCCACCCCAAAACATAAAACATCAATAGTATGCCCCTAATAGTTGCATGCAGTGAAGATGGCAAAACTTATGATGCATAAATACAAGCTTTGAACTTAACAAAGATGGAGCTAGACACAAAATAACTTGTGATTAAATATCAGGTCATATTAAGGATTTTTTTAAAGATAAAATTATGTAAATACTTTCCAACATAAACAACAACTACGTCTGGTAAATCATGAGTGCAGACGAGAGGATATGGTATACATAATATATGCCTTAAACGGGATGTGACATTCACTACCAGATGAAGTCAACCATACTAACAGCTATAATGAATTATTCGAAAGATTAATTAATGCCTGCAAAAGTGAATGCAGTGTAATTAGACGTATTGAAGGATATAACATGACCTCCATAGTTGTCTAGCTAATGATAGTTTACATTTATATCCCTTTGTTTTGCTTGCTACCTTATTGTAGCTATTTAGACACAAAATAATTTGTTGATCTAATTTAATATTTTGGGTTTTGCTGCCATTTTGTTTCCAGCCGCTTCTTGTAAAAACAAAATAGCATACTTCTGTAACTTCGAACGTTCTGACCCTAAGTTATAGTTGACCTTAGCAATTATTGGCGCAATTTAATTTATACGTGTTATGTTTGTTATATGCATTATTACTTACTTTATTTTAGTCTATGTATGGTCAATGTATAGTCACTCTATAGTACTGCTTGCCTACATTTTATACTAGGAACAGGTTTTGATTATTGGAATAATGTTTTCATAATAATATGTACGTATGCATGTATATATTACACTGTCGATGTGTCATGCTTAACGTGGATGACATGTAACAAGCTGCAGATGAATGATGCTAAACTGACCCAATACTGATCACAGCACACATGCTTTCTCATTCGCATCCTTTTCCTCAAACAATAGATATCAGCAACATCAACATTCAATTCACTCAATCAGTACGAAACCTAGGTTTTACTCTGGACAGTACTCTCACATTGCACCAACATGTCATGAACATATTTAAGGTTGCATATCTTGAGCTGAGATGCATCAGCTCAATTCGCAAATATCATTCAGTTGATGCCACTAAAACACTTGTGTGTTTATTAGTATTTTCAATACTGGACTATTATGACTAAATTATGTCTGGTTCATCTCAATATCTACTCCAGAAGCTTCAAAAAGTTCAAAACACAGCTGCTCGGATCATACTTAGAGTACCACGATCAGAGCACACCTTCCCGCTGCTCTGTACCCTACACTGGTTATCGTTTCGATTCAGGATCAAACACAAAATTTGTTATCTGTGCTACATTTCACTGACCTACTCCACTGCAACATACCTATCCGACCTCACCCATTTGTACACACCAGCAAGATACTTAGGCTCTCTTCTGACAATCGTATGCTCAATATTCCCACTATGAAAACAAAGTCATATGGACAGCATTCTTTTGCATACCAGGGCCCGGCAAAGAGGAATGAATTGCCCACTCAACTCAGACACAAAGACACAGTGATCCCATTCAAGACTCTCAAAGCTCGCTTATGTCGACTACAAGAACAAACTTAAAGACCTAATAATGTTTCCTACCTGAAATATTTTCAGCATGTTTTGTATGTTTTCTAATTTCATGGTGTTTGTTTTTGTTGTCATATCATTATAGATGTTTTTATGTTATAGGTGTTGTCTAATGTTGTAAAGCGCTTAGAGTTTCTAATGATTAGGTGCTATACAAAGTCATTATTATTATTATTATTATTATTATTATTATTATATCTGCAGTTACTATGATCTGTTGATGCATGTATTTTGAATATGTAACTTCTGGCGTTGAACTTGTTTTCCTTTCTAAACACTTGATGCATAGCTGTTTTATATTCGGTATGAAACGCTTTATAACAGCATGCTTTGATAAAAACCCGAGGACTAGTAATACTTGCTTCTGTAAGTCAAATCTGTTCATAGAGAACAACTTTGTGACATGCACCTTCAGATCTCCACGGTAGGAAGTCTATTTTTACAAATACTCTATTTTTATGAATAAACGAAATTGCTGTACATTGATGTTTGACTTGTATATAATTATTACATGCTGGCATATATCGGAGCGCATCTGACAATAATTATTCAGTGCAGAAAGAGATGTGTCCACTTGAGCTATGAACATTTTTTGTACTACTTGCATTCAGACCAAACCGTCGAAAAACTACCTAATTTGAAACATTTCTCACATTCCCTACTTCGGTGTCGTATCATCGTGGACAGCAAAGAAATATTGTCATAGACCTGGTTTGACAAAACCAAAGAACGACAGCATGGTCAGATGGCAAGCATCGTCTAGTGTTTCTGAATTATACCTTGATCTAAATGGAAATAATGTAAATCTAGCTTTAGGTCAGGACGATATTTTTTTTGTCAATGTTAATTATACACATCATGACATAACTACATATGAAGCTATACAACTGTCCTGGTAGGACTGTGTACAAATAGGTAACGTTGACCAAATTGTGAGAAACTGTCATCTTGTTCACTATTCCTTCAATTGGAAAACTCACTGGATAAGTGAGTCGATAGGTCAGAAGCTGACAACAATTGTAGCTAGAGTCATTTTCTCATTTAGGATTAGCAGGAGTGTTGTTATCATTTATGGATCTCTAATATATTAGGTTCAAAGTGGGTCACTATTTGTGAAGGTAGGTTAACGTCTCGTATTCGGAGTTGACGTCGTCAAAGATCTTCAGATTTACTAAAAATCGTAGTACGTGTTTTGAATAAACTTTCAACAATTCTAGCTTATGAATTTATTTTGACCACCATATTGGTTCACAACGGTTGATAAAATCATCATGTCCTTTATATTACATCCAGGCAAATAGTATGAATGGTTTAGGGAGTTAGTCTTTAATTTTTATCCTTTCACAGAACGTAGTTCTTTGTCGCAGTGACAATTGCTTCTCTTAAAATACCACACTGATAAAGTCCGTATTTACGTTTTCCATATATAATAAATGAAGTTCAACAAAGTTATATATATATATATATATATATATATATATATATATATATATATATATATATATATATATATATATATATGAAGCTTTGAAACTAGAATGTGAAAAGTATTTTACTCAAAATTAAACCAGAAAATGGTTATATCTATCTATCTATCTATCTATATCTATATATATATATATATATATGTATATATATATATATATATATATATATATATATATATATATATATATATATATATATATATATATATATATATATATAACCATTTTCTGGTTTAATTTTGAGTAAAATACTTTTCACATTCTAGTTTCAAAGCTTCATGAATCGTTTCAATAGTTTCAATTATCAGTTTAAGTAGCACACCGATACTTTTGTTCACATTTTCCATCAGCTTCAACTTTTGGGACGGAAAATTCTTTCGCGTCGTTAGGATATATCTTTCTTGTTTCTCGCTTATTAAAACACTTTTGAAAACATTGTTGATATCAGTCATCTATTTTCAGCTAATGCATGTTTGTAAATAAATAATATTCATTGCAGCCCAATTGTATGTATATGTGTTGTTTCCCTTCTAGTATGTTTTCGTTGTTCCCATGTTTGCAAGTCAAATAAGTCTACCTGCTATTGAGAATGAACTTCATTTAAACAACCTCGTCGACACCGGAGATACAAGGGGAATGTATGCGGGTATCAAAAAGGCGACAGCCCCCACCCAGTACAAGACCGCCCCCTCAAGTCCAAATCGGGCGAATTCGTCACAGACCAGAGGAAACAAATGCAGCGATAGGTTGAGCACTATCTCGACTATATTCAACCCAAAATAATGTCACTGGAACTGCCCTGGACGCCATTCCAGACCTGCCTGCCATGGAGGAGCTAGACACACAGCCCACCCTGGAAGAGCCATCGATTGCCTTGCCTGTGGGAAGGCTCCTGGAAGCGACGGAATTCCGCCTGAAGTCCTCAAGAGCGGAAAACTAGCACTGCTCCAGCCCCTACACATACTCCTGTGCCTTTGCTGGTAACAGCGATACATCCCACAGGACATGTGTGACGCCAACATCGTCACTTTGTACAAAAACAAAGGAGACCGTAGCGACTGCAGCAATTATCGGGGCATCTCGCTCTTCAGCATCGTCGGAAAGGCTTTCGCCCGTGTTACCTTGGCGAGCTTGCAAATACTAGCCTCACGCGTCTACACAGAGTTCCAGTGTGGATTTCGAGCCGGCAGGTCAACTGTAGACATGCTCTTCTCACTACGTCAGATGCAGGAGAAGTGTCGCGAGCAGCAGATGCCCCTCTACATTGCCTTCATAGACCTGACGAAGGAGTTGGACTCTTCAGACTCCTGCAGAAGATCGGCTGCCCCCCACCCCCCACGTCCGCTTGATGTCATCAAGTCGTTCCACGAGAAAATGCACAGCACAGTGTGCTTCAGTGGCGCAACATCTAAAGCATTCACAGTCATCAGCGGGGTCAAACAAGGCTGTGTACTTGCGTCGACTCTCTTTGCCATCTTCTTCTCCAGTACGCATTCAAGGACTGCAGCGAGGGAGTGTACATCCATACCAGTCCTGACGGCAAGCTGTTCAACATCGCCGGTCTCCGTGCTAAGACTAAAGTCACAGACGTACTCATCCGTGAATTGCTCTTCGCCGACGATGCAGCCTTGACATCACACACGGAAGATGGACTTCAGCTGGTATACCGCCTCTCCCATGCTTGCAATGAATTTGGACTGACCATCAGTTTGAAGAAAACGAACGTCATGGCGCAGGACGCAGACTCCCCTCCTTCTGTCAACATCGATGGGTACAACTTGGAAGTTGTCGAGAACTTCGCATACCTCGGGTCTAACATCTCCAGCTCACTCTCCATTGATTCTGAGGTGAACGGCAGGATTGCCAAGGCAGCCGTAGTGATGGCCAGACTTAACCAGATAGTCTTGAACAACCCCAACCTCACAGAGAAGACCATACTGCGTGTCTACCAAGCTTGAGTGCTCAGCTCACTTCTCTAAAGCAGCGAAACATAGACAACCTATGCAAGACACGAGAGGAAACTCAACAGCTTCCACCTGAGATGTCTGCGGCGCATTTTGCACATGCAGTGGCAGGACAAAGTACCCAACACAGAGGTTCTACAACGCGCCAACATAAACAGCATGTTCTCCATTCTCAGCGAGTGCCGCCTTCGCTGGCTCGGCGATGTTAAGAGAATGAACCCAGGCCGCATACCCAAGGACCTGTTATATGGGGAGTTAGTAGAAGGTGCACGACCAACTAGACGACCACATCTGCGCAACAAAGATGTCTGCAAGAAGGATATAAAGACGGCAAACATCAATGTCAACGACTGGGAGAGCTGTGCAAACAACCGTTCCAGCTGGCGTCTAGCTGTCAGGCAGGGAGTTCAAAACGCAGAGGAAGAGAGAAAAATAAAACAAGCTGAAAAGAGAGTTAGAAAGAAGGATAAACAAAAGCTTACTTTGGAGCTACGCTATCGTCTCCCGTAAACGGACGGATGCCAAGATACACACACACACAAACACACACACACACACACATATATATATATATATATATATATATATATATATATATATATATATATATATATATATATATATATATTTAGTCTAGAGCTCATTGGGGAGACAATGAGTGGTCATTTAAAGCAACTGACGAGGGTCCATTATTAACGGGTTATAATTGTCGATCAATAAACGCAGGCAGTTATCGAGTTGTTATGCGGTAGGAGGTAAGCAAGGTGTTAGGTGTGCTTGGATGCCATGCATTAGTTTGGTTCTATGTATCATACGGAGGTTTCTCTTGTTAGCAAATAAAGGTGGAGAGTTAGGAACCGATACGTGAAGATGGCATATAATGCAGATGTGATCTGATACAAGTTCGTTGTATACCAGAGAGGACATAAGAATATTTTCATCAGGTCTATAAAGAATCCAGTCTAATAAGTGATCATATTTATGGGTGGGTTGGTTAATTGACCATTTGATGTTGAAAACATTAATTGAATATAGAAGTTTTCATGTGTTTAGATTTCCTGTACAGTCAAAGTGAAAGTTAAAATCTCCACGAACAATCAGGCTGCCACATATCAAATATCCATACTCCACGAGATTCGGAAACTGCTCCAAAAAGAGAGATTCAGTGGGTTGGTTAATTGACCATTTGATGTTGAAAACATTAATTGAATATAGAAGTTTTCATGTGTTTAGATTTCCTGTACAGTCAAAGTGAAAGTTAAAATCTCCACGAACAATCAGGCTGCCACATATCAAATATCCATACTCCACGAGATTCGGAAACTGCTCCAAAAAGAGAGATTCAGTGGGTTGGTTAATTGACCATTTGATGTTGAAAACATTAATTGAATATAGAAGTTTTCATGTGTTTAGATTTCCTGTACAGTCAAAGTGAAAGTTAAAATCTCCACGAACAATCAGGCTGCCAAATATCAAATATCCATACTCCACGAGATTCGGAAACTGCTCCAAAAAGAGAGATTCAGTGAGCTTGTTTTTGCTACAAGCAGAAAAAATGGACTGACTTTTGTTCCAGTGTGAGTGTGGTTTAGAATAGTTCAAACGATGTGTCGTAGAAATTGAAAGTTGTGGTGTGGTGAAGACGTTTGATCTTTGTGATGACAACAATTTCACCTTCGCGAGAGTTGAGGAGGAACGACTTGATGGAGTAACCAGTGCGTGTTAGATCCCAGCACTTGGCCTGATCGCCTGATGTTTTAGCCATGTTTATCTCAGGAATAGACGACGATATTCTGATTGTTGATAAGATTAACTATTTATGTGTGCTTTTCCGGTGGTCCTACTGACTGGGCATTGGATAATGCAATATGCAGAGGTATCTTTAGGATAATTGACAAAAAGGTTGACGATTTATTAGGGATTTGAGACAGGTTATCTAAATGAACGGTCGAATTTTTAAATTGTTGAGTCTGAAAGGGCATAAGATGATTTAACTGGAATTCTTCGTCCTGTTCTACGCCGGCCAGCTTTGAAACAACGTTTCTTTTCTTTTTATTGTTTCTCCTGTTTACATTTAAGTAATGATGAATGTAGTCCCAATCGCAGAGTATCAATTCAAAAGTATTCTCCATGGTATAGCAGTGTTAGTTACCAGCTTCGCACTACCAAACGAGACCGCCGTAAAGCTGAGAGACGTTGGCTTTCCGCCAGACTCAATATTCATAAGCATATCTATGAAGCCGCTAAGACGAATGCACCAAACATATTCCATGCAGCGAAATCAGCCCACTACACTCCCGGAAAGTTAAAGCTGCAAAGAGCTCTTCGAGATTACTAACAAGCTAATGTCAAGGAACAAACCTAAACCACTTCCAACTACCTTCTCTCTAGTCGACCTTCCGGACCTGTTTTCATATTTTATCCTTGCCAAAGTACAAACCATTAGAGATAAGCTTGACACCACAATTGCAATTGACTCGTCGTCACCATACAGTTGGGATACAGAATTTCATCGGCAATCATTAGCAGCATTTGAACCTGTCTCTATGGATTTTGTACGTACAATCCTGATGAAGAGTGTACGAATTTAATCCAATTCCACCATCAACGCTGCTTGAGTGCTTAGATCCAGTAATTCCTTCGCTAGCGGATGTCATAATACTTCTCTCTCTCTTCTTGGGAATCCCATCATTTTTAGAAACTGCCATTGTGAAGCCGATGATGTAGAAACCAACACTCGACCATAACGATTTAAAGAACTACCCCCAGTTTCTAATCTCCGTTTCATATAAAAAATTCTTAGAAAAGGTTCTTCTATCCCAGCTTATACCTCATCTGAATTCAAACAGTATTTTTAGCAATCTACATCTAAAAGTAGTTAATGACATTCTCTCTGCTTTGGATACCGGAAAGGTTTCAGTCCTTACCCTCCTTGATTTGTCTGCAGCATTTGACACAATAGAACATGCTATATTACTTCACCGTCAACAGGGCATAAATTGTTTCTGTAAATGGAATACGCTCCAAGTTTGTCTATGCTGTGGTGTTCCACAGGGGTCTGTTCTCGGATATATTCTCTTCAATCTATACAATCAGCCGCTCTAAAGTGTCTAGATCATCATACAGTGTGTCACCAATTGTACGCTGATGACACCCAAATATACAAATCTAGCCACCCAACTGAAGTTGATGCTACCATCCAAGTGTAGATAGGTGCTTTGCTGATGTGCAATCATGGATGACATGTACCAAGCTGAAGATGAATTATGATAAACCGAGGCCATTCTGATTACAACACAAAGACTTTCTTATTCACATCCATTACCTCAAACAATAAATATCAACAACACCAACATTAAATTCACACAAATAAGTGTTCTTAGCTCTTAAAAGTCAATTCGTCAGAGACGGATTTAATGCATGTCGCTAATTTCAATGTGATTCGATGACAATTGTTAAGCACATGGTTAATCAATGTTCTCAAATCATGTCTTTAGAGAAAACAATGGTGGATACCCTTCGTTATTGTACATACTAATCTGGTATCATATCTAAGGGTAGAAAAGCGAATTTAACAACGTTTCCTAAAGCAAATCAAAAGAAGCCTTTGAAAGAAAAATATTTCATATTTCATTTCAGTGTCTTTTACCTAACTTACCATTCTGTCTCTGTCTGTCTGTCTGTATGTCTGTCTCTCTCTCTGTCTCTCTCTCTGTATCAAACCATAATATATGTATGTGTATATGCCATCCATATACCTCAATTATTACTCTTCCTTTTCTTCTCACGTGAATTTATCTGTATCTTTATTTAATATTTACACACATCTTTTTGATAACTTTAATTATCATCATATGATTTTAAGGCATAAAACATAAAGAAAAACAAAATAATTGTAAATGAACGTAATGCAATGTCCTTAACTTCCCTTCAAAATTCTGCCTACTTTTTAAACTTTATGTGTGATATATTGTTGTCAAATAATGGGTCAAGTGCAGATCTCCCAAAGGCAAGTTCAGTTCCAATGGATTTGCCATTGGCACACTGACTTATAAAATTTGCGTTGCTCTGGTGACAACCTATATTTTTAAAATCTCATTTTTTATTTTAATAGATGAATTGACAATATATATATACGTTTGATATGTTTACATTTTCATTGTGAACTGTCTAGATCTGATGCATATTTTTGTTATAATGATATTTCTCATTTCATAACAGGAAATAATTTTCAGTTGTGTCAGTAAAAGAGGTCACGAAGGTGTAACAGTGCTTGAAGTGTTGTTTTCTTCATAATAACTTAGGCTTGTTATTTTATAAGATCTGAAAATATAAGCTCGTATATATGTCTATCCACCTTTTAAATGACAATAAATAAGCTCCGAATTAAAATAATTATCTTCTCGGATTTTTGCAAGCACAATAAAATAATAACAAATATTCAGGTTCTCAGGTTGATATTAGTCTCTCATTGTGTGTAATTAGGCCTCACAATGACCTCTTCACCATGATGGTATAGTCAGAATAGTTCACATAATGTTTAAAAAAATTTGCGGCAGAAAGGAAGTGATATAGACATAGCCTGGGTTGCAGGTAAGCTTACTTTCAAATGTCTAACATATACTTTCATTCCTTCTTATGGTCCTCGAAATGTAGCCATATGTCAAGGTCCTCACAAGTATATGAATACACGTGTAAATTGTGTGTGTGTGTGTGTGTGTGTGTGTGTGTGTGCGTGTGTGTGTGTACGTGTGGGTGTTATATTGAATAAGACCATCATTTATATATCACATATGTCTGATGTTAATCATTTGTCCTAATGGCTATATTCATGCCTTCCAAGATATGTATATTTATCTATAGGTAATACAGGATTGCACAATAAAATTGCTTCCATTTTAAATGGCATGATTCGAACAAGAAAAGGAGACAGGACCAGAGCATTCTTCCATTGCGTTGGAGGAGAAATGACCAAAAACTCGAGTATTACACAAATGGATTCATGCTATAGTCACCGCTAAAGCTTACAGCTGGGATCATAATACAGATATGAATAGAATAAAACCCTCTACAATATACAGACGTGGGATGACATTGTACCACAACTATAGGTCAAATATTCAAGGAAATAACTGAACAGAAAATAAGGGATCACTACACTAATTAATTCTACTATTATGTATCTATATTTATTTCTACACTTATCTTACAGAATGCAAGAAAGAAATCAGGCATGTGTCTCATGTTAATGAACCATTGGTATAAAAAAATATAGAACGATAGCCAAACATTATAGAGCATTTTATGGACTTCTGGTCTCCCAAACTGACATTCTATCCTCCAGTACACCATAATCAAATGTATTAGAACCAAAGATGGCTTGCCTACCTAAAAACTAAAATATTGTTTACTTGCACAATATTGAATACCAAATAAAAAAAAACAAACAAATGACAACTGGCACACAACACTGTTACTCTGGAGAAATGAGAAGTTTTAAGATTAATTTTACCTGGTTGGCACAGTTGGTCTAGCATTACCGCATGTGGTGTAGTAATAGCTATGTCGTGTAGTAATTCCTCGTGTAGTGAAGTAATACATCATGCAATGTAATAATACCTCATGTAGTATTCATGGAGTGTTTTAATACCTCATGTAGTAATAATTCACGTAGTGTTATAATACCTCATGTAGTATACTAGTGCCTCAATACATATGGTAATACCTCAAGTAGTGTAGTTATACCTGTCGTCAATACCAATTGTATTCATTGTTATTAGCATAAAGTGATTTACAAGTTTTTGAGTGCATATACTGTTAAAAACGGCAAGTGATAAAGCGTTAACAAATTTGCAACAATTAGTGATGTTCAGGATTTTCTTCCTTACACTGTAAATTAAGCTATTACTACGTTCAGGATAAAAAACAGAACACACACTCAAAACTCCCCAGAAGAACCGAAATTTGAATAATTGACGCATTACGCACTTTCGCCAAATTTTAGCATGCTTTCAAATCACACTATTCATAGTACCCGTAAAAAATTGTCAGAAATTCTTCCAAAAATGTAATTGCTTAAAAAATTATCTGATTTTTTAAAACTGTGTTCACAAACGCTCAATTTATTTTTTATTGATCAAGCAAGAAACCTTACATACTATTCGTGTCTTAATATCCAGATCATATATTTAATTAGTACCTCGGTAATATCCTGACGAGGTCGAAATAGCACCTTAGTTAGAGCAGAAATAACTCTTTTCATTACTCATTTGAGATTTCGATCCTAGCTACGTGCATGCAACACCACTTGTTATTTTTGGATTTAGTTAACTTTCAACTAATGTTCTGTAAAGCTATTTCAAAATATGATGAGAACCACAAATGACATATGATACGCCTGATCTGGGACCTTTTCCCAGCTAACAAGCATGGTCTTTGCTCCTAAGATTTGTCTATTATATGATGAAGCATCATAATATGTACAGGGGTTACGAATTGGCAGCTGAGCCAAGAAGATGCATGTTTGTATGAATAACGCTTAAGGTCACTTCTGCACAATACTCGCTGTATATTTCCATTAAACGTCTTATTCCAAAACTGCACAGGTAAAAATGCAAGAAGCTTAGGAAAAGAAAAAACTTTTTAAATAAAGACGTACTACTAGTGTGGTAGATTCGGCGTATTTACGTCCGGATTCATCAAAGTTCGAGCCCTGAAAAGGAGACAACCATGCATTATGCAAGGAGAATGTGCCACTGATTAATCGTAGTGCGCCTCATCTAGATCACCTTCAAATAGTATCGGTTGTTGCTATTCACGTTGTAATCACACACGTATTTTCGCAATATATGTGTGGTCAAGATAAGGAAACCCACCAGCCGGAAACGGTTGCGGCGATGCTCAATTATAAAAGTTATTTGAATTAAATAGATAATGTGACTACTAGGTTCCGCAAGGTCATACACATCATTGTTTGGGATGTTGGTGCGTGCATGTGTGCGGTTTGCCGTAGAAATCTCGGCACAAAGTGATCGCATTAATAAACATATACTTATCGATGTCAGTGAACAGTTTCAACTCAATTCTTTTTTTGAGAGCAGTGCATTTGAATTCATTCCCGGTGATGAGAATGATGTAGGGGATCGAGCTTGTATACAGATACAGATCATGATAGTCACCCATTTTTCTGTACCTGACTGCAGACCAAACCTTATTTGCGTGCTCGTATATTTTGTCTGAAATCCGTTCTCGTGACATCATTGAATAAAACGCTTCGATCGGTGGCAACTAAGATTTCGGCAAACTCGTCCAAGTCGCTCATGTACTTGTATAGCAGGTCTATGTTGGTAGGATAGTATCGACGAGTGATTGTGACATTCTCCACTGTTATTTTTCTTGCTATGTTATCCAAGTAAAATTTCAACGATTCGATGAACTGTACTTGTCCGAACCTAATATCATGTATATTTTCATTTGTTGGGGACAATCACAGTTCCAGCAATGAGTGGCTGCAGAGAACTCTCGAATGTTATCATTAGTCATAATCATGTATACTGGTGAATCGGGCTGTCGCATACAGTTCGAGTTAACCTCCAGTAATTTGAGAAACACACTAACATTGTCCTTGCCAAGACACAACACTGGTGGCTCAGTTCACCCTTCACACTTAAATGCTATATAACAAAATCCGCATATTTGTTGGTCAGCGAACTGCATTATTGGGCTGAACACAGAACCTGACGCGTTGGGTGTCTTTGAAATCATAACTTTCTACTGAAACGCTCAGGCATTCAAAGATGATTTAAAGAAATTTCGTCTTTCGTTGCAGTGCTGTCAATTTGTGAAGGTTTTCACCAGGTTTTGGCATAATTTTCAATTGCGGTTTTTCACAAATACCACCACAATAAAAATCGTGGTCGGCAAGCAATTGCTGAGTATTAAATGCGACAGCTGCATGAACATTCATTTGATGTTTGTTCTTGTGCTGGTGCGGCAACCGTGCAAAATTGTTTATCCAAACATTTCGTGATACCAACTCTGACCCAACAGCATCAAACTCATCTGAGTTCTTCCATGTTGTTCATGTGTGGATAATACAAGCGGATACAATCTTTTATCGTAAGTAAACACATTTACAGCCGGGGTTAAGGGTTTTCAATTTGTTCAGTGTGGATTGGGTAACCTGCATGGGCAATTCGATATTACCAAGGTTGGGACCAATGAAATGCTGACATTATATACGAGGCATGTCTTGTTTATCAATATTTAGATATAGCCATGACATAATAGACCATTCAAAGCTTCTTTACCTTTATAACTGACCTTGGCAGGACTCACCCTGATGCTGGTATCTAACTGGATCCAAAATTCGATTAGCATAGTGAAATATTCCATCCCGATCTTTCATTGTATTTCTCCAACGTCTCTAACATTTGTTTAATACATTTGTCAACGTTTTCATTTGTGGCGCCAGTGTTGTTATGGTTCAAGACTGAACGGGCACATTTATAATCCACGGTGTAGTAGTTTTAAATCCATACGTGTCGCGACTTAGAGGCATAGCCAGATGCACATTAAGGATAATATCTGCATAAAGTCCGAAGTGGCAAAAGGTTTGTAACACTGATGTGATTCCAGCAATTATATTTGTTAACGGCTGTCTAGCATGTTTACCTAGTTATTATGTGTGAAGTAATTACCACGTAATTTCCTAACTCACATATACCTCACCTATACGTTGGATACAGGTATTTGTGATTGCTATGCTCTGTCATCAACATGCTCAGCAGAAACTTTAGCAAGAGCAGATGTAAGACGGTTTCGTTTATCGAGACGGCGGCGTTTTTCATCCCAAATACGACGATAGTTTTGTTCAAACGAGTCTACTATCGCAGATATATCAGGTTTTCTTGCGCTTTTTGGCATTTCTATACTTGCCCCAAACACATGATTGAGGGATCGTCCTTAATCTTGATCTAAATACTAATCGATCGTCTTATTAAAAAGCCGGCGTGTTATCTAAATAATCCTTAGCTAATAAATCCATAAACCCATGGAGAATGTGCCTTGAATTCATTTTGTCACGAATAGGCTCAAATGAGTAATGCACCAACTCGCATGCTACCGTTTTTGGAGCATCAAGTACGTTGATTCTACAGGAGCTGGCGCGTTTGTATTATTCACCCACCCGAAAGAGAAATATTGTAACCTTACTTTTCCTATCTGAATCCGGTTGTTTCATTCAGGTCGTCTCGGTCATTGTGACCAATTGCTTGGAACTACGTTTTAAAAGGGTGCAACTGTAGTTGTCTTCCAGGAGCAATGAAGTAGTTTTCCAATCAAATAAACGCCGACACTTTTGTAAATTTCCCAAACAATACTTTTTGGACTAAAGAAACAAATACGTTAAATATAATTTTACTGGCACCATTAGTGGCAAGAAAGATTGAATCACTGATTTAGTTAAGTCAAAGATTTACATGAATTCAGAAATGAGAAAATATTCACTTACCAATCAGAAGGAACAACTTATCCGACTAAACATTACTCCACAAACATATTCTCCTAGAATACCATTGCGCTACAAATAGCAACAATTGCCATATTTCCAAGAGAGAAAATATCAATTATCCAAGAATTTGCGAACGTGAAAGTTCAGCAAATTGTTATCTGCAAGTGACTTTGTTTGGAGGGTCTTTCATACTCGGGGTTAATTTTACAATCAATATCAGTCACCTCACCAGTATGTCACAGTTTTAATTCCTCCAAAGAAAAGGTTTGTTTTATACGAAGGTGACAAAGATCTCGGACTACCCATGAATAAAAAAAACGAACGCTCGCTCATGTTTCATTTTAGTTATGGACTAGAGAAATGTACCCAGTATAGTTTCATTATTTGCAATAATATGTTTCTAAATTAAAACATAAGTAAAATTTAAACATTTTCTTTGTTATAAATGTTAATTATTTATTGTTGATTTCAAATAGCATCCATCTATTAAATATGATAACACTTCATTGACATCAAAATTTTTATGTTTTTCTTTTGTCACGCGTAAAAATATGTAGATCGGATAGACAGGTCATGCCACAGCCCTCATTATCATATTCATATTAATGCCCCATATGAAAAAAAAATATTTGTACACCATTTTAGGACCTAACAATCCCACAATTGATGAGCGAATACCATTGTTTGTTCCGGTCGCTGACATTGTATCTTGTTATTAGATTCTAGTGCTTGTTTATTGAAAACCGCATGGAATGCGCCAATAGTAACACAAATCATTAAAATCCGCTCTTGTCAAATACTCCAGTGCATATTTATGGGTTCCTACAGTAAAATTCCTTTGCAGCCCCAAATAAAATAGATTTGAAAAAAGTCTTCATCAATAACCTCACATGACCCATACCGGAATACAATACCAACATACATTGTGCCAGACTGACCTACGTATCCAATATTTTCATAGGTCTTGTACTTTCATTAGTACAAGTTTAGGTTGTTTCTGTTCAGTAACATGTACTGCTTTTCTTCTGCCTTGTGGTGCATCTGTTTGTAAAACTGTTAGTTTCAATTCCCAAATAATACAGACATTATACAGTTTTGGTAGTTTAATACAGTTTCTAGAGACCTCTATAAACTCACTCGAATATTATTAGTTTTGATTTGATATTTTACCATTACATACCACAGCCATTCTTTAATCAAAATGGAAAATCCCTCCATCCAAGCTCAAAGTTTATTTTTTATATTAGCAAAAGTGGTTCTACGCCCGCTCAAGATGAAATTCAAAAAGCTAATCTCATTTTTAATTTAAAGCACGCAATATCGGCCGTTTGGATAAATTCTGCATGATTTGTACTCGCACAGCAAGATTTATATATAGCCAGGGAAATTTCGATGAATGCAACACTAAATGTATCATCAGCCCATACGAGTTAAAAAGGTAAACCAGGCATAATGACAGTACAGAGAGAGAGAGTTGTTGTTGTTCTAGAGTTTAACGCAACTTTTCAGCACAAGATAGGCTATACATGGCGGCCAGTATAACTGGTGGAGGAAGAACCTTGGAAAACCCATGGATGGACCACCGACCCACGAGAAGCTACTGGCAGGCTTTCCCACGTACCCATGCTAGCCGAGCCTTGGACTCGAACCCACGCAGACAGAGGTGAGATGGCAGTGATCCAGAACCGTGAGCGCTTTAGACCACTCGGCCATTCGGGGCTCCACAGAGAGAGAGAGAGGAGGGAGGGAGGGAGAATCGGAGATAGAAAGAGAGAGAGATGGAATATAATAAAGACTGAGAAAATCATACCTTTCATGACATGCCCTCTGCCCTTTTACACGCAAGGTAAGGTTCTGAACTTTACCATAAATATAACGCTTGTACCCTTTTTTCAAGAGACAAATTGCTGAAAAATTGAATGGCCAAGAGAGTTATTTACTTTTTTATTGACATGGGTACTTATTGACAAACCTCGAGATTCTCAAACTTCACTGACTGTACAATAATGAACCGATTATGACGTGGGTAGGAGTGCATCTGGGGGAGTGCTATATGTTGGTACCGGAGGCATGTCGACAAAGGTGTATGAATTGTTGAAAATAAACTTGATTAACCCATGTTTAGTTAGCGAGGAAAACGAACAATTGTTTGATAAATGGTGCTCATCCGAGAAGGTTGATACAGATTATAATATCCCCAGACAACACGTATTAGTTTAGGAATTCGTGAGGCGCCATACATGTCTCGTTGAGCAAACACAATATTTGGAAGATGATGCTCGTATGAATATTCCCTGACTCACACAGTTTCAAGTGTGAATAAGTATTTATGTAGTCAGTTTTGGGTAAAACGTCATCTGAATCTCATACCATCACTTCCAAATTACAAAACGACACAACTTTGGGAAATCAAACATCTGATAAGTTTGATCTTAAATCCTTATCTCCGAAGTCCTGATCTCTAACTACGTGTACTTAATGTAAATATGATGTTCGTATCAAATCTGATTGCCACAGATTGAACAATATGGAACATACTAATGGCTAGTCTAGTCCAAATGTTCTTATTTATAAGAGGTCAAGGTCACGGTGATGTATAGAAAGCAAACTATTTGTTTGCGTCAAACAAAAGTGAAAAATTACAAATGTTAAGCAACAGAATAACGATAGATTTATTCCAAGTTCCCTTATTTCAAAGAGGCGAAGGTCATGGACATTCATTAAAATTAAGTAATTCATATTTCATCAAATATATCCTAGTCTGTTTCGATTTTGGAGGTTGATGAACCATTCATGTCGGAAGGTTTTCTATCACTTATGGGCGATTTTTGCCATGCCTAAAGCTATTGAAATATTGAGGGAGACAGGATATTCTCAGAGTCATTATTTTCAAGGTACTTTGCCATTGTCTTAGAAGTCTTCTTTATTGTGAATTTTTTTTTTAGGCAGACAAGCGTGGCTTTGTTAACGTTCCTCTCCATTGTGTCGCATCGGACTTAATTTCTTGCTCGCTGATTGAAGGAACAGTAATCTTTTACCTATAGAGGGAATCAACCTATCACTAGCCAAATACCTAATTGGTAATAAGTTAGTTTGTGATCGAATTGTAACTTACAAGCTTTCTTCTGATGAAAACGTTTATCAAATTGAGAATAAAATCCCTGATTTGTATCAGCTTGTACAGTTTTCAGAGGAACTGCAAAAAGAGCTTATAAGAATGATGTTGATCAGGAAGTTATTCCTATAGCTGACACAATTATTGGTCAGTCGTTTGAGGAGGTCACATTTGCTAATCAATTAATATATATTGATCCTAAGTTTACAAGTCATTCGCGTTGTTTTGAGAAGGGTGATAAAAGACAATAACACGTTGTCGAACATAATAAGATCCTGAGATCACTTGTTTGTTTCAAGGGGCTGTTTTCGAAACTGAAGCCACACAAATACCAGTTTATTACATTGTGAACACATGGGTTTCTGATGAGGAAATAGCGACCACATAAAGTACCTGCTCGTGACAAGTGGGTAAGGAGCAATCAAACTGGTGTACCAAAGTAACATTCTTAATCGTGGCATTCTAAGTTTAGCCCTTGAAACTTCATTGTTTAGTCATTTATCAGTTAATAAGACTGATCAGAAGGTATTGAATAAATTTATTGGCGAAGATTTAAAAGTTACATGTTTAAATACTCTAGATCTTGTCATATTAGTCAATTGATAGGAAACCCCGATTAGGTGATATAAGGCTCATCTCCAACCTATTCCTGGATTTGACGAACTACATAACATGATAATGGTAGACAGTGTCGGTCTATTAATTAAGACCAAGACATGCAACCAATACGTGTTACATAACTTATCCGTCACACGATTTCCTTAGGCAATTCCTTACAGAAATTTTAAAACTAAAATTATTGCACAAATTTGGTAATGTTTTGTTTACATTTCTTGGCGTTCACAAATCTGTTCAGTGTTATCAAGGGTCAGATTTTATGTGTGAGATTTTCCGGCATGTTATCCATACATTATGCTTCACACAGTTAAAATCTTAATCAAGTAGCTTTGGAAAAATGTTCATGAAATATTTAAAAATAGGACTGGATCATATTGTGTTGACTCAATAAAGGACTGGGAAGAGGGCATTCATGTGCTGTTAGAGGAGTCAGTTTACTAATTGGTAGGATATACTTCTTTTTGAACCGACTTTTGGACATACTGTCCATGGACCATTTAAATATTTCAAAGAGGATTATCTTTCAAACCACGATTCTGTACCATCTTTCTAATTTAAAATGCAGGCTGTCACTGGCTTGTGTAGTACCCAGAAATAATCTTTACCCAGTAAAAGTGAAATTTTAATATCATAAATATATACAAGGAATTTTCAGCCTGGTGATAAAGCGAAGACTCTCTTGCCCACACCTCAAACTCCTATTATGGATACTAGTTATGTTCCTTATATGGATTAAAAGAAAGTAAGCGACTTAAATTATGCCATTAATTCTCCTGGGAGGCGGACACAGAAACACTTTTGTAATATAAATATGCTAAAGGAGTATTTTGACAGAGATATCTTAGTTAATTGTTATACTTATCCCACGTAGTGTTGATGTGACTATGGAATTCAGTCTGACTGGTGACAATGGTGTGAACAGCTATAATATGTATATGAGGCTTGTTTCTAGATGTTCAAACAAGAACATATAATATATATCATGACGTTGTTATTATAGATTCTACACCAGTGAATTATAATCTTTATGGGAAGGATATCCCCAACCAGGAATAAGTGCAAAACAGAAAATAAAGATTGACTGAAAAATTATTTCACGGACTTTACCACGGATTATTGTGACTAAGGCAGATACTAAAGTTCGCATGTGGACTGGTTATAGAAACAGTCAACAGTGTCACCAAAACGGCTTCATGCCCTGTGACAAAAAAGACGATTTGGTCGATAAAACTGGAAATGCGAAACATGTTTCCCAGCTTCACCTGTTCGGAATGAGTATTGCTAATTCTACTCATGGAATATGCTAAAGAAAGTTCTGCATATTTTATTCCAGATCGCTTTGACTAGCATAAAGTGATACCATTAGGTATGAACACTTTTCTGCAAAAATTTCAGCGTTTAATACATATGATAACATCTGGACCAGAAACAAAGACACATAGAAAGATCACTTGTAAAGCATTCCGAAATTCTTCGATCAACTCAGTTCTGCAAAATTGTCGATTATTTTAGGTAAAAGTGAATTTTGCCATGTCTGTAGTACACTTTCCGGACATGTGAGAAAGACAGATGAACAAGGATAGCAACATGTCGGTTATCGACAAACGGGAGTTCGGATGGTGAGCATTTTAGGCTGGTTGAAGAACGCGCACATTGGCTTAAAGAGTAATCATTTCGTCACCTGCCTCTACCATTGAAGGCTTTGCCACCAGTACTTCGTCAAGCAGTCGGTCCTAGACATGTACTTCAGGGTCCGCATAAAATCGCAGTGCGTTCTCTACCTACTGAGCCTGTGTCGTCATCTTTTCGGATAAACTAGGTTCCTACTGATGGGAGAAGAGGTAACAAATGAGAGTAATGAATGCTTCGCTAGCGAATATTATATTAACCAACCATACAAGCACATATTCGAGCGATGACCCACAAACATCCCCATATGCCATTTACTCTGGACCATCTGTTAAAGCTCGCTACATCGTTGATCCCCTCAGGGCTGAGGAACGGTGCTGACTAGCAGCAGAACCACCACCCATTCATTATCACAACCTGGATACCAACGCGCGTCCAGTGCCTGTATGGCCACGAGTCTCCAGGGGGCCCGCAAGGCAATTCGTGGCATATTCGTTTTATCGTTCTGCCACTACCCTGAAAACCATGGGCACAAAGAGTGACATATTCCTCCCGTTCACACTACGTTTGTTCCAAGCATGGAGGCGATGACCCAAACCATCTCGGTTGCTATCAAGGCGGTTAAGTTTGACGGGTTTGATGGCCACATGATTTTTACAAAGGCCATGGAACATGGCACTGGTGGCATCGAACAGCTAAACTGTTAGAGAAATCCGTCTAACAAGTCTTCTGTGATGGCTTTATCCTACCTTGACATGCTGAAACTCGCCCATCCGCTTACATAGCTCTCTGCGACGAACTAAAGAATCGTCTTGAGCGCGGCATCCTCACCCTTGATATCTCGCAAAGACGCGAACGCACATAAGTGGCATTTCTAACAGTTTCTGCCTGCATGCTCTATTTCGACTCGCTCTGAAGCGCTCTTTTGCCCGAGCCTAGATCAGATTGGCGGTGACGAGCCGCTTTCACTCACTTTTACATACTCTTCATTCTGTTAGAAAACAAAACCTCGACGTTATTATCAAGAGGTTGTGCGCAATCTTAACAGCGCATGCTGACGGAAAAGGTCGCTCTCATTGATACTAAGTCTGGCGAGATCATTGTCGTAAAACTGAACACGGTGCCTAACTAAATCATGGGTCTGGCTACAAGCACGACGCGGCGAGAAGAAAAAAAGTTGCTTATGCAGTGAAGACCTTAGGAGAATACGCGCGTCTCCTGATCCAAGCGGTCATCAACACCAATACGGTTAGGAAACAATATGTCGACGTTGTGTAGCATCCATACAACAGTGTGTAAGTCTCGAAATTACTTGAAGAGTCTCCAAGACCAGATATAGCATTATCGGTCCCATGGACTTGGGATTATAAATGTGTCAGAGCGTGTCAGGAACCAAGACGCGTCAACAAAATCATACATTAACCGCTATGAGGCGTCCGCCTTATAAAATGTAAATGCCGTGTTAAAATAGTTTGAATTCGTTCCCTGGCTGGATAAGGATATAAATCCTGGATGCGGGGTTACAGCAAGGTCTTTTGACTCGTATAACTTTTCATTTTATATTAGTTGATAATTTAAAGGTATAAATGACAACCTCCAGCCAATGGTGGTCCCCGCCATTTTATACGGCACTAACTACAACCGTCACCATGCTTGTAGACATATACCTGCGCTTTCCAAAAGACGATCCATATCAGGTATATGTGTTCCATTACGCGACTAAAGATTACACTTCTGCTTTGGCGCTCATAGGCACGAAAGGCGCGTGTTCGCCGATTTCCAGCTGACGTTTTAATTTTACCATTGAGAACATGGGTAGGCTTGTCCACACTAGCAACGGCGACAATCCTTATCACAGGCGTTAATTTTAATTAGTAATCTTCCAGTGACAATACGACTATGGTCTTTTGTCATTGTTTTATATTATAGGAACTGGAGGCCTGAAGTAAATAATGCTGGCGGTGGCCAGGCGGAATGTACCAAACAGAGTGCTTCTCAACCAGCTACACGTCCCTACTGGACACTGAGGACGGCATACGGTGCTAGGGAGTCATCATCGATGAACAGGCAAGTGGCGCCTTCTATACCTTATGTTACAGATATTTGATTTAAGTTTTATTTGGATTAATTGGTGCTTGATTTGGCTCGATTGTTTGTGGATTTTGGAGTCTTTTTATTTTATTTCATGTCAATAAAATGTAATTTTGTTTACTAGGAATTTGAAATTTTCCAGAAAATTCAGGTTGACCTGAGTTTTCCTTACCTAATAATAGCAACACTTGTTCCTGTTTTTGGCTTTGTTCGTGGCCTTGATTGAGGGTCATGTAAACAACTTTGTCTAGGAGTAAAATGATTGGTTATTATCAAGGACATACAGGAGCTATGTGAATTTTCCATGTAAACATGATCACGTCATCCTCTATTTCGAAATAAATTTCGCAGTTAGGCATTTCAGAAATTGCGAAATACTTATTATTAATAATGATGTTTAGAGAGAAAGAAATATCAAAGTCCTGGGTTTTTAAATACTTGATGTCAAGTTGTTTTCTTATCATGTGACCAGAAATTAATTTTTGAGTTTTTGAGTTTTTAGTTAATTTTTCTCCAAATTTTTAGGTCTCAAATGATTAATTAGTTTCACTGGAAATATTACTGTTCCATACAGAATTCTTGAATGAGGACAATTATTAAAAATTCTGTTTTTATTTCCAACACAATAGAATTAATTATTGTGTTTGCACAAGGAACTTTAGACGTCAACACAGTACGAGATATAGCATATGTCGTCGTCTTTCATCTTGAATTTTTCGACGTGATTTAAACTTGAAATCATTAGAACATTCATTCGTGGATTATTCTTCCATTAAGTTTGTATTTCATTCTGGAAACCTTAGGTTCTCATTTCTTTTCATTTTTGCAGAATTTTTCCAGGGAAATAAGTTATTTGCTATATTTTCCAAAGCTTATTGTTTTCACTCTTTCTTGTATTACTGTTTATTCGAGCCTAAACACGCAACATAAAAATTTGGGGCTAGTCCTAAGAATAATTTTGAATATTTGATAGAATATTTCAGAAAATATTGTTTTTTCAAATTTGAATCCCTAGTTTTTGAATCTTTTTGTGCAATCGACAAGCTTTTTCTAACAAATCATCAAAAGTAGAGAATATTTCTTAAATTTTACTCAGGAATGGTTGGAAATTTTAAAATGAAAGTACAGCTAAAAAAGTTGGAATTAGAGATAAGACAGGTTCAGTTTCAGATTCAAAAGATACAAATGGAAAGTGAGATGGAAGTAAGTATAATGCAGTTTCTGAGAGAGATGGAAGTAAAACGACTGGAGTTGCAAAAAGAGAGTGAGGAGAGAAAAAGACAAATGCAGTCACAATTTGAGAAAGAGGAGAGAAAGCGAGAGAGAGAGAGACAGACAGACAGAGAGAGAGAGAGAGAGAGAGAAAGAGAAAGAGAGGAAAGAGAGAAAGAAAAACAAATGCAATTGGAAGAAAGAGCGAAAGAAGGACAAATGCTATATATTAAAGAACAAATACAGTTACAACAAGAAATGGAAGTAATGCAAATGCAAAAGGAAAAAGATGAAAGGGAATTTCAAATTCGGTTGAAAGAATTAGAGCGAACAAAAGGAAAACATTCTCATACTTTTAATGTTTTAAAATATCAGGTTAGTACCTCCTTTTCTGGAAGAAGGAGTGGACGGATATGAGAGTACTGGACTCTATTAGTGCAATGTGTACATACTGTCAGAGCTCGTGATATTTACATTTCACTGTCACTAGAGCAGAGCGCTGACTATGCTATAGTTAAGGACTTTATCTTGATGGGTTATGAGTTAGTCCGTGATGCTTATCGGTAAACATTCATAAACTATAAAAATGAAACTGATCAGACCTATGTCGACTTTACATGGGACAAAGCACAATAATTTGATAAGTGGTGCTCTTCTAGAAAGGCAAATAAATATGACGAAAGTCTCAGACAACGCATATTGTTTGAAGAGTTTAAGAACTGTGTTCATAGTGACATTAGAGTCTATCTTGACGAGCATAAAATATAAACCATGGAAAATGCTGCTCCTGCCGCTGACAATTATGCTTTAGCTCATAAAGTTTCTTTTGTGAATAAGACTTTTACTCAACAGTCTTCTGGCAGAAAAGTATTTCAGGCAACACAAGCCCTTCTAAAACACAAACTGGCACAACTTTTAAAAGTCAAATTTAAGAGAAGCTTGATTCAAGATCCTTGTCTCTTCCTACGTGTACCTATTGCAAGAAAAAAGGACACGTTATTGATGATTACAACAAATTAAAATATAGGCATCAGAATCAAGACAGACCTATTCCAACTGATCTCATTTCTAAGAGGTCATGGTCACGGTCATGTATTGAAAGCAATAAATTTGTTCGGTCTAATAAACCCCAGTCTGATTTTATATGGTGAATTATGAACCATTCATATCAAATGGTTCTATATCATTCTTGGGTGATTTGGCCAATCATATCCCTATTAATAATTTAAGGGACATAGGAACTTCTCAGAGTCTTTTAATGACATGTACCTTGCTTTTTTCTGAGATGTCGTCTTCTAATGAGGGTGTTCTTATTCAGGGAGAAGAGTGCGGCTTTGTTAATAGTCCTCTCCATTGTGTAAAGTTCGCATCAGACGTAGTCTCATGACCTGTGACAGTCGGAACAGTCTCTGTTTTACACGTTGAAGGCATTAATTTATTACTAGGCAATGACCTAGCTGTGGACAAAGATGTGGTTAATCCACTTGTAACTGACAAGCCATGTTTGGATCAGAACATCGATCGAATTGAAAATAGATTCCCTGATGTATTTCCAGAGTGTGCAGTTACCAGAGCCAGGGCAAAGAAAGCTCTTGAGAATGACGTTGATAAGGAATGTATTTCTTTAGCTGACATATGTATTAGTCAGGCTTTTGATGAGGTCACTTTTATTCCTTGTATGGATCAATTAGAAGGTATTGATCACAGCGATCCTCTTTTAACGTCTCATTCTCTTTATTCTAATCAGCGTGATAAACGACAAACACTTGTGGTCGAATAGGAAAAAGATCATGAGATATCCTGTCTGTTTCAGAAGGCCATTAGTGAAACTGAAGCTAATGAAGTTACTGTCTGTTATTTCATTAAAAACAGAATTCTTATGAACAAATGGAGACCCTAGGAGGTACATGTTGATGAATGGTCAGTGATTTATCAAATTGAAGTTACAAAACCTTACAAACAGGAAACACTTAGCCTAGCCCATGAAACTCCATTTGCTGGTCATTTAGGGATCAATAAAACTTATAACAAGAGCTTGAGTCACTTTTATTAAGTGATGATAGTAAATACTGTAGATCTTGTCATTCCCGCCAAATGGTAAAAAAAAATCAGAAAATGTCCAAGGCTCAACTACAACCTCTTCCTGCCTTTGATGAACCATTTAGGTAGAATTATGGTAGATTGTGTTGGTCCCTTACCTAACATCAAGTCAGGTAACCAATACATGTTGACCATTATGTGTGCGTGAAGAAGTTTTCCAGAGGCAATTCCCTTGAGGAATATGCAATCTAAAATAATAGCAAAAGCTTTGATAAAGTCTTTTACTCAGTTTGGCATTCCCATCTGTGTCCAATCGGGTCCAGGTTCAAATTGTAGCTGTTCCACTTAGTGAAGATTTATGTGAAGGAATATCATCGGTTTCTATTGACATTGGAGTAACCAATCTTCGTCATTCATAATTATGAAACATCTGGACCAGGAACTTTCACATTTGCAGAGGAAGAAAGAAATGAACTTAAATGGTTATCATATGAATATGAGAATTTTTTTACAGATGTTCCTCTAAGAACGAACATACGTTTTCATGACGTTGAAATTCTAAATTCCAATCCTGCGAAACAACATCTGTACAGGATGAACCCTCTCAAACAAGAATACTTGAGAAAATAAATTCAGTATTTGTTGGAGAATGGTTTTATAGAACCCAGTAAAAGTAACTGGAGTTCACCATGCATACTTGATCCAAAACCTAATAAAACTTACCGTATGTGTACTGATTGTATGAATGTGAATATTGTGACAAAAACAGATTTATTTATATTGCCAAGAATCGGTGACTATTGATAAGACCGGGAGTGCCAAGTATGTCACCAAATTTGACCTTCTTAAAGCATTTTTGCAGATTCCAATAACAGAAAGAGGAAAGGAAATTTCGGCATTCGTGACTCCAGATGAACTTTAACAATATAAAGTAATACTGCTTGGGATGCAAGGGTCGGCAAGTACATTTTAACGTCTCATGAATATGAGTACCTCTGGTCTAGACAATTGTTACGCTTAGATAGATGATGACATCATCTACAACGACATCTGGAAAAAAAACATTTAGCAACAATTCGGAAGGTCTTTGACAGACTCACAGATGCATGTTTGACAATTAATGTATCTAAAAGTGAGTTCTGCCGTGCTAGTGTTACAATTCTGGGACAGATCGTGGGAATTGGACAAGTTAAACCTTTAGTTCCTAAGGTCAATGATATCTCTGAATTTCCCTTGCCTGCAAAAAAAACGCAACTGATAAAACATTTGGGTATGGACGGATACTATCAGAAATTTTGTTCCAATTTTTCTATCTGAACCCCTGACAAATTTACTGAGTAAGAAAAACATGTTCCCTTGGACTGAAACATGTCAGTAGGCTTTTGACAAGTTGAAAGCCATACTTAAAACTGCGCCGGTTCTTACAGATCCAAATTTCAGCCAATCATTTAAATTGTCTGTTGATACAAGTGATATTGAGGTTGGAAAAGTTTTGATTCAAGAATAAGAAAGTGGTATTCATCATCAAGTGTGCTACTTTTCCAAGATATTAAATAAGCACCAAAGGAATTATTCAAGAATCAATAAGGAATGTTTGGCTTTGATATTGGCGTTACAAAAGTTTGAAGTTTATCTTGGTTCAGCTCCTTCCTCGATTGTTGTATTTAGTGACCACAACCCCCTTACTTAATTCGGCAAGATGAAAAATAAAAATCAAATACTACAAAAGTAGAGTTAGTTGTTACAGGAATATAATCTCGACATGAGGCACATCAAGAGAAATGATAATTAATAGCAGATGCACTTTCCCGTGTATAGAAATGTATTACTTCATGTAAACTGCTTGTAATTTATAAGAGTACTTCTTACGTTTTTCTTAAAACTCGTTTATAATTAATCTATGGTGAAAAGAAAGCTTTCTTATATAAATCTTTACTTTCATGGGAGAAGGTGTTACATACATCTGATTTAATCCGTATTTATTTTATTCAATTGTTTGCCAGGTTTTTTATTTTCCGTTCGATTATATGCTGTTATAATCTAAATTTATTCACTAGAGATGATACTTTTTCCAGAAATCGGTTGACCTGAATCATCGCTTTGGTAAACACCATGTGTTGATACAAATCTTGCCCTTGTTGCAAAATTTGTAGCAACCTTCGTAAACACTTTCTTTTAAAATGATTATTTCTGTCAGGGTCATTTTTGATGTACGTGACATAAACACAGTCAAGTGACACCCTCTTTCCATTTCGCAATTCCGGTTTTTTCATTACTGCGCATTTGATAGTTTTAATAGAGATGTTTAGTGGGAGATTTCTTAATTTTTGGGCTGCTTACATTGATGTCAAGTTATTTTGTTGTAGGCAGATTTTGAGTGTTAAGTTTCTGCAGATCAGTTGGATTTCAAAAGGATTAATCATTTTTCTCTGAAAATGCTTTGAGGAGTGCTCACACAAACGTTTTGGAAAGACATTACTTACAAATTTCCAAGACCGGAGTGTCATTGTTTGTATTTCTACAAGGAACTGTAGAGTTCAACACTACAGATTAGAGCCTACCGTTGTACTGCATTACACAAAAATTTCTCATAATTTTGGACCGAAATAGAACCTAACTATTTATTAGAACAGAGCCATAAAGCACAGTTAATCATGTTTGATTAAAAGATAGAAACTTCAACCCTTTTCAAGTCTCTGATTATCATCAAAATCACTTTTCCCAGTCCATAATTAAGTCTAGTTGAAATACGATGCATGAAACGTTTCCTTACTCGATGGATACACATATTTCAGCTAGACATTCGCATTATCCAACACAGCAGCCCCATACCATAAAAACAATACATCAGACCTCACAACAATCAGGTTTCTTTCACTTGTTTCCTCATTCTCTATCTATCTATATAATAATAATAATAATAATAATAATAATAATAATAATAATAATAATGAGGACTTTGTATAGCGGGTAATCGTTAGAAGCTCTAACCGCTTTACAACATTAGACAACACCTATAAGATAAAAAAGTCATATATAATGATATGATTACAAACACCAACACCATGAAATTAGAAAACATTGAAAAAACATGCTGAGAATATTTAAGGTAGGAAACATTATTAGGTCTTTAAGTTTAAGGATCTACACCATATTTATTCCTATTTAGTCGTAAATGAATTCCGTTGCACATGCGTTATGCACCGGAACTTGCTATATACGGTTCATATTAATAATGTTGGCTAAGCTCCTATATATTCGACAACAAAGTGAGACGCGGTGGTTTAGTTCCTAATTGTTAGCCTACCGGTCTATTGTCCAGCCGTTTCTAACGCTGAAAGCATATCATCCAGGATCGGCTGCCGCTGTATGTACCAGTGCATGGGACCTGATGTTTTGATTTGCAATTTCAACTGCAAGATAGCATTTGTATTGATATTCTCTTAACACCAAGCGATGGTCTCCAGTATTGTTGTATTTAAAACAAAGGTGCTATTATTTTGCTTATATCGAGGTGGAGCAGACGGACAAGTTACTAACCTTGAACCTTTCTCGTCATCAGCATTCAACGGTCAGTGAATGGAGAAGAAAATGCTTTCACAGCAAAATTAATTGAGCTTACCAAGTATCTAATATTTTTGGAAGTGTTTTGGTCGACTCAATCATCCCTCTTTATATTCCTTAACACTTCGTTTCCTACAGTTTTCTTTTCTAACTTACAAGAAGCTTATTCATATTTTCTGTGTTTATGTAAATAACTTGTTTACCTTTGATTTTCAATGTGTGTAAAATGAACCCAACTGTACCTTTCGCTTACTATTCTATCATGCAAATATACAGCTTTAATAAAGATGCTTCCCGATAAGCATTACAAGATTAGTGTTATGACTGGTCAGCCTGGTGTCACGATAATTTGACTGGGTGGGACATCATGTTACATGTCTACTGCAAGATATCCCAGTGTTAGACATCACTATAAACTGCACCACTGGCGACTCCTTAGCGATAGGACTAAACATTGTTAAAGCCCAGTTGAAAATCTTAAATACACACAAAAACACACACTCATAAGCTAAATTTTTAATTCCATATCATATACATTTCTAAACAGTATGAACTCCCCGTAATCATTCACTGTTGTCTGAAAAATATAATTTTGCCCTTAGGATCTGCCATATCATATAAAATGTTGTAACCAACCAGACATGACAATCTTAATTGTACATGTCGGTCAGATTCACTCATTTCCTTCTGATCCTTCCTGATAAATGCGCTCTATTCTCTCCCCACGTTTGCACTGTGAGTATGATGCTGATACCATCACGTGACGTTTTATATGACTTATACGAAACACATGAAGACGGAAGCAACAAGTTATGTGTATGAAATGTAGAAATCTGTAAAGCCATGACCTAGCTAGTAGCAAATCAAAGGATATCTAATGTCGTGCTATGATAGGGGTTGTCATTCATGGATTGCTGAGAATCCTTACATCTAAACCAATTGCTGAATGAGGTACATACAGTTCATGATGAATCAAGGCTTCTCTCAGTTCATCGTTTTTGTGGTTTCATGTGTTTTTACTCAAGGTACGTTCCTTCAGAGAAACATATTTTAGTTTAATTTACGTAGCATCATCCAGTTTCGAGTTGCAATCATTTTAAAAAACAGACATCCATAATTTTGAAACAATGGAGGAATATAAAACAATCTCCGTTGAAAGAAGGATGCAAATTTGAAAAGCTGAGTCAGCACAAAATCTCCAATATGCCCTCTATAAGAGTATAGTCACAGTGAAATGCTACCTTTCTTCTTTAATGCACACCATTAGGAAATGATATCGTTAAATGTTCACTATAAAAAAAAAAAGCGCAAAACATATCTGTATGCTCTTTGACAGTAGTATTTTTGTTTACGCTTCCAGTATTTCAATTTATTTCATTCTATGAAATAATGATTTTCGCCTGTAAAACGAAGCATCACATACATTCATTTTGCTAATAAAGATATTTTCCCCTTTCATATGCTTCTATTTGAAATATGTCCAACTTTGTATAGGTCAGCCCTTTTGTATAGTGATAACCCTGGCTCGGAAAGCATTCGTTTGGTATCATCTCAATTTAAATATTGCAGTAGTTAATACCAGAATCAGTTTCCTGAATTTGTTTTTTCTTCCCGGTGAAGTTAAGGTGATATATTTTTGAAATTTTGTTATACGTTTTGAACTTCTGAATGATTCACTAACATTGAATTTTAATGTTCCATATTAGTATGTTTGTCACATAATCAAATAGATAGTCACTCTTTTGACTATATTATATCTAGTTCGCTTCAACTGGAGTACCATACAATGATATTCGATGAAAGTTATTATATCCTTGACTTAACTGTGGTCAAACGACCAATTATTTTCCTGTCTGTTTTTCACCATTCTCGTTTTTTGTGTGTTCTGTCATGCAGTTTAACTACAGTTCGTTTTATGCAAGTACATCGAGAACGGTGTTCTTTGTGCAGCAAATCCTAGACTACTTTATTTTAAAAAGTTTTCTTCTACTTTTATCAAAACTATATCGTGTCCGGTTTTATTTCTTTGAACATACATATTAAAGTGTTGTATTTGTCATTTTGCTTTCTGCTTGTAAACCTTGAGTATATTCATCAGGTGTATCAATCACTCTCAAAATAGACTTTAGACACTAGCATGTCAATAATGTATGTCATCTACTCGTTGTACACGTGACATAGATACTATTTCAATATTGTTGCTTTTATTCCGTGTGGATAGACTGTGATGTTAGTTAGTATTTCTAATCAAAATAATTCATTTTAATTTTGCCTCTTTTAACGTGTACCCACAATTGAGTGTTGCTTATATCAGCATGAATAATTTTGCACTTTTAAAAATGGTGTCTAAATTACCGCGTATTATATTTTTATGCAAATAATATACCCATTACTATTATTATTATTATTATTATTATTATTAGCACTAGTAGTAGCAGTATTAATTGTAGTAGTAGACGTAGTAGTTGTAGAGGTAGTAGTAGTAGTTATGTTGTTGCTGCTGCTAAGGTGGGTTAGCCTAACAAGTAAAAATTTGCAAGTCATTGGAGTGTAAGACTTTCTTAAATAACACTGAAGACAAAACAATAATTGACAAACAACTCAATTTGCAATAGTCATGTACTTTCCATCAGTTTTGGACTAATGTACACATAGCGGAAAAACAAGATGTTCCACTCAAGATAACATGCATGTGTGTTTGTAAAGGATAGATAAATAGCCCAAATGCAAAGATATTCATGTCTAATTAGAATTACAGCTTGTAAAGGTGAAACCCATAGTTGAATAAGTAAATATTTATTGCATCAATGATAATGTTCTTCAAAGTCAAATCATGTATTTCATCTCTGGATGATCAGAGCAACTCACAAACTATGTATTTAATATTAACTCCAACCTAATTACAAACGGAACACAACAATAAGAATGGCTCTACGTCTAGGGCTAAGTTAGGAACGAGTAATATTTCCAGCAAACAACATTGAGATCAAAAGCTAAGACAAAATAATGTATATAAGCTAGTTTCATTTATAAAATATTCAAAGTTTTCAAAAAGTGTAGGAATGTAAAAGTGGAAAACTATTTTCCAAGATTCAGATTCAAATAAACATATTTATTCTAATAATAATAACAATGAGCTGAATAATCAAATCTATAATCATATACGCTATATATTGTGTTGTTTAGAAAAATCCAACCAGTCAGGCAGACCATTAACTTGATTTTGAACAAAGATTAGTTCTGAAATAGGAATATACTTAATATATAATCATGGAGAAAAGCTACACATAATACAAACTGGTTATATATAACACCTCCCGTCAAACAGAAACGGAAAGACTTGTACAATAAAGCTTTCGTTTACAAATTATTCTAAAACAAAATAACCATTACACAGGAAGATTTCATATGACTGCCATAAATTATACACGTGAATATTGTACTCCTCCATCAAACTCCACCTTAATAATTTCTGACTTTTGCTTTTACACTTTGCTAATAAACGCGGCACTAAATACAATATTCGGAGAAACATTTGATCCATTATACAATGTTGAAAAGCCAGTATTAATGCCAAACCTTCATTATCCCTTGTTCAATAATTTCTCTTTTGCTTATTTAATTGTTTAAAAAAATACGACACCGGATGATTTACACCAATTTTGTCTTTTTTAATCAATACACCACGAACCCAATCAACACTTGCATCAACGTTTTAAATGATTAATTGAGATTTGGAATTAAAAGAACTGCAGCATTCTTAAGAATGACCTTGTATTTATTAAAAGCCTTATAACTGTTTCCAGACCAACGAAACATTGTTTTCTTACTCAAATTGTTTAAGTGCTTGGCAATTATGGAAAAAGTGGAGCAAAGTATGTCTGAAGATCAAGCTGTACCCAAAACGTCGACACGTTTGCTTTTAATTGATGTGCACAGTGAATTCAGATATAGCCGTGACCTTATCGTTTAGGCTGTACTTGACCATGGTCCAAACTATATCCCAAAAATATCGCAAGTACGATAAAACTCACTTTTACTTACATTAATTGGCATTTTGCATCGCTGAGATTTTTTAAGAATGTCCTTTCCATGTGATCTTTCCAGACGTCAATCTAAATGAACACGCCATCGATATAAGATTCACAGTTATATAGATCAGTTCTAATTATATTCATTAAATGTCCTTACTTACAAGATGAACCCTTGATCCCAAACCGCATCACTTAATATTGATAAAGACCTCTGGAGTTACGAATGCTGAATATTCCTTTGCCCTTTCTGTCGGTGATATTTTTCAAAATCCTTCTTAAATGCCAAATGTTGTGACATATTTTGTACTTCCAATTTAGTAATTCTTGGCAATGGAAATGAATCTCCTTTGGTCTCAATGATCAAATGTATAGAGTCGGCGCACATGCGGCGATTATTGTTTGGTTTTGGCACAAAAATAGATGGTGAGCAGGAGTCGCTTTCCTCTGGTTCTGTAAAAGCATTCTCAGGCAAATCCTGATTTTATTTTTCTAACATTCGTGTTTCAGGGAATTAATTATGTACGGATGCTGTTTTACAGGTGTATAGTCTAAATTTAAGCATGATAGTAGATGTCTGGAAAAGTGTTCGTATTCAGATAGCAACTTTTTTGTTTCTATTTTATCTTGCTGATCTAGATTTGAACGTTTCTGGTGTAGATTATTGAATATTTCTGAACTCCAGTAATGACTTACACCAAGGTTTCCTCAGTCAGATTTCATTCCATCACTTAAATCATCATAGCCTGATAGATAGCAGCAGCACAAACGTTTATTTTGTTTTTCCTCCTGTACAAGTAGGAAAAAAAGACTTTTACGCAATCATCATACTCTTTCAGCGTAGTACATTAACATATTGACATTGTATTCATGATGTAATTTAAATCACTTAATTTCTTTCTAAATTTATTAGGATTACAATAATTAACCTGTAGAGGATATTGTGGTGGGTGCAAGACAACTAGAAATTTATTAGCAGGTTGAGATCTCCTATTCCTTGTACTTCTGTCGCATCATAATTCTAGTTTTAAAATGGTCTAAGGTAAGGAACCGAAAAAGTCGACCAATATTCCGCTAAATGGTTTGTCAGATGCAATAATATGTTGTAGATGAGCCTTGGGTACCTTGTGATTAAGTTTTGATATCATTTGACCTTCAAATCATTAGGCTTCCGAACCCCATGTGCAACTATCAACAACGTTTGACCTAGGTATGTAATGTATAAAGAATGTTCTTGTACAGAAACAGCTTGTGTTCTTTAAACCACAGTGAACGTTTCCTTAGACTTTACCCCACGTGCATGCCATCCATAATTTCAGTAACTGAAAATAAGGGAAAACTTCTGTTATTGTGCACAAACAAAATCCATAATGTATGCTTAGATGGGTGGATGTATAAATGGATAGATATATAAAAGTTGATTTGCGCAAAGTCATTATAGTTGTGAAAGCAGAATCACATTTATTACAAAGACTGCAATTAAACAACTGAGTAATATTGATGAAGAAAGGATTTATTGATCTAGTCACAGTACAGAATAAGAAGGAACAATCGTGTGTATTTGAAATATGTGGGGATGTTTTAAAAATGAACAGTGCAAGTCATCTGCTAGGAATATGTAATGCTTGATGTATGTGCTTGAAAAGTTAAATTATATGTTAATAAAACAAAAAGAAAATTCAACATGCATATGCGGATAAGTAGCAAAATAAAGAAAACAATATCTCTCAATAATTCTATTTCCAGGCATGATATTACAGCTGACTAAAATGACTATCATTATGATGAAAGTTGAAGGACAGACCTCGTCTCAAAGAATTTATGAAAATCAAACAAATCAACTGGTATTAGTGTAAAACTGTTCCACTTAAATTACATAGGCTTCAATATATGTGATTAGATCGCCTTAATATTTGGCAAATAAAATGCTTAAGATCTTGAGATAAGGCTTATTGTCCATGAGTGACAAGCCACAAGAGGAGATATGGATTTCTGATCAGTCGTATCAGAAGTTTGATTCCTAAATGTTGTGCTGTATGTTGACTTGGAAGTAGTCATATGAGACTGAGTGTATGTATTTTAGCAAAAGGCTGCTGAGTGGAAGACTTTATAGTCAAACGAAACCAATTCATATCCCTTCTAAATGTTATACTTGGCACTCTTAATCAGCACATTGTTCTACTGACAGGAAGGTGTAGAGCTCACAAGCTTTTAAAATAAAAACATTTGTAAAAGCAATGTAAAGTGCTCTCTTGATCCATTTCAAGGGTCCATCAACTTTCTCTAAATGTAACAAATACTGATCAATTTCGGTTTCCTGAATAGATGTTAATAACTTCATATTTCTGATAACATCAAACTTTAGAATTTCTTCCTTTTATGTCTCTCTATATTTCGTTTTTTGGTAATTGAACTTTGTCTATCTTCATTCCCTCTCTGGTCTGTATTTCTATTTCTCACTCTCTCTTCCCTCTCTCTTTGCATTTGTATCATTTCTGTTTAAACTGAAGCTTCCCTAACGCAAAATCCATTGCTTAGTCATGAAAGTCCCTTTTCAACCTTTCTAGGTTGGCTTCAGATGCCATTCTGAAAGGTTCAATAAATGTGTCTCAAATATGTAAAATTAAACTACCCGAGGCTTAGAAAATTCAGTATAAAAAATAATTTAAATTTCAAATACAAATTCAAGTTTTCTGAAATATTTGAGAGAAATTAAAATCCCGGAACGGCCCCGAATTTTCTTTTACGATCCTTTGTTATTGAGCTAAGTAACAGAAAAAAGCGAAAACTCACACATTTCTTAACATTCAATAAATAATACCATTTCTTAGAATAAAAAGTGAAAATTTAATATAATCATGGATAAATGCTACAACAATACAAGTTAAATATTCATAGCACAATTGACTCTATATAGATCTATATTATGCCAGTTATTATACTGCAAAACAATTACTAAAACGTACTGCAGCATTATAATAATTTACACCACATTGATTATTTGTTTAAGACTGTTTGCAATGGGTCCAACTAAGAAAGACATAAAAAATGGGCTGCAAAATTAACGCATGGTATTTATTTTCTAGGTTGTACGTAATGGAAAATGTGAAGTAATTATCCATATCATTATATGCATTATCTAATCTTGAGATATGAAATCATATCTTAATTATTTGCAGAAGTGTATAACCTGAAGCTTGAAAGTGACAATTCGGTTCCAATCGTAGGAGGAAACCTGACTCTCTCATGTTTGACTCGCGACATTTTTAAAGACGGCATGATCTTCTGGCTAAACCACAAAGGTATTGAACTTTCCAGATGCTATCCACAAAGAGGTGGAGTGTGTGACAGGAATGCAAACAATTACAGCTTCACAGCCAACATTAGTGGAGCTTATGCTTATATTGATGGCTTAGACAGGGCAAGGGACGGAGGAATATGGAAATGTGTGCAATTGGTTACTGTAAACAATATTGAAAGCGATACAATGGAAATTGTGATTTACGGTAGGTACATTTTTCTTTTATCTGCATTTATTATGTTAGTATCATACATGCATCTTTAAGATGCCTTTGCACTTATTCACCCCAACAACCAACAAACATTAAGATAAATAAACAAATTAACGGTTGGAAATGTACAATTTGTACATCTATTTCAACCTTGAATGTCGGATATGTGAATTATGATTGAACTCTGATCAAAGAAGATTCGTTGTATTCATATCTGATACAATGCATCATAACAATCATTCATCCACTCTTGCAATAATGTCCTCTTAACGTTTACATTAGTTTCACTCAGAAAGTTCAAAATCTTGGAACTTTGGTCACTTGAAACTTACATATATAGATGCCATTCATTATGTAGCAACAAACAGAGCCTGCTGTGTATGTGCCAATAAATAGTAATGTATAGCAAAGATACAATATATGCAAAAGTAAATTTCTCCAGTTATAACATAAGTATATTTGCGGAAAATGTACAGTCAAGGTTCCTAGCTCTTCTGAATGTACGGTGCATATTATTATCATGACTTTGCATCCTAATCATTTTGACGAATATAGTGGCCACGCATTGCCTCAAATTAAGAAAGTGAGTCGTTGTCCTGAAGTATACACTATGCTGATGAGGCACGAGAAGTATTTAGCGAATCTTTTATTTGCAAAAAATAAATTTTGCATACATTACGTATATTCATCAAGTGCGATTGCGCGCATATTTACTGATACTTCAGTCATAATACTAATGAGAGTACAATATTCAAAGAACGCTCGCCAATTAATTGGTATGTGGAAATTATGCACATACTTTTGTGGAAAGGAACAAATTTTCGGAATGTTATCTACCGCATATGTGCTATGGCACTACATCTTAAACAATTATTAGCATTGGTGACCTTTTCGGTGGCCTAGTGGCTAGAGCGTCCGCCTCGGATGCATGAGGTCGCGGTCTTTAACCCCGGCCGAGTCATACCAAAGACGGGTAAAAAAAGTAGCACTAACAGCTGCCTGGCTGGGCATTCATAATTAATAGGTTAGTTTTAGGACTGTTCGGCCTGGCGTCACGGTGATGTGACTTGGTGGAACATCATGTTACATGTCTGCGACAGGATGCCCCAGTGCTATACATCACAATAAACTACCACACTGCAGACGTTGTAGTGATATGACTGAAAATGTATTAAAGCTACGTTAAAATTCCAAAACAATCACGTACACATTAGCATTGGCCACGACTATAACAACACAAACTCTGTAAAAATCGATGTATATCAAATTGTACGGAAATGTCCATCTGAGAGCAAAACAATGCAGTAACAAATATTTAGTACCACATTTGGGATCTGTGAATGTGGATATCGTAACGATTGCACTGTGCTCTGTGTTGTGTCGTGGGCACATTAATTGTGTATATGTGGTCCAGATATACGCAGTACTCCGTCTATAAACTCCATATTGTGTACAAATATATACCCCATCACACTATCACCATGAGAGGCCTTATATAGGATTCATGAGCAATCCATCGACGCTTATTTAGACACCTATCTTTTGTTGCTACCAAAGCACATAAGTCTCATATGAGTGCTATCATTTTATGGTCCATAATAGTGTAATTGGTTAAAACCTTGTTTACTTTTGAACTTAGTGTTATGTTGACATGGGATGACTTAAACCATAAGAAGACTGTATCTTCAATACCAAAAAAAATACTGTAAATGGGGAAGTAAAATATCATAGCCTATTGTGTTAAATGTCGCAGACATTTCAAGTAGAGCGAGAAATGTAATTTTCCCACTATCCAAAGGAGACGGGAGGTCGTTAACTGCAACTGGCCATGAATGTGTGGTTGAAACAGTTTCGTAGTTCTGCGAGAACCCCCCCCACCCCCCGACCAGATGGAAGTATTGCTAACATCTGTTACTGAAAGCAATACTGAATCTAGGCACTCAAGCATCAGCGCTGTCAGAATTGAAGCGAGTTCACGTGACTGTGGCGTGCCATTCATCAGAATTGTAAATAATAAATCTATAGAAACAGGTTCAAATGCTGTTAACTATAACAACTGTATGGCGACAATTAGCTCAGATTGTATTATCAAGCTTATCGATAACGAACTATGCTTTGTCACGAAAGAAATTTGCAAGCAGGTCCGAAAGGATAAAAGGAGAATGGGTCGTTGGAAGTGATGCACGCTTATTCCTTGGCATAATCTTGTTCGTGATCTCGAAGAGCTCTTTGAAGCTATGACCTTTCATGAGTGATCTTACTACTATAGTAGGTTGATTTTGAACAGCTTTACATATCTTTTTATGAACAGTGAGGCTAGTAGAAAGTCAAGTCCTCTTGACCTTATGGACTTCTCTTTTAACAATGAGGAAGACACCGAATCCATGTCTGTTGAAGTATCGTCAGTGAGTTATTGTTATTCCCCCAATGTGTGTGCACTATCTTTACAAGTGACGCTTACAAATGCAACCCATCATCCTTTCGATCACATGAACCTTTACCTTATAATGGTCCAGAGGATAACTAATCCATTATAAAAATACATGATGGCATCAAAATGGTACAATACATTGAAAGGTTGCACACAATCAGCTGTCACAATATTTCTTTCCACTAAGTTTTATTAACACACCTTTAATATTTGGCGTGTTCGAAATTGGCATCGAATTTTCGTTAGTACAAAATAAAAATATTTGTACTGGAATTTATCAAAAACCATTACTAAAGTATAATCCGTAAATATAAAGGAAATATAGTATTTACAGTTATCACGATATTGCATCTACCTCCAGACGAAGCGAGTAACATCAAAGGGTTGTAACACATTGTAACGTGTATACAGGAATTATCTCGAGAAAATCAAGATATGACTCTCCACCATTTTACAATAATGCTTACCATATAACCTTTCACCATTGTTTGTGCAAAATAATATGTCGCCAATGATTGATATCCTTATAAACTTTTATTTCATATCACCATTAATCATTTCTGTCAACATATTGCTCTCCACTCGAATTAATTTTTCTAATACTAGGTAACTAACTCTCAATACATTTTATAAATCATAAGCCACCTGATTGTTAATGTCCTTGAAAATAATATGAAAACCGCAAAAAATCGTTCAATTCTAGTCTTCTAATCCTATAGGTATTGATCATAAGAGTAAGTTTTATATAAAAGAACGAATCCACTAAATATTCGATTAAATAAATGGAACTCTGCTTTGAGAAGAACAAAAACCTGTCCAGCATCTCCTTTTAATGCACTTGTTGACAATTGTTATTTTGTTTCGTGTTTTCCTTTAAAGATACATCTAACGTTTAAATGCCAATATCTAGCCGAAGAACTAAATGCCTTTCCAAACCACGTGTTGAGGCAACCGACACGGGCTGACCTGGTGTGATATAAACCAGCTACGCATGGACTAGTTGATAAAGAAACATAAACTTGGTTTTAAAAAGTAGCATATGCTGCACCAAAATAGCCATTTTACAAAGAAACCATTATCATATGTTTGGCAAAATAACATAAAAAAATCTCGTATTCATAATTCAATGAACAGCTACAAAGGAAAAGTCCATTTTACGTATAGTGTTTTTTATAGTTACGTTTAAATATTTTTAAAAATTCTAAAATGTCTACTATTTTGCAAACTAGATTCAATTATTGTACCTGTTAAATCTTTCATTTATTAATATGGTATTTTAAGGCAAACTTTCTGATTATGAGGGTATGTAGTTGTTCAGCTATTTATATCCATTGCAATGCTTCATTCGTATATTTATATTTGCCATGACTCACCTTATGCTATAATTTTATGATTCGTTTGACAATTTATAATCTTCCCTTCTGTTCCTTTTTTCTTATATTTTTAACGCAATTGATGGTCAAACGCACGAATCATTACAGGAGGCATTATCTAATGGATGGCTAGGTTCAGAATGAGGACATAAATACCGACTTGATCGCATCATTGCAAATACAAATCCGTCAGCGACCACAATGGTGTCTGTATTGACAACGAAACGGGAACTGTTATTTTTCCCAACGCGATTTAGGCGCCCTCCATTAAGAGAGGAAGACTAATGCGTGTATATTACAGGTTTGGAGGTTGACCAGATAATAATTTACTCTTTTGATGGAAAGACCCACTCCAATTGTACGTCTTTGGAATCGCAGATGATGCAAAGGAATTCTAGGGGATCTAAGCGAGCTGTAAAAAGAATCAATGAAACGGATTCTAAAATCGCGATTATCATCCTTGAGCCAATGGTGATGTTGGTGTGTTAACCACAGATAATTCTCCAGACGGTGATGAACATCATGTAGCTCTAGTAACATTACCGATCTTGTCTGTGAGTCTGTTGCGTGCAGTTATTATAGCGCATAACTCCCAATTGGCCGCCGTGGATATATCATGTATAGTGTTTCCCCGAATTTGCGTCCGGCATATAGTATGGCGGCAGTGCCTACGCGCTCCGTTTTTGTACGATGTCACAATAACATACTAAGCCGGGTCAATTTTACACTGACAGATCAAGTAGGTCATTTACTTGATCTTGGTATGAAAATATGTATCGTTAGTTTGTATATAAGGGATAAGGCGGAGTGAACGATTGCGCAGAGTGCTGACACTCCGGAGCTAATCCGCAGTGAATGTACAAGTAATTGCTTCTATAGTAATTATAATGATCATACATCTTTATACTGCTATTCCGGTGTGACTTGTATATTCACCAAAGCTGGTGCATCGGGTTAATGAAGGAGATGGTAATTTTGCCAGTGTCCCGCAAACATGCACATTCGCTAGCTATAACATAGGCGAAAGGGCTATCAGGGTTATAAAATATACAACCGTTGGATCGATCATTAATCCTAGGGTGAGCAGCTTGGTTAACAGTTTCTATGCGATAAATTGCTATCTAGATTAATTAGAAGAGTACCACGGAACTTTGTACGGGCCGCTAGTGGTTTGCTAGTGTGCCCCCACTGGCATATATGCCCAACTGAGGTCAATAAAGCAACCAACGCCGCTTCAGCAGCATGACTAATGCATTTGGCGCGCTACAAACCTTGAAGCTGAAACATCAACGTGAAATTTATTTCTGGTACCCTGCTGGTCATAGTAGTAAATCGTTGCGACAACTAACTTGCTGCAATATCATACATTATGATCAGATCCCTCGCTTGACCTTAACGTAGGAATACTCAAAGATGAAACCATGAGCAATTATCAATATGTTATTGTGATGTTCGTGTGCCAGATGGTCGTGGGCGAATATAACTACAGGCTCAAGACACAAAATACGTATTTCCTGGAAGCTGAGGTTTTCCTATAAATCTAAACTTGTAAACGGCGAAGGGACAATTTATTCAGCTGTGGAACGCTACGGATTTATCAAAAACGGAATAATGGTTCTTTGTAACAACACCCAATACGTCATCGACGACAAGGGATTTGAACCATGTATATACATAACTGACTTGGCAACGACAAGACATGGGCTTACCTTGTACAGCTATGCCCTTAATGATGTTTGCCAATAATAGTCTACCGATAATGTGGATAACATACCATTTGAATTGACAATAACTCTTGTGGCTGTAGCCGCATAAACTGAACTTAGCTCGCAGGAAGAAACTATATGTCGTTTGATAACCCTCTAGTATCTGATGTATCTCGGCGACTTAATTGTCGGGAATAAATATTGAAGAAATCCAGCTAGATTTTGATCGGAATCACATCCCACATGCGTATCGCACGCTAATGTAATTTATTTGGCGTGATTAGAACGTTGACACGAGACTCCAGATATCTCAGAAGGAGGTTACAGCGTTGTATCTCATCCATTACGTTTTGCTGTAACATCTGGATTTACTGAGATAAAGAGTCGTTGACAAACATTTCTGCACCCATATGGAAACAAACGGCACGATTATTGATGATTATATATATATGGTTGTATGTGATAAAACAATTGAGCTCGAGATGGTAGGTGGACCAATGGATTGATTGATGCACATGTTGTAAACATATGAACGAAATTGATCATACGCACATCACCGATACTACTAATATAAGCATGTCCAACAACAGATACGCTCAAGTAGATGTGACACAGAGTCAAAGCTAAGTATAAACCTACGATCTGCTGCCAAAAAAAGACAGTAGAGTAACACTACGAATAGCGGCGTTACGGTTGCATTCACGAGCCGTTGGTGGTTTTTAGCTACTTACACTAGCATTAACCTAGCGACAGATGATTCGTTTCAATAACGCGCGAGGAAGGCCACGTGGAGTGGAATTAATACTGTCGGCCGCAGAGGTCTCCCCAGCGAGCAAGCTCGCCAACACCAAACAAGACAGAATATTCCATCCTCTCGAAGCAGTACCCGGGATTATTGCCGCTACTGTACCAGTTGGTGCAAAGGCCGACGCGTTTGGATCTGTTAGAAACGCTGCTGGAACGGTATTGAAAAACCTAAGCTACCTGTGCTGAATTTTCATTCCCTTGATTTTAAAGAAGATACAAGTCAAATATTTCAGAGGACATTTAAGCGGGATGAAATCCAGTAGCTCCGCATACAAGCGAAATGTGAAAGATCAACTTGCTGTTCAGTGTACGACATGATACTCATGGCGTCGTGTATTTATAGCGTGGCTTCTATTAGTCACCTAATAAATTTATAAATTTGACCGTGCACATCTATGGACGATCAAGATACCAACGCTGCACAGGTGTTAATGCCGTGGACACATCAAATTTTACCATGAAAGACGATTTAACTACAGTCATATAAGACGAAAATGAGCTTGTTGTATTTCAGAATAAATTTTGCCAACAAAATACAAGCAATGTCAAAGTGATTGATATCATCACCAAACTGCCGGGGTGAGCCATGGCTCTTTTCGCTAAGATCGATGAAACTAGAAGATTCAGAGATTTTACGGTGTCCCACTCGATCATCAGCGATAAATAAATAAAATAGTTGTACGAGGTGGAGAGACAATGTGTATTAAACCCAACATGAAAAATACATTAGTTGCAGGAGAAAGTTTTTTAGTCGTTTAAGTATAATGTCCAGGTCGACCCTAAAGCCCTCGATTACATTTTGAAAATTCCACTGCCGCGAAAATAGCCATGTTGAAAACCAAGCGCGATAGCAGGATGAGAGAATCAAATGGCAACTATCTGACCTACTTCAGGCCAGCGCTGATATAAGAAAATTAGGGATGAAGTTGATGGTTTTCCAGAACAAGAGAACTTAACGAGACATTGGCAATTACGGCAGCAGAATCCAGTAAAGCCATATATGGTGGCGTGTATGTCAACAAATTGGATTAGGGAGTATATTAACAGCGCAGGGCAATTGGGTACAGTACCATTATGTCTAATGTAGGGCTAATGGAACTAGAAATGATATCTGGATATGATCGGCTGGGAGCAGTTTGGTTCGATACTGTTTTTAAATTAGTCCCGGCACAGTTGTAACTCAAGTAGACAAGGTTTATTATACTGAACTTTAAGACATTTTCACCTGATTACGTTTCAGGATTTTTGTACTCCGATTCAAGCATTTTGAATACAAGTGTTATAATAATGGACTTTCGTTAGTATCAACGTGAAAAATCAATGAAGCAGAAGTACATTGCGCTCTGAAATCGACAAAGTACAACATATACTGCAACAGTATAAATGCACCAGTTACTGAGGTCGTGTGTGATATAAAACATGCGGCAAAATCGGTCGTTACTGTTACTGAAATAGCAGCCAAAATGACAGTCGGCTTAACCATCACAACTATGTCTATCATTGCCGGTGTGTGTGTGTGTGTGTGTGATTTTGATTTTTAACGTAACTTTAAAAAATAACTTCAGTCATATTGCTACAATGTCTGCAGTGTGACAGATTATAGTGATGTCTAGCACTGGGGCATCATGCCGCAGACATGTAGCATGATGTCCAAACCAGTCACATTATCCTGATACCAGGCCGACCAGTCCTTGCACTAGCCTCTTAATGCTGAGAGACAAGCGAGGCAGCTGTTAGTACCATTGTTGTAAGTCTTTGGTATGAATCGGCCGGGGATCGAACCCACGAACTTCCGCTTACGAGGCGGACACTCTGACCACTACACCACCGGAGCAGTCCATGGCCGGTGCGATTACTGCCGCTGGCAAAATATAGTCAACGCTACCTCATACGATAATGAGTCCCCCTCTTTTCTTGTATCACAACTATATGTCGTATACGAAAAATTATAACCAAACAAACCCCAGGTACTTATGTGGCTTTAGTTTTTCAATCTACCGCTGGAAAAAAGATCAGGTCTCGTGATATATTTTAAGTTCGACGACAGGTGATTGTCCTTTGTCACTCTAAGTAGAATGAAGAGAATTGCTAGACAAACATGATCACTGTCATCAATGATATTTGATTTTACAAACGAAGAGCAAATGTGACCTGATAAAAGGCTTGATTGTTGCATATATACAGAATCTAAAATGGTAATGATTTCATATTGACTTTTTGAAAAGCTGGACATTATTGAACGAGTTTCATAATGTAATATTACATCATTACAAATTTGAGATTCCTTTTATCACATATTTTCTTTGCAGTAGAAATTATTTTGATAGAAGAACGAATAATTTCCTTCATCCTAACAGACGCTGTACCTTCCATTTGTTGAGCGTAAAACATTGTCCAAAACAAAGTTGAAATAATAAAAGTATATTAAATATTTTTGATAAATATAAATCAAAGAATAAGCATCCATCCAAATAAATATAACATTTTACAAACAAAGAACAAATTCATTTCTCAGCGAAAAATGTCCAATGCGTGTGATGTCACATTGTTTGATATGGTGTATAGTAACGGTTTAAGTTGACCAACACAACACAGTGACACAAATAAGCATTACAATGTTGTTGGTGTTTTTTTGTGAAAAGAAGATTACTGAATGCAGAAGTACGCATATTTACTTAAATTCTTTTGTGACCGGACATTTGCAGTATGCAATTAGGAACATTTGATTTTAAAGAAGACTCTTTTGAGTCGGATTTGCATCACATATTTACCGCGTAAATATGATGTGGTTGGATAAAGTTATGTCGGTTGGGGAGACCGATTTATGTCTACATTCTTCTGTGAACAAAGGTGAGTTTACTTACTTCAGTAACTTCATATCTAAACCAAGCTTGTATAGGGTGGATTTCCATGTTATCATCTAAACTATACTGGTAGTTGTACTTGTTGTTATTGTTCTTGTCCTGTGGATTTTGCCATTTTTCATGTTATGATACATGACATAACAAATCACTGTGGGGGTCCATTGGCATATATTGAAACAGACGAGACCATTTTTGTTCAAATTCCCTTTCTTGAGTCTAATAACATAATGCTGGCGAAAAATGTTCAATAAATACAAAAAATTCTAGAAGGCGGGGCTAAAACAATTGTCCCACGATCGCAGCCAATCAGTAAAGAGAATACTGCATGATAATTTAGTGGGCAAATTTGGACCAACCAGAATCACATAAAGTGATATGTTCATATGTATAATATCAAACATATTAAACTGCACACACTGTAGGCAAAGTTTACCGACTATGTGATAATTCACCTAAAGGAATACTTTACTCATCAACATCATTCTGAAAAGCAGTCTTTGCCATATCACTGGGAATTGCACAAGCTGAGTATAAATCAATGATTTCGTTTTCAACATGATTGAGTTCCTGATCAAAACAAATCTTGTTAGTTATAAGTGGATTACATCAAACTTATCTCCAGGTAATAAACACAAGACTGTTCCAACTGTCTCGGATCTTAAGACTAATTCTGATAACAAATGGAGAGGAACATAAACAAAGCCATACTCTACTCCTTGCATAAAAGCACTCTCATTAGAAGAAGATGTCTCAGAAAAAGGCAAAGTTCATGCTTATAAACATCTCTGAGTAGCTCATTTGTCCCTTAATGATTTGATGCGGACAGGAATGGCAGAAATACTGACGAATGAAAAAGAACCAATCGACATGACTGGTCCATAATTCTCCATAATAAAACCAGACTTGGGTTTGTTTGATCCAACACATGCATTGCTATCAATACATGACTTAGGCCTTGACCTTGTTCAAAAAAGAGCATTTGGAATAGGTCTGACTTGCTTATGTTGCTTATTTGTCAACTTGTAAGAATCATAAATAACGTGTATAATGTACATGTAGGGTGCAATATTGAATGCTGATAAAACGTATCGAAAACTTAATTTCTAAAAGTTTGTAATTTGGAAGCGTACTAGACTGAAATATAATTTTACCAGAAGACCGCTAAGTCGATGACTTAGTGATAAGAATAGACTTTATCATCCAAGGAACACGCATCAGCTGTACGAGTAAAATGTTCCAAATTTCCGACATTGTGTTCCTCGAGTTAAGTTATAGATTCATTTTGGAAGCAATTCTTCAACTCTTCAACGAAATGAGTTGTCTTAGACTTTCGTAATATTGATGATCTTACTTGGCTTAGCACCACCTATCATGTATGTTATTTTTACCTCTTGAAAATTAGACACGGATTTGTCCATATTAATTTGTATAGTTCCGAAACCTTTCTCCATCCGCCTCACTTACAAACTCATCAAACGTAAAGGATCATTCCTTCAGTAGATCATAATCAGCACTTTTCTGTACTGTCATAGACGCGTAGATGTTACGAACTTTGCCAAAAAATGCACATTGTAATAACAAAGTCCAGTAACACCTAAATCTAAAATATTGTGCGAAGAGGGGATGTGCTCTAAACTTGCCAATTCTGATTCTTGTAACCTAACTTGAAATTCTCTTTTTACCTTTTTCCTTTCCAATGTAATTCTCCCTCTTCTTTTTGCAACATAACATCTTTATTTGCGTCAGTCCATTTTCTCTCTCTCTCTCTCTCTCTCTCTCTCTCTCAACAGCTGCATTTCTCTCCCCCACTTCTTTCTCCGGTTGCATCAGTGTTTCTCTCTCATTATTCCATAATTGCATTTGTCTTCTTGAAGCTTAATGTTATTAAGGGTATTTCATTTTTGTATTTTGACTTCAATTTCATAACTTGCAAGTAAGAGCCTAATGGAGACAATCATGAAAACCAAAGCACCTTTGTCCAAATAATTCTATTCCACAAAATATGTTACCAAACTAGTTTTTATTTTTCGCTTCCTAAATAAGCTTTTGCCTCAGAGAGATGCTATTTTTTGACAGTGAGTCCACCTGTCCATGGGTATGAATGGAAATAAAGTTCTCCACTTTAGATGACATTGCAAGATTTTGTAGGTCTCAATCTAAATTTGCAAATTGTGAACTGTTAACTGGGACATAGAAAATTCCGAAACAAGGTGAATTTAAATTTTAAAAACACTTTTTGAAATATTGTAAATAAACTCGTATCCAAAGGTCAAGCCTCTAATGTTTTAAAAAAATCTTAGTTATAATTAGAAGCATATTGCTAAATTTATAATAGTCGCTATTTTATCATTGAAATGCCAACCCCCACCAAAACAATTTTCTTTAAAAAATACTTTTATTTTTTCCCCTCATTTTGTTGATGAAATTAATTGGGGTGATATCAGTGAATACAATAATAGTAGACGGAGCTGAATTAATATATGCTTCAAAGAGTTGTTCGGTAAAATTAAACCCAAGCATACATTCTCAATATTATAACAGTGTTTGGTGCATGTTTGATCTTTTAGAGAAATATTACAATGGATTTATCTTCATGAATCAATACATTACCATCTCCTACATCACTTGTATCAAAAAATATCTTAAACAATTTCTTGAAATCTGGAGATGAAATAAGTGGTGTACTTTTAGGTATGATCGTTATTCATCGAACACATACTGGCATTTGTCGGACGACTAAATCGTAGTCCTCATACTCAATACAATGGTATTGAGATTAACATTTTCGGACAGATTTCAGCTAAATTGCCGATAATAACCAACCATACCCAAACATTGCATCAGTTGCTTTGTGCTGATACGCTCTGGAATTCAGATGTAGCTTCAAGCTTACATTATACAAGCATAATTTGACCATGTCCTACAATATATCCTAGAACTGTGACACATGCTCTGCAAAACTCTCTTCTACATACGTTAATTGTGAAATTGACCTCATTCTGTCGAACAACGACATGGTAGTTAAAGATGATTACAAAATTCAATACCCTTTCATTGATCAGTAACAGAAGTAAAATTAACCCCTCAAATTCCTCACCTTTTGGTATTCATGTGTCAGCCAAAGGATCAATTTTTAGATAAACTTGATTCTCAAGATCTCCTTTCGCTGAAACTCTAGTAACTGCACACGCATTTTTTAAATCAGGAATTTCTCCTACAGGATCAACTGTTTTTGATCAAAACAAGACTTGACAGTTAGAAGTGGGTTAACCACATCCTCATCTCCATCCAACTCAATGCCTAGAGAAATTTAGACAACCTTAATGGATAAAGAATTCACAGCGCTGATAGTTGCTAGTCCTATAAATAAGTCACGTCCAAATAACATTATGAAGTGGAACGAAGACCTCAGTGAATAATATGTTATACATATCCGATTTCGTACTGATGGCAGCCTCTTCGACTTAAGGCGACTTCGGACCCACACCAAGACCTTGGAAAAACTGATTAGGTAAATTCCATTTGCAGACGAAGCCTCCCTTGTTGACCACACGGAAGCCGACGTACAACGCGTAACATCCGGCTTTTGCAGAAGCTTGCCAGCTCTTTGGTCTTAAGATCAGCCTTAACAACTAAGGTACTTCACCAGCCTGCTCCTAAGGAAGGGTAACGGCCACCAAGCATCTTCATTGACCGGACAGAGCTGAGCGTCGTTCACCAGTTCACCTTCCTGGGCTGTGTGATATGACGCCAAGATCGATAAATAAATAGACAACAGACTGGCAAAGATAGTCAGAGACTTCGGCAGACTCTATAAACGTATGTGGGACTATGCAAGTCTCAAGATATATACAAAGAACAGCGTCTATAGAGCTCTCGAATTGACCACCCTCCAATATGGCGCAGAATTACGGATTACCTAGAGCCGCCACCTCTGCCTCCTGTAATGCTTCCGACAGCGCTGGCTCCGCACCATCTTCAACATCTACTGGAATGACATCGTCACCAATACTGAAGTCCACAAACAAACAGGGATCACCAGCGTTGTGGCCACGTTCATGTAGATACGGCTACGCAGGGCAGGGCACGTATCCAGGAATGGAGATCACCAACAGCCAAAGATCGCACTGTATGGTGAGCTGTCCACTGGCCGCCGTGATAAAGGTGCACCTAAGAAGAGATATAAAGACTCCTTGAAAAAGATCCTCACCGTCTGTGGCATCGATCACCGCCAATGGGCATCACAAGTTGCTGACCGTAAAGGCTGAACAAAACCGACGGTACATCTTGGAGGATATACGACGGCGAAGATAAAACCGGGAACCATCGACATCACCCACCACAACCCAGACATTTACCTGCATGCTCTGTGGGTGGACGTGCCTGTCACGTATTGGGCTCGTCAGGCACAACTGCGCGTTCAATAGACATGGACATCCCCCTTCTTAAATCTTCTCAAGTAAATCCAACAAACAAAATGAATTGGAATGTGAATAATGGCGCACTCTACTCCAAGTGCAAGAGCACTTGTAGACGAAGAAGACTTCCCCAACAATGGCAAATAACCTGATAATAAAAGACTCTGAGAAGTTCCTATGCCCCTTAATATTTTACTAGAGATATGTTTGGCTTAATCACTAATGTGTGATATAGACAAACTCATGTACCAAGTGTTACACATATATACATTTGAAAATATCGACGTTTGCTGGATAATGCAAAGGTTCCTCTTTCATTTTAAAATCTAATTTTATATATTTGTTTCTTTTCAAGCTATTGGAATGATATGTGGTACATCATATTTATTGGTAAATACATTATCTTCTTTGGTTCTATAATAAATTACGTCATGTTCTATTTGGTATAAATGAAAACAATATACAGCAGAACAAATTCTAATAATGACGTGTCATATGAGTAAACTACAATGATTTAATAGTGAATTAATGTTATTTATATTTTGACCACCAAAAAGTATTAGCCACCGTAATAAGCTTGAATTATGACCTCAAGACTTACACGTACTATTATGTATTGCAGGATATGCATACAACTTTAGTTCTAACACTTTTCGGGATCAATGTTTAACTTGCCCACATTTTGATCAGCGCTAGCTTGCATGATTTAGATAATGTTTGTGGTTCATATTTCGATTCCTACATTTCTATACGTTCCTTTTGAGTTCATTGTTCATGTTATTTTGTTTTTATGGTGAGTCTTGAGAATATTGTTTCTTCAGAATGTTTATTTCTTCATGAGGTATTAGTATAATTTTATACGTATATTATTGCGATGCTCACCTGCTGTGATTTTGGTTCAGGTGTTTGATTTTATTTTTGTTATTGTGTTCTTTGCAAATTTTTGGTTTGTTTGTAGTTCTTCTGTTAGCCTTGTGTTTTTGTTTGTGGTATAACATATTTTGTTGTAAATGTCAAATCCTTTAGATTATTTGTTTCTTCTTTAGTTAGTGATTTATATTGCTTTTCTTTATCTAAATTGGATTTCACATAACTCATCTCCATAAGCTTCTTCGCTACATCATGTCTTAATAATCACAATTTATAATATATTGTCAAGCTGGCTTAAACCTATTTTATCATGTTATGTTCTGTGCTTTATGGTTTTAATTTAGGAGCAGAAGGCTTACATTGTTTTACCAAAGGTTTTAAATTCTTTATTCAACCATATCAAACGTTATATTCAATAGTTTTATGTAACTGGAATAATAATAATAATACTAATAATAATAATAATAATAATAATAATAATAATAATAATAGAAATTAGAAGAAGAAGAAGAAGAAGAAGAAGAAGAAGAAGGAGAAAAAAAACAACAAAAAAAACAACGACGAATCTTATTATTCAACAATAAAATACATGAATAACAAATATGGTACATGCACACAACTAGACAATTCCTGAACCACCCACTGATTCCATAATGTTTAACTATTGTGAGAGGTAAATACATCTTTATGTAGAAGATAACTATCATTACTAATTCTCTATATAAAGATATAGCTCTTAACGAACTTTAGATTTCTGTAAACGTTTAAAGGTCATTAAGCAATTATTAAATTATTATGCAAGCGCCATTAATAATATAAAACAAATTTTCTAATGTACAGTCCTGCAATAAAAGAATACTTTAAAATTTACCTACGTTTACCATTATAGGAACATTTCCATTTCAAAGCAGGCAACCACTGTACAAAGAGCGTAAATATGCTATATAATAATGATAATTTATAACGTTTCTGAAAATATTTTAAACTCAAAATATATCCGATTAATTCAAATTTCAATTTAGTTGTTGCAGCAAATATGTTTATAATACTGCTTAAGTACAATGACAAGCCGACTTCATAATTTACCTCATGATTTCCCCAAGCTTTAGAATTTTAACTTTTCTCACGAATCATTTTCATATCGATCAAATTAGTTTTTTCTGACGTTTTCAAGTTCATCAAGTATTCGGTGTTTTTTGCTGATCAACGTGCTGCATCATAGCAAGTTTTTTTTTGTTGGCCGAAAGCCAACCACTTCTTCAATTTACAGTATTTTCACTTTCGTAGGCTATGTTAATTCATGTATCCTTTCCGTAAAATAATTTATTGCAATGTCAATTTACTCTATCATAGTAAATACATTATAATACGCTTCTCAAAGTAAACATCTGGCAAATATGAATTATATCAGTCAAAAAATATCTCAAACATAGATATTAAATTTGTATGATAAGGTGGTTGCATTTATCCATAATATATTTCCAACAATCAAAACAAACTTTATTAAAGACAAGTAATTAATGCATAACAATCTTTTAATATGTAAGAAGCTACTACATAGTTACAATAATATTATTCTTATTATAAAACATGCATCAGATTGGTGTATTTTACCGTTCTCATATTCAATATCGACTATGTGATCATTTCCTAATTGTGTTCTTTCTAAAAGGGTAGCATATTATCATTACAGCATTTTTTGACACAAAGTGTCAAGTTTGTAGGGACTATTATATTACTCTTAGTGCTATAAATGTTTACTTTTTTAAGGACATACCTGTTAAAGAACGGAATGTACTAACAGTGTTATAATAACAATGTCAACACTCTTAAACTATACTTACGAGTGTAGACATTAACATTGGAATGTTTTATAATTATATATTCATTTTGTTTCTCCCTTACCTTTACATTGTCAAAATCGTGCCGTATTTTCCTTACTGTCAGGCTTTATTCTGCACGACCCGTTTGCTAAAATAAAATAGTTTGTACAAAGTTACTTCGGATGTTAAAAGCTCTGTACGCTCATGTAGCAGAAGTAGATGCTTTTAAATAATTATATTTGTTTGTGGATTTACTAAAGAATCTCTATGGTTCCTTTGAAAGTGAAGATGATACAGATGACGACGTGGATGAGTTCATTGCAGCAAGTGTAGCAGTTTACTAATATGTTCATGTTCAGGGTACTACGGAGTATTATTCCTGTCATAGCAAATCTAGTATATTGTGCATTGCAATTCAATGATAAAATATAATGACTAAAATTAAGTAAATGAGATTTTATACATTACTAATGCATGTCAGGATGAAATTTCGATGGTGATTTTACGAAAATGATGATCATTTAAGAAAATGATTTTATACACCAGCTTTTATGAGACGGATTTTCTCGTAAACTCTTGGTCAAGCTGTTACATGATATTCGTCAACCTCTTGTTATGAATAATGATGATTATTTAAGAAATGTCTTTGCCCAAGGTGAGAGAGAGAGAGAGAGAGAGAGAGAGAGAGAGAGAGAGAGAGAAATTATGGGCTCTCTTGAAATAGGGTACCACGCATAACAGTGTAAATACAGCTATATCGTGGGGAATCTTTGGGTTGCGAGGTTAGAGGATCGAGCTGCAAACACATTAGCTGTTTGAGTTTCTGGCAAGCCAACTTTATTGAAATACTCAACATGTACAATTACATTCCAATATCTAACTACATAAGCTTCAATTGCTGATATAAGATATACATAATACAACTACGATAGTCCTTCCCTTACCAACGTCATACATTTGCATAATATATGCCTTTTAGAATTGTATTACAGATAATTAAATATCGAATAGATTCACGATAGCAAAATAATCTAAAATTCAATATTTCAGACTAATGCTGTAATTGAAATATATTTTACTGAAATTATTCTAAAATGTCGACATGTTTAAATTTTATTATTTAAAGAGTATTTTATTTCTAATTTAATTGTTAATAAGTATGAAGTTGGTAGCTAACTTAACTTTTTACTTTAATCAATAACATAATTACAAGTAAAAATAAGTTCTTCAAACAATTAAACTTTCCAATACATTATATTAACGAATAGTAAGGAAATATTAAAATAATCTAATATTTAAACGTACTGATGTTAGATTAACATCTTAACACTAAAAATTCTTATAACAATAAAAATCCTTATACCATGTGATAAAGTGTACATAGACGATAATCTTACCTGCAAAGACAGAAGCTGTTTGAGTTTCTGGCGAGCAAACTGGCGTGTGCCCGTGGGTAGAGGCTTTATATATTAGTTTCCTAGGACCAAACCAAACATGGGCATGAGCCTAGTTCTTTGCGTTAGCCAGAATCTCAAAATGAGGCTTCGTAGTCTCTTACAGTTTTTCATCTGGGTCTATGTACATTATTACGTAGGTACTTCTGTAAGATCAGTGCATTTGCCCTCTAGAAAAATCTTTTGAATCTGTCTAACTCGTCTATTTATGCAACCTAGCGAATGTACTTTTTGCTGACTTGAGATACAGGGCAATGTATGTATAAGACGGTTCGTATTTGATCATAAGGGCACAATCATTGTTAAATAGTATATTTATAATACCAAAATAAATAGATTTAATTTCATATAATTTAATAGAAAATTACTTTCAATATGATTTGATCAAAACTTACTTTTAATGCAATTTAGAGAAAATCTAAATCTTGTTACTCGTACTAAACAATTATGTCCTAATGGTGATAATAACCAAGCAAACCATAATATATGCGCTTTAGTAGGTAAACAAAGTTACATCGAATAACAAATATCTAAAGCCCCTAGAAACATTTAAAATTGTTCAAGCTGATGGCTGTGAATATATATGTCAAGTATCTGATCTTCATTGTTGTGGATAAATCAAACACAACTATGAACATATAGGTAGTATAAATGCACAAGAGAGGCATAATCCTTTTTTATATTTGGTTACACAGTCTGAAATATGCAATAGCGATAAGAATGGATCCTTCATGACGCATACATGTTGCACAAATTCGCTATTTAGAGCAGACAGATAAATATTGGTGAAAATGCTCCACACAGATGCATTCAGTTCAACAAATATTTTACGATAAGATGTTACATTTCATTTGATGAAATAATTAATTTTCTGATTAATTTTCGATTTATTTTGTCAGCATCACCAAGTGCTGTTAAACTGGTTCAACCCATCTCACGCGATGGAGACCTTGCATTCGAATCTATCACCATGAAGTGTCAGACATTGAGTTGTGCCTTTCCTGCTCCAAATATAACTTGGTACTACAAGGTAAGGGTTGCAAATGGATGCAAATAATATATGTCCGCAAATTTACAATCCTAATGTCATGACAGGAGCAATACTATAGTTTATGAAGAACATTTATGATGGATTATTGATCACATAGGAATTATATTATGTAATATATATCATCGCAATTATGGATATTCATAAATGGAGATTATCCCGATTAGCACATACACGGCGGCAAGAAATGTTTTTCCCAGTGTGTGTATGTATGTATGCATGTATGTATGTATGTATGTATGTGTGTTTTTGTATATATGGTTCCACTGGGTGATTTAATAGGTTATTTAAAGAGCATGAATAACTTTTGTTTCAGAAGCGATCTAGTCAAATTTATGGCCAAATCATTGTCTGTTACTTAGCCTCTTATGTAAAAATGGCTTATGAGGGTTTATTTTCAAAAATAAGTAAAATATACCATGAGTCATTGTAGTAATAATTTGCATATACGACGATGGAAATATACTTTACTGAATATCCAGTTACGCTGGAGAAATCTGGGAGCTTAGTTGATAGAGCGTCTGCTCGTAATTCGGTACTCATAAGTTCAGTGTCTACTTTGCCGAGATCCCCAGCATTATAACATCAATGATGTGCAAAGTATGCCGTTTAATCACCAGAAACCTTCAGTTCTGGTGGATGGACAGGTCAGTGTAGGCTCCTAGTTCAGACGTCCCACGGAAGTAAAGAAAGCTCTGAACTTGACAACATTATCATCTTTAGGCTCCGTCCTCAACGGTGGGCTTGCAGACATAGAAAGGTTAGCTAATATATTCTACTATATTGGTCTAATGTCAGTAAGATTTGATCCATCGAAACAAATTACGTTGACATCAGCTTCCCCTGCAAAAGCGTCCCCTGCAGTATATCCCCATCGTCACCACCCAACTGTATATCGAACATGTACGTAGAAGAGATACAATTATAATGCTGCGGCATAAATCCACTTATGACCTCCTACCTGCATATGATCGATGTTGAAGCGTCACTCGTGCTCAAAATGGATCATTATTTGGTCCCATATTATGCATTCAGAAGACACCAACACGGCTATGTGTAACCTATACAAAATTAATTGACATACATCAGTGGACCGACAAATCTTCCACACATAAAGGGCTCAAATCCTTAATAGAGCTGACTTTGTGGAAATGAGAAGAAAAATCAAACAAACAGTTGTCTCATAAGGGCATTTAGATTAATGTCTATAAAGGAATAATAAATAACATTTTGCACAAATTCATTAACTTAGTGTGGAGTAGCTTTGCTTGAATAAATCAATGTGTAGTGTATTAAAAAACTATGATATCCTACTTTTCTATTACGATGCAGAGACAGGGCAGCAAATGCAGCTGAACAATTTCTAAGCTAACTCATAAGTTTCCCCCACTTAGAAACAATAGGGATGAAGTCTATAAGCTCCCAAGTAACCAAATGGTTTTCTATAATGCAGTGAAAAGCCCAAATCATTCAATTTCAATAGCAGTCAAGTCATTGAAGTTAATGATGGGAAATTGGGCAATATGGAGATACCAGCATTTGAAATAGTCATTTAGTAAAATGAAATATAACGAATGGCACTAAGCAATGTTCCAATGTAGACCGTACAAATACATTCCATCATATACGACCTATACCTTTTGCTCAAGACAATATGGCAGGATTGCACTTTAAAGTTGCCCTTATGTAAATTTGCGTAAATGGTACTGCAAAATCAATCTGTAAATGAACATGTATAAAAATATAGAAATTCAACATACAGGAGGTCTTTATGCAAATCGTCTTCAACAGTTGAACTTGGTAGAGTTGGAAATCAATGTACATACATAAACTAAACTCGTTGCGGAAAGGGTTGACTGCTTAAGACAGTTCAAGTGTCTTGATGGTTGGGTAAGTAGTGCAGGTGAAAGATGGATATCCGCGATCATACACTTAGACCTACCTCTTAAAACAGTCCAACCCGGCGCTAGCACATTAAGGCAGGCGAACCGCTGTTGAATTTTTACGACTCTCAACAGGGACCAATTTTGTGATGAGAAAGTGTTTTGTTCGATCATGCCAACCTTGCTCTTATCTATTTACGATATTGAACTGCATACAAGCGCGAACATAACGACGTACAAGGCACATCTTAAGAAGTGACATTTTTTAAAATGTGAATGACCACCTCGTGGGTGGAGTGGAAAACTTCTGTTTAACAACGGGTTCGTCCACATTTAAAAGGAAAGATTAATTCATGGTGATATTATGATTCTTCATTGTCGCGTCCCATGCTCCAACAATCCACCTGCCATCGAAGAATAACCAAAGCCAAGAGTAACGAAAGCATCAGTAAGATATTAAATTCTGAAGATGTCAACCCTGTCGTCTAGAAAGGCGCGTGTGCGATTTAGATTTTTAACGTAGTTTTAACACTTCATTAGTCATATCGCTACGACATCTGCATTGTAGCAGTTTATAATGATGCATAGCACTGGGGCATCATGCCGCAAACGAGTTGGATGATGTCCACGCAGTCACATTATTCTGACACCAGGCCGACCAGTCCTAATACTAACTGAGCGCCAACCAAGATAGCTGTTGGTACCAATTTTTTAGGCCTTTGGTATGGCTCGGCTGGGATTCCAACCCACGAACTCCCACATCCGAGGCGGACGCTCTAACTACTTAGGCCACCGGGGCAGTCTAATAAAAAAGAAAGGCATTGCCATTTAAATGGACACTGAACATTTGTCAAGCTTGGAGATCATAATGTGATTCTTTGTTGAAACGAAAATGATAATGGGGTTTTGTCTCGTTACGGTTGAGATTTATGATGTACAATTCACATAGAATCCTTCTAGGGGTAAACGGCGGGGGTGGTCATGTTGGGACGTTTGTATTAATAGGCAGGCAGATTAATGGAGCATCGCTTTTACACACTTAATTTATCTCCATTATTGATCCTGGGCTGGCGACACGGTGGCAAGGGTATTTAATCCTTGGGCGTTAACCACCACAAAATGTACATTCTTCTTAACAAGACATATTATAAACCCGTCTTGAACCTCTTCCCCCCCCCCCACTCTCCAGCTTGAGCGTCCCCGATACCTAATGCCTTCAAAGAAATGGCCCTAAGCAAAGTGATTGGGGTGGCGGATATTGTGGCCAGAACACACTATTCATAATGCAGTTGTATCAAGGAGTGTCCATAGGTTCCCTATCACGTCGCACCTGTTGGTCATATATGTTCCAACTCGTGCGCGGTGCACACATTACCATTGTTCAAGAAACTGGAAGAATCAACCGAAGGAATATTTTGGCGTAAATTGCCACAAAATGTAAAAGGTTTTGGTCCATGTTTCAATATTTGCAAATATGGGACCCCTAATTTTCCTAAGCAGAGTTTGACAGTGGGTAATGTGGAATCTAAACTGATTATTGTATGTTGACTGTATCATATTTGGATGCAAAGTTGCAATATCGATATATTTTTTGCTAAAGTTTGTTTTTAATAGAGACAGGAAGCAATGAGATTGGCCCCTGTAAAGTCCCTAACCTCTCACCAACCGCTTCCTCTTCATAGAACATGATGAAATGTATGTATTCTTCTAAGGAAGAGTAACATGAACAGTCGCTCAACTGCTGAACTGTCAGAAGATGTTCAGGACTTCAATAAACCAGCGAAAACGTGCCAAACAAACTCTCACTATGTGAAAAGTCCAGGTATCGTTAAAATTCTAAAGCTAAGATGATTAACGGCACTATTCGTAGGTGGTATCGCGGCAGTTCATTTAGCAGTCTAGTTTATCCAAAAATCAATTATAATGGTGAGAGTGTATTCAATTGGTAACCATAGAGATGAGAACCACAAGGAACGCGACCGATGCTACTTTGATTTTTATATAACACGAGGTTCCCTGCCATCCATTAGGTTTCTATACAAGCTAGCATAATGCTCTTTGTGTTGTTTGATTCATTCGTTTTTGTTTTTTTTTTTTTTGTTTTGTTTTGGCAGATGAGGTTTAAATACCTGGACTAGAAATGGATTCGTACCGCTGACATACCGCTGGCAAAATTATGCTTTTAATGAACCTCAGTTTGATGAGAACCGAGGATAATTTGATACACTGTTTGCAAAATAGACTGAGCAGGCTTTTTGTGGGTTTGTGTCCTGGACTAGGATCAGTATAATGGTCTCCAGAATTCGAGTGCCATGTATCCATCATCTCGCTCAATTTCTTCTGCACTGCTTGCGGACTCTGCTGAAGGCATCTTTCTTTGCAGAAGACTTGGGGTCGATGTTGTATGCACGAAGGAGACGATGCTTCTCCTCTAGCAGGGATTGTAAGTTTTACAGTTCTCGTCAGATCAGTCTTGGTGCTTTCACGCAGTGACACCTGTGGTTTCAGATGCAGTAGAGTACACCAGATGCTTGAAGCCTGCTCAGCATTTCTCTACGTCGTCGGAATCATAGTCTGTAGTTTTTAGCTGGCTTGTCAGAGCTATAGGGACGTTGAGTAGCTTTGGGACTTTAATTCCATGAGGACGTCTGGGATGTTTAATTTTAATATTCACCTTGAAATTCATTAGCCTGTGACTTGTTCAACAGTCAGCTCCACACATTGCTTTGGTCACACTGACAACCTGCATGTCATTCCTACGGACTAACATGTAGTTGATCAGATGCCAGTGCTTAGACCGTGGATGCATCCAAGTTGTTCGTTACGGTTAGGCAGACGGAAAACGGTGTTTGTGATCAGGAAATCATATGTTGCGGACATCCTCAGGGGCAGAGGGCCGTTACTGTTGCAGTTGCCAATGCCATGTTTACCATTATCTTCACTCCACAATGTGATCCAAGCCGACTCTGGCGTTAAAACCACCAAGAATAATCAGCTTCACTGACTTTGGTACCGAAGCAATGATAGATTTCAGCTCCTGGTAGAACTTGTCTTTGGCTTCATCGGAGTTGGTCATAGTTGGTGCATAAGCACTAATGAGAGTAGCTTGCTTTTTTCCATACAAGGGTAGCTTCAGCATTATAAGACGATCATCATTCCTTTGGTATTCACCAAACTAGACTTGACAACGAAACCAACTCCAGACTCACAACGTTCATCGATGTCACGTCCACTCCAGAAAAAGGTGTAGCTAGCTCCAACTTAAGTCTTCTAGCCCTCGTCGGCCAAGCGCGTTTTATACAGGGCTGCTATCTCTATCTTGCAGCGAAGAAGTTCTCATGCAATCAGGGCAGTTCGTCTCTCCGGTCTGTCAGCCTCAGCTCGATCCAATAGAATGTCTATGTTTCACGTACCAAGATTGAGTGAAACCTTTCTTATTTTCTTTGTTTTCCGACCACAAAATCAGAATTTCCCCAAGGCTTGGCAAGCTGGTCTGTATAGTTGAATCTGGCTTGTTTTAGGGTACCTTTTCTAGCCCTGTTCTTAGGCTACGGAGGTAAGCAACGCTATCGTTAAGGGGTCTGCTTAGTCCTTCAAACGGCTGCCGACATCCATTTCCGCTTCAGGTCAATGGAAGACGACCCTATGGCCTGAGCCGCTTACAAGCAGGTCCGTCACTACTGCTGTCAGTGCATCCACACCTGCCGTGTCGCAGCTCGCCCATCACTGAAAGCCTTAGGCACGGGTGATGACATAAATGACTTGCGCTTCAGTTGGTTTAAATTGAGAATTTCGCTGCGTCAGCTTCATTCTCTCGTCCAGGCCCCACTTTGTCTGGTTGCAAGACGCAGTCAAAACGGCTGGAATGGAGACTAGATGCAGTGGACAATGCGTCCCACGTGCCTTGCAGTGCTTTTAGCTGTCCACGTCGCTTTGCTGGGTCCGCCGTCCTGTCCGTTGTCCAACTAGTGGTTCCTCCGCGCAGTCCGCCGGTTCCAATCTTCATATGCAATGGGTGACAATCCCTAACCCACAAAGGGTTTGAGACCTGTCGGTTAACCTTAACCTGGTTTAACCGGCCAGTCGAAGCAGCTGCCCGTGGTGTGGCCGCTGCGCATGCTACAGCTTCTTGGAGCCACAGGTGAGAGCTGAGCATCAAGTGGGGACCGAAGGTGGACTAGCTACTCTCACGGGTGTACTACTGCTACCCCCACCAGAGGTACTAGCCCTAAATGAGTACCCCATAAACACGGTAATAGTAGTAGTGTAGCCTCCTCTAATGCATGATGCATGTTTTATGTATTTTATGTGAAAGCCTAACCTCTAAATTTATTTTTGTGCCGAACTTATCTACTGCAATAACTATATAAATTATTATATGTCATGCGTATCATATGGTTGTTATCAACTTTTTTAATTGCCGCAATACTATCACAAACTCAGTTCTTGGTTGTTGTTTTTGTATTCAGTTGTTACAGGTCTATGCTTTTATAATAGGTAACAAAAAAGAGTGAAAAGCAACAAGCTTTGTAAAATTCAACAATTAATTTTTTTCCCAAGAATACTAAACGAAACTGAAAAGAGAACTTACGGTATGAATAATTTAATCCCAAAATAATTCTAAAATAATAGACACAAGTCCTAACAATTTAACGTTCTGAATAACATTTATTATATGCCCAAACTAAATCCAACGATGAAGGTTTTGATCTGCACTTTGTAGCCCTAAAAGTGTTGATATACCAGTGAATTTTTGTTTAATCACAGTAATGCAAATCCAGGATTGAATTAACTATAAATTCCAGTGAATGTGTCTGTCCGATAATATTATTTTTATATAAGCTATCTGTATTTCCAGAGAAAAATCACTTGAATTAAATAACTTCAAGAAATAAATTCAAGCCCAAAATGAATTACTTGTCACGTAAATAAAATAATTTGATTGGATCTTAAGCACGAATGAAAAACCCTTTCAATAACAAGATTATATAGTATTCTATCTGATCGCGGGTCACAATTAATATTTTCTAAAAAATTGTACCTATAACATTTTAGAAACTTCTCAGCGTTTACAAAATAAAATCGTAGTCATAATTAAACATGTATTGCTAAAATGATAATACCGAACCTGGTCTATGTCTGGTACACGAGGTATAACTGTAGGAGAATTTCAATAACCTTGAACCAGACCCACATAAACATTTACTTATATTAATAACGATCATATATTAAACTCATGAACGTAGAAAATGTTTTAGACAAGTATTAGTTGTTTAAGGAATAAAGTAAAAGAATCAGTAATTCAGGTAAATTAGAAATAAAGTTGATTTTTGGACAAGGCCAAATCTGACATACATTGTTACATTATAATAGCATCTAATGAAATTTGAAACAAAACCAATAAACTAATAACAAACAGTGCAAATTAAGTATACATAACACAGTAGATTTTGGTGCACCCTATGCCTTTCGAACTAGCGACGAATCCTGAATTCGGAATTGTGACACAATACCTATACTGTATAGGCTAAACCCTATCCTTTCGTTGGCAGTGCAGATGCATTTTACGTTAATCTCGAAAACATTAGTTTTGTCAGCACACTGCCTTACCAACCATAAATCGTTTGCTGCAATTATCGTCTTTCATTTTGTTATATGTATACCTCTAGCGAATGTGTTTTGTCCAGTATATAAATATTATAGTTTGTGATGCACTGCAGTTTAATACAGTCTTATCTGCGACGAGCCTCTTTCAACAGTACAACATATTTCAACCCTCGTAACAAGCATTTCAGAGACCCAAACCCTATGAAACTTTCACATTAATATGCCAAAGTACTGAAGACTTCCAGTGGAAGGCAATATGACTCTTTGCGCATGTATCCTTAACAATCAGTTGTCAACTCATTCCACTGCGATTCGTTAAATTATGGAAATTGTGCAGCTTAGCAAACCATTCATGACTGATATATATTGAATTTTCTGTATTTTTATTTCACAATAGTTGTATTGTGTGTTCGTTTCATTCGCTATAGTACGTGTTCCTGAATCAATACATTGCTATGCGGTTACAGGGGTGTAGGGAATGTACCCCCGTCTGTAGTTAAAACTCATTTTGCAATTCAAACAGTCGTGGTGAATATGAAATTGTAAGAATGTATATATATTGACACACCTTGTATTTCTTTAAAAGGAAAGAAACTAACGGTTCGCTTATACCTTGGGAAGAGATTTCCTCGCAAAATTGTGTTCGTGGTGTGTCTCGAGGATCTATATTTTATCTCATTATAATGCCTTTACTGGTTATATTTTATGATTTTATGAGCAGCATGAAAAAGGGTCTTTAATTATATCATGTTTGACCATTGGTATCCTCACAACATCTCTTGAATAATTACATAATTAGATAAATTGTAAAAGTCTCGTATAGATATATACCCCAACAACAGTTCTAGATCACTAAGAAGTTTAAATAGTATATATTTAAATTGCATGAGGCTTATTAGAGAACAATTCTGCCTCAGAGAGAGAGAGAGAGAGTTTTATGTCTTATAAGAGACAAGTTTGTTTCGATTAAATTTTAAAATATTGTGCTTCTACAGGAGACCATTTATAAACCCCTCTTTTTCTTTCAGGTAACAAACTATTCCCATCCTCATATACTGTATTGATATTTCAATTCTGATTCAATCAGTTTTGGACACAAACTGCCCTTTAAATTCCACAAACTGCCCTTTAAATTCCACAAATTGCCTTTAAATTCCACAAATTGCCCTTTAAATTCCACAAATTGCCCTTTAAATTCCACAAACTGCCCTTTAAATTCCACAAATTGCCCTTTAAATTCCACAAACTGCCTTTTAAATTCCACAAATTGCCCTTTAAATTCCACAAACTGCCTTTTTAAATTCCATTCGTGGCGATATTTTAGAGCTGGCCCAAGAAAAAGTAAAATAACTAAATCACAGTATAGAGCAACTACATTATGCTAATTATGGACGATTCTCAATTTTGTGAAGCCAAAATTGCCAAATCTCAGTTGACAATAGGGCAGACGTATCTTGAACGTGCAAAACGTGCATTGTAACTGATTCAGGAACAATTACACAACATAAATTAGTGCACACAGTTATATTGTGGAAGATTTAGCAGTTGTCGGAGAAGTGGCTAAACTAGTTTATGAATCTAACTAGCAGCACTGCCATTATAATGAGAGGAAGAGATAACGTGAATTTCAAATCTGGGTATGATACAGGTGGTGTTGAAGCTTTGTGCTCCTGAAGAATTCGACCTAAGCAGAGTTATAATTGATAGAAAACTTATTTTCAATAAACATCTAGCATATGGTCACTTGGTATATGAAAAGCTGTATTCAACTCACTCGTAGTTTTAAAAAATATGATGCCGATGGTATTAATTCATCGGATAGAAAAATGATGAAAATCTCTGCAAACGATGTTCAGATTGCCAATTGATTCCCTGAAGGCTTCATGATAACCCCGAAGTAACATTTGTCAAGTATAATATGTAACCTTGGTTGATTTTGGCATAATAAGCTGCTTCAAAACGTTACAGAGCAAGGGAAGGAACATACTCTAGAAGATCGTATTTACTGCCATACAAAAAATAGTTTGCACAAGTATAAATCAATAGTAAGAGCAAAATGAATTGTTCTACAAAAGAACATGCAATGCGCTTTATTGAGAGAACGATAGACTGATCAATCTACCTATACCTTACACAAGCAAACTCGAGCAAAACATACAATAAGATTACACACCACTTTAGGGAAATCTCCATAGTCAGAAAACCTAAACAAAACTATAGTTTGATGATGGGATAACAGTTCTCCAAACAAATGAGATATTGTTTTACCACAACTAATATATCGGTACAATTAATCATAACACATCGGCGTAACATGATTGCAGTGGAGGCGAGCTGGAATGAAATAAATCAAATGTATGTATCGATCTCAAGTATGTATGAAACTCAAGAATTCAGAGCTGGCAAGATGCGAATAATTGCGAAAAGCTAAACAATTTTTAGAAACTCCTACACTTCTACATTTACTTAGGAAATATTGTTAATCCGACAGTAATTTTAGCTAAGGCTTGATTTGTGACTAGTAGTTACGTCGAGTTAACAAAGATTCTTAAGAGCATATTGATGAAGGTAAAGGGTAATTATGGATTTAAAGGTTATAATGAAAATTGTCTGACGAACAGCATAACATATTATTTCCTGTATATGAATAACGAACGCGAATTGAATAGAGAGAAGTAAGTAGCAGAAACTTTGAGAACTTTAGAGCTAACGATGTTATTGAGTGCAATAGATGCGGTAATAAGAATGCATTAAAAAGTCAAGCAATTATAACATGCAAGTGACGCGTTTTTTTTTATTAATTCTAAATCCAGAAGGACAAAGATAGTCTAAAACATAACGTGAAAAACGAGAAAACTTTATTTAAATTGCAGTTAATGAAGGAATAAAGGGAATAACATTTTAAGATATAAAGCTGATTTCGACTTCACCTAAACTGGCTTAAATTATGATTACAATTATTCTCTGAGACTTTAAACGAGGTAAATGGTAAATAAAACTACATAGATGTTGATGCTACCACGAGGACATAAAACTTTCTTTCAAATTTAAATTGAAGACGTTACAGCTGTTTTTCACGCAATTGTCCTATTTTAAAACTTTTTATTAGAAAGTCAGAAGGAATTACCCACAAATTAAATTATTTGGCTTTATTATATATGTATTCAATGTATTCAGCCTGGGTTTCTTTGAAATGCATTTAGCATAATGTTTTAATTTTTGTTGGTGGTACACCACTGGTAACAAAGGCTTTGCTATTGCGGCCTCTGTGAGGTAGCGCGGCTGCCCTGCAATGCATTTCAGAGCAAAATCTATAATTTAGTTAATAGCTTCGCGGACTTGTTTAGGTTTATTGTTTACAGCTAAATTGTTTTGAGGTGCAGATGAAGAATATCTTGATCCGAACCCGCATTCCATGCAAATCAAAACTACATAGACTTCAAAATATTAGAAGTTTTACCGTTTACGTGGGTCAATTCAAAATGATTGTGAAAATGGGTATTTTTACAACGTAGTGCTTTTCCCGGCCAGCGAGGATGATGGATTACTCATGGAGCACGAATGTGATACCTTCAGGTCGCACATCTCCAAGAACGCTGGTAGCAACTCAAGCAAGTTGTTGTAGTCAGCGCTTGTCTCCCATGCGTCTTTCAATGGTATGGAGCAAAGATAATTGTGGCAACTATCAATTCTTTGTATTTAGATTCGATATCTTCAACATGTTACTGTTTAAGCCGGAGTTTGCTCCGTTGATCGAGGAAGAGCTGAAATATTTTAATCTCTGGACGAGATGAGGCTCCAAGGCATAATTCTTACACACGACAGAATCAATAATGGATATTGTTTCGCTAAGTTGGTTTTAGTAACCACTTCCCCAGCTGTAGTTACAGTAATTTGCAACCTCTGGCATGCTAATCCGTGTTGTTTGATGTTGCATAATAGCTACTATGCGATCAAATATAGTATTACATTTCTTGACAGGCTTGCATTGTAGCACAATATATTGGTTCCAATGTACAACCATCATTTAGGATGCCTCATCCATTCCTTAATTTCATATCATGTCACTAACATTTTAAAACGGAGCAACTTGTCCCTTCCTGTTAATTGTCGACGAAATATCTCATTCCAGTGTTCTAAGAATGGTCCACAGGAATAATATTTGCCCTCCTGTTTCTAGCAGGCTTTTTTCAATTATCAATACGAGCTTAATAAAAAGATTTAGACCAGTCTAACATCAATACCCATTCTATTGGGAACTGTGCAGGAAAAAAAAAGGAAAAATAACAAATATAAATCTGTCAGATCAAAAGCAGAGGAAGCTGTTGGTGATAATTACCAGATTTTGTTCATCATTGACTAATGTAACTTTAATGTTTTGTCTGTTATCGAAATGGTATCGATCGTATCAGCAGCAGAAGAGCTAGAATCATCATCAGAAGAAAGATCTTCCACAGTTACATTGTTTGTATCTTCTGATCTTGAAAGTACATTGAGCAATCGCCTTTTGACGGCTTCCTTTCAGTCTGATATTCGTCTTTCCTTTATTCCTCACCTACTACTTTCAAAATAAATCTATTATTTTTTAACGACCATTATTGTCAAGTATGAGGATGAAATGTTACATGAAACAGTAATGTAGGTAGTAAGAATTTTGCATTGCAATTGATTGAATCGTGCTTATTGTAAAAGAAACTGTTATAATTAGTGGTTTTTGCCTAGATAATGTACAACAAGGTAGCCCCTTTTGAATCAATATAAATGCAAACGGCGATTCTCTCACGCATACATGTGTGTGTGTGTGTGTGTGTCTTACGGTCAGGTAAATATTAAAAATAATCGTCTGAAAACAATTATAATTTAGTAATTCTTCAATGCATTTGAAAGATCCACATATATAACAAAACTTTCCAGCTGGGCGATCATTGTCGCTCACTTTGTCTTTAAACATTTTCCTATCAATGAATGGACTGTACTTTTATTGAGCTAAATACTCTGAATACAATACGTCTTGCATTTTTCCGTATTAATTTCATCGCTAAGGGTGATCCAGATATAGAAGTTGTACAAAAAATGTGAATAATGCATGTTTCATCCACAATCATGATATATGTGTTATTGATTTTTACTCATATACCGATATTAAATTATTGATTTCACTCACAAGGACATTGAAGAAACCTGATTCAAAAGAAGAATAAAAAGAAAAAAACATATCCTTGCGTCTAGTTCACAACCGCGACTTCCGGTTCCAAACGGTAATGAGACCACCATGCATGACCACTTCTAGACCTTATTTTATGCAGATCCATTGGCCCCGAAAAGTTGACCTCTTTTTGAACGGCTACTAATAACATCATCCGTAACAACGTCAGTATCGACAGAAGCATACACGTTACACGAAAGTGCATTTAGTTCTACGACTCTGCGTCTAAAGAATAGATAAACATATAAAGACTGAGCCGTGCGGTAAAGATCCACCTTTAAATACGAATATGAAAATATATATATTACTCATATGCAATTATGCAATTATGCAATGCCTGTATTACAGATTAAACCAGTTCATCGGAATTAATTTACAGATATTAATAGTATTATAAGCACATTAGTACATGACTAAATAAGAAAAATCTCAGTAAATTATATCAAATCTAATAGCAATCATCCCATAATGCCTTCACAACATAATTGAATTACATTTGTATGTTCGTTTATTAGAACTGACAAACTTGTGACTCAATATAGTCAATACCATATCATTGGGTTATGCGACACAGGGCTGCCACCCTACACACTTACGAATACATTTTGAAACATCCAATACATAACACAAAAAATACATAAAACTGAAAGCAGGACAGAAACCAAACTTATAGCTGACATAACTCCAAAACTGAATATTGTTCCCGTAATTTACTCTATACGTAACAAGGTTGTTACGAATGCCGAAAGCCAGAGCACTCGAGGTAATCTGGATTCTCACTGCTTCCTCTTTGCCCTGGCAGGAATGAGTAAAAGACGAACTAAGTATTTTCAAATAACCACGGCTAAAAAAAACCACCCTCTTTAAACGCGATGCTCGGCTACGAAACATTGGTATTTGTTATTAAAATATTCTACATAAACATTTTACCAAGCACACTTATGTGAGACACATATGTATTCCATCACTATGTTAGGAGCATCACATAAAGAGAGAAAATGACAAACATGTTTACGGCTTTTTATTTTTCTGTCGTCCTCGTTATCTCTTTATCTTATGACACACACACACACACACACACACACACATATATATATATATATATATATATATATATATATATATATATATATATATATATATATATATATATATTATAGCAAGAGATAGACGTACGTACGTACGCAGGTATACATATACACGTACGTACGTACGTTCGTACATACATACATACATACATACATACATACGTACGTACGTATGTAATACATACATACATACATACATACATACATACATACGTACGTACATACGTACGTACATACATACATACGTGCGTACGTATGTAATACATACATACATACATACATACATACATACATACATACATACATACGTACGTACGTACGTATGTAATACATACATACATAATACATACATACGTACGTACGTATGTAATACATACATACATACATACATACATACATACATACATACGTACGTACATACGTGTGTAATACATATATACATACATACGTACGTCATCATCATCATCATCATCAGTCTCATGACCTAGTGTGGTCGTTGAGGCACTCTGCTGCTGAACATCTGACCAGTTCCCTCCACTTGTCTCGATCACGTGCCAATACCTGTGTCTCCGCAAAACTTTTCCTGGTCCATTCTGTAATGTTGTCAGTCCACTTTGTTCTCTGTCTACCTCTCCTTCTGCCACCCTAGACGCTGCCCTGCAGGACTGTTGTGGATAGACTGTTGGCTCTAGTGACATGGTCATGCCATTTCAGTTTTCTCTTTTTGACGGTGGTGAGGAGGTCCTCATATTGGCCCACTTCGCGCCTGATGGTGTTACGCACTTCTTCATTTGTGATGTTTTCCATGTAAGAGATGCCACGGATGGTTCTGTAGCATCTCATTTCAAGTGACTGGATTCTTCGTTGTAATTCTGCTATCAGGGTCCATGCCTCACATGAGTACAAAAAGACTGAGATGACTAGAGCTCCCAATAATCTGATTTTAGTTTTCAGACAGATATTCTTGTCTCTCCAGATGGGTCTTAGCTTTGACATAGCTGCCATTATTTGTGCTGCTCTTGACAAAATTTCTGCTCTTGATCCCTCCTCAGTGATTATGGAACTGGCTCACTGTTTCCAATTCATGTCCTCTGACTTCAATCTTGGCTGAGATTTGTTTGTCACTATTTGTCATCAGTTTTGTCTTCTCAGCGCTTATCTCCATGTCAAATCTGGAAGATGTTTCATCCAGGTTCCTCACTAAGGTGGCTAGCTCGTCTTCACTGCCTGCCAGTCCATCAATGTCGTCTGCAAAGCGGAGGTTGGTGATGTTACGCCCTCCAATGCTGACTGTCCCACAGTGGTTTACCAGGGCTTCGCTCATGATGCGCTCTAAGTAGATGTTGAAAAGCGTGGGTGACAGGAGACAGCCTTGACGCACTCCCACTGTTGTCTGGAACCAGTCCCCCACAGCACTTTGGGCAATTGCTTCACTGGTAGCCTTGGCGTACAGCTGCTTGATGGTATTGATTAACTTTTGACCCATGTTATGCTTCTTCATTGTGGCCCACAATGCCTCAAGAATATCAGAAAAAACTTGAGCAAAGCAAAAGAAAATTGGATTGGACAAAAGTGCACAGAAATGGAGAACAGTCTGATAAAGAATAACAACAAAAAGGCATTCCAAATTGTGAAAGACCTCACCAGACAGAAACAACCAAGAGTCAGTACCATTCAAGAAAAAAATGGAAAATGCCTCACAGAAGCGAGTGACATTGCAGAAAGATGGACTGAGTATTGCAAAGAACTCTACAACCATCAGTCCACAGGAGACTCAGAGGTGCTTGAAGTTCCAAACTCCACAAATGATGATGACTTCCCCATTCTCAAAGAAGAGGTGGAGTCAGCAATAAGAGCACCGAGGAATGGGAAGGCAGCTGGAATTGACAACATCCCAGCTGAACTTATCAAGAATGGGGGAGAATCAGTGAAAGAGCTACTAACAAAAATCTGCAACAAGATCTGGCAGACAGGTGAATGGTCAACACAATGGACCCAGTCACTGATTATAACACTTCCCAAAAAAGGCAATCTCCAGCTATGCCAAAATTACAGAACTACCAGTTTGATCAGCCATGCTAGTAAGGTAATGCTGAAGATCATATTGAACAGACTGAAACCACAAGCAGAAGAAATAATCGCAGAAGAACGGGCCAGGTTCCGGAGTGGAAGAAGCACAACAGAACAAATATTCAATCTCAGGGTTCTGTGCGAAAAGTATTCGCAACACCAACAAGACATCTATCATGTGTTCGTCATTTCGAAAAGGCCTTTGAGAGAGTGTGGCATGAGGCATTGTGGGCCACAATGAAGAAGTATAACATGGGTCAAAAGTTAATCAATACCATCAATCAATATATACGTACGTACGTATGTAATAAATACATACATACATACATACATACATACATACATACAGACATACATACATACATACATACATACATACATACATATACACGTTTGTCTGACTAAGTGTGCTTCTCTTTTAATCATTTATTCCACAGTGTTGCAGCAATACAATCATAATAATAGATACAATATTTAGCTAATCTTCATCTAAGTATCTTGCGTCCGTTTTCAATAGATAGAAACAGCCGAGATGAACATTCCAAATTAACTTCATGTAACGCACTGCTATTGAAAACACCAATATTTGATAATACTCAACCAGTATTTACCACCTTATCCGCAATCGCTTGCTTTTGATGATATGTTTTCATTTCAGACCGACGAACAGATCGCTCAGTTTATTGGATTTCCTGAAAACACTGTTCCTGATACCAGTCAATGCCCCCAGCAGGAGGCTATGTATGCCAGCACTCTACACCTGCCACGTGGAACTAACTTCTCGGGAAACATCCCTTATACAACAAAGTTTCTTTGTGGAGTAACTCATCAAACTCTTGGTGAAGAAATAAGATATTCAAATGTTTCCAATAACGTCATATTTGCAGGTATAGAAACGACGTTTTAGATTTAAGTTCATAAAACAATAGCTAGCTTTATATCATTTAGATGCAATTATATGTTTCAATTTTAGTATGAAAAGTCCTGCTAGTTTAGGTAGTTGTAATCGTATATCTTCTTAATTCATGCCTGAGTTAACAGTTTGCAAGAGTGTGTATGTGCATATTGCATCTATGAAGATCAATAATTTAATTTAAATGCTGTATTTGAGTCACAAACGGATTTAAATATTAGTTTATTTTAATTTCATGCTTACATTTCAACCAAATGACTCAGTGACATGAACTTGATTGGGGCTGAATAGTCCCACAACGAAATGACCTAACAGATCCCCAATTCACATATTACAGACTGCCATAGCTGACATACAGATGGAAGCAGCTAATGTTAGGTTCTAAACTTAAGTGTGGGAGAATTGTAAAAGGCTGTAAGAAGCAGTCAAGTACGTCAGAGAATATTACAAGGAATTGCTAATAAGACTGCATTTAAAGCGCAGTGTCAATTCACACGAATACTGTGAATGACAAATCGCAAATGAAACTAACAGAGAATGTGTTAATGAAGGTAAATAGAAATGTATCGGTAGTATTCAAAATGAAACTGTACAAATGGTAGCTATGTGCACCGTGGAATGGTATCAGCTGGGCGAACTGCAAATAGAAAGTGTGGGATCAGTAATTGATATTAAGGGTCAGACACTCTTGCTGAAAGCAGTTTTACCAGACCGTGTGCACAGACATTATGTCTGAGTACAGTACAGAGATAACTATGCAATCTTGTAGCAGGACAATAAAGGAGGAAAAGCTGTAAAATGATGTTTGGTTTTTACTTTTGTATTCCTTTTAAGACAGTATACGATATATATTAGGTTAGTATTTTTTCTTTCTCCAAAGTATTCCTTTCATATATACCAAAATGTACACAAAATAGGTAATGAATATGTAAGATTTTTTGTTGATGTTTTGTTAGACGTGTGAAATAGTGGACCCTGCTGAAATCCTATTTTGCTATATCTGCTACTGTAGAATAAGATGACTCATTTTGCAATGCATAGCCTCTTTTTGATAATTCATATGCATCTTTTCTTTGGTTGCAGTTCATATGAGTAAGATCAACCTTATAGATTCAGAAAGTGGAGCAAAAGTTACATATGAAGGATTTCCCCAAACATTGAAATGCGTCAGTAGTTCATCACGACCAGTGCCTATCATACGATGGTTTCTTCAAACCAATAATGCAACTAATCCAACGTTATTTGTTACCAACAACATCATCGAGATGATCAAAACCGATATCAATATGCTTCATGTGAGAGAAAGTAAAATTACCATTATCCCGAAAAGAGAACAAATATATAAAATCTTCTGTGCTGGAAATATCGATGGTCAGCAAGAAGTAAAGTCAAAAATTCTTGAAATAGACGTCTTGTGTAAGTTGTCACAAAAGTAAATTGTTTAGATTTCATTGCAAACCAGAATTTGTCGGTTAAATTGTGCACTTTTTGGTCCATACAATCATTCCGTACGCATCACAGGTTGTGTATATTACCTATGAATTGAATAAATGACATTATAAATGTCCTAAATGCTGTACACAAGTTATCACCGCAATATGTTTCTTGCCTCAACTTATTTAAAGCTATTGCTTATGTTATGAAACTTTATGCGTCGTCTATCAGATGTCTTGCTACCAAGGTGGAATCTCTGTCATCGCAAAGAACTCCCTGATCAAACGTCTAAACCAATCCAAAACCTTCAATTTTAGCCACACATCGTTTGAACTAGTCCAAAACATACTCACACTGGAATAAAGGTCATTCCATTTTTTTCTGCCTCTAACACCCTGCTCCTGGTAAATAAAACTGAATGTCTCCTTTTGGGGCAGTTTTCGAATCTTTTGGAGTTTGGAAATTCAATAGGTGGCTACCTGATTATTCTTGGAGCTTTCAACTTGCTTTTGACTGTCCTGGAAACCTAGGCACATCAAACCGCTTAGATTCCATTTATGTTTTCAACCTCAAAAAGTCAGCTAAATAACCCACCCATAAACACAGTCACATTAAGTTATACGGGCCTCCATGATATCACACGAAGTTGCATTAGATCCCCTCTGCATTATGTGCCTAAACCTTCACCTTTATTTGATACTAAGAGAAACATCCGTATTATAAATAGAATCAAACTTATGCATGTCATCCAAGCAAACCTAACAACTTGCTTACCTCCTACAGCAGAACAACTTGGTAACTGCTTGCGTTCATTGCTTAACAAACATGCCCCAACAACCAAGCGCATAGTTTCAATTCGAAAGTGTTCTCCGTGGTATAGCAGTGTTAGGGACCAGCTTCGCACTGCTAAAAAGAGACCGCCGTAAAACTGAGAGGCTCTGGCTTTCCACCAGACTCACTATTCATAAGCAAATCTATGAAGTCGCTTAGAAGAATGTCACAAATATAGTCCATGCAGCGAAATCAGCCCACTACGCTACTAAGATCACGGAAAGTTCCACCTGCTGTGAGCTCTTCGAGATTACTAACAAGCTAATGTCAAAGAACAAATGTACACTACTTCCAACTATCTTCTCTCCAGTTAACCTTCCGGACCTGTTTGCTAATGGCTTCCGTGACAAAGAACAAACAAACCATCAGCGATAAGCTGAACAATACAATTTCAATGGACTCGTCGTCACCATATAGTTTCAATACAGAATTTCAGCAGCAACTGTTAGTAGCATTTTAACCTGTCTCTATGGATTTATTAGGTACAATCGTGGTGAAGAAATCACCAAAGTCATGTGAACTTGATCCAGTTCCAACATCACTTCTGCTTGAGTGCTTAGATCCAATATTGCCTTCACTAACTTTTGTTATTATTAACTCTATCTCATCCGGTGAATTCCCATCATTTTTCAAAACTGCCATTATACAGCCTTTGCTGACGAAACCAACACTTATTAATTTAAAGAACTACTGTCCAGTTTCTAATATACCATTCATATAAAACATCTTAAAAATTTGTTCTATCCCAACTTATATTTTTATCTGAGTTCAAAAAGTCATTTTAATAATGTAAAGTCTGCGTATCGCCCTGACCACAGTACTGAAGCTACTCTTCTGAAAGTAGTTAATGACCTTCTCTCTGCTTTGGATAGCGAAAAGATTACATTAGATTACTTTAAAAAAACAGCTGATCGGATCCTCTTTAGAGTACCACGATCAGAGCATACACCCCTTACTCTGTACCTTACACTGTCTAGCCATTCCATATATACATATATATATATATATATATATATATATATATATATATATATATATATAGATAGATAGATAGATAGATAGATAGATAGATAGATAGATATAATTTTACCTTAATATTCCAGAATGTTGATTTTAATTGACAGTCAATATATAAAATATCATAGTATTAGTCATCCGCGATCAACTGGTTTGATATGTGGAATTCAAGAAGAATACTTATATCTAATGTGTCAATGGACATTTTAAAGATATCTTTTGTAATCTTAGGTTACTAAGAATTTCTTTGCTAATGTATACAAAATAATCACGAAAATCTAATGAATCCTTACAATGGAGAGCTAATTACAAATGGTGCATACTCCATATGTGTGTGTGTGTGTTTTAGAAACGTAACTTCAAATTGGGGAGTTAATTCCAGTTTCCCTACTGATTATTCACATCTTAAAGAAAATGTTCAATGTTACTTGGATAACTTGTTCAACCGTTACACACACACACACACACACACACACACACACACATATATATATATATATATATATATATATATATATATATATATATATATATATATTACTCCAATAGAAAATAAACTGCAAAGATACTTGCGTCTGGGATGTTTAGACCTTTCAGTCAAACTAAATGCATATACGATACAAATAGAATTATCATACTGGCAGTGACGTAACTATCTATCCAAAGGGCCCAACAAGAAACTTTTTGTACCGGGCCCTTATTCTGTCACTTATTTCTTTATCCTGATTGGGCCAGACTAATGAATAATAATGCAAGTTGTGTCATATTTATTATAAGTCTTGTTAGTATGTTTTCATTATTCCTATTAACCTTGATTTGTATCTGAGGAATCCAGAAAAACTATGTGTACAGATGATAATTGGTTATTAGATCGATATGTGGGTGCGTCTGCTACTAAATGATGCCTGTAAAAAACGACACAGTTGCATCACTTGCTTTTATATCTTTCATGGTAGTGATGGTATAGGAGATAATGCTTCCAGGCGAACCAGTGAGTGCCGTAATCCGCGGACCCAGGTTGAGGTCTCTGTATACTGTGAATTTAAATTCCCTGACTAGTATGAAAATGTTATTTGTATCGTATTGGCAATACATTATGTTAGTAGTATCTATCAATGTCGTGTAGAATCCAGAGATATCACTATCACTAAATTGGCAGGATCTACAAAAGACGGGGAAATGTTTTATTGTTGGACGGAAAATAATACATAGCTATTCATTGCTGATATCCAGAAAGGTACCATATTTATGAATATTCTGATCTAATCTTCCTTTTCATACACTGTTACCTTGCCATCTCAAAACTTTTCAACTACACACATTATATTTAAAGTGTACTGACTATTTGATCAATACACACCCATACACACACACACACACACATATATATATATATATATATATATATATATATATATATATATATATATATATATATATATATATATATATATATATAGATAGATAGATAGATAGATAGATAGATAGATAGATATAGATATATATAAATAGATAGATATATCCTTTCCTAAATTAAAATTTTCAGATCAGGCAGATCAACCACATGTAATTGTACTTGGTCGAACATTTCCCTGGTTAGAGAATCAGACAGGGATTCTTAGTTGCAACACATCTAACTATGGCAACCCTCCCTCTCAAGTCGTATGGTCCAGTCACGGAGTTACGAATGGCACAGATCTAATACTTGCTAGCCTGACGCCAAATGACAACGGGAGGTCGGTCTCCTGTCAACTTGTCAACAAATACACCCTCGATAAAAATGCTACTGTTAAATCACCGCCTGTAACCCTCATAATCGAATGTAAGTAAATGTGAAATTATGAAATATGAACATCCAATGAAAGTATTTACAGTGCATTTATATATATATATATATATATATATATATATATATATATATATATATATATATATATATATATATATATATAGCTTGATCTTTTGAGTTTTAGCCATTTCTTAATTTATCCCTCACTCACACTCAGAAATGATCATTCCAGTCATTATAATGTATTTTGAAGATGAGAACGGTTTTTTAATCATACATCAATATAATATTTAGAATGTTAAAATGTCATTCGTTTATCAGGAATCGACCTACTTTGTTTATTTGTCATGCTCAGTCTTTGATAAGAAGACTTATCCTTGATTATATAAGTTCGCGTCAACATCCGCAATGCTTGAGCTTGATGTATGTCATGATGTCGATGAGTTACATGTGTCTATTTCTGAGTATCCTGGAAAAGGCAGTGAAGCGATAACGTATCCGTTCTTGTACACTGCTATTTTTCATGCACATCAGCAAATATGCTGCTATTTAACTGAAAATATAGTTTTGACTTAAGCTTTTATCAAGTGATGTTATGTTCGACATTTTATTAATTCCAACAAGGATTCTAAACATATTTATGGTCAATGGGTATTACAATTCCAAAATAAAGTGAAACAAGGAAACAATATCATCTAAGATTGTATGGAATTCAACTGCCAATCAGAGTAGGGATTGTCAACATAACATCATTGCATTGTTTTGGCAGGGATCTACAAAAGACGGGGAAATGTTTTATTGTTGGACGGAAAACAATACATAGCTATTCATTACTGATACCCAGAAAGGTGTCATATTCCAGTGGTGTTCCACATGAGATGGTATCCATGTCCCGCCGCAATCAATAGCACCCTTACATTGCATGCATGTGAGCCTTAAGGGGACAGAGGGCAGATTTTATTTACAAATGTAATGCCGCAATTAGCGACCTAGTATAAAAAGGTCATAGAAATTCAAATACACAAATGAAGTCAAAACGGTCCAGATTGTTGGATACCTATATTGTTGTTGTTGTTGTGGGATTTAACGCCATTTTTCAGCAGACTATAAGCTATGCATGGCGGCCAGTATTAATGGTGGAGGAAGAACCCGGGAAAACCCCGGAAAGAACTACTGAGCAACGAGAAGCTACAGACCAGCTTTCTCACATACCCATATTGACCGTATACTAGACTCGAACCCAAGCAGACAGAGGTGATATGGCAGTGATCCGTAATGGAGAGCGCTCTAAGATACAAATATTAAAACAAAACATACGAATAGTATCCACTTGACTAAAGAAGTCAATGGCAGTTCATGGCAGAAGAAGTTTATGCAGCCCACCCCAAATTTCTACCGGCACTTTTCATGTCAGAAGGTCATTTTTTACACAATGTGATGCTCACAGTACAAACACAAGCCCTTTTCCTAGACGAGAATTGTGACAAACAGCGTGCATTAAAAACAGGCTAATGCAACTCAAAACATTTGTCATCCAAGCCATTTTTGAGATATTCTACATGACCCAATCCCGCCTGTTTACTGCTATGGGAGGCTAGCTCTTCTTCCTAGCCGACTATTGGTATTTCACTACCAACATTCTGCAGAGTAACTGTGTAAGGTGTACATGCCTGACATCAATTCCAAGAAGAACACAAGCATGAAACACATAGTTTACAAATATATCCATATCTTTAAATAGTAAACAATAATAGCTGAAAAAGTCACACCATAGTCTTAAGTTACAAAATTTGCCAGGGGTCAATTTACGAAACTGGGCTCTGCCACCTCATAGGTCTCATTCATCTCCAATACATACAAAACACTGAAGCTAAAGCTATACAATACTCATTAGACGCAATACAAAATAATTTGACCTCATCTATTTATAATGTTTCTTGTTTTTATTCTGCTCTTCTTCTCCAATCGTCTTAGATTGATGTTCATACACTCGTTAACTACATTAATTGTTCGGTTCATTCATTTATAGAATCAAAGAATTTTTGTCTCAGCTTAATATCATTCATATGATATACTTATGATGACTTTGTCTTATACTTGATGATTTGTTGCATGCATAATGTATTTATGCAAACTTTGGTTCATTGACATATTTACATTTCTCGATGGTGTCCGACTCCGACACTTTAACTTATATATTCCAAATCTCTTCGGGAACCTTTCGTTAATTGACAGCAATCATCGGTTTGTAGTGCATGCTTCTATATACTTGCCTATTTGTTGTCATTCCATTCGAATATCCGTCTGTTCGTACATTTTGTTTGCTCTTTTCCATTGATTTATGCTTTGAAGCATAACTGATGGTCTCGTAAAGCTTTAGCCACACATACAACAATAATGATTGTCCGATAAATCGCTTCATATTTATCTCTCTCAATGGATGATGTGTACAATATCTACCTAACAATGCCAAGGTCTGAACTAAATGAAGTTTCACGCAGGACATGATCCCTATATAATTCAATGCTTATCTGATTTAAGTGGCATACATTTAAATGATTGTGGGTGGAAAATACGCTTGCAGTAGATAGTGGAACCAATCTAACATGAAGTACGATCTTTTGGAATCATATATGTCTTGGAAATACGTCTGTCATTATAAAAGGGAGTCTCAGAAACATCGAAAGAAAACATAATTCATCCGTGTTGTCTGCTACAAAAAACGGCCTTACTGAAACGTTAACTTGGCATCAAAGGGAAATAAGATTTAGTCAACCATTATCCAACATAATGTAACAATTACTGATGATATATATACAATATAAAGTTAACTTAGTATATTGATGCAACGTCCACATCAAAGTGATTATTTCAAACGACAAGTAAAGTGTCAATCTGTTTCAGTTTGTATAACGTATGTCTATAATATCAGTACCAAGAATAAAATTATCCACGCTCTAACAATTTATTGTAATTTTGATATGTTCCGTATTGATATTAAATATATGAATGCACCAGTAGCATATATATATATATATATATATATATATATATATATATATATATATATATATATATATATATATATATATATATATAAGATATATATATATATATATATAAGATATATATATATATATATATATATATATATATATATATATAAGATATATATATATATATAAGATATATATATATATATATATATATATATATATATATATATATATATATATATATATATATATATATTATGTGTGTGTGTGTGTGCGTGTGTGTGATGTGATCTTGCACATATAGAAGAAGGGTGCAAGTTTTTGTCAGTAGAAAGTGAATGAAAACACAGGGTTCTGTATTATTAATTTGTTTGATGAGATTGTAAAATTAGACGTGCATACACCAGCCTACTCTTTCCGACATTGATAGAGTCGAGAGGAAGATAAGAGAGTGAAAATACAGAATTCCCTAGGTCAGTCGCGCAAATATTAAAAAGTCAAATTATATTGGTACATAATTAAAACAAAGACAAACGTGTATGATGCTGGCCACTTTCGTGACTTTGTATTGAACATAAATGATATCAGTGAACCAAATATTTGCTATGTATTTACAGCATAACCTAACTATTTGGACAAAGTCTATTGAGTAAACGTGCTAAGAAAATGATTAATGAGACATGGAGTAAAATGCATACATTTTTGTGAGGTTGCAACCGCCGTAAACATGATTGTTATATACGGAGCAGAGTCGATCTAAAGTATGTGATTGCATCAATATAATTACTAACAAAATATATCAATTAACGATGCTAACAATGAAATACTGAGACGAGCGACATTATAAAAAAATGAGACTTTAGAAGCCGTATAACTTTGTAAGAGATTTTTTGCGGATGCAACCGCCTAAAAACCGAACAAATTGAGATAAAATAACATAAACAACAATATACAAACATATTATTAACAATATGATAACAAATAACAGTTATATTCAGGGAAGAATGATGGGGTGGAGGTGGGAAAAAGAAAACACGTCCACATCCCAGAATGAAACTGGCTCAACTGCCGCTAAAGTCCCTAGCAGAGACAATCCCTCCGTGCACAGCCGGTGCGAAAGCATTGCGATTGGCTGGGCAGAACACGTGATTCAAATTTATTGGCCCTTCACAGCGCATTACACGAACAATCTCGCGGGAAATCGTAGACTTATTCACACCTCCCATAATTGGCCTTCCGCGAGCGTAAATCTTTATATATATATATATATATATATATATATATATATATATATATATATATAGTATGTACGCTGTATCAATGCTATACCATAAGATGTATAAAAAAAAAATCATTAAAAGGTACGGAGTCCTGCAATGTTTCCTTTTCATGAACATTTATACAGTGAGTGGTATATCATTGATACAGCGTACATAAGGTACATATATTGTATTTATATTACATACAAATACACATATTTGCACGTTGAATGGAGTTACGATATGTTCCGAGCAACTGTGTATTGGCCGAGTGATTGAACTCCTCACATCCCTGTGAGTGTGTCCGCTACAAAATCTAGTTGTACGATTTTTCTTGTTGTTCACAATCAAGTTAATTGTTTTCCTTTACGAGTTTCTATTTTTATTCACATTTATTAAATCAATATAAGACACACTCATGATTTAAACGATATGTTCCGAGCAACTGTGTATTGACCGAGTGATTGAACTCCTCACATCCCTGTGAGTGTGTCCGCTACAAAATCTAGTTGTACGATTTTTCTTGTTGTTCACAATCAAGTTAATTGTTTTCCTTTACGAGTTTCTATTTTTATTCACATTTATTAAATCAATATAAGACACACTCATGATTTAAACTTGAAATACAGTTTTTAGGAGGAAAGTAGTGCACTACAAACACTGTTAGCACCTTGAACACTGAATCTGAACTGACAGGCATTCACATACTGGCGTATGGAAATTAGCGTGGAACAGAAACTAAGCAAAACGACGAACCAACATGAAGTAATTAAAATAGTTTAATATATTGACAGTTCATCTAAGTACTTGTTCTGCTTTTATCAACATTTCTTAAGACTACTGGAAAAGTTCTCTCTCTCTCTCTCTCTCTCTCTCTCTCTCTCTCTCATTTTGGACGGTTTGACTTAACTTTAACAACATTCATAGGTCCAGAGACATCGTCGTATGAGATAAGAAAAAAATCCCCAATGTTCGTATTTTCATGGATTTTCGCCAGTATCTGACTACAATAATACAGAAGGGGGGGGGGGGGCATTAAATACGCTACGGTGTATTTGCCTCGTAACCGACAAATTAAGCATATCGGCTTAGTGTCGACTGGCTATTCCAACTATGTAGCATTGATATTATGAACACTCTAGACTGATCCCAAGGAAAGCGTAAACAGACCGTTACGATGAATCAGATTATTGTAAGTTACTTTGTACAAGTTCAGTTTTAAAGTTTTCGTCCAGTTCAATATCTTTTTCTCTCTCACTCCAAATATTTGTTTATTTTCTCCGATGAAACTGTGTACCTTTTTAATTTCATTTAGAAAACAGGGTTTTTTGTTATTATTTTCATATGTCATTTATGATTAATGAATGAGTAGAAATTCATTATAGATCTATAGGCCAGCAGTTGAAAGAATGTTTATAAATTTGTATTATTTGCCATGGACGGATCACAATTTCAGAATTTGATATACCAATAGTATTGGTATATCAATTTGCTTTATACCACCACTTTAAATGCCATGTTATATTTAATGTATGTGTTATATATATATATATATATATATATATATATATATATATATATATATATATATATTTATATATATATATATTGCTGTCCATCCTCAGGAAAAGTACGTCTTATTTCCATCAATTGGCCCCAACCTTTTTTACTCTGTGATGCTTATGCCTGTTCTTTCATTAAAGGTCACCTGCCACCTATATTGTACAAACGTGTGATATTATTATAGTTATAAACCAAACGCATTTGTTATGTAAGCACACCATAAAAATGTTTAATTAGACTTAAAACTCCGCTTTATAAAATAAAAAAATTATTCGGCAATCTTCGTAAACAATCGGTAAATTCCGCGTGCCAAAACCGGATATGACGTACATTTATCTCTTCTATTCAACCTAGCCGTTCAAGTGCTTAATTTCCCCACGTAAATGTCTATGTGATATAGCGTACGGTCGTGCTTTTGTACTGCAAATATGGTGCACTGTGTTGCATACGGATGTAACCAAAATAGTAATGATGGGGAAAAGGCATTCTTTCTTTTTCCGAAAAACCATGTTTACCAGAAGAAAGTGTATTTAATCTGTGGGATCGAATAGGGGAGGGATGGGAAAGTTGTATCATTTATGCCGGGTTATAGTGAATTTGGCCCGAAGACAATTCGGCCCATCTCGAAATACAATTTGGCCAAACATAACAATAGTTTGTACATTCATTTTCTTCAACAAAAGAGTAGATTCAGTGTAAGATAGGTTTTGGGGGGAAAAAACTAAATTTAAACAAACTATTTTGATATGTTTTGAAAGAAAATAATCATACTTCGTAACGAACATATTTATGAGAGAAAACACAAACTGACATATCTTGCTTGTTCTATTAAAATATTTATATACATTTTTTATGCTAACAAATATATGCATCTGCACAACGACGTTCTCAGTTTAAGTCTTCCTGTCAAATTATCAATAATAATTTATAAAACAAAAATACGTAACAGATAATATTCTACATAATACGTATACATTTTGCTAAGGGTATTGTACAAGAGATATTATAACAAATATACTTAAGTTTAGGCTTCACGTTGTAACACAGCTGCATACAATACATACTAGATTATACATGAGAGAGAGAGAGAGAAGGGGGGGGGGAGAGAATAATGTTGAGCATTTTGTCAGTATTTAGTTGCTGCAATATGAAGTTCTTACCAGTTAATTTTATTGTTTTTATTTTTCAAGGTGTCTTAGTGTTTGCGCGAGTAAATTGAAAGCTTGTCATTACTTGTCAATATTGTCAATCATATGTCCTCCATTATTCCGTACAAATTAGAAAGGAAACAATTTTGTGTTTAATTTGTGCCCCTCCCCCCCCCCCCCACACACACACACTCACGGTACAAAATAAATTGGTAAACATACACTTGTTAGGTGAGCTATTTGTACGTAGCAAACTCTGCTATATTGAATGTTCACCGTATAGAAATCATATAGTTACGAGCTGTCCGGTGTTCAAGTGTTTAGATCCTTCAAAGGGGCCCCAAGTGGCCGAGTGGTCTAAAGCGCTCTTCGTTACGGATCAATGCCAACTCACCTCTGTCTGCGGCGGTTCGAGTCTAAGATTCAGCCAATGTGGACATGTGAGAAAGCTTGCCAGTAGCTTCTCGTGGGTCGGTGGTTCTTTCCGGGGTTTTCCGGGTTCTTCCTCCACCATTAATACTGGCCGCCATGGATAGCCTATCGTGTGCTGAAAAATGGCGTTAAACCCCACAACAACAACAACAACAAGATCCTTCAAGAACAATGCACCACATCGGATGCATTGCTGCAATAATTACATAATAGTTACCTTCTTTTATATCCCATAATTTTTCATGGAAATATATATTTCACCTTTATCACCGTAATACCATTTCTATAATGGTATAAACTCAATTATCATCCCACATTTAAATATGATATGCACAGTAATTCAAATATGCATCACATGTTCTTGAATCTACAAAACCAAATAAAATCACCAATGTTTTACAACTAATAATATCATATAATAAGGACTACCTCTTAGACGCGCTTGATGTACTTATTAGTCAATTGTACAGCATTCAAATAGAATGCTTAATTCATATTCATATTAATTTTGATTACAGATTCGCCAGTCATCGAGCTGAACGCCACCAGTCCCCTGACTGTAAACGAAACACAATCAATAAGTGTGTTGTGCAGTGCCACGGGAAATCCTACGCCCGACACTCCAACGTGGAATATACAATCTGGCAGAACGCTCATATTTGAAAACGTCAGCAGAACAGATAAAGGAACATACACATGTTCAGTCACAGCCAAATCGGAAACGAACGGAGTACTACAGAAACAGAAAAAAATCCATATTCATGTACAGTGTAAGTATTTTGTTTTCGATGAGATGTCCCAGTTTTTTAAAGGACAGGACCAAATTTGTTCTTGAGAATATAACTTTAAAAATTATATAACATTTTAGTTCTATAGCTTATCCATATATAGCTGTTACGTGCCATTTATAAATTCTCTGTCGCTAGAAACTGTGTATAATTTCTGACTGGTCATTTGTTTGTATAATATGTTTGGTAATTGGTAATATAGTAGTGGGTCATCCATATTCCATCTGATATCCTATATACGGAATGATGACCATGTTTAAAGAATATTTAACGTATATCCTTTGTTTTAAATTTTGCAATGGCTAAAGATTCTAATAAAATTTAATCTACTGTACTGCTCCAATGTCATACCAATTTCCTAGGTAGATGAAACACAAATATCTGTTTGAATGCATATGAAGAATGAAGTTTAGTACCTCGATCATTCCCAATGCAAAGAAGTTTCAAGTAATTCTAACTGCACATATGTCATCAATAAAAACGTTTGCCTGCTTTTTTAATTATGCAATTCATCACCCGTCCTGGTTAAAGAGGTATTGTGGTCACCTTCAGTACGTTCTGTCTCGCTCTAAACTTCAACATAAATCTCTTGATATATATATATATATATATATATATATATATATATATATATATATATATATATATCGTGCTACGACTCTAAGGTTACACACTATATTTCCAACACACACACATACACACACACACATATATATATATATATATATATATGTATGTGTGTGTGTGTGTGTGTGTGTGTGTGCAATAAACTGACAACAAACAGTGCGAAACTAGTATCTAAGTAGCCTGAGTGCTTTCGACCCTTTAAAGAATCTTTTTCAAAGGAAAATACAAAACATAGCACAAACAAATAAAACAGAAAAACGGTTACGTTTGCGAAACTTTACATGGCTCTTTCAACAGGAATTCAACCTTTCAACCTTTTAACTACATTATGTGTCAACTAGTTTATTTCAGCTTGTTGCTGATACTGGAACATATTTGTATTAACCTAGAAATTGATAAGCCATAAAGACATCTATTATTGTATGTAAATTTATGTCAATTCAGATTAGATCCCGGGTATTTCATTAATATAGTAGTCCTAGGTTATTATGCACATTTAGATAATTATTTTACAGAAAATGTGTCGGCTGCAAAAGATAATTGTATTTGTGCATGGTTGTTATGGCTCATCAATTTCTAGGTCAATACAAATATGGTTTTATTAAAGTCGAAAATTATGAAAAGTTTCGTATAAATTTCAGGATCGGAATTGCACTGGTCCACCAATAATCGTGACGCTGTAAAAATGGCGTTCTCCAAAACTTATTTAAATAATTCCCAATAGATCCAGAATAATATTTTTGTCGAATGAACACTTTCTGTTTCCATTGGATAATCCAAGCAAATGTCTTTCGTGGTACCCATCTCTTTCTCTCTGTCTCTCTCTCTCTCTGTCTCTCTCTTTTGGTCTGTTCACTTTAAAAGTCTCTCTCTCTCTCTCTCTCTCTCTCTCTCTCTCTCTCTCTATATATATATATATATATATATATATATATATATATATATATATATACGTTGTATTTTAGGAAAATAAACTAATATTTTAAACATTATGCAAACTTATTGGCTATCGTTCTTTCTTGGTACGTAGTCTAAACTTATAGATATCTTAACAGTTAAAGACTAACTTTGATATAACCTAGACGTTATCTACACATTTTGCTGAGTACTCCTCTATTATGTTCAACATATGGATTAGAAGGCATATGTTTTCAGATGCTCCTGAGATAAATGTAACAGTCACTGGATCAGATAAACTGAACATGCCGTCTAACGTCACATGTGAAGCAAGCGGATTTCCCACGAAGTATACTTTCCATCCATGGAAGCACATGCTTGGAGAAGTGACAATTAGATCCCATCTCCAGAGTAATTATGAAGGCGCCAACAAATCCAGTAAACATATCTTGACCCTGAATAGGCTGTCACTGCAGGATATGGGGACATACGTCTGTTCCGTCGACAACGGAATACGAGGAGTCGATGGGAATATTATACAAACTAGTGATGCAGTTCTTAATATCAAAGGTACATATATATTAGCGCTAACATAACATATACTGTGTATACAGTCAAGGAAATATGACAAATATAGAATGCATCATTCGTGCCGCCGTCATCCTGCATTATAATGCTGAACTATAATTTGAACTTTCTCACTATCGCCATCAATGTGCTTATCAAATTGTATTTACTGATGTAAGCTGGCACGAATATTTAATGGATGCAAAGATTCAAATAAGAGTATATATGGAAAATCAAGTCCACCCTTGCTTAATTTCTCATTCTCATTGTCTTGTAACGATCAAAGAAATACCCTAATTTTAGCTTGCTGAAAATGGACAGTTAACAGACCACAACATTTAATGAGTCGTGAAAACGTCCATTTCATGTGTACCTTGTCGAATCGCACTATCAAATACAAATGCTAAACAAAGGCTTGCAAATACATGTTGAACTGTAAGTCTAGAATAAATGTTAGATAAAATAGACGTGAGTGTTTATTATACCATTTCGAGTTTCCCCTCTTTGATCTGCATAAATGGATAACATATCGCTATAAAGTGAAAGTGCTGCAGATCAAAATGAAAAGAAATGGATTAATATACAATTTTTTTATATATCCTTTCTTTTCAGGGATGCCTGAAGTCGTAAATAAGAAAAATGACACATTTACTGGGAAAATTGGTTCATCAGTCAATATATACGTAGCCTTTTACGGTGACCCGGTCATTACTGACTTTAAATTTCAAAGAAATGGTTCAAACGTCGAGAACACAAGCAAGACAAATATGTACCTCCGCACAGATGTTGTTGAAGTACTGTTCCATAACAGGAAGGTAAATCTGGCAGTTTGGATGGCACATCTGTTGATTCAGAACCTAACAGAAGATGATTTCGACGATTACAATCTTGTGTTAGAAAATTCACTTGGTAAAACGGACTTTAAATTGCAGCTGCAATCATCAGGTACATGCAAAATTCTAAATAATCTATACATGCTCCAACATATACACGTCATTTGCACGGAGCGCAGAAGGCGAATAAAACTATACATGCTCCGTTAAACTTCGATCCCAACTTTAACATCAGTTATGTAATACATTTTATAATTTAATTTCGTAGACTTAATAATGTAACTGGAAATATTTATATTTATTATATTTATTGATACTCCATTTAACCAAAAGACGAAGGGTCCCTTAGTATGTTGAATGTTTTCTGTGTTTAGGTAGGAGTGGAAGCAGGTGGCAACTGAGAATTACTCCAAAAACAAAAGAGATCATTATTTCAAAACGTTTGGGTTATTATAAAAGAGATCATTATTTCAAAACGTTTGGGTTATTATGCTAATATAAATAATAACTTACAAGCTTAAATTACGCTATACTGAAATTATCCAAAGCGTGCTAATTCTTCTAATACGTATCTTGCATGGTTATCCACATAACTGTCTACTCGTGATGATTTGATCTCTGTCCTCGTATGATATCCATGTATGTTTAACTGAACTTTTTGATATTTAAAGTTGTTTGCAATTCGAGGAAAAGCCATATTTCGTATCGAATAAAAGTTGACAAAAATGCAAAATAATTTTAAATAAATTTAATAATGTTTCGTTTAATTTAAATTTTGCCCTTATTCACTAGAACTGGGAACTGGTGATGATTTGATCTGATATCCATTGTAAGTTTAACTAACTTTTTATATTTAAAAAGATTTGCACTTCGAAGAAATGCTGTATTGCACATCTAAACAATGTTGATGGTTAAGTGTGTGTGTGCGTGTGTGTGTGTGTATGTGTGTGTGTGTGTATATGTGTGTGTGTGTGATTTGAATTTTTAAAGTAGCTTTAACATTTTCAGTCATATCGCTATGATGTCTGCAATGTGGCAGTTTACAGTGCTGTCTAGCACTGAGACATCATGCCGCAGACATGTAGCATGATGTCCCACCCAGTCACATTACCCTGACACCAGGCCGACCAATCCTAACACTAACCTCTTAATACTGAGCGCCAAGCAAGGCAGATGTTAGTACCATTTTTAAAAGTGTTTCATATGTTTTGGCCGGGGATCGAACCCACGACCTCCCGTATCCGAGGCGGACGCCCTAACTGCTAGGCCACCAGAGCGGTCAGTTGTTGTTGATGATTAAGACAAAATAAATTGAAATAAATTTACGAAATTGTATCTAATCATAGTTTCGTTTAATTGATTTTGGCCCTTATTCACTGGAAGGGCAGTTAAGTCTAATGTGAATAGCCTGTTCCATATGTGCATCAGTGATTTTCCTTGACTACTACAGATGCTTAAGTTTAAAAATGACTTGATTAGACTTGGGATGTACATTTATATCGTCCAAATCTAAATTCAATGTGTAATCCGGATCGCTAGGTCATAAAGTAGTACCCTTTGCGATGTTATAAATCAGAAATAATGTCTAATTTATGTCATACCACTTCTGCCATCATTTGATCAACTGCTAAATTGATCAGGAGGTTCGAATAACTCGCTTGGTTTTAGATTTGAGTGGATGGGAACTAGAATGCCTTTAGCTCCTATTAGATCGTTAACAACGGTTGCAAATATTCAAAATGAGATCACACACTACCATGGGATGATATTCTCACCGCAACAGAGATTGTCTTTATGAAAATAGTCCAGATAAATATATTAATTTTTCATCGAGTATAATATATTTTAAATCTTAATTTATATTAATTTACTCTATAATATATTTTTGATTTTACACGTTGTTAATGATAATCCTCGTATGATTACCAGAGTAAATTTGACTGAAATTGCTCAGTTTTAAAGATATTTGCAATTAAAAGACAGTCTCGTTTTAATGTTGACCATTATGACAAAATAATCAGAAACCAGTTTATAAATATCTAACTGATAATCGGTTAATTTAGCTTACGTTTTTAAAAATATTCACTGAAACGGCCGTTACGTCTAATGAATACACTGTACTGTATGAGCATCAATGATTGTTCTTTACTACAGATGTTTACGTATTAAAGAAAAGAGATTAAACTTAGTATGGACATTTCTATCACCCGAATCTCTTCAATGAAAATGTCTAAGAATGTAAGCTTGTAGTCCAGATCGCCACGGCATGAAGTTCTGAAATAAATGTCTAATTTGTGTGATACCATTTCGGCCTTCACTTGAGTATGCGCTAAATTGATTATATTGTCCGAAAAACGCGATAGGTTTAAAATTTGAGTGGATTAGAACAATAATTTGTTTAGCTCCCATTTGATCAAAGGCGACGGATGCAATTATTGAAGATGAGATCTGACACTGCCATCGGTTTATACACTCGTCGCAAGAGTAATTAACTTTATGAAAAGAGTCTAAATAAAACTATTCTTCGATTCTAACAAATTTGAAATTTTATTTTAAAACTCCTTAACTGAGGTATTCAAGTGAAGAGTTTGAATGATCTTGGCATGCGAGTTGATTTGTGGTTGACAACAGACTAAATTAATCACAGCAGCATGAAAAATATTCAAAATGAATTAAGAAAATGATAACAATTTAACCATATTTTTTCCAGAAATCACAGGCACTGGAGACGAGAAGAATCCGTGTAAGCAGTTAATAGTGGCAGTGGTTGTTACGATGGGAACAGCAATAGTTGCTTTAATAGCCGTTGTTATCGCTTTAGTCATCGTCATCATGAGGAAAAGATCAATCCCTCAGAAACCACAGTCTGGTATGTTCTATTTAAAACAGCAATGCTGCCACGTTATGGCTTTCCTAATCAGTGCACAATATTTATAGGTTACTGCATTTGTATGGGAACATATGAACGAGTGTTTTGGATGGAATACTGCATGACCTTCAGAATGCAGTATATCCTTCCGACAAAACGAGTTCATATTTTCCCATACAAATGCAGTAACCTTTTATTATATGCTCCTTTATTTATTCCACCTAAGGCTTAATTATATAAACAAAATACACTACAAGAAACAACGTAAATGAATGTATGCCGCATTCCAAGCTAAATGTACAAGCGCATATTTTTTATTACACAAATCAACATTATTACTGCGCACATAACTCCACCCAGATAAATTTGAACTTAGTCGCGCGCTCGACATAGCTTTCGAAAAAAAATGGCGTGTCTAGTTAAAATTGAAATTTGGAGTCATATTGTAAATGAATGTGCCTTGCAACAACTTGCAACAACTTTTCCATTTGATCTGGAATGAACATATTTTGGTATTTTCTCGATTCTAGGAAATTTCGTGATGATGGACTGGATTTATGACACTTTTCATGCTTGGTTTTTAGTTGTTGATGTTGTTGTTGTTGTGGGGTTTAACGCCATTTTTCAGCACACGATAGGCTATGCATGGCGGCCAGTATTAATGGTGGAGGAAGAACCCAGGAAAACCCCGGGAAGAACCACCGACCCACGAGAAGTCGGTTTTTAGTGATAACCTAGTTAGTAGTGTTGTGCCACTTTTAGTTTAAATTGTTTGGGTACAAGACAATTTAGCATATGAATGTCATTACGGTTTATTTTGTTCTCTGTTTATAAAGTGCTAGTTTTGTAGTCAATTAATATATCCACCAAAAATACTAAGTGTTAATGAAGCACCGTTAATGTTAAGGATTGTGTTGATTTTATTTGTTTTTGTTTTGTTTTTTAATTACAGGAGATACGTTGCACGAAAGCGAAGTTCCTGGGTAACACAACACCATGTGTACACACAAATACTTACGCACTCGTTCACATATGTATTCTGATTAGAATTAGAATAGCCCGATTTATAAGAAAAAGATTAGAGGACACTAGAAGGATTTATTGTTGACAATAATTAGAGTAAACATCAATTCGCTTTGAATAGCGGATTGTAAGATCAATAATATGTACAGTAGATACAACATCAAATGATATATTGACTCATTTAGGGAACAACTACCATGATTTCTAAATACAGTCCTTAGTTTACATTTAGCATAAATTAAGAAAAGAGCATTGAATTCAGTTCAGGGCTCAGGAAGAGTAATTGGCTTCTAATAATGTTCAGTGATCCACATGCATGTGTAATTTGAACAACAATAAAATATATCATGGTTCATGCTGTCATCATTGAAAAAATGTATCATAATGTATCATGCTCATGATGTCCTCTCCGAAACAAAAATGTATAATGGTGCATTTTGTCTTCCAATATCTGCACGTATGTGAAATTTGAACATAGCAAATCTGGAGAGTACCAATAATATCATCGCTTTCGAGACAATAATAAAAGGTATAATGTCCGCCATGAAAAATAGACTGTATTCTTGGTTCATGCTGGCCTTATTGAAATAATGCATTATAGTGTCCTCATTGAAACAAAAAATGTATCATGTTTCATGAAGTTCGCCATCAAAAGTAAAATTCATCATGTTTCATGCTGTCCTCCCTGAAAACGTATTATCGTTCATGTTCTTCTCCGTGAAACTAAAAATGTACATGGTGCACGCTGTCCTTTATGAAAAAATACATATATCATGGCTCACGATATATTCCATGTAAAAGCACATCCATTCCATATAATGAAGGACATTATTAAAGTTTAACGATATATATATATATATATATATATATATATATATATATATATATATATATATATATATATATATATATATATAATATGCAGACTTTTTAAATTTATGACAATACATGTTGTATAATGATATAAAATAAGTTTAAAGTTTGATAGTTACTGCAGATGAACGATTATGACCATGTAACACATTAGCTAAAGATATTGTTTCGGGCATATCGAACTACCAAATTTTAGATGATTATCATTATCCTAATTACATTAACCAAAAGGCACACATTAATACACATCTTGCGGTCTAATGTCTAAGAATGTGTGTCAGTGAAGCTTATAAATGTATGTTTTTTTGATAAAAAAAAATTAACTCATTGATGCGGTTTTCAATCAAGCAACCGGCTATGATAACATCATTTGAAATAAATTAAAATGTTTTGACATATATACTTTTTTGTGTGCAGAGTCTCTACAAAATTGAATTGGCTTCTCATTTTGTGGGGGTGGGATGTTTTATGTTGATTCTGCTTTCAAATCTGTTTTGCGTTTAAGATATGAAATAGGCAGAGGGGTTGTTCCGACAGGCGAAGATGACGCCATGTCACATGAGTATGAGGGCCTAAGGAATGTTAGAGATGGAGACGATCCATATCAAGAACTGCAAGGTCAGTTATCTTTAAGAACTGTCTTTAATGTTTGAATTAGTTCAAATGAAAGACGAAAAGCAGGCAGCAATAATTAATGTCTTATTTTTAAGCTCCAGACGTTGTAATACCGTCATACTCGCCAAACAAGTTTAATATCAATTATAAAGCAAAAGTAGATTAGCCCAAAAGCTCTTCTCTTTCGTGTAAGCATATTTTCCAATCCACAAACATACAGCAGGAATAATGAGATCCATAAACCTACATGAATTATTTTATTTTGGTTGAGATTTTTTATAATAATGTAACACATTCAGATACGAACTTAAGTATTGAGGTATAAAATAAAGATTCACCGCAAAATTAAAATAATTGTTAAGTTGACTACTTAATAAACTGAGGTTATATATATTTCGTTTTATGTAAGGTACTTTACTTTAAATCGTATGTATTAAAATCTTTTCAGATCTTTCTGCTGATAACAGAGAAGTTTATTCGAGGTAAATATTATAGGGATTTGATCAAATCATGAAGAGACGTTAAATATTATTTCAAAACAAATTGTAAAGCGAAAAGAACAAAATGAATAGGTAAGAAAGTACACAAGATACAACAAACAGAGATAAAGTGGTATATATCTACGATGTACCAGTGATATACGAAGAGCTGTATACATTTTTTTAAAGGAAACGAGGCCTGTCGAGTCCTTTCAAAAAAACTTTATATAACGAGAATTTATTTCCTATAACACCACATAAAATCTCACATTCTATTATTTCCAGCGCATTTAAGACTGACGGCAGGCAGCTGTGCATTGGTTGAATTAATGAGCTCTGAACATCTAAGCCCATTGTGTCCACCAAAAGATCTAGTTATTTACCTTCTCTGGCTTAGCACAATCTTCTTTGAAAAATTGAAAAATATCTACTTTAAGTTTCTAACCTTTTTTTTTTCATTCATATTGATAAAATAAGTATTAAAAAAACTTATGATTTAAATATTAATGATTCTTTAAATGACGAACACTGGACGTACAGCCATTCTCTTACCGGCCAGCATACCGAAACTAGAGGGTAATACAAACTAAGAGAAACAACGAGCCAAAAGTAGGTAATTCAACCTTTCACATGTAGTTACAGCTATATAAGCCATTATTATGATTTAATCAACACTGCTACGACCATATATTTGTTTATATCCCCATTTCTATATTTCCCATGTTTGTTGGTCCGTGTGACTGTTACCATCATTCACCTATATTTCTTTGTTGCTCGATTAGTTTGCGGCCTTACCAACAAATGCTAGATAGAGGCAGGGAGAGTGGAGAGAGGCCTTCGGAAATAATAATATTCAATAATCTGTTTTATAACCTTATTAATAGGTTGTATAAAATATGAACAAAAAAGAACAAAACAAAACAAAACTTTAAATAGATGACAGCGGATGGGTGTTGTTCTTAACCGAAAAACTGTACTGTGGACAGGTTAGTGCAACTTTGTATCATTAGTATCGTCACTACTGTATTAAAATTCCAATGAACGTGTACAACTAACCGTTACGAAGACTCGGGTTAGTTTAGGTTACTTACCCGTACAGGTTCAGTTTTCGCTTTCTAATCCTCAATAGATTTCCCAGTATTGTGCCCCATATTCATTAGAGAGAGAGAGAGACAGACAGACAGACAGACAGACAGAGAGAGACAGAGACAGAGAGAGAAAGCGAAAGAGCAAAGTGTAAACATAGACGATGCATCATGTTTATTTCATTTAGAAAACGGGAATTAATAATATCAGTTATCGATATTTTCTTACCTGGCTAATGATAATTAAGTTGAAATTAATGATGTAAACTTTCACAGAATATAGAAGTAATAGCATGCATCAAACTGTTAAAATATAATCTACTGTTGAAATATGGGCTGATCGCAAAGTCATATAACAACAGTATTGGTATATCAAATTGCTTGTATCAGTCTGAACTCTAACCCATTAATGCTGAACGCTAAGCGAGGTGGCTGCTAGTACCGTTTTTATAAGTCTTTTGTATGACTCTGCTGGACGCTCTAACCTAATAGGCCACCGGAATATATATATATATATATATATATATATATATATATATATATATATATATATATATATATATATATATATATATATATTTCAAATAACATGGCTTGTATGTTTTGGTATAAAACAAATTTATATACCAATGATATTGGTATATCAAATTGTGACCAACCCAGAGCGCAATAATACGCGTAAATAAACAATCTTGGAACTGTGTGCTTTCGATGCTAGGTCTATTAACCAATTTCAGCTCAATTAATCATTAGTGTCGTATGAAAAAACTTTAAAAAAGGATTCATAATCCCGATTTTCTAAATTAATTTTATATGGTATATCATTTTCATGCAATCATTTCTACTTTCCGTTCCTCCTTCCCTCTCATGAATAAGGGACAAAATACGCAGATATCTGGAGAGAGAGAGAGAGAGAGAGAGAGAGAGAGAGAGAGAGAAATAATTTGACCAGGAAGAAAACCATAAAATTGAACATTCACATAGTAACCTAAAAGAGCATGGTTCGTCGTAACGGTATTTGTACACATTCCTCTGGATTTATCTGCAGTGTTTATATAATCAATGATACAAAGTTGCAACAGCCTGTCGACACCACACGATATATATATATATATATATATATATATATATATATATATATATATATATATATGTATATATATATATATATATATATATATATATATATATATATATATATATATATATATATATATATATAAGGGGTTAAACGGTGGCGTAATATCACTTGGTGAATATGATGCAATTAATGATATTTATCATCAGTATCTAAATATGGAGTTTCGCGAGACGCCGTCAGCATCCAGAAATAACGACGACGGGATCGCAAACCATCCAACGTCACATTTAAAACCGGTATAAATAAGCTAATGACCTCAGAAATCACTACACAAGCAGAACAGATCATCGCTAACATAACTCTGACGACGACCACAATAATAACAGCGACGTCGATGGAGCCGAAATTTTAGTTTTCCCACTCCCATAAAAGCGCTCAGCGACAGAACTTTAGAAAACGCACAGGCACAATTACGAGTTTATTATAGCTGGCCAAATGTCAGATCAAATTCATTTGGTGGATTTGAAGCTAACAATTCACTGGTATTAGCGTATAAGAATAGATAGGGATCAGTGTATTCTCCTGAGTAGAACGTCGTAGGAATTGCAATAAGATCATATCAGATGGAACAGATCAATGATGAATTTCATGGGGTGAATCAAATCTATAACAGGGAAAAATCAAATATCATCATCACAGTACATGAGCCAACACTGAGTGCCGAGATTGAAACATCAGCGCCGGAATCCATGTACTCCCATTACGCTGTTGACATCTATAGTTCATCAATCAAAACAGTTTTGGGGTGGCCGATGCTAACGTATGTATAATTAGAGGGAACTGAGAATTAATGGAGAATGTCATTGAAGAAGATACCACAAGTGATGGTAAAAATACACGGTATGGCTCCATGATAATGTAAGAATGACAGAATGAATATTAAGAGAAGTGCACATACTGGAGGTTTCTAATAAAACACGTATCGACAAAATATTTCAAGAATATAAAAATACACAAGATAATCTGAGAAAGTTGCTTAAGAAGTATATATTTGAAGATCCGGATGATGATCTTTAACTAAGAATCATTGAGACAGTTGAGATGTCTTAACTTGGTCAAATCTGATTCAGAATTCGTTAAAAAATCTGTCATATAAGCAGTATTTCACAAGGGTGATGTTAGGTGCAGTAAAAAACCAAAAGATTTTTATTAATTTTTTTTAAGATCACCGAAACCAAATTGCCTATTTTAAAACTATACGGGTTGGGCATCAATACAATACAGGAGGATCTCGATGAAATAATTGACGAATATATACCAAAACATCATTGCGGCAGATGGAAAAATATCGACCTCATCAAATTATCTGAAGCATAACAACGCTCTAGATGGTGGCGGTCGTCATAAATCGCCAGGAATTCTTAATATTACGTTAACACCCTTTGTAAATCTTGTATGTGACGTCGTAGATGTTAGTTATGAAGCTATAGCCAAACGTCAGATCTAGCCATGGGATGCTTACATCCCAAGGATATGTTATTTATAGCTTTTCTCAAGGGGTCCCCTGGGTCATTTGTTTGTGTTAGTGCCCACTAATTATGTTTTTTTACGACGTCAGAATACTTTGTGGTCACGGCTATGATTTCGGCTGACCGACCAAGATGGGCATTTATTGGACAGGCCAAGTAAAACACTCCAGCGATAAAACAATAGCGCGAGTGGAACTTCATTCCGCCGCCAATAATACAAGATATAAGGTACAGTAATAGTGTCGTTGGCAAATACCGGTTTTACTCGGGCGGGCCGTCTGTATTTTTTCGCTACTGGCGACGCTGTCACCCGTGGATACGTTATGTTATTTTTTCGGTACTGGCGACATTATTTCCCCGTGGATGTGTTGGTAGAGTGTTTACCCAGCCTTCACTGTACGAATAACAATGTGATTGGATTCCGATTCGTCATTAGTGGATTGACTGCAATCTGAATCAGAATCGGAATCCGAGGATACGGATTTTGATTCTGATTGTATACAATTCACCATACGTTTCCATAGCTGTCTCGCACCATTACCCACAACCATCCGCGTTTCATATTTTCGAAACAGCGCTGATTTAATTTTGTCATTGACGCTTGCCAGTGAAACAAATTAAGCAATCGCGTTATTATCGTTGACCCGCGCAGGGAGCGATGGAGTAATATATATGATCTATATTCTGCTGCTATCATAAATCTACCCTCTAGCCGTTGCTGCTGTATCATTTCAAATTCGTCGCTGATTTTTTCAGGATCAATTTGCTGCGCGAGACCATTCCGCTCTAATTTATCAATCACAGAGATAATCGCATTAATATGTTTCCGGTTCATTATACAAAAATTAAACTTTTTTGATTATTCACCAAAGGAGATGGCCTTGACAGATGATGCCCATTGGCATTATTTACCGGGATTGATATAGATATATTATACATACAGACACGCTGCTGCTGCTTACAAGCTGATGATACTAATTTACGCTCAGCATGATAAGTACCTATCAATGTTAATTTATGCATGGGCACCCCGCCCCCCCCCCCCCCCCCCCCCGACAAATCCCTAGGTATTACGTCCTAGCAGAGTTTAGCCTTATTGAAGCTATATGATTTCACTATTTATAACTGATTATCATATTTATTTCGTACTGTTCTGGCAGCGAGCGTCCACCGCAGAGTTATACTGAACTGCTAATAATAGACAGTAATTAAATAATTTAGTTCAGTCTAGGCTGATAAATTAGACATCGTAACACGTGTATGTGGAGGAAATAAAAAAGCTTAACTACATGTTTGGTTTGGTTTTAATCTGAATAGGCCGATTTTATTATATAAAAATAAATTTTGTATATACTCGGTACTGAATCTGGATGAATATCAAGGTAATTTCCAGCAGCGGATATTGATGGATTTTATATTACTAAACAATATGATTGCGATTGGTGATTTCTAATCACGGATTTTCTATCGTTCATTCCTTTCTATTTATACCAGTACAGTATAACTGCGGTGGGCTCTCGATACCGGAACTGTGCACCAAAATTTGCTAAACAGTTATATATACTGAAATAGTATCTCTTCATTACTGCTATACATACATACATACATACATACATACATACATACATACTTTTAATAAGAAATTTACACTCTGTACTGAATTTTGGATGAATATCAAAAGTATTTTCCAACACCAGATATTGATGGATATAATACTAAAATATATGATTACGACTGGTTTGGAAACACGGATTTTCTATCCAGATAATCTGGTTTATTTTATCATAGTACCATTTCAGCGCTCTCATTTTTCTCCCACCACATGGAACACAAAGCTCAGAAGTATTTCTGACAGCCACATCTTATTTTATGCAAGGTTTCGGCCCTAAACTTTCTTTCCGAACTACTACAGAACTATATCACAATTATCGTAGTTTCAAGTTTGGCCACACTTGGTTGTTGATTCAAATCTCAGCCATGGGCAACTGCGCTTTACTCGTAAGAGAATTATATAATAATCTAAACCATTTTAATTAAAGTAAATATTTAACTTTAATGATATAATGAGTAGATGGAGTGCCGTAAAAGAATTAAACGATAAATATTTCCAGGTAACTGAAAGTATGGTTCAGTTTCCAAGATGCAATGTTGCCCAAGAACATTTGCGAAATCCGATTAAATCTATTTGAATGGAGAGAGAGAGAGAGAGAGAGAGAGAGAGAGAGTTTGCTAGATTATTTGTGACGAAACCAGTCAGATTAAATCTATGTTAACTTATAAAGTGTTTGCTCGAATGGTTGTGATGAAACCAGCAAAGGCGATAAAAAGGTTTGATTTTGACATTGTAACTGGTAAGAAAACAGAAAACCCCAAATATACACGAGATCAAGCGCAATGGTGCAACGCATGTTTAGTCAATGTTCCGGATAAATCAAGACAATATTTTCATCAATGATACAATGAATGACCAGCCGGCACGGATGATTATTGATCGCCTGGTAGGTGATAATAATTGTTTATCTAGAATAAAATTTATTGTCGAACGTGACCGTCATGATGGACTAATGTGGGTTATACAGGATAAATTCGACTTCGTTCAGAAATCACCGCAGAGGAAAATCTAAACCGGGGATGCTGACTTGCATTGACCGGCCATATTATCAAAACACATAATCTGTGAATGCGGTTTTTTTTACGCACTTTATCCATTAAACGCGTATAATAGTAATGCTGATGCGAAATGGTATTTTAAACTGCGCAGCTCAAATGGTCACATAACATTTTATGAACGCGCGACGGGAAAATGGATTAACAGAACTACGAAGCAGTAAAAAGAAAAACGAATGGGTCGACAGTGATGGAGAGAATGGAGTTAAAATAGAAGACATGCGACGCTGAGAAAAAGTTTCGATAGTACTGAAAACATTAACCGAGGAGGTTTTGTACCATTCCGGCAAATATCACACGAAAGGCGCTCTGATAGTAATAGTTGACCACAACGCTCATGCGTGGACAGCCAGAGTAACATGATTTCCGCCCAGATTTTATAATGGTAATACTTTTGATGAAATTAAAAATATTGGTAAAAACGATCAGTTTCAATCTGGTTGTTTCAGAGCAATCAAGAATCGGAATCCAATGGTCGGTTTGATCAGTTCTGGCAAATTTTATCGTGTATAATCTCTTCATACGCAGATGAAACAGAAGCATTACAATACACCGGCGACACAAAAGTCGTAGAAGAATTGATGAAATATTGTTGACAATCGCATCTGTATTTGTTTATGATTGATGGCAAACATTCTTGGCGCCAAACACCTAGACACTTTCTTAAGGATATACAGCGTTCATTTATTTAATTAGGACATGGAGGTCTCTTTAACACCAAATATAATCCAGATGACGTAATGTATGTTGATATGGTAGCTTGTTATCCTGCTAGTTTTTTTGGGAGAACGGGTGAGTGCGAGCCGTATTTCACGCTATTTGGTCATCAAACGCACATAATTATCTGAAATTCAATAAACGGTCTCTTGTCGGTGGAATCCAATGGAGATCCAATTGATCTAACTGGATTTGTCGAGATTGAATTATTTGAGTTTGCAAAAAATATTCATCTGGCTATTTCTGCTTGGTTGGTCGTCGTTTGAATAAACAAGATCCAGCAGACTGCTGTGCAAAGAATATATTCCTAAAATCATCATTTGGGACGAAATATGTATTACATCAAAAGACACGTTACACGAATTTCCTGATTGGCTATCAACAAAATCAACGGCTATTATATTGTGTGACGATCAAGGTCAACCTCTTATGTTTACTGGTGAATCTTCATACAAAGGACTCAAAAAGATGTCGTTTATTATGAGATGCTCGAAGACCATAAGGCTTAATAGCGTTGAACAGATTTAAACCAAACAGTATTCAATATGCGATAATGCGCAGTGTAAATCCAGAAACGGTGATTGATGATTTCTTGAACTTGTGGCGCTCTAATGATCTGATAGTTGGATCGAGGAAAGTAGTTAGCAATTCACTTCAAAGTAAAACAAATTGAACTTGATAAGGAATGTTTCCCACTCCACTGTGTTATCTTCCAGTGGATACTCAACTTCAAAATATTCTCGTTGATCTTCTAGTAACCGGCTCCATGGTGCAGCAAAGACTTGTTCTTAAAGATAATGTTTTTGTTCCTGCTGAGGTTGTTGAAAAGGTTCTAGCACAATCGTAATGCTTGACTCTAGAATATGCAATAACATATCACTCGTCGCATTTTGGATTGTCGATGATAGTGTCAAATGGTCAAATGTAGTGTATTCGACAGTATCGATAATCACAAGAATGTCTCAGCTGCACAGGATGGTTTATAATGAACCACTTCTAATAATACTAGTATCCAACGGATCCCCACTAAAATCACCTGCGTGCCAATTCACTGAACTTAAGTTACCGGCATGGTAAAAAGACAAAAGTAGCTGGCTACCAGCGATATAACCCCAAAACTTAACGCGTGTTTGATTTTGATCCTGAACTTTTCATGGTGTTGAAACAACGACAAATATAATCACTGCGCTTATTGTAACACAATAACGTTATGGCATTATTTTCCAAATGACCTTAGACAATTTACCGAAGACCTAATTAATAGCAGTTTGGGCCACACACGCGAAAATGTGGCTCTGACATATGTTAAATTTAACTGAAGTCAAGGAGTTGGTGCCATGATTTGCTAGTGTGTCCATGCTAATGGTAATTGTCTATTTTCAGGAATTGCTTGCAATTGTTCACGGCTAAATCCACATGAGGAGCTGCTAGTCTGTACATTGCAGGCCTGCCCGTCGCTGTTACCATGCTGAAAAGTGTATGTGTGTTTACGCCCCAGACAGGACCAGTTGCTCTTTCTTTGCCACCATCAAGTTCACCAGGTTCATATAAATACCCGACTGTTACGTTGCTGCCCAGTTGTCATGTCTGGCCGCTCTGTTTCTTTCCGATTGCATCGATGGGTTTCGCAGCTGTTAAACGCGACTATTACGTTTGGTAGTCTTGCAACATTCACAAGTTATGTACTTTAACAACAATTCCTGTGGTTACTGATGTCCAAACAATCGCACAGCAAGTGTTCGATTCAATCGTTCAACATTTGGCTGATCAAGATGTCTTTCGACATGTCTGCGTCTGATTCAACATTATTTTGTTACATAAGTGATGTTACTGAATCAATAAAGTCTTTACCAAGATCAACCTGCAGCAATCGTGGCCATCATAAAGGTCCACGTTTATAAACTCGTTCAAACTCGGCTGCGCTTCCTTGTATTTGCTAGCAACTTCGCCTACCGTCAACACATATGTTGAATCATTTTAGGTGGCTGTTTGTAAATTTGCCCTATTGACTGATAACAAATTTGAGGCAATACCAAGCGTGAAACCTGCTGAATTCGCCAGCCTGCTACTCGCTGCTGTATCCTCCCAGTATCCCCTTGGACTATACTAAATTTTGTTCCGTTATTAATTACCAGACAATTGTTTCCCCTTTAGACCCCCACCACTAACATACCACTCAGAGCTGATGTTATGAACCAGTTGGTAAGTGACTCCCTCATATTATTTTCTATTGACTTCAGCGTGTGAATCAACTTGACATCAGCGATATGTCTTTTTCGCAGAGTTTTATTGTTTGAAGCAACGTCAGGAGCATGGCGCGCCGGATCAAATTCATTCACTGGTAGTTCGTCAGGTTTTGGCCGGTTTCCCTCGCCAAGCCTCATACCAGGTCGGGTTCCAGTATCACGCTAATTATATCCCGGTATATGTTTTCGCACGCGGTATTTAGTCCAAGGAGTTCCCTGTAATCTACCGAGTACTGCTGCATTATCACAGCTTCAGCTTTAGCCACTACTTCTAGAAATAGGAAAACTCAGAAACTTATATTTTTGTTCCGTATTTTATACACTTGACTGCAAGTGCCCGTCGACGATTCCTTGTCATTGTTCCTCTTAATCTAATAATATAGGTGCTCGCCTTGCATCCAACACAATATAGGCTCATGCTTATAAATAATACATATTCGTACAGTATGAACGTGACTGACATTTCAGCGTCACAAAAGCAAGCACCACCCTCTCTTCCAGCACCATTCAACAATATCAAATTCTGTTCGAGCCTTTATCATTGGCCCGTCTAGATATCGTAAAACTCAAGTATGCTCAACATGATAATGAAATGGCTGACATAAAAGAAACTTTTTTAGTAGAGCTATCTGCAGACGGCTAACGATGTTATGATATCCTCAAGGAATTCAGCAATATCGCTAGCGATATTGTTGCAGGAGATTCAATCGCCGATGATTCCTTGTCGCCAGATACAGGTGTTGTTGATTGTATCACAGACATCAATGTTGTACCTTCGGGCGAAGTTCTTGATGTTAGTGTTCATAATAATGTGGTTTACGACGTTATCATGCTTGACAAACAAATAAACCAAGAGAGAATATTTTCACGAGGGAGACATCAAAATAAAGGTGTCATTTACGTTACACAGTGGTGTGCTCATATCCTCAAAGTGATCAGAGATAACTGTACTTTTTGGTTATCGCTAACGGCGTTGATACACATACACTGCGAAATATTCAACAGACTTGATGTCCCGGTGACATGGACATAACTCAGTTTAAAAACGTCTCTGCACATGCTCAGAGAGCACCACATGGATTCATTACAATCAATGTACGCCATCCGAACAGACGATATCGCATTGTGTCGATATAAACTTTCTTTGACCACTTTGAAGATACGATTCATTTTGTTGTAGATCAATGATAGGTCAGTTATTTTATAACACGCTAGAACCCCCTTCCACCTACAGGTACTATTTTTGTAAACCTTTTGCCTTCGGTTTGGTTTTCAAAACGGTCAATTCACTCCTATGCTGCACCCATGGACATCACCCCCTTGATGCGTCTGTGGTAGATACAAGGCTCGGATCAGTGTTTTTTAAAACTAAAAATCTCATCATTTTTGGATCATTCGAAAAACACCCCAGGTGGGTGTGTTCTAAAACAGGTCGGTCCACAAGCAACCTTGCTGCTAATACAAAGAACTGTACGATTGGTAACAGTGTTAAATAAATCATGATAATGACTTAGGTGAACTGTAAGTAGATTGAAATGTCTAAATTATCTCTAGCTGATTCCTCATTTTGCTTAGTTTATATTTCCAACTCTTCAATATGCGAGTCGATATGCGAAAGACAGCGCGTTCAATATTCAAGTATTTAACATTGCTCTGTTAACAGTGCTCTCATTTCTTCATTTAGATCCTCTTTTCTTACTTAAATCGTAAGTGTGTCTAACATTTATTAAATCGATACGAAATAAAATTCAAGTTCAAAAATTAGAACAGCAACTCATCAATTTGCAAAGAATATTGCGATTACTCACAAAATTGTATTAACTACTTTTTTGGGAGGGGGCAGCAGAGAGATGCCCCCTCCCCCTTTCCATAAACAGTAAAAGTGTTTTCATTTGTTTCTGGATCTCCCTAAGGTGTGTGTGTACGTGTTTCTTTTTTACAATATATTCCGATCAAACATTTATTTAAATACAAATTTTTGATGGGTTATTTTTTCCTCAAGTATATTCTAAAGGGTTGTTTATCCGAACTAGGCTTCAATGTCCTAGTCGAATTCCCTTCCCTTTCATTCTTAATTGACCTTTGCTAAGGGTTATCTATGTCCTGTATAAGCTTGATGTGTATTTGCTATTCTGTTTGTATGTTATAGATTTATATGTAATGACAGCATTAGTGTCAATTTTCCCCTCAATTTTTCCTATGATTTGATTAATTTAATAATAATAATAATAATAATAATAATAATAATAAACATTATTTTGTTATTTGGATATTTGGTCCAACAATTAAATATTCGGTCATTTGGAATTCTGATATTAAATTTGATGAGAAACAGTTGCCTTTATAAAGGAACAAAATCCAAATTCTATTATTTTGTATGTGTGTTCATGGTGAGACGTTACTTATTTTGAGTGCGACGGCCATGCCCTATTTAATGAGCCACATTTCCTTTATTTTCCATCATGCTTCTCTTAATCTATGGGCATTGCCTTGTCTGACAGCGTGGTCTAATTTTGGTCATATCTTGTGTATATGGTATTTTTAAATCAGAAAAGTGATCCGAAAGGGCCTGAAATCAAATAGGTAAAACCTGTGTTAGTTATCTCCGTACACGTTATAATGAGTAACCCTTAGTGTTGAGTTTATTCCTATCACCCCGTCTATGTGTTCTGTTTGTCCATATCTTTCTTATGGGTTTTTCTGAGACTCTTTCACAGGCCTGTTCACTTCGCGTAGCGCCATGTGACTTAGCCTGCGACGTCTGTGCCGTCATACTTCTCCCATACGCAGGTTCCCTGTGTCCCTCTAAAGTTTATCAATGAGAGAGGAAAAAAAAAGAGAAAGAGAAGAGCATTATGTTTATTAATTTATTAGTACTTATTGGGTTTCCCATTTTCTGTATTGTTGGTTACATTTTAGTAATGTATTATGTTTGAGGATCAGTTGAGGTTAAAGCTCCAGTCCGCGCTCAGGCCGGTACATACCCCTACTTGGGCTGTAAACTTAAGCCTTCCCCCATCTCCACCCCCAACCCCTTCTGGTTCTGATGTAATGTTTCATCAGGCTACGTCTTGATCGTAATCATCTGACCACAGGTCATCACTGATTTGGTTATAGAATGTGTAATTTTTAAAACATACTGTTGCCATTGCACTCTTCTTCACCTTAGTGTTTCAGTTTTGTCTCAATTTTGTTTACTATTTCTTTGTTTTCTATCTCTTGAGGTAGACCGAAGACGGAACCATCCGTCACCTTTGCCTCTACCGCTATGATTATTGTGTAGTCTTGTCCACCTGTGCCATAACTCCCTTTACTTCTATGCTTTGTGCCTCTAGGATTGGAGTCCCATGGTCATTGGGGTACAAGATATACTTGTTTATCCCCGTGTTTAGCAAAACATCAATGCCGCCAATATTATTCCCCTGTGTTTTAAATGCCATTAAAATATCTGACTGCCGAGGACAATTCTGGGCATAACCAAAGTCCAATATCTGGCAGCCTGGGAGTGGAACGCCAAAAGCTTCTGACTTTCCCCACTCCCCTCCTGCTTTGTTTGAAAGTTTGTGTTTATCTTTGAATCGGTCGGTTGTATATGTTTGTAGCCTCCCACTTGAAACATATCAGTATTCGTTCTGATATGAGTAGAGCTCACAGTAGTTCGAAAATTAATTTAAATGAGTAGGTCTCACACCAATGTATAATATTGTACTTTCCTATACTCTTTTGCTTTTTGTCAACCATTGATTAATGTAGACAGCAGTACACACAAATTCTCACAATTTCGTGCACATATGAATAATAAAAAAATAAATAGAAAATTGATTACAAATGATAAATGGTAAAAAGAGAAAAAAAATTAAAAAATAAGAAAGGACAAAAGGAAAAATGAACAAGAAAAAAGGATTAAAATACAGAAAAACGTGTAAGTTTGTATATGTTCAACTCCTGTGGATTTCCAGGCAGTTTGTTTAGTTCGTGCCATGCCAGACCTTATTTCTCAAGAATGAATTTCAGAATAATAACTACATTTTGCGGCGGAGACAATGTACAGTGATACGCAGAGTTTATTCATTCCGTCAATAGACAGCTTCTTGTAGTCAGTCTTAACTGCGTTGGAAACGGGCATAGCTGCCATAAAGCAAGACTATGCAAAGCATATTGATCTACAAATTAATTTTTACACTATAGATTAGGCAGTGGCCTATCAATAAGCTTTGCGTAAGGGCCCGCATAAAGGCCCAATATCTTAGCTACGCCACTGGTTGGGAATCCAAGTATGTATATTTGTATGTTATACAAATATAATGTATGTATAATATTTACGCTGTATATTTGATATACCACTCATTGTATAAGGTTTTCATTAGAAGGAGACTCGGCAATCCTCGTTTCCCCTCCAAGAAAAATGTATAACAAAATCTGTTGGTGTGTCATACTATTCATAGCTATACATACACACGCATATATATGTATATACATATATATATATATATATATATATATATATATATATATATATATATATATATATATATATATATATATATATGTGTGTGTGTGTGTGTGTGTGTGTGTCTTTGTGTGTGTGTGTGTAACAAACTGACCACGAAATGTGCAAAACTAGTATCTAATTAGCCTAAGTGCTTTCGACTCTTAATGAGTCTTTTCCAAAGGCAAATACAAGACATACGCAAGACAAAAAAAAAAAAAATAAAACAGACAAACCTTTTTCTTTGCAAATCTTTACATGATTGTGACTTGTTGCCGATGGTGGAAGATATTTTATATTGACCTAGAAATCGATGAGCCTTATGTAAATTTATGTACGAGCAAATTATATCCAGGATATTCCATTGTTATAGTTGCAATTATGAATAAAATTATCATTTTGCTGTCGCCATGTTTTCTTTTAAACAATTCTCTAAATTCGCTTATCAGTCACCCAATAACCTTTAATTACAACTATAACAATGAAATATCCAGGATATAATTTGCGCGTACATAAATTTACATAAAATAACAGATGTCGCTATGGCTCATCAATATCTAGGTCACTATAAAATATCTTCCAGCATCCGATACAAGTCATAGTCATGATGAAACGTTTTGCAAAGACAACGGTTTTTCAGGTTTATTTATTTGTCTTGTCTATGTTTTGTATTTGCCTTTGAAAAAGACTCATTCAGAGTCGAAAGTGCTTAGGCTACTTAGATAATAGTTTTGCACTGTTCGTAGTCAGTGTATTACATTGATCTTAAATAATCCTTGACAAGCAAGAGCCCTTGCTGCATCCAGTGCACTTGAAATAACTGCTATTCGCCATATGACTTTCATTCTTTATATATATATATATATATATATATATATATATATATATATATATATATATATATATATATATATATATATATATATGTGTGTGTGTGTGTGTGTGTGTGTGTGTGTGTGTGTGTGTGTATAATAGATATATAGATAATGAGAAGGTATTATCTACTATTGCAGATAGCCAGCATTGAATATTTGTAAATTGTGTGTAATCTGTGTTACCTATATGTAAGTACTCAGGCTCTTTCTGGATTTCAGGTCTGCAAGACGAATTTATTTGGTTGCATTAGAGACGTTGTCAATAATTGTCAGCTTCTCATTGAAGCAAGTATGTTTATTGCTTATAAGGTTTTTCGTGTTGCCCAAGCAGTTTGAAACCTCAAAAAATAAAAGGAATATTCCATCATTAAAGGCTAAACACAAGAATCGCAACAAAACATTTGGTAGCGTGGAAACAAAACATTTGGTAGTGTGGACACAAAACATTTGGTAGTGTGGACACAAAACGTTTGGTTGTTATTCCTGGATTTTTTCATGTTAATTCCTCTTAAAGATTGAAAAGGTTTTGATTGCATTTGAATAGAAAATTGGCTGTTTTTGATTACTCATAAACATATATATTTTAAAACCTGTCACTGATCTTGCAAAAGTCAGTCTCACTGTACATTGTATTAAAATAGATCGAAATTAGAAAGACCGATTCCTGAAGCTCCTGGGAGTAGTATCACCTGTAACGAATATGAGAATCAAGTGGGCAGCAAGGCAGAGGTTCATTCTTTTATGGAACCCTTAGGTATGTCAAGGTTTCCTGAATTTGTTGTTCAAATAAAAGACTGCGACATTTAAATGAAAAATGAAATCATTCTTCAGTATTTCATATATCTATCTATCTATCTACCTATCTATCTATCTATCTATCTATTTATATATATATATATATATATATATATATATATATATATATATATATATATATATATATATATATATATATATATATATATATATATATATATAAGTATGCTTACAATGTATAACTTGTTGATGTAAATCGATTTGTTGTTTGTTTGCAACTCATTAGACGCAATCAAGTTTCTAATCTTAGAATATTTTTTATCAAGTTTTAATGATTTTTCAGAGATGCATGATTTAAAGTAGCACAATATTATATTTTCAAATCTCAGCCATTCTTTTGCTCTGTGCATCATTACTACTTGTAGGATAAATTGAATGACAAACCTAAATACAAAACTACGTTTTGTACAAATTTTGCAATGTAACGAGGGTTATCTTCTGATCATGCAATAATGGTAAGGTCACATCTTTTGAAGTCCTTAAAATTACATAATAAATTAAGAGAAGTATCATACTGGTTTGTTACTTTGATATAGTGGCTTCTTGATTTATATAACATCCTTTGGGATAGATTTGTAGTTTTGTCAGAGTAGCTTTTATTACGAGATCAAATTATGTCGTTATTCTATCATCTGAATATTGTGATCGGTATGAAAGCCGTAAATGATAGTAATGATGTATATATTTTAACAATACTATCAATGTTTCAATGTTTAATATGTAAAGAAAATTGATACCGAGAATCACCTTTGCCAATGACATCCGCTGATGCATGTAAAGATGTGCAAACTCAGGAAATTAATAGTTGGGAGTGATCCGGATTACGATGAAAATTATGTCATGTTTCATCGTTGTTTTCCCCTCATGTATTGTATCTGCAATGGATGGCAAAGAGACGATATATTATTAGCCCTAATCGATATGTATGCCATGATTGTGCATGTTTAGCAGACTAATGTGCATATTTTGACCTTTTATTGATATAGAGGGCATCACAGTGTCACAGTCAAAAAATATTTAATGATATTTTGATTCTGAATTAATGTATTCAAGTCGTTTTCGAGTCAAGGAGCTCTCACAGTTGTCAAAATCGTCATCATCATAAAGCAGCGTTTCAAACTTTACTTATGGTTTTCATTTTGATTTTCAGATGGAACCATCTATTACGAGAATACACGTATACATACATGAGAAAAGTACGGATACCAGAGTGCACGCATAAATACATGAGAAAAGTACGGATACCAGAATACATTGATAAATACATGAGAAAAGTACGGGTACCAGAATACACGTATAAATACATGAGAAAAGTACGGGTACCAGAATACACGCATAAATGCATAAATACATGAGAAAAGTAGGTCTCCTATTATATTAGAATTCAGTTGAAGCATTTATAATGTTACTACGCATGAAAAAGTGTTATCTAATGAAAATACAAACTTCATTTCAACTTTATTTTCTTGACGAACTCGAATGCACGATGGTCTCAGTTGTTTCCTTTGCGTTTGTTGCCATATGTGGAAGTAGGAGTTTATCGTTATTTCATGATATATAAATATCTCCGTTAGGATTCAATATTCGGCGTAGTAAACGAAACTTATCAAATGAACTAAAATTAAATATGTATCTTATGACGATCCAAAATGTGCACATGCATATGCAGCCCCTAGTTCAGGCCTGTAGATTTAATGATTATGCCTATTTTTATTTTTTTTAATTTTTGTTTGTCAATTTGTATATAAAATTGAGAATACTGAAGCGTTAGAATTTAATAATCTAAATAACTACGTTTTGACGTAATTTCACTACTTTTTGTATGATACTCGAAATTTTAAAATTATGTGGTGGACTCTAATTGGGAAAGAGATTTTTGAACTACGTATAAATTATGATTTTTGCTAAGCCAGTCTGTACATACTAACACTTGTTATTTGCATGATCTTAGGTGAATATTGATAAATTATTTGCACAATATGTAATATTTTTCTTCATCAAAATACTGTATGTCGAGATATCTTTTGTAGTATTTGATATTAAGAGTTACTGAATAAAACTATTTTGACTTGAAAGACTTGTATATAACATTCTCACTTTAGCGCATGATCTAAGGATTGAATATCAAAAGGTTAGAGAAACTTGTCCTTTTGATTTAGTTGAAAACATATATAATTTTAGTCTAATATGGGAAATGTGTATAGAACTCAGAGAAGAATAAATAATCCCAAAGCAATCTAGGAAGGTTTATATTATATTGTTCCACTAAGAATATGAATATACGTAGATATCATAATCACATTGTTATATTGTGCTATTCCCACATGTTCTATATTCACGTATGCAACTACTATTTCTAAATTATACCTCTGATATAAAAATGTAGTTGCTGCATGTGCTTTTCTATTTCTTTCCCATTTTATATTTACGCAATATTCTACACGACAATATTACGACAAAAAACGGTCTGCTTCTACTTGTATGATGTAAAATAATATGCAGTAAATATTGGTCCACAAGAAGCAGTATAAATACCGAATCATGATGACAGTAGGGCGGATACAATTTCTGAATTTGAAATTGGAGCAAGATACATAAAATACATTGTAAATGTTGTGCTTCATTACATGTTTAGTGAACAGAGGTCGGACAATTAATTCATTTCCTACTGAAGTTAAAACTAATATATTAACAAAAAAGAATATTTCTTTTCCACTGGCGTAGCACACAGACCACATGCTTCCATTCATCAGACTTCATATGCCAATAAAGCAAAAGGAAATTAAATACAGAATATCAAAATAAAGACAAATATTTTCTAATCAGCTATAGTACATAGCATGGAGTTTGCGAAATTATTAATGGAAACATATTAATTTCGGTTACTAGCGAAATGGTAAATTTCAAAAGGACCGCTCCGGTGGCCTAGTTGTTAGAGCGTCAGCCTCGGATGCAGGAGATCGTGGGTTCGATCCCCGGTCGAGTCATACCAAAGACTTACAAAAATGGTACTAACAGCTGCCTCGCTTGGCGCTCAGCATTAAGAGGTTATTGTTAGGACTGGTCGGCCTGGTGTCAGGTTAATGTGATTGGGTGGGGCATCATGTTACATGTCTGCAGCATGATGCCCCAGTGCTAGACACCACTATACACTGTCACAATGCAGACATCGTAGCGATATGACTGAAATTATGGCCAAAGTCAGCGTGGATTAAAATTTCAGCTAATATTTGCTCCCTTTGATGCAACAACTAATATAAACAATACCGAATACAATCCTGAAAGAAAATAAAAGATAATGCAGTCGCATTGTCAACCTCTAGTCGTAATCTAGTCACATTAAAGTGTAAAAATGGCTACAATTAGAAGACGAAAAAAGGTTATTTCAATACAAAGAACTTTTAACTCTAGCCGGAAATTGAAAATGGAAAATATTAAATCTATTTACTAACCAATGGGTACATCTCAAGACATTCAGTACTGTAATTTTTATTTCCCCAGCGGCAAACTAGTTCTCTAAAATAGTTAAAAGATACCTGTTTCTGTGAGGCATTTTACCATTTGTCCATATCGTGTTGGACCTTAAGAACATTTACGTCCCCTATACATTCTGCCATTAACACGAAAACCAATATAGTACGCTAATCGAATTGGTAAGAAAACAAGTTATTCGGAAATGATATTTTGTAATTGAACATCTTTGTATAAAACATTTGTTACGGTATTTAGAAAGAAATCTAACCAAGTGGTAAATTTGCGTTAATTTATAACTATAATTTCTTGTCAAGACTTTGCATTTCAAAATAGAAATAGAATGAGTTCCATAGAATAGTGAAGTGTTAGAATCTTCTTACGGAGACTATTTTCGTGCACTTTGAGTCCTTATGTACAATCCTTTCTACTAGGAGGAATGATCTCATGAGCGAGTGGTTTGAATAGCTGGTGCATGTGGGTTAGGCCATATATGGCGTTACTCTGCACACATGTCCATGTGTTAGACACACTGAAATGTACTTGTCCTTTGAGTTGCCCTATTGGATAATCCTTACAAATCATTTCCGGTCAACACGACCACAGTATTGTGGTCATAGACAGGTAGTTACATAGATTGATGTGGTAGAGAGTATGAAAGAATTTTTTTAAAATAAATATTAAATAAAATAAATCAATATAAAAGAAACTCACAAAATTAGTATTTAATAAAAAAATAGAAATAAAATCTTACAAAAGCATATTAATAACCAAGAAGTGTTCTAAACAACGAAAAATAACAAAATAATTCAAAGATGTGGATCCTTGAGTACGAAATAACAGGGTTAGTAGTTGACTTAAAATTGTGAACCTTGTAAAACAAAATTACATTTTATGGAATTCAGTTCGTGTCATTTTGTCATGATCACGTTTTATTGATAGCAGTAATATCTTGCTGCTGTGTACACATGGGTGAGGTCTGATAGGTATGTTTGACTAGATTTCGACACTGAAACGTAGCATAGAGAACAAATGTTGTGTTTGATTCTGGATCGAATGGATAGCCAGTGTAGGGTACAGAGCAGCAGGTAGGTGTGCTCTGATCGTGGTACCCTACGTATGATCCGAGCAGTTGTGTTTTGAACTTTTTGAAGTTTCTGGAGCAGATATTGACATGAACCAGACAGAATTGAGTTACAATAGTCCAGTCTTGAAAGTGCTAATGAACACACAAGTGTATTAGTGACATCAACTGAAAGATATTTGAGAATGGCGCTGATGCATCTCAGCTCAAGACATGCAGCCTTGCATATGTTTATGACATGTTGGTGCAATGTGAGAGTACTGTCCAGAGTAACACCTACGTTTCGTACTGACTGAGTGAATTTACTGTTGGTGCTGCTGATATTTAGTATTTGAGATAAAGGATGTGAATGAGAAAGTCTTTGTGTTGTAATCAGAATGGCCTCAGTTTTATCATCATTCACCTGCAGCTTGTTGCATGTCATCCATGATTACACATCAGAAATGCACCTCTCTACACCTTGGATGGTAGCATCAACTTCAGTTGGGTGGCTAGATTTGTATATTTGGGTGTCATCAGCGTACAATTGGTGGTACACTGGATGATGATCCATGACACCTGAGAGCGGCTGAGTGTATATAATGTAGACAATACGTCCAAGAACAGACCCCTGTGGAACACCACAACAAATATCAACTGGGATGGAGTGTATTATATTTGTAGACACAATTTGTGTCCTGTTGACCAAGTAGGACTTAAACCACAGTAAGGCTGTATCATGAATGCCATATACATTCTGGAGACGGTGAAGTAATATATCATGGTCTATTGTGTCAATGCTGCAGACAAATAAAGGAGTGTGAGGACTGTAATCTTTCCGCTATTTAAAGCAGAAAGAATGTCATTAACTACTTTTAGAAGAGTAGTTATGTACTTTGGCAAGGGTGATATGTAGATTGTACATTGCTAAAAAGATTGTTTGAATTCAGATGAGATACAAGCTGGGATAGAACAACCTTTTCTAAGATTTTGTATATGAAACGGATATTAGAAAATGGGTGGTAGTTCTTTAAATCGTCATGCTCTAGTGTTGGTTTCTTCAGCAGAGGCTTTACAATGGCAGTTTTGAAAAATGATGGGGATTCCCCAGAGTGAAGGCAATACTGGATCTAAGCACTCAAGCAGCAGTGATGTTGGAAATGTATCAAGTTTACATGACTTTGGTGCGCTCTTCATCAGGATTGTACGTACGAAATCCATAGGGACAGGTTAAAATGCTGCTAACAGTTGCCGCTCAAATTCTGTATCCCAACTATATGGTGACGACGAGTCAATGGAAATTGTGGTGTCAAGTTTTCTCTAATGGTCTGTACTTTGTCACAGAAGAAATTTGCAAACATGTCAGGAAGGTCGACTGGTGCGGTGTAGATTTGTTCCTTGACATAAAATTAAATATATATATATATATATATATATATATATATATATATATATATATATATATATATATATATATATATATATATATATATATATATGTGTGTGTGTGTGTGTGTTACGTGTTTAGCCTCTAATAAACAGTAATAAGAGAAAGAGTGAAAACAACAAAGATTGAAACATTTCACAAATTATTTATTTCCCTGGAAATAAACACTGTAAAATTGAAACATTAAGAACTTACGGTTTAAGAATCGAATCCAAAAAATAATCCAAGTATAATCCACGAATTAAATTGTAGAAGTCCTAGTAATGAAATATTTTAATGAATTCAAGTCCGAGTCCCGACGAAATATCCAAAATGGAAGGCGATGACGTATACTGTTGTCAGTATAAAGCTGATGTGTTTACAGTTCTTTGTGAACCACAGACTTTAAAATTCCGATGTTTGACTTTCCGAATAAAATTTAAATGAATTTCTGTTTCAGAATTCTGGATGAGCACTCAAATGTTTACAGGAAAACAATTAATCTTTTAGAATCTAAATAATCTGAATAAAAATAAAAATATAACTGCACAACTGCCGAATTTCTTTATAAACAAAGGTTATACAGTAACTTAAGACGGAAAATGGATTTCCGGATGAGGATTTTTTTTCGAGAAGTATTTACGTCTAAAAGCACGTAGTCTCAGTATGACCTTGACAAAAAACAATCATTGTACTCTAAGAATAAAATACAAATAAAAAGATGTTCACTTGTCTCGGTGATTTCTGAATCAAGGTCGGGAACTAGGTCAGCATAACATATCAAGTTAGGTGCTTATGAAAAGTATCAGGTCAAACTGAATTTTCTGGCAAACATCAAATTCCTAGTAAACAAAATTACATTATTTCGGCATATAATGAAATTAAAAATAAAAAAGATTTTAAAACTTACAAACAATTAAATTAAATCAATTATACATTACACTTCTCCCCATACAGAAAGAGAAAGATTTATATGATAAACCTTTCTTTCCATTTATACATGTGATTAAAGAGAACATTTATAAATTGCACACATTGTACATTAAATAATACAGTGTTATACTGGCGAAAGTGCATCTGCTATTAAATTATCTTTCCCCTTGATGTGCTTGATTTCAATATCATATTCCTGTAACAATATACTCCACTTGGTAGCCTTTTAGTTTTATTCTTCATCTTGCCGATGAAAGTAAGGGGGTTGTGGTTACTAAACACAATAATCGAAGGAGTTGAACTAATGTACACTTTAAAATGTTGTAATGCCAATTCAAAACCAAACATTCCTTCTCGATTGTTGAATAATTTCTTTGGTGTTTATTTAATTTCTTAGAATAATAGCACACTGGATGATCAATACCATGTTCATCTTCTTGAATTACAGCTGCTCCAACCCCAACGTCACTTCCATCAACATACAGTTTAAATGATTGGCTGAAGTTTTGGAGCTCTAAGAACTGGCGCGCTTTTAAGTATGGCTTTTAACTAGTCAAAAGCCTGTTAACATTTTTTCAGTCAAAAGGATTTTGTTTATCTTACTCAATACATTTATCCTGGTTCATCAATTATATACAAATTGGAACAAACGTTCCGACAGTATTCAGCCATACCTAAAAATCGTATCAGTTGCTTTTTACTCACGGCACAGGGAATTCAGAGTTAGCCTCGACCTTAGCATCTAGAGGTTTAACTTGTCCATGTCCCACGATATGCCCTAGAAATGTTCCACTAGCACGGCAGAACTCACGTTTGGATACATTAATTGTCAAACCTGCATCTGAGTCTGTCAAAGAATTTCCGTATTGTTGCTTAAAGTTTTTCCAGGTGTGGTTGTAGATGATGACATCGTCGGTGTAAGCATCACAATTGTCTACACTAGAGGTAATCATATACATGAGACGTTGAAACGTATTGGGAACCGTTTCATCCCAAACGGCATTACTTTTTTGACAAAGTATATACGGAATTCCTTCGCTCTTTCGGTTAGAAGAATTTGTTAAATCCTTTCATAAGGTCAGATTTGGCGACACACCTGGCATTTCAGATCTTATCAAAACAGTCATTGATTGCTGGTAATGGAAATGAATCTGTTTTGTCACACTATTCAACTTCCTTTATTCAGTGCACATACGTAAAGGTTTATCTGGTTTTGGAACAAGTATGCATGGTGAACTCCAGTCACTTGTATTGTGCTCTGTAAAATCATTCTCCAGCAAATGCTAAATTTCTTTTTTTCAAGTATTACAGTTTGAGAGAGTTCACCCTGTACGGGTGTTGTTTCACAGGTTTGGAATTTACAATTTCAACGTTATGAAAAATTGTGTTCGTTATTGTAGGAACAGCTGGAAATAAGTGCTTATATTCAAATAATAACTGCTTAAGTTCATTTCTTTCTTGCTCTTGCAACTGTGAAAGTTTCTGGTCTAGATATTTCATGATTTCGGAACTCCGAATATTTTACACTCCATTATTAGTAGAATCCGATGCTATTCCTTCACTTAAATCTTCACTGAGTGGGACAGGTACAACTAAATTAATTGCATGTTTAACATAGCTATATTTTTCATTATACTCCTTTAGCATGTTTATGTGGCAGAATTGTGTCTGTTTTCGCCTATCAGGAGTATTTATGATGTAATTTAAATCATTTATTTTCCTGTCAACTGTGTAGGGTCCATAATACCTGGCCTGAAGAGGATTTTGTGGTATGGGCAAGAGAGCCAGGACTCTATCATCTTACTGAAAACTCATTACCTTCGAGATTTTACCATATCATGGCGTCATTTTTGATTGAGTAGAGTCAGATTTGCTTCTGTGACCTCACAAGCCTTCGACAACTTTTTATATTCAAAATTGGGAACATAATCAAGATGATTGATTTCAGTATCATAATTAGAAAGAAGTTTCTCTTTCAACAACTTCAATGGCCCACGCACAGTTTGTCCAAAAACAAGTTCAAAGGGACTGAAGCCTAAAGATTATTGAACTGATTCTCTAACAGCAAGCAATAGTAAATAAATGCTTTCATCTCAATCTTTACCCGTTTCAAAATATGACCGAATCATATTTTTCAAAGTCTGGTGAAATCTTTCTAAAGCCCCTTTGCTCTCATTGTGATAGGCAGGCGACTTGAATTGTTAGATGCCTAATTCGTACATAACTTGCTGGAAAATTCCAGACATGGACAGATTTGGGAAGGCTAAATTGAGTTAAAATAAACCTTATCAAAGTTTTTACTATAGTTTTAGTTTTAATATTCCTCAAAGGAATTGCCTATGTAAATCTTGCTGACGCACACATAATGGTCAACATGTGTATGTTACCTGAGTTGTTCTTAGGTAAAGGACAGAGACAATCTACCATAATTCTACTAAATGGTTCGTCTAAGGCAGGAATAGGTTGTAGATGAGCATTAGGTATGTTCTGATTGGGTTTTCCTACCATTTGACAAGTATGACAATATCTACAGTATTTCCAAACATCACATTTAATTTTTGGCCAATAAAAGTGTATCAAGATTTTTCGAAATAATTTAGTAATCCCTAAATGACTAGCCAAAAGAGTTTCATGGACCAGACTAAGTATTTCCTGTCTATAAGGTTTTGAAACTACATTGTGATGGTTCACTGACCACTCAACAGCAGCAGGTACCTCGGGAGATCTCCATTGTCTCATAAGAATTTAATTTCCAACGAAATAACAGACAGGAATTTCAGTGGCTTTAGTTTCACTAATGGCCCTTTGAAACAAGCAGGAGATCTCACGATCTTTTCCTGTTCGGCGACAAGTGGTTGTCGTTTGTTACCCTTATTAGAATAAAGAGAATGAGTAGCAAAAAGAGGATCACTATGATCAATACCCTTTGATTGATCCAAACAAGGAGTGAAAGTGACCTCATCAAGAGCCTGACCAATACATGTGTCAGCTAAAATAATACTTTTCTTAATACTACTAAATTTTGCAAGAGCTTTCTTTGGCATAGCTCTGGTAACTGCACAAGCTGAGAATAAATGAGGAAATTTATTTTTCAATTGGATCAACTTTCTGATTGAAACAAGGCTTGTCAGTTGCAAATGAATTTACCTCAACCTTGTCTCCAGCTAGGTCATTGCCCAGTAATAAATGAATGCCCTCAACGGGCAAAGTATACACTGTGCGGACTGTCACGCGTCCTGTAACAAAATTACGTCTCAGAAAAAGACAAAGTACCTAACAATAAAAGACTATGAGAAGCCCATGTGTCCCTTAAAATTTTAATAAGGATAGGATTGACCAAATCACGCAAGCGTGATATTGAGCCCTTCGATATGAATGGTTCATAATTCTCCATAATAAAATCAGACTGGAGTTTATTAGACACAACAAATGTACTGCTTTCAATACATGACCATGGCCTTGACCTCTTAGATATAAGAGTATTTGGAATAGGTATGTCTTGAACCTGATGGTCATTTTCAATTTGTACTAATCCGAAATAGCGTGCCCTTTCTTATTACAATATGTACACGTAAGAAGAGACAAGGAACTTTGGTCAAGCCTATCTAAAGCGTGATTTTTAACAGTTGTGCCAGTTTGAGATCTTATATTATGCTGAAATAATTTTTGCCAGAAGACTGCTGAGGGGATGTCTTATTTAAGAAAGGAACTTTATGAGTTATATAATACTCATCAGCAGCACGAGCAGCATTTTCCAAGGTTTCGATCTTATGCTCGCCACGATAATCTTGTTCAACTTTCTTGGCTAAGCACCATATATCAAATTACTGCTCTTTTTATCTAGCAAATTCGACATAAGTTTGTCCAGCTATTTTTTATAGTTTCTGAATTTGTACCGATAAGCTTCAGGGACAAACTTATAACGCCTTAACATGTATTATTTAACCATATCATAGTCACCAGTTTGGTGAATTGACACTGAACGGTAAATGTAATTAGCTTCACCAATACGTACACACTATAATAATTGAGTCCAATGCTCCCTTGGCCATTTCACATTTTCAGGAACTTTTTCAAAAGAAGGAACATATTTGTCTACATCTTTTTCTCTAAAAGGTGACACTAACCTAATATTCTTTACAACATTGAAACTTAAATATGTAATTGAAGTGGGAATATGCTTTTTACTTGCCAGTTCCATTTCTTTTATTCAAAATTGATATTCCCTCTCTTCCTTCTCTCTTTGCATTTGTATCTGCATTTCTCTCTCTCTCTCTTTCTCTCTTCATTCTGTAACTGCATTTGTTTTTCTTGTAGCTGCTTTTGTCTTTCTTTCTCCCTTTCCTGTCTCTCTCTCTCTCTCTCTCTCTCTCTCTCTCTCTCTCTCTCTCTCTCTCCTCTTTCTGAAATTGTAACTGCAATTGTTTTTATTGTAACTGCATTTGTCTTTATTTCTCTCTTTCTTCTAATTGCATTTGCTGTTCTTCTTTATAATTCCGAACTTCCGGCATCCTCAACTACAATTCCATCTTGTGTTTTAATTCTAATTACTATACGTTAATATCAGAGTCTGATACAGACTTACTGATCAAAACCAAAGCATTTTGATCACTTTTTCTACAAAATACTGGAACTGAGAAAAATCATATTTTCTGGCAAGTTGAATCAATTCATCTTTTTCGAAAGATCGAATTGGTCCTGGGTAGGACTTGAAATAAATGTCTCTACTTTAGACGACAATTTAGTTAAACCTTGCCGATTTCACTAAAGAATTTTTTATTAAAAAAACTAGGGTAATTCAAATTTTAAAAAACCCAAACAGTTTTCTGAAATAATTTAGTCATAATTGAAATCTAAGGACTAGGCCTCAATTCGTATGTTACGTGTTTAGGCTCTAATAAACAGTAAAAAAAGAAAGAGCGAAAACAATAAGCTTTGAAAAATTAAACAAATAATTTATTTCTCTGGAAAAAAACACTATAAAAATATAAACAATTAGAACGTACGGTCTTAAGAAACAAATCCTACAATTATCAGAGAATAGTCCATGAATTAAATTGTAGACGTCCAAGTAATGAAATGTTCTAATGAATTCAAGTCTGAGTCACGACGAAAAGTCAAAAATGGAAGGCGATGAAGTATACTGTGTTAAGTTTAGAGCTGATGTTCTTACAGTTCTTTACGAACCACAAACAATAATATTTCTGTGTTTGAATTTCCGAATAAAATTTAAATAAATGTCTTTGTCCCAGAATTCTGTATTAGCACTCAACTATTTCCAGGAAAGAAAATTAGTCTTTTAGAATCCAAATAATTTGAATAAAAATAAAAATATAACTACAACTGTAACAACAGACTCTTTCCATCGTAAAGACAAAGCCCAATTTGACACCCGTTCTTCCTCATTTGATGAAACAATGAAAATCCGCGTCTCCAAAAAACTTCTACTCCAGTGGTGACACCCTCTTCCTCTTTAGCTGCAGTAGCAGTTGCTCACAAACGACCTGCTCCCAAGATCAAAAGTCCAAAAGAGATCGGGCCTGTTACAGTGCTTACGGGATTTGTCAAAGCAAGGACTGTCATGATTTAGTTCGTTGCGAACCCCTCCACGATGCGTTAATAAGACGTAAAGACAATCAGTGGCGACGCGTTACAGTATAAAAAGGTCAGAGGTAGAGAATGGGAATCAGTGTTGTGCTCCTGAACAGCCAAAGATGTCACACCCCAGAAGCCATCCCTCTTTTAAACCCAGCGGAAAGAAAAAGGAAAGGACTGCTTCCTGTTTTAGTCAAACATGGGGACATGCTGTCCTTCTTGTCCAAGGCTTCTCCTCCCATGTGAAAAAAACTCATTCAAACTGCCTCCAAAGATGTCTTCAATACCGTGTGCGAATGGTTTTGAACGTATCGAAAGGTACGATACTTTATTCTAAACACCAGAAAAAATGCTTAGCCAAACATCGTGACGTTCGTCGCAAAATGGTTCAAAAGAAAATACCTATTCGTCAAATCGTCTATCAACTTCGAGTACCATAAAGTGGCTCGTCGCCTAATGATAAAACTTCCAGATGAGAAAACGGTGGCCATTAATTTTGTCTTGATTTGTTTGACATTTTGGGTGGAGACCTCAAAAGGGTTAGGAATATAAGAACCAAAAACATTATTATACCATTCATCAGTAGCAGTTCAAATTTTGTGAGGTTTTTCGTTCCCAGGTAGAACTTAACCAAGGACTGAATTTGATGTTTGTGTATTGCAATGTGGCGGATTAATACATGCTGAGACACACCTCCGTACCGTTACTACGTGTCATTCTTTTCAAAGTAGATTATGCTACGATCGTTGACGAGGAAGGTGGAAACACCTATCACGTTCACAGCGAATTTGTACATCCTCACTATTTACCCGTCAGCAACTCGTATTTTGACACTGTCAACATTGCTATAAAAGGAGATCTGGGACAAAATATTCACTTCACAAAAGAAAAAGTCACGGTGAAACTCCATTTTCGAAAACGATTCTCTAACGACTCGTAAGTCATGTATCCAGTGTACCGACGCGTTGCTTGACAGCGAGGACATCGTTTAGATGATATGCTGAAATCGGCCTTTCGTTAGGTAGCACCCGTGTTGAAACCGATGGTGACACGAGGATTGCAAACTTTGAAAGACGCCGTGTTGACGCAAGGCAAAGAATTTCTCCAAAATCATTGACAAACAAACCCCAAAGAACATTTCTTGAGAGCATGCAAAAATGACTTACTGCAAATGGGCAAAGACATTTTGGGCCGACGAGAAACGCCTTTAAATGCCCTGGATGCTGCCAAATCAGGCATTCCTGCTTCCCTCACGCCACAGCAAGGACAAGGCAGAAAGAGACTACGAAAACACCCCTTCAGAAGACTTCACACACATAATGCTAGTGAGACTAAGAAAAGAAGAACCGTCCGAGACGTAGACGTTTGTGATTGTTAAGAAAACAGAGATAACAAAATGATGCACCGAGAGTTTTGTGCCTGTTCAAGGTCGGAACTGGATCTGTTTGCCATGCCACCCACCATGATGACGATGCAAGAATCCCAATGGGTCGAATTTCGACCCTTCGAATCTTTGACGGATTCAGCTCCCAATCGAGTTTAAAATCAAAGGACAGCCTGAAGATTACATCAATCTGAATAGCAGTTACTTGTACTTGAAAGTCCAAGTGAAAAAACGGACAACAACAATCTTGCAGACGTTGCTAGAATAGCATTCCTTGTTCAGCTCAGTCGATGTGTACTTGAATGACAAAATGGTCAATAGCAGCGTGGATAGTTACCCTTACCGAGCGTACCTGGAAAATCTCTTGACGTACGGACAAAATGCCAAGAACACACATCTGGATGCTTGCTTGGTACGGAAACCGGATACAACAGGTGTAGACAAGTTGAACGACAGCCATGAAAGAAGAGAACAATCCTCACAATGTGGGTTTTAAAGATCGTTGAAAGAAAATCCTGCAAGGACGTAGTTTAGAACTGATGGATCGTTTACATCTTGGACACACGTTGAGCAGAACGACGTTCAAGTATCCGATACTACGTGTGGAAGTAAAAACTTTCACAATTCCCATTGGACATCAATCCATGATCGAAGATCATCTGTTCCAAGGATAGTTACTCAAACGTTTAGTCATTGGTATGGTGAACAATGTAGCCTTCAACGGAGCCGTCACTGCCAATCTTTTCGAGTTTAAACACTACAACGTATCAAAGATTGAAGTCAGTCGTGATGGCAAGACCTTGTGTACCAGACACTTCGAACCTAACTTTGAGCAGAAAAAATACCTGAGATTGTACTTGTCCCTGTACAAAGCCACTGGACAGATAGGAACCAACACCAGTCACGGTATTACGTACTGCGATTATGCAGGAGGCTATGCTTTGTGGACTTTTCATTTTACTCCAGACCACTGCAGCGATGAGGGACATTTCCACCCTATAAAACCGACCAGATTCGTGTGGAACTTCAGTTTAAAGAAGCTCTACCCTACACGGTGAACGGCATCTTGTATGCCGAATTCGATAATACCATAGAAATCAACAGTTTGAGAGAAGTTATTCTACACTATTAGAAGCTATGGAAGAATGTTATCCCTCTTTGAATAGTGGAGAATCTATGGCTATAGAATGGGAGGATACCGTGGAAGCAGAACCCACGACAAAGACGAAAAGGACATAGTCATGAAGTCCAGATGGCCAGAACAAGAAAAACATTTAGTCTTCTGTTTTGCCAAACACTTGGCAGAAGAAATTACGGAATTGATCAAGAAAAATTGCTATGGATGTCAAAACGATCATCCTAGTAAAATTTAACACGATAGATGTCTGATGCTGAGTCAAGAATAAAAATTGGACGAGTATCTGGGAGAAGCTTGGAGTCTCATCTCAGAAGACGCCGTGTTGCACCAGTGGTGTAAAGACTTGCGTGATCATTCCTCTTCTCTACTGATGTCTCTAGAGATCCATCACATCGAAGCTCTTTTGCCTCAGAGTGCAGAGACGAAACGAAGAAATAGTTACATGTCAGACATTTTCAAATAGAAAGTCAGGATTGAATTGGTCACCTATCATTACCTGTGAAGAAAAGCAACAAAAAACAAAAGAGAACGCAAAAAAACGGATAAGTGGACACTTTATTACCTTTTGAACCACAGTTCGTACACTACGTCTTGGAATCCTGTCGTGTATGTTAAAGATGAAATGTCATCTCCCAGGGACCCACTGGCTAGTCGTCTACTTTCCTAAAACATGTTGTGTGGAGTATTTTGATTTGGAAGACGATATCATCGACTTTATGAGAAGAAATGCCTAGACGACACGATTCAATATTGTGAAATTACAAGGCACATATCCCATGGTGTGTGGACAATACTGCGTGTATTTTCTTCATCAACGCAGTCTTCGTTATTCTTTAGAACATTTACTGACTTTTTTCGTCACTCATCTAGAAACGATGACAAAGTAGATCGAGGATTTTGTGAAAATTATGGTTATCTTTTGTCTTTAGCTAGGATACGTAATGTAAATCAATGGCCCAATGAATTTCATCAGTGGAAGTCTTGCTTCAGTTCACAACGTTGTCAACCTTGTACAAAATAGTTACTTATTTGAAACCTGTTTCATTGTTAATTTAAAAAAAAAATTGTTTAATGTCCGTTGTTAGTTATTTGAATAAAAATGTTGTGTTGTGAACAAAATGCGTCATTTGTTTGTTTGCCATTATTATGATGAACCATGTTCTTTGACTTCTCTCTATCCCTCTCCCTCAAATCAAACTATCTTAGCATTCCGACCCTAAACTCCGTAAGGATGTTTTCTATCGCGTCCGCGCTCGAACCATATAAACGGCGCAGTCTGGAGTCTAACCATCCGTTGTCGACTAATACTTCTATTAAGATGTGCTCAAGACTAGTCAATCTGAACGAAACTTACGTGAATTTACATCGCATCAGGCAAAGCCTGATACCTAAGCCTGAAGAGATAGAGAATGTCAGAATGTTGATAGTGGCAAAAGACCTGATGGAAGAGTTCTTCAGAGAGGAAATCAATAAGGAGAAAGAAGAATGGACGGAGAAGTACAGACTTCAGAAACAGCAGAGAGAGCAGCGGCAGCAACAACAGCAGCAGCAGGAACCAGACAGAGCTTGTGTCGATTGCCGTATAGACACCAAAAAGTTATCCTTCTCTTTCCGAAGAAGCAGACCATATCCTTTGGGAAACCCGTCGCCAGACGGGACGCAATCTTTGGCAATAAATCTTGTCATAGCTCCTTGTCCACAACAACAACCCTTTTCAGGGCTACCCAGTACTCTAGAAAAGAGATACTAATTCAATTGCCAATTGTATGTTAGTAAGTTAGATAAAATAGAAGTGTGTATATAAGCACTTCGTTTCTTTAACTTTGTTAGAAGTGTGTCTATAAGTACTTCGTTTTCCGAAGCTTGTCAACTATTCTGTGCGTTTGTGATTGTAATTAGTGTTTGTTAGTAAAAGGTGAGCGAGTGTTTCTTTTAAGTCCGTGCGAACCATGTTTGTTGGGTTAATGATATGGGCCTTGTACATTTTGTTGATAGAGGATGTTTCCTTCACGTCCTTGTTTGACAAATATAAAGGGGGCTCTCGTCAATCTGTCTACCCCGTGTTGATTCATCAACTGTGTTGAACGAGTCGCTAAAATGATTGAACTTCAGATGCATCTGGCGGTTCCTGGATGAGCTGACAGCGGAGGCAATATAGGAGCAAGCCAGGCTTAAGGAAAAGGAGAAGAGAAAGAAGATAGAGATGGAAGAAATAATCTTACATCACCTGATGATTAGGCCTATGTGTGAGGTGAAATCAATAGTGAGTAAACCTCTACTGGCAGCACTAGTACCACAGCCACGCCAACCACAGCCACTACCTCTCCCACCAGTACAATGGATCGTGATCCCACAGATGGAAAACTGGAAGGAGAAGCAACCACGAGAACGACATCATCAACAGGTCTGGCACACGAGAAGACAGATGGAAGTCTTCAGGGTCCTGCAAACGGAAGCTTGGGATGATGAGGACATACAAGCTCCATCCGCACTCCCAGCAGCTACATTCATTTCGGACAATGACTGGAGCCGACGCTGTGTCTGTGGTGCCCAGAAGATGCCACCACTAATCAGGTGCATCTGGAGTTATAAAAGAAAGTTCTTTTCAGGGCTACCCAAATCTCTAGAAAAGAGACACTATTCAAGTTGCAGATTTGTGTGAATGTGAAGTAGTGTGATTATAAACACTCGTTTACTGATGTGACTGTGTGTGTTGGTGTGTTTGTGTGTGTGTGTGTGTGTGTGTGTTTGTATGAGCTCACGTACGTTTGTGTAGATAGTAGAGTGTGGTTATTTTACATTCCCGTGTGTGGATATTATATTTGTGGTTAGTGTTTCTCCTTTTTGTGCGTGGATAGTATATTTTTGGTTTGTTTTTGCTCTTCACCTCTGTGTTAATAGTATATTTTGGTTGGTTTTTGCTCCTCATCTGTGTGTCGATAGTATACTTGTGATTGTTTTTTCTCTTTCCCGTGTAGATAGTATATTTTGGTTTTGTGGATAGTATATTAAGGGTTGGTTTTTTCTTCTTCCCCTTATGAATAGCAGATATTGTGGTCATTGTTTGTCGTTAGTAGATAATATGTGAAGTGAGTGTAAGTAATGTTTTTCTTCACGTCCGTGCTTGACAAATATAAAGTCAAAGCGTTCGTCGTTCGCACCATTCTACACAGAACAAAAGAAGATAACCATAGAGTTATTTAACAAGTTAAAGGAATGTTGGTACTGATGGTGGATGGCATCTATGTGGTGGAAAGGCTACAACATGAATGGAGGTATCCAGTTATCAAAGACTTTGCGACAAGTCAAGTGACCAGCCTGAAAATAGCCAGGGATCTGGTCCAGGGAATGATCGAAGGGGAAGTCGAAAAGTTACGAGGCTTCATACAACGTTCGTATGTAAGAGTGGGCAGCTTGAAGGAGGCCCTTGATAATGTGATGAAAGTAAGGTGTTTTTTTAAGATATATTGCATTGGATAGAGTGGTCTTTATTGACGTGGGGGCTGGAACAACTAAAGAAAGCAGAAGAACTAATGAAAAAAGTGGTGGAGGAAGAAGTGAAGAAGATAAAAGACAGGTGGTCTAAAGATAGAAATGAAATGAAAACAGAAAGAAAAAAGAGGAGTTTAACAGATTAAATGAAAACTGGATGAAGGTGCGGGATACATTTAGATCGATGGGCCATCCCGACTGGATACCAGAGAAAGAGAAAAAGAAGAAGAAAGGAATGATTGACAAAATGAGGAAATGGTGGAAAAACTGGAGAACCCAAAGGACATTTCCAGGGCCACTCATATGCATCGAAAAATTAGCTTTGTTCCCTAAAAGTGTTTTTAGACGGTTGTTCTGTTGTAGATATGCTCGAAAAGATTTGTTTTCTTGCCTAAATATTTTTTTAGTTGTATAGTTGTTTGTATAATGTCTATTTTCTGCGTTATGTCTGTCCCGTCAGTCCCGTTCCGGCCAAGGGTTGTAGGTTTCTCCCATCCCCCCGCTCTTTGCTCCGATCAAGGTCAGTCCTTGCTACATTGTAGCTAATCGTCATTACCGTTACGTCATCTTAGCTGCTCCATTCCTATTGTCCCTAGACAGTCCCAATACTTTTTTGGCCCTCTATAGTCCCACCCATGTTCACATTTCCCATGTTAAATTCCCATTGTCCATATATCATCACAAGGGGGTATTTTAATGATAAGTCACATAATCCCTATATGGTCCTCATTCACTACTCACGTAAAATGGGATAGAGGTTATATGCAATTTAGTTTTCATTTTGAAGACATTCCTATTTCACCCCCTCATTGTATAGCCTGCCCTTTGTGTGAGTTAGTGTATGTGTTGGTCAAAAGGTATGTGTTCATGTCAGTAGATGTGGGCTTTAGCCTGTAGAGTATGAATCTGGATTAGACCAGCAAGTTGTTCTCCACCTTCTTTTTTTTGTTTGATTGGCGGCGGAGACCAACGTTATTATGCACCACTCGTGCTGAGACGTCCGCGCTATGTCACCTCGGATGATCGGACCGCGCGCTATTAATTAATAAATTTATTTAGACTACTCCTTGTATCCAGACGGTAAGTATAATCCCTCTTCTAATATCCCCAGCGTTAAATCCTTTAGAACACGCACTTTTTAGTATAAATCCCTGTCAGAACAGAACACCTGTGTATTCATCGGCTGTTGACCTCAGTTTTGAATTACCCACGCATGCGTGTAAAGCAGCATCACCACGAGGTAAGAGTAACGCATGAAAATCGTCTAGCGAGGCATATATCACTGGGAATTTACTGATGCTTGGGTGGGAACTGTGTCGTTACGGCAGAAATTTAGGAGATAGACAGAGAGAGAGAGAGAGGTCATGTCAGAAATGTGAGATAGAGTGAATGATAAATAAATTGTAAAAAGACCACAAAATGTATTTAGATGTGAAAATATGCTACACAACAATAATAATAATAATAATAATAATAATAATTTATTATTATTACTAGTGGTAGTATCTTCAATCATATTTAATAACATTTACAATGGTATAAATGGATTTTATGACATACATACATATCTACATATTAATACTATACATTACTTATAAGAAGAACATGATTATTATGTATTGTATTTTTGTCAATTTTCTGTTCTATTCTATGATCTTGTATTATGCTGAATTTATTTAATCTGATGTAATCTGTTTTGAAAAGGAAATAAAGTCAGTCAGTCAGTCAGTCATACATACATACATACATACATACATACATTACTTAACTTTACTTATAACATGATTAGCATGATGAACTTTATTAATAACATTTACAATGGTATTTATGAATACATACATACATACATACATACATACATACATACATACATTGCTTAACTTTACTTATAACATGATTAGCATGATGAACTTTATTAATAACATTTGCAATGGTATTTATGAATACAAACATACATGCCTACATATATATAAGTCTCTTATAATTTTACACCATAACTTATAACATATGGATAATGTTATATTTTAATCAAAAACAATAGTTTCTTCTTCCCTTCTGACCACTGCATTGACAAGTGTTGCAACAATTTACACAAAAATTACATTTGCCGCAAGAGCATATATTGCAACATCCCGCGGAACATTCTTTTAGACCAGCGGGAAGTTTATCCATTTCGGGGATCCACAATGCCTCAAGAATTTTTCTTCTTAAACAGACTTGACGATTTTTCGCAACTTCTATCATGTTTTCATCTGTTGTTGTCTTCATCGTGCTTGTCCTGTAAGGTAGGAGACAAGCATAACCTTTTCTCCCATCTCTGGCACATCTCCCAATCTCTTGCCAATAGCTCAGAATGCATTTTGGGCATCCCGAAAGAATAATGATATCTACATCGCTGATTTGGATCCCCATTCCGAATGCTACCGTAGCAACAAGACAGCGAATTATGCATTCGGGTCTTCAAAATTCCTTGATAATTCTGTCCTGTGTCTCTTTATCCGTGGAAGAATGATACATTTCAATACTGACTATAAATCATAGTACAGTGAATCACGGACATATATTAAACACATCATTTAATTAGTTTTTTTAAATTTCACACCATAAATAGGCTATACTATTTGCTGGGACAATGTTGGTCGACAGTTAAAGGCAAGGCATCATACTAGGAACCATGGCAACAAAAGTACATGATTTTGGCCTTAGCATATATAGCAAAGAACAGAGTGAACACCATAATGTACAAGGAGGCCTCTGATGTGAGAAGAGCTGTAGATCTACCAATGTCCACTTATTTTCCTTCTCGAGAGGAGATACAAGCGACCAGGGATAGAATGGAAGCTGTGGTGTCTCTAATCCTGACTGAAAATGTCCCATGCCTCTATCCACTGGCGGACCTTGTTTGTCATCATATTGATTACAAACATTGGTCCAAATCAAGGCAGAAAAGTGAAGTAGTATGTACTAGCCTGATATTTATACTAAATGCCATTCTCCTATCACGATAATAACAATAATCTCATTCAAACGATGTACTACTGTTCATTTGTATTGATGTATGTTCAACATTGTTATGCCAGTGCCTACGTTTTGTCCGTGTTTTGGATTAAAAGTTTACATGAAGCAGTTTAAACAAATGCACTTTTACGATCTGAGGAGATATGTGTGCACTTAGTTTTAGATTTGCAATTGTTTTTCTTTTCTTACTCTGATAGGTTGAAAGTAAGAGAATGTGCGTATTTATTTTGTGGCAAAAATACAACAATAGCAAGTGGAGAAAATTATTTTTGTCTCGAACGCTTTAACTGCATTTTCTGTTATAAAGGCTTGGTATAAGTACAGTAATAAAACTGTGTTCCATTTCACAGTTTAATATTGGTGTGATCCTAGAAAATCCTTCAACAACCGCAGGTGTTATTAGGATACTGGAGCGGCTGCATGATTATGTTCCAAGAAGAGATGATAATCTTGTGTATCCCATAGTGTGCTGGGGGGATGGCCTGTATTGTGAAAGACACATAGATGCTCAAAGTGCAAGATCCAATGTTGGGAATCCTGTACAAAGATTGGAGGGCTTGGTGCCATCACCTGGAGAATTTCACAAAAGAATGCTACTGCTTCAGGTAAAATAATATACATCTATAGCTTGTTTTGTACAGCTTTATGATGGAGATTTTATTGTTTCAAAATTATCCGTATTCTATTGTTTGCACAAGTGATAAACAACACTACCAATGTGCTTAGTCAAAATCAGTATAAATGTACATCATTGTTAAACTAATAACAGTTTTGGTCTTATCGAATACAAAGATATATCCTGGCAAACTCAAATTATTTCCAGATCTGGGAGAAGATGAACCGATGATACAATGCCTGAATAAATCCTGCCCTAAAGGCTCCTTCTTCCATCTATGTTGTATTAGCCTAGAGGAAGACAATCTACCAGATGAGTGGGTGTGCGGTGACACATGCAGGAAAACTGTAGATGAGAAGATTTATTGTGTGTGCCAGTCGGTCAAAGAAGAACCAATGGTCGAATGTTCCAATCAGCAATGTGACCATCAGTCGTTTCATGTTTCATGCAAAGGGATTAAAGAGCTTCCAGATAGTGGTAATAGCATAATGTATCTCTTCATTAATGTTCATCTCATGGAACTTTATCAATACAAAGGATATGGCATTATCTAAAATCATATTCCAACTGTTACTTTATAATAATGGTCATATTTACGTACTTAGAATTTTTTTTTCATATTCTCATTTTTATGTAAGATACATGAGTTTTCATTTCCAGACGAAGAATGGTTTTGCTCTGAAAATTGCAAAAAGATATCAAGAAAGAAATCTAAGAAAAGGAAGAGCAAGAAAGACTCTGTAAGTGAAAAGGCTGTTGACCGTAATTTCGAGTTTACAAAGACGATTCTCATCTGAGGGATGGAAGATAAATTAAGAAGAGATGATGTCAGAGAAAATGATGGCCCATCAATGGTGTCCTTGTGGAAGCAAGACATGGTCAAATTCCACAACAATAACCCACAGAAGATATTTTATCCTGGGGCACAATCTAATTACAAGTAAGCCATATAACCTATACTGAAGCCTCTTATTACTGTAATTATTTTATATTAGTTCATTATCCCAGCGACTATAAAGAACAAAATGGTTATCCATGATAAAACACATACAAGAAAAATCCACTAAATGCTTATTTGTTCATAAAGTAATTTTTAAAACAATTCCTGCATTATATTTTTTGGGGTCCTTTTTTTGCCGTACTTAGTGTTTGCTTTAGGGTTAATGTACAAAAAAATATTATAAAGTCATGTGAAGATAAATTATAAAAGTTATGACAAGTGTTTAATTGGATGGTACAAAAGTTCCACAGTAAAGATTCTATCGGTTCATTTTATTTAAAAACAAGTCACCTATATTTAATATAATTTTGGAACATCAAGGAAGTGACAGCTGAATACCCATTAGGACCAGGGCCGCGCCAAACCCAAGCAGACCATCTGGCGCCCTGGGCAAGGTCAGATTCTGGCGCCCCCCTCCCCGAAAATATCAATTTCAACATTTATAAACAATTATAAAATAATAAAACAATGCGCCCCCTGAAATAATCGCCCTAGGCGGCTGCCTAGTTTGCCTATATGCTAGCGCCGACCCTGATTAGGTCTATATCAGAATCATCAGATGCATATATCAAATATTCTGAGGAAAATAGTTTTAATTTAGTGTGATCATTCTGCGGTAGTATATAACATCTTTATTTCATTTGTGGGTCAGTAACAGTAAATTTGTATAAGAATCAGTTAAACAATGAGAAAACAGTCCTAAATAACAAAGCAAATTAAATTCTTGCAGATTTATCTGGGTACTTATCAGAGAGAATGCAGCAAGACTTGATGTGGAACAGAACAGATAATCTTCGAGGAGGTGCCAGAAACAATAATGAGGTTGACCTAGTCAATGAATTTTTGAACAAGGAGTTCAAAGGTAAATCATTTGATAACGGAATTATTATTAATCGTTTTAAATTGGAAGAATTATGTTTTATAAATATATGAAGTTTTAGTATATGCAGTATTTTGTAATTCGTGGAAATACGACTTGAACATGATGTTCTTGGTGTCTAATATATTATGTGTTCATTAATTTGAAAACTACCACATAATGTTAATTTTGGAGGTTAAAATATTAATGCTGACTTTTTATTATCTTTATAGAAACTTTACGATCGGCCAGTCATCAGCTGAGTGACGTCACTTTGGACAGGCATAGCAAGTTGGCTGGTGGGGTTGGCCATGCTCTAGATAAAATATACTCTACAACAGTCTCCGAATTAGAAAGTTTCAAGACAGGAAAATCAAAGTTTTCACGAAGAAAGGATATTGAGACTTTTGTCAGAGTATTGAAGGACGAGGATCTCTTAAGAGAAATCCCTGGAAGATATCACACAGCTTATCAGAATTTCCGCTCATTAGCATGAATAAAGAACCCAAACATATACATCTCGCACATAAACAAATTATCACGCAAATTTGACAAAAGAAACAAAATTATCGCTAACTCACACGTCAATTTATAATGTATGTATGTATGTATGTATGTATGTATGTATGTATGTATGTATGTATTCATAAATACCATTGTAAATTTTATTAATAAAGTTCATCATACTAATCATGTTATAAGTAATGTTATTTGTTAACATGTATGTATGTATGTATGGTATGTATAGTATGTATGTATGTATGTATGTATTAATAAAGTTCATCATACTAATCATATAAATGGGGAGGTGAGTCGGATGTACATGGTCTGATACCAGCAGTGCGGGGGAATATTTCATATGAAAAGGATCGTTATTATTATTATTATTTTATTTCAGAACATACAGTGCTGTATTTAATGTTTGGTCATGGTTGGTTGAAGAAATGGGAGACGAAGTATACAGAGGCGAAAAATCGGCAAAGACACGTTTGATTGAAATGTATCATTTATCCACGGATCAAGAGACATAGGACAGAATTATCAAGGAATTTTGAAGACCAGTGGTCAGAAGGGAAGAATAAATTATTGTTTTTGATTAAAATATAACATTATGCATATGTTGTAAGTTATGGTGTAAAATTATAACAGACGTAATATGTATGTATGCATGTATGTTTGTATTCATAAATACCATTGCAAATAATTATATTTATTAATAAAGTTCATCATGCTGATCATGTTATTAGTAATGTTAAGTATTAACATGTATGTATGTATGTATGTATGTATGTATGTATGTATTCATAAATACCATTGTAAATGTTATTAATAAAGTTCATCATGCTAATCATGTTATAAGTAAAGTTAAGTAATGTATGTATGTATTTATGTATGCATGTATTCATAAATACCATTGCAAATGTTATTAATAATATTCATCATAATAATCATGTTCTTCTTATAAAAAATGTCAAGTATTAATTGTAGATATGTATGTATGTCATAAAATCCATTTATACCATTGTAAATGTTATTAAATATGATTGAAGATACTAACACTAGTAATAATAATAAATTATTATTATTATTATTATTATTATTGTTGTGTAGCATATTTTCACATCTGAATACAGTTTGGTCTTTTTATAATTTATTTATCATTCACTCTATCTCACATTTCTGACACGACGTCACCCTCTCTATCTCCTAAATTTCTGCCGTAACGACACGGTTCCCACCCAAGCATCAGTAAATTCCCAGTGATCTATGCCTCGCCAGACGGTTTTCATGCGTTACTCTTACCTCGTGGTGATGCTGCTTTACACGCATGGGTGGGTAATTCAAATCTGAGGTCAGAGCGCGGATGTCTCAGCACGAGTGGTGCAGAATAACGTTGGTCTCCGCCGCCAGTCAAACAAAAAAAAGAAGGTGGAGAAAAACTTGCTGGTCTAGAATCGGGATGCGTTGGTGTTGCACTGGTGAAACAATGACACTACGGTCTCATAATATTAAATTCCTTTGAGGCTGCCATAAAGTCATATTTTAGGTTATTGTGAAACAACATTTTCTCGAGTCTTTATAGCCACGTATTGCTGGTTCTTACTGAGGTTATTCAGTGTGTGGGGGTCATAGAGAAACATTACTTCTACCACTCTGCAAGGCAATGTAATATGTAGAGAATACGGTATGAGTAATACGACTTATCAAATCAAAGATACTTGTGCGTCATTATAATACTATGCATATATTGTAAGTCCTAACATTGCACGAGTACAGCAATGGGTGGGTGGTTGTAAAGAAGGGAATTTGAAATATCTAAGTCTTTTTCCACGCATGCATACTTTTCGAGTTCTGTGGTCTGCTCTTTGGTATTGCTTTGTAGTTTTGGTGGCAAAAGCAGCATTAGTTGCCGATTTACGTGGCGCTTGACTATAATATTTCGTTTATTCTGTATCTTGACACTAGTAACTTCATTTCATCTTGTAATACTTTACAGATATATTTAGTTGGAAAAATATGTCTTCACGTTCTTTTGAATGAAAAGCTTCATATTTACAGTTTTGTAACGTTACTTTTGATGGGCACGATAAAGCCACTAGTGTTCTGACGTGCTGTTACAGCTCCCCCCCCCCCCCACACACACACAGAGTTGTTTCCCGTACAGGGATGCCTCATTCGATGCGTTAAATAATTCGGTCATTTCTGCAAGGTCCACCACAATTTTGATATCAAAATTCAGTGTACTCACATAATATACATAAGTGTGCTAAGGTATTTAAAGGAAAACCTCAGCGCTTTCCTAAGAATATTACTTAAGCAGGTAATACCACACAGCAATAAGAACATGTGTACATGTGTGTGTGTGTGTGTGTGTGTGTGTGTGTGTGTGTGTGTTTTGTGTGTGTATGTGTGTGTCTGTGTGGAGCGGGGTCATCATCAGTCCTTAGTCTTTATTGTGTACTGTCTTTTCGGCGATTAATCGGGAAGCCGAGGTCACACCATACTGACTCAGCATATTAGCTATCAGCCATCTAAATCCAAGTTACATCACATTTAGTCCCCCTTTGAAATTTCAGTCATTGATCTCATGAACGGAAGTTTGAAGTAGATAGCGAGAGTGGACCAGGAAACATGATTATTGTCTTTGTTTAGATACAATAGTAAATACGTAAATGAATGCTAAACTTGATAGTGCGAAACACTGTTTTAAGGACAGTACTATAATTGTACTTAAAGTAATTAGTGTCAGTTACTGCATGCTTCCGTTGAAAAAGAAGCCGAGAGGAGTGAATCAGCCTTACACAATCCTTATGTTGAGTTTTAAAGTTTTTCTTTATAGTTTTAAGGTCTGTAGCAGCAGACTGATTGAGTCATAAACACAACATTAATGGACTTTGTAATATATATATATATATATATATATATATATATATATATATATATATATATATATATATATATATATATATATATATATAATACACTTTATACAGTAATTAAGGCACACAAAACACATTACGAAACACAATGCAAGTAAATATTATGTGTGCCATAATGTAAAGAAGTTAAATATGGTGTTCTTCATGAATATACATCCATAATTTCCATTAATGTGTACATGCTATTATAAAGAAGTTAACACTTATAAGTATATTAATCACAATTCGTCTGAGTTATCAAAGATTGTCTAAGATAATAAGCCAAATTGATATAGTTAGAAAGGTTCCTTATAATTAATGTATTAATATGACTCATGAAGGATACACACTTTTCTACAGGCGGAAAGAGATAATAAACTTGACTAAATTATTTATTTGTTAAATAACCATAGGATGGACAAACGCTAACAAAATGGAATTCATCTTCAACCAAATAAACATTACTGTTCCAGCATAATTCAGAATTACCTATAATTTCTCTCAATTCTGATGTTCTTACATTTCTCTCTTTTTCAATGTATTCGCTCCTAAATATATATTATTGGTAGGACTCTGTTGTCTTAAACTAAGTAACAGCAGGAACCAAAACTAGCAAGGATCTTAAAATCAAGAAAATGAATTCCTTAATTTATCAACTGAGTTTTAAAAGGAACTTATAGTATTGTCAATTAAATCCCAAATAGCCATAAATGTTCTATCGCAAATCCAAAAGTAAAGAAAAAAGTGGATTGCCAGAATGTTAAAGGTGTTATGAAAAATTCCATATTAAATTCTCCTTATGATCATCACGGCTAATAAGTAAAGAAGACACTGCGACATGTTGTTTTGTTTTTAAATTATAAATCTCTGCACCAATAGGAATGATCTTCACCAATCGCATTGTTTCAGCATAAATGGACTAAGCCATGATCCAAGTTTGAACGAAATTAATATGGAATTAGAGCTGTTCAAAGATTGTGATATGTTCTTAATGATACAACTTGAAATTAGAAAAGAAGACTACCTGATATTCATATAGTAAAGCAAAACCATCTTGTTATATGATGACAGCTCAAGTGCAGATGAAGAGTTAGCCTTCATCACATCGAAAGCTAATTCCAAATGGGCCCTATTTGTTTTACAATAACTAAAACCATTACTGGTGGAGGAAACTATCATACTAATCTTGATATCTAAATTATTGTCTGCGCTAAAAAGCAGAAAAAGGTGTTATTTAATATTGTGTCTACTCATTTAGGATTAAAACTTGCAAAGGACACATACAGTAGTTTCTCGTTCAATTGAGAGAATTGGTTCAAATATTATGTTTAACGGAATACATCTTAGAAACAAAGTAGCCAGTGTTTTTTAAGTATATTTTGCAAAATTCTTTGAACAACATTTTGTGAACAAAATGGAAAATGTGAGAAAGAGAAAAGATGTAATAAAATATAGTGACTTAAAGAAAAACTGTATATTTCAAAAAGATACTTGAAAGTAGAACTGTAATACATAAATATATTATTAATTACTTCAAAAACGAAGTAAATAAGATTAACAAAGATAAGAGATGACTCGTATAAATGACTTATTCTAAAAGCTAATATAACAATTCAGTTAAAAATTCAAAGGTGGACAAATTCTTGATACACCGATGTTAAAAGAATTTTGCAGTGACATTAAATGATAACATTAAGTCAGACTACAACTATTATTGTATTGTGTTACACGTAAAGAAAACTAACAGCACCTTTTAATTCGAAGAATAATGTGTACTTAGAAGTAAACTTTGTGCTTTAATAACAAGTACATAAAAAAGTATCCAAAGGTACAAAAATCGCCAAAAAATTCAACAGTACGGTATGTACAAAGATCACCTACATAATAAAACCATATATCACCGAGAGATCAAAGTAATTAAATACTAGCATCACGATATTTACAATATTATACTAAACACGGTTGATCTTTCACCTTGTAACGATTAAAGATATTATGTGGAGGAGATAACTATATTGCTGTGTGGTTTTTGACAATCCTCCGGCTTTGTTCTTTCAACTTGTAATTAAAATACTTTCCATATGCAGGAATAATTTAGCATTTTCATTCTGTTTTAATTTTGATATAATGTATCCTTTTATTTAATCTTATAAAATGTAATTTTATTAAAAATACACGTTTAGCTTTCTTGCAAAACATGACTATAACAATTTAATTATATTTTTGTATTTATTAGCCACTCATCTATTTCTTAATGCCTGCTTCTAAATGCTAACTTTATTCAATATGTTTACTCCATCTTTGTTGCTTTCAATGTTACTGTAACCATCCATCAGAACCAAAGTATCCTAATCCACGTATATAATTATGAATAAAACTATTTATCTAATTTATCAGCAGCATCTATTACAATTAAAATATTGTCGCTGGAAACTGTTTTGTGTTGTATACATAAATATGGGACAATTTTGACAAATGAATCGAACAATATTTTATATTCTGCTTAAGTCAAATCTAACGCAAACTGTGTCTTTCCAAAAGTAACACTACATATAATCATGTTATGTTGTACTCTTAAATGTGTTCAAATATAAGTTAAAATCTCTATGTTGGCATCAACAAATGTGTTGTTTTTTTTTTTTGCTGTGGTAAAAACTGTATCTTGTTTTATGCTACTCTTTAAAAAACCAACACTATGCTTCAATATCAATGTATTGACTTCTTTTTGATGGTTTTATGTTGGAAGGCTTCTTTGTTGCACCTGAAATATAGTACGTCAGCTATGGATGGGTAATTTATTTGTTTTGCTTATATCTAACTTATATGAAAATAACTATCGTGAATACCTAATCAACACCAGTTTAACATTCGCTATTTAATTTCTCTTTGATTTATTTAATATCTCGAACACCACTTTGTATTCATGTATATTATGGTTAGCTTGAAAATTGTAGAAAATAAGTCGAAGTTAAATTCTGCACCTGTAATATCCTTAATTATTTCATCAGGATATTGCTTGGTTTCTCTTCGTGTCATTACAGTTTTAAGGTGATTTATGTTTCTTGCAGACAACGGATGTTTTATCGATTAGCGTTATGTCTTTTAATTTTATTTCTGATTCGGGTTCGGTAATTATCTCTACGTAAATTATAACACATGTTTTGATATCATCTTGAGCTTTTGGAACATTTTATGTGCATGACTCACTCTTACTTAGAAGTACGAGCTTCTTCAGATATTATGGTTCTTTTGTTACCTTTGGAAAATGTATAGGTGTAGCGGTTGTTTATAGATTTCATTGGTTATCTCGGTGTTATGTGTCGGATCATGAAAATACAAATTAATGGATGAAATACACGGAGATTTAATCAGAGAAATAGTTTGGAACAACACAGCCTCCGTATAAAGAATATACCAAATTTAATTAAATAGATCAACAAAATAAAAAACTTACACGGCGAATTTCCTCAAGAATTTAGTGAGCGTACGGAACTTCAATTGCCCGGCATGTCTGCTTAACCTGATCTGGTTGCCGGCCACCCTCCAAATCAACGTAGCTTGTCGGTCAAAGTCAACGTGTACAGCAATACTATGTTCCCTCACGTTTTCGCTCTTCGCTTATGCGATGATTCTTTAATCCCACATGGAATCATTACCGTCGGACATGAAATCCCTACTGCGAGATGTGGAAGTTATTTTCCTTTATCTTCCCATTTTAGCAGAGGCGCATCTATAGCCCTTGGTTACGTGTGTTTCAAAGACTTCTTAGTTATTGTCCTTTTAACAACGTTTACGATTAATTGCTCCATCATCCGCGATCTAAGAAATATGTCTCTTGCAGTGAAGATAAATTTCTCCTGAGAGACTCAGCGCGATTAACTTGTCCAATCGGACGTTTGGTTATCTAATCGACATTATTACCAAAACGCTCATCTAGCATTTGCAAAAGTTCACATTTTCTCCTTCTCCATTAATATGTCAATCTCTGCAAAGTTTCAACTTCTAACACACATTTCAAAAGGTACGAACGCTCTTTCGGCTACATTTCAACCCTTGTCATTTAAATAAATAAAACCCCGATATTCAGCCCCCACCAGTTTCTAATAATGATGTTATTTAAAGGAACCTTATTAATATTTGAAAATAGCACTAATAAACGCACTCCAATACTTGCTTTCATTTACTCGCCATATCATGAACATCGTTTGACTTAACTTAAAGCAAAGGTTCACATATTATCATGTTCTGAAACTTTAGTGTATCCTAGTTTTTCAATGAAATGTTAAGTTGCAAGTAACCCTCTAAAATCGACAGGGATAATAAGTCATGCTATGTATTTATGTTACTCAAAAGCTATCAGCTGCCATACCAATACAACCCAATGAACATATACCCAGTTTAAAAGGGTTTTTGATGTTTTACACATGTATCTGACATATGTGCAATATTCTTATGAGTCAAATAATTCTCTGTTTAATTAGTTTTATCAACCTACGTTGAATTTCGCTGTCTTTAAGAAATATCTGATATAACGAATGAGCTACATTAAAGGATGTTGCACTTGATATTTTTTCTCCGACTTATAGGTATTAAATAAGAGAATTTAGACTCATTGTTGATGCTTCTAAAGCCAGGATTTTGTGTTTGTTTGTTTGTATTTATACTTTCTTTATTTACCCGTTGTTTCATCGTATCATGTTTAATATTGGAAACCAATTATGATCTGGCCGGCTAGTACACATTTTTATCTTATTCTGCATGAACACTTAATTGCTTTGTGTGGCAGAAATTACTTTTGCCTTTAGGTAATCAATCTTATGCTAACTGAAATAAATGACATTTACCCAATTTATGATTTCCATTGTTTCCATTTTAGTTGGCAAATACAGTGTAATCTTAAATATCCTCTTCAATGCCGCAATATTCATTGCTGAAGGAGCGGAATGTATTGCTGCATGTAGCAACGTTATGATGTTCGCTTCGCATGTCATTTGATATTTTGAGCTTGATGTTTTTGCTTGACATGCTTTAAAGGTTTTGCCTTTACACGTGACATTTTTGGAAATGGCTTTGCTTGTATTTGATTATTTTAGCTGTTTCTGTAATTTTGTTGTTTCAAAGCAGCAGATTACCACTTTTTAATTAATCCATTTTGTCTGAACTAGAATTAATATCTGCGTTGCTTGCTCCACGTCCTTCTTATTATCTCACAAATTTCATCGTTACATAGCTCATGATTTCTTTTAAAGACGTGAATGTTTTCCAAGTTGTTCTCTGTGGTTTAACTCTGCGAGGAATTTTTCTCTTCCGTGAAGTTACTTTTTCTGATAATTGAACAACTTGTTTGCTTCTCTCACCAACCGTATCAATTTCTTCTCTTCTTTTCACCACCTTTCATTTATTTTGCAACAAAATCTACAGTTAACTTAATCGGCAAAATCATCCTCACGTGGATATGATTTAAAATTAGTTTTAAATTATTCAACATCATATTTTTACTACGTTTTATTTCATCTAGAACTAATTGAACAATCTTGATAAATGAATAAAGCAGTAACCTTTAAGCAGTATATATTAAAGAAAATTCGGTGTTCAAGATGGCCGCTATCGCTTAACCGGCTTGAAGCAGCTGTTCGTTTTTTTGTGCAGTTTTTTCCTGATATATGTGCTTGTTGCCTGTCTTAGTCTACTTTATTGTGTTCATCGTGTATTGGCTGTTCAGTTCGTATGTGTTTCTTCATCTCCTTAGTTTGGAAACGAGAACAATTAGACTTTTCTCAGCTGTCTTGCTCCAGTGATACAATTGTCTTTGTCTTTCAACAAACTGCCATCACGTGATACTCGACAGTCAACCCGTATATGCTATGATGGACCCTTATTAATTGCTCTAAATGACCACTCCTTGGCTCTCCACACTAAATGGTGCTCTAGACTAAACGAACTGGGACTTCATTCATCATTACCTACATGTAAACAGAAGCGAGAAGAGAAACGTTGTTTCAAAGCTGGCCAGCGTAGAATAGGAAGAAGAATTCCAGTTATCTTCTTTATGCCCTTTCCGGCTCATCAATTTTAAAATTCGACCTTTAATTTATATAACGTAATTCAAATCCTATTAAATCGTCATTCTTTGTGTCAACTATCCAAGAGATACCTCTGCGTATTGCATTATTCAATGCCCAATCAGTAGGACCACCTAAAAGTGCACATAAATAGTTAACTTTATCAATGACCAGAATATCGACGTCTTTTCCCTGACAGAAACATTGCTAATAATATCGGGCGATGAGCCCAGGTGCGCGGATCTAATACCACTGGTTATTCCATCAAGTCGTTCCCCATCCATTCTCGCGCAGGTGGAATTGCTTTCATCACAAAGAACTTCATAGTCAAACGTCTTCACCACACCACAGCATTCAATTTCGACCACACATCATTTGAACTAGTCCAAACCACACTCACACTGGAGTAAAGGTCAGTCCATTTTTTCTGCCTATACCGCCCTCCTCCTAGCAGAAAAATACAAGCTGACTGAATCTCTCTTTTTGTAGCAGTCTCCTGAAGTATGGAAATTCAATTGGTGGCAACCTGATTAATCTTTATGATTTCAACTTTTACTTTCACTGTCCCGGAAACCCAAACACATAAAAACTCCTAGATTCGATTAATTGTTTCAACCTCAAACATTCAGTTAACGAACCGACACATAAACATGGTCACATTTTAGACTGGATTCTTCATAAACCTGATGATAACATTATAAGGTCTTCCCTGGTATCCCATGACCTTGCGTCAGATCACCTCTGCATTATATGCCATTTTGACGTACGAGTCACTAACCTCCACCTTTACCTGCTACTAAGAGAAACCACCGTATGATAAATAAAACTAAACTAATGCATGCCATCCAAGCAAACCTAACAACTTGCTTACCTCCTACAGCAGAACAACCCGATAACTGCCTGCTGTCATTGCTCGACAAACATGCCCCAGCTACCAAGTGCAGAGTTTCATTTTCAAAAGTGTTTCCCATGGTATAGCAGTGTTAGGGACCAGCTTTGCACTGCTAAAAGAGACCGCCGTAAGGCTGAGAGGCCTTGGCTTTCCACCACACTCACTATTCATAAGCAAATAGATGAAGCCGCTACGAAGAATGTCACAAATATAGTCCATGCAGCGAAATCAGCCCACTACAGTTCTAAAATCATGGAGAGTTTCAGCTGCAAAGTGCTCTTCGAGATTACTAACAAGCTAATGTCAAGGAACAAATATACACCACTTCTACCTTCTCTCCAGTCGACCTTCTGGAAAGGTTTGCAAATTTCTTCCGTGACATATTACAAACCAATTAAAGATAAGTTTGACACCACAATTTCACTTGACTCGTCTTCACCATTACAGTTGGGATACAGACTTTGAGCGGCAACCATTAACAACATTTGAACCGGTCTCTATGAATTTCCTACGTACAATCCTGATGAAGAGAGTACCAAAGTCATGTGAACTTGATCCAATTCCAACATCACTTGAATGCCTAGATCCAGTATTGCGTTCACTAACTGATGTTATTAATACCTCTCTCTCATCCGGGAAATTCCGAACTTTTTTCGAAACTGCCATTGTAAAGCTTCTGCTGAAGAAAACAAAACTAGACCATAACGATTTAAAGAACTACCGCCCAGTTTCTAATCTCCCATTCATATAAAAAATCTTAGAAAAGGTTGTTCTATCCCAGCTTGTATCTCATCTCAATTCAAACAGTCATTTAAGCAATGTACAATCTGCATATCGCCCTTGCCACGGTACGGAAACTACTCTTCTAAAAGTAGTTAATGACATTATCTCTGTTTTGGATAGCGGAAATATTACAGTTTTCACCCTCCTTGATTTGTCTGCAACATTTGACACAATAGACTATAATATATTACCTCACCGTCTCCAGCATGTATTTGGCATACCTGATACAGCCTTAATGTGGTTCAAGTCCTACTTGGTCAACAGGACACAAATTGTGTCTGCAAATGGAATGCACTCCAGCCCAGTTAATCTATGTTGTGGTGTTGCACAGGGGTGTGTTCTTGGGCCTGTTCTCTTCATTATATACACTCAGCCACTCTCAAGTTTCATAGATCATCATCCAGTGTCTCACCAGTTTTGTACGCTGATCACACCCAAATATACAAATCTAGCCACTCAACTAAAGTTAATGCTACCATCCAAGGTGTAGAGAGGTGCATTTCTGATGTGAAATCATGGATGACGTGTAACAAGCTGCAGATGAATGATGATACAACTGAAGCCATTCTGATCACAACACAAAAACTTTCTCATTCACTTCCTTTATCTCAAACAATAAATAACAGCGAAAACCAACATTAAAGTCATGCAGTCAGTACGAAAGCTAGGTGTTACACTGGACAGAACTCTTACATTGCACCAGCAAGTCATGAACATATTCAAGGCTGCATATCTTGAGCTGAGACGCATTAGCTCCATTCGCAAAAATATTTCAGTTGGTGCCACTAAAACACTTGTGTGTTCATCAATACTTTCAAGACTGGACTATTGTAACTCAATTATGACTGGTTCATCTCAATAACTACTCCAGAAACTTCAAAAAGTTCAAAACACAACTGCTCGGACCATACTTAGAGTACCACGACCAGAGCACGTCTCCCCACTGCTCTGTACCCTATACTGGCTATCCATTTGATCCAGAATCAAACACAAAATTTGTTCTCTGCGCTACGTTTCACCGACAGGCTCCAGTCCAATAATCCTTTTCGACCTCAGCCATGTATACACACCAGCAAGATACCTACGCTCCTCTTCTGACAATCGTATACTCACTATTTCCACTATGAAAACAGTCATATGGACAAAGTTCTTTTGCATACCAGGGCCCAGCAACGTGGAATGAATTGCCCACTGAACTTAGACACAAAGACACAGTTATCCTATCCAAGAGTGCTCTTAAAATCCACTTATTTCCACCGCAAATCAAACTTAAAGACCTAATAATGTTTTCTACCTTAACTATTTTCAGCATGTTTTTTTCTTGTTCTAATTTGATGGTATTTGTTTTTGGTAATAATACCGTTATATATGTTTTTAATGGTATAGGACTTGTCTAATGTTGTAAAGCGCGTAGAGCTTCTAACGATTATGCGTTTTGCAAAGTCCTCGTTGTTATTATTGTATATTAACTATACAAATGGTACAAAATAATGGACAAATAATAATGGTTCCGATGCGACAAGCGTAAAGGTATCAGGCAGTTTAACAAAAAAATATTTTGCAGGGGTACATTAAACAAATGGAATATATATATATATATATATATATATATATATATATATATATATATATATATATATATATATATACATATACATACATATGTATAAAATGATATTTAAGCAAATACGTGAAACAAGAACAAAGATTGATCTCAATAAATAAAAATGTTATACGCAGTGAAGAAAAAACAGATAAAGTCATATATTTCTATCAGAAAACATGGAAATCCATCAACTGATATGCATCCAAATTAACTAAATTTCACATTTTGTGAAGTAATAATACAACTACAATGTAATTCATATTTAGGTTGATCTAATATATACAGAAATGTTTTATGGTTTCTTGATTTGATTCCTTTTATTTATATGCTTCCTCTTCACAATCTTTCTTTGCCTTGGCTTCCGTGTTAGTTGTCCTTGTTTATGTCCTTACTAGATTTATTCTTTTGTCATAAATAAAAGGCCTCTTTCTTTTTCAAGTTGCTTTGATCCATTTAAACCAGTAGAAACACACAGAAGGCGAAGGAATGGACCTTTTCAAGCTTTTGATGACCTTTACAATAAAGATTTAAATAGAGATTTTTCTGAAAAGATAGAATCGTAATAAAATATATAAATATTAAGAATAATTTTAGTCTTTCATCAGTAGGTTAGGAACTCCTTAGCAGGAGTTTTATTTGATGGATGTAAATATAAAATAAGCATCGATTAAAAATAGATGAAGTTCAATATAAACTTATTAAAACTCGTTTTAAATTATAAACAGACACATTGCAAGAACTGTTGAAAACTACTGAAATCTAAAGGGCAACCACACATATAATGACAAGCGTTTGTTTATTTGCCGTATGACGGAGATCGTAGAAGAAATGATATGTAGATCAAACCACTTCGATTACAATATATCAACGTTTTGATCCTTCTAGTGTACCATATTCTTACCTACGTTTAGTTGTTGTTGCTCTCCGTTTAGCAAATTTACTACAGACGTTTTATCAATAGGTGTTATTATATTCTGTAAAACCTTTACGTCGGTACTGATTAATTACCTAATGACATACTAATAGTCACTGTAAACAGTTGTGTTACTCTTTTCATCATAATATAGCCAGGTAGACTTTGTGTAACCAATATGCAAATGTAGAGACTACTACGTTCAGGAGTTCACCATCAGGAACTGGTTAGTAAGAATGTCATTAACAGCATGGCGTGTAAAATCTGTGTCATCCAATAAGTCAAATGACTTGACTAAAAGAATTAGCAATCACGAAAGCCATATCAGAGAAAAAGTAAACGCCAAACTAGACAAACATTTAAATGCAGCCTGGTTCTCCGTACAGTCACATTAAATAATATCAAAGAAGATAAACTACAGAAGAACTGACAAGAACTGACAATGATCGTGATTATAAATATAAATCTTGGATATCGCAGATATCAATATGTGTAAAATTTAGCCAGGTGTGTTCTGATTAAGTCACTGTGCCAGTTTTTGCCCAGACACTTGGCCCAGCTCCACTGTCATATAGTAGCATAACGTTGCTAATGGTATTTATTATTATTATTATTATTAAATTTCCTTTTCACTATGGTCTATTATAGTGTAAATATTTCTATATCTATAATTCTCGCAGTAGAAATTATATATGGGGAAGTAAAGCTCAAACTACAGATGGGCCCTATCTAAACCTAACTTCCCGCGATAATAACTATAGGTCACGCAAATTGGTATTGCTATAATGTGCTGCTAGCGTTTGTTTTATTTCATAGATAATGGTGGTCACTTCTAGTTAATTCATTTTCTCTTTCTTCAGTTTGTAGATTTTATTATTCTGGATTGTTTTGTTTCTCTGCGCCAAACTAGAAATATTTACGAATATCTACGAGCGTTATTCTTTATCTGAGTGTGTTTATGCGCATGTTCTTTATTGTTCTCGTATATTAGATATCAGTTAAATTGTTTTGTTTTAGAACTTGCGCCTGAGAGAGAGAGAGAGAGAGAGAGAGAGAGAGAGACAGACAGACAGAGAGAGAGAGGGAGACAGAGAGAGAGAGAGAGACAGAGAGAGAGAGAGAGAGAGAGAGAGAGAGAGAGAAAGAGGGTGGTGTGGTAGTGGTGGTTTGGTGGATAATGCTGTTTATAGAATTGTACAGGTTAAATAGGAAACTACCATTTTCTACAGAAAAAAACGTTTGTTGTAACAAATGTTAGAACTTTTAAATTCGTCTCCTAGTGTCTAAAATATGTGAGTTTGAGCATGGAAGCAAACCGATGAAATCCGTAATAGGTGGACTCGAATTCGATTCTCAGGAAGATATAAATTAAACATTTTTTAACCTGTTCCGATCTCTAACAGAGGTTGTTTTTACAGACAGGAAAGTTTTCGTATTCACGTACATGATACAGGTTGCACGAGGCGGCTATTAGTGTGTGTGTGTGTGTTTGTGTGATTTGGATTTTAAACGTAGCTTTAACTCTTTTTCAGTCATATCGCTACGATGTCTTCAGTGTGGCAGTTTATAGTGATGTCTAGCATTGGGGCATCATGCCGCAGACATGTAGCATGATGTCCCACCCAGTCACATTATCCTAACACCAGGCCGACCAGTCCTAACACTAACCTGTTAATACTGAGCGCCAAGCGAGGCAGCTGTTAGTACCATTTTGTAAGTCTTTGGTATGACTCGACTGGGTTTCGAACTCACGACCTCCCGCATCCAAGGCGGACGCTCTAAGCACTAGGCCACTGGAGCGGTTGCTGTTATTAGTACTAACATTAGTACTCTCACCTTCCGTGGTCGGAAAAGTACTGATTTGATCCTGCATCCATCAACGGAGCAGCCAGGTGTGATTTACAAACGGGTGCTCTTGCCTATAATTGATATCAGGTCCGTAATAGTGGTTAGATACAACTACAGACTATAATCTCCTCCATACATTTCAGTTTAGAACAGATACATTTCAGGTGTCATCTAAACCATCAGAGCTTAATATCCTATGAGATAGACCGTTAGTTGTAACGGATTGAATGAGCGTGATACAAAGACAAATCTTTCACAGCATACAGTAGCTTATTTTCGTACAAATAGACGAAAGCTGCTTGTTAAGTTAATTATTTTTTAGTTATTATAGTGCTTATTCGTGGATTAATTGTGTGTCTGTTTATTTTATTGTAATAATGTTTAGGTGTCACATAACAAATCAATTCATATTTAGATTGTTTAATGTGGTCATAATATTTTTTAATGTATGTACTGATTCAATCGTGAAAAGTAGTGTTAATGTTTGCGAACAAATTCATACATTTTTGGGTTATTCTATTTCTACCATTTATTGCAATTTAGTTGAGTGGAAAATAAAGATCAAAGCATTACCACTATAGGTATTATTATTAGTAAATTAAAATGAAAAATCATTTGTGACGGATATTTTTCCACCTACTGGATTATAACTGGGTGCATTGAAAATCAGGCGTGACCGGAGATGACATTGTCAATATTACACATGGTTTGGTTAATTATCGTTTCGAAATATTCTTGAGTGACATGAGTTGATACTATATTTAAACTCGTTAAGTAGACAGTGTAGATTAGTCATTCAATCAAGACCTAATATCGCGTTTCCTTCACCTGCGTCATACACTTGCAGTTGGCTAATCAAACGAGTGTACTCTTTTTTGGTTTTCAGATGACATTGAAAGTGTGCTTATGTACATTGGAAGTTGTTTGAAATAATTCATGTTGGAATTCGTTCCCAAGTCGATGAGTACAAAAGTTTCCATGCACAAAGGAATTCGATGGATACAAGTGTTAGCCGCAGCAATATGAATATGTCTATGACCCTGTGGCATTGTAACAAAGCACATGGTATTTCATGAGGTATTATTAGGACGTAGATGTTAAATATGCGTACATTTTATGTAAATGTTCTCATGGAAGTCGTCTTTTCATCCAACATATAGTTACTTTTTTCAACGTTATTACCTTTTACAGACTTAAACTTAGCAATAGTAGACACACCTGGTTTCTCCTTAAGGTGAACATTAATTTGCAATCAATGAGAGGATTATCAACAGAGAGCAATTAATTTAACAATGTCTACTCTTAAATATTGACACACACACATACATGATAATTTGTTATTCTGCTGTGACACTAGCATCATTGCAAGCAATAGCTGTGAAGGTTTTTTGTTTTGTTTTTGGAAGCACTCGTTATTGCTAACATCCAATGCAATATAACGTAAAAGGCTTTTCTACCAAAACAGTTCTAGTACTAAATAAATCTTAATTAATATTGGCCATTTCGGCAATCATTTTTCAAGCAAGGATATTCGTCACGTATCGATTTCTCTTAAGAAAATGTCTGTGTTTTTTTCGTTGACTTATATTTTTGTTTTGCAAAGCCTTCATACCAGACAGTTTAAAGGTTGTAACGTTTGTAAACTTTTCATTGCGATGCACATTTTCAAGTTGGGAGGTGACCAGTGTGAACGCCTTTATATTGCCTTGGGGTCTGACACAAGTGAATGTCATGATGGGTTTTACACCTGGTCAAGAAAACACTTTTTTCTTTAATAAACAAAATGGATTCGATTACTATTCCGAGAATAAACTTGGATTCATGTCTTTTGACAGATCAATTACGTACGAATGCCGTAAAAAAAAAAAAAAAAAAAAAAAAAAAAAAAAAAAAAAAAAATTGAAATAATTTTATTGCGCTTAAATTAGATTAGCTTGTTTTAGTTTGTGTTTAAAGTTGTATGAATATCATTTGATAATGACCCAGTATTTGCAGTATATACTACATAAACATATATAGGCTAATGAGAATAAACAATTGACTTAAATTGGTGTATTATTAATAATTCTTCTAATACATACTCATGCTATGACAGTACATTGAAATGAAATCAATGATATCAAATATATACCTTACCATGGAACCTACGGTAGGTTTAACTTAGTGAACTCGAGAACATACTGCATACTTGTACACAAAATAATTGACATTATGTCACTGGAAGAAAGAAAGCAGAAACTGTCATTTTGTTAGACGGTAGCAGTGCAAGCTGTCATGCTGTTTAAATTGACACCGACTAGTATAGACCTCATTATGATCCCTATTGACAATGGGTTGCTAAGGAAATTTAGGATAACTAAGCTAAAAGGACATGTGTGACATTTTTCGAACATGATTATTTTCAAGGATCCCCAATAATCTTTTTCTTTCTCCTTTGGTAGGAAAACCGTCAAGATAACATTATGTAATCCAAAATTCCAAAAATTATCTTGAGTGAATGCGGAGTTACCTGGTGGTCGAGTGATCTATGGCGCTAGTGCGTCAGACTCGGGCTCGGGAAATCTTGCAAGTAGCTTCTCGTAGGTCGGTGGTTCCATTCGAGGGATTTCCGAATCCTCTCTCCACCAGTTATGCTGGCTACCATGTATAGCGTATCAGATGTTGAAACCGGCGTTAAGTCCACAACAACAGCAACTAGACTAAATGCAAGACTTTAAGTAACAAAATAAATGTTTTCTTAACTTTACTATTTTTATATAAAATACCCTACAAGAAAATGTCAAAACGGAAAGTGATCTCTTAAAATGAAAACCCCATATTTCCTTACGAAGGAACGGCGTTCCTTCGTATTATCTTTTGGATATACACATTTTGTCTAATATTCTGACATAATCACCTGATTGATAATCCTTGATGCAAACCTACAGTGGAAGCAGACTGTACATGGCATACTATTTTCATTTGCCCTCAAGACACAATTGAAACGCAAAATCTAATATTTAGCCTTAACGAATGTTGGTCCCCATTCCTACAAACACGTATATATTGTTGTCTCGCCTGAATCTGAATTGAAATTTTCTGAATAGCTTTATTTGTTGTTCAAAGGTACATTGATGATATGAGGCGGTTTAAGTAACGTTTCCTCTTTAGATTCCAAATATAAAATGATTTTTTTCCCCAGAAAGTGCAGTGACCAGTAGGTAGGTGATGTCTGTCATTACATACTAAATGCTATTATTTAATAGTTTACTTGAATATATATATATATATATATATATATATATATATATATATATATATATATATATATATATATATATATATATATATATATATATTCTTTTCTGAACGTTTATCCATTAGATATCAGCATATCGTATATGGTATTTTTCTTTTTTTATTGTTCCTGCCGTTTGTTTAATTAATCTGTACCAGTATGAATGTATGGGGAATGGGTTAACTTATGCTGAGAGAGATTTTTTCATGACCTTTTTAAAAAAATTAGCAAATACAATGTTTAAATAAAACAAATTTAATCATCAGTGATGTTATGAATCTGATAGAATAACATTCATTTATTTTTTGAAGGAATTACCTTCTAAGAGTCCTGCTGTAGTAGAAAGTTGAAAATGCTTAAAGAGGATTTCAGGTATGTTATTCACTTATATTTCCTCCTTTATTCCATTCTAAAGATACCTTACGCTTGGACTCTACAACGTGTTGAACAAGGATGTACGGACAGATTTACAAAATCATGTATCCTAGTGAATTTAAATTTCATGTATAGACTTATATACTTTTTAGAAGGTAGATACTGATGTGGAACTTACTATGACTTTATAATATTAATTGTTATGTATAAACATATCCATGTCGAAACGGATGTGTAAGGTCTCCATATGTGCCTTCGTATTTTAATTGGAGTTAGATACCCATTTCTTTGTGAGAAACTCTGGATTTTTAATTATTGACCTAATCGTGTACTCCAAGTCGAGAAAATGTACCCAGTCGGGCACCTAGAATATAGTTACTATTGATTTGAATGGTGACGTTGAACCTTTGATGGATTACATAAATAATGCGGCCAATTGGGCTGACGTCTAATGATTCCAGTATCTACAAGTAACTCCTCTCCCTCCCCTGTGCACTTTTCATAATACGACATCATACTGTCGATGACGGAATTAAATCACAATTGAATTGATGTTGGCCAAGTCTTTAAATGGCTTCTAACGTAACCCTTCTTGAACACAGCAAAGGCCGTCCTGTATAATTACTAGAAATGATGACCACTCAGGTGGCCTAGTTGTTAGAGCGTCTGCCCCGGAAGCGGGAGGTCATGGGTTCGAACCCCGGCCAAGTCATACCAAAGACTTCTAAAAATGGTACTAACAGCTACATCGCCAGGCGTTCAGCATTAAGAGGTTAGTGTTTGGACTGATCGGCCTGGTGCCAGGATAATATGACTAGGTGGGACATCATGCTACATCACTATAATCTGCCACACTACAAACATCGTAACGATATGACTGGAAAATTGATAAAGCTACGTCAAAAATCTAAATCACACTCATGCCATATAAAGGTAAATGAGGTCAGATAAAAGCTTGTAAGGGACTTGATACCAGGCAGACTCCAGAGTCAAGGTACGAAGACGAAGACTCATACCATTGTGTTCATTACATCCTACGCAATACGGTTCAGAAATGTTTTGTCTGACAAGTCAATCCTACGTCCTAGGAATTTGGGGATGTCAAGAGACTTAGATGATATTTGACACCAATTTATCTGCAAACCAAATCCCCATCAATATAAGGTTTATATCAAATTGCGCAGTTACGAATGAGACTCGTGCACCAGGGTTGGGACTGTACCCTGATCTGCTAAGGCTTGAACCGATAAAGAGGTTTGAATTTTTATGCTTCGGTTCATACTGTTTTAAGTTTAAAGATCACTGACACGCAGCCTTCCGTGGACTCTTATTTCACTGAGCTAATATCTTTCACATTTTTTAAATCAAGTTTTAATGTGGTACAAAAATACAGGGTTTATTCAAATAAATGATGTCCTACCATGTACCACGATAATTCATAAACCTTTTCGATAATCATTTATTTAGACAACCATTTACAGTTTTAGTTTTGCTAAAATAAATATGAAAAACATTCAAAAATAATTTTTAACATCATTTTGCTTAGTAATGTTCGGTATAAATTCTGTATATATTTTTATGTATGATTTCGAACTGACTAATTAAACAGAAATTAATGATTTTGGTTGATATATAAGTTTAATATTGGAAAATCTCCATTTAACCATGATCACGCGACATTTCTATGCACCGAAGGTAACAAAATTCCAGTAATCAGTATTAAATCGAAAGTCTATTGTCTGTTCTTTCTATTTGCAAAGAAGAATAAAAAGAAATATTTACTTTTAATGTGCTCTTTTTGTTAATTGCTGTTATATATATATATATATATATATATATATATATATATATATATATATATATATATATATATATATATATATCGTGCCAAGTTTTCAAGCTGTTTCATTTCATTTGTTAAGTCACTAAGAGTTTACTCTCTCTCTCTCTTTTTCACAATCGTGTTAATGCTGAAATGTATCTACATTATTCGCTAATTGCAACACCGCTCCGGTGGCCTAGTGTTTAGAGCGTCCGCCTCGGATGCTGGAGGTCGTGGGTTCGCTCCCAGGCCGAGTCATACAAAGACTTATACAAATGGTACTAACAGCTGCCTCGCTTGGTGTTCAGCATTAAGAGGTTAGTGTTAGGACTGGTAGGCCTGGTGTCAAGATAATGTGACTGAGTGGAACATTATGCTACATGTATGCAGCATGATGCCCTAGTGCTAGACATCACTATAAACTGTCACGCTGCAGACATCATAGCACTATGACTGAAAATTAGTTAAAGCTACGTTAAAAATTCAAAACACACACACACACTAATTATTCGAACTCTTAATTTTTCGACTTCTTAAAACTTTAAAGCTTTATGATGTTCACGTGTTTTCTCATTTTATCCTACCGTTTCATTCATAAAATCATTTCATTCACTTTCGAAATTATTGTGATATGTTTTTGTGAACATACCCAACTGATCCCTTTGTTGAACGTAATGCTCACAGAAAATCTTGGCCACTTTAGCTGCAGCTAATATCCTTTTCTGTTTTCCTTAGTATACTTAGTTATTAAAACCATCGACTATATTGTTTTTTGTTTTCTTTCAGGAGACCAAGAAGAAATTTGATAGTTTGGTCATGTTTGGACACTGTCTTACTTCTCGCAGCAATTCAAGTTTCATCCGGTAAACATTAAATATTCTATAACCTAGTGGTTATAAACAGTTGTCTCTTTGTCATTTTTGTTTGCAAAAATAATTTAAATATTATTCACTTTTGTGTATATATATTCTAATTTGTAGTACGCACTTATGTGCGAAGCTAATGTTTGCTCACAGCTTGAGGACTATTTGCCTATTATGTCGTGAGTGCGTGTATGTGCTGTGGCACTCTTCTTATATTATGTGACCTATATTTCATATTTGCTTATTTCTTGTAGAATTTGTAAAGCACGCATTGATTAAATTTATGTCCATGATGTCACCTTAATTTTATTACAAAGACCTGAAAACCAAAATATATAGAATCAAATATAATCAAATATCTATTCTTCGCCAAGCATGGACTGAATTATAAAGCCAAAGGAAACAGAACATGCCAATATTAATTGGCTGTCCTTGTGAAGCGGGCCGTTCCTTTATATCACTTGGTGCCTCATTATACTATTAAGCTGTCTTTGTTTCAGAATAGTTTTACATGGGAAGTCACTTTCATCGTAATATTTAAAAAATTCTATATTCATTTTATAATATGGAAAAAAGCAACCAAACTTGCTACGAGGCATTGCTCTTAAGATAAGTAACAGAATACAAAGCCAACATGTAAAGAAGGAACTTACGGTATTGCGAATTAAATGTTCCACTTAAAGACACAATAGTTTTAAATATATTAACATACAATAAGAAGTCGACTTTTACACATTGCAAAGTAAGTGGTTGCACATTAGCATATGTTAAATCGCGTATTATGCAAGAATGACCTAGCACGAGACTTTAGCTTCGAATTCAGGTATTGGTATAAAATACTGTATGGTCTGAACGTTTGGAATTGAACACTGTATAGGCATTGCATCAAGATGAGCACTTTATATAGTTTATGACTCTAATATCCAAATTTATAAGAAAGACAAGAAAGTTTTGATTCCAAAATGTTGACATCAAACATTGAATCAAAATATAATTCAAGAGAGAATATTTCGCTGGTTATATATATCTTTTCATCAGCACTAGATAAAACGGTCATATTAGTATTTATTCCAAGGGGGGGGGGAGGGGGGTTAAGGGCCCAACATCTAAAATCATTAGCGTATGCTTTACTGTTATACACGAGTTCTTCCTTTCATATCCTTTCGTTATTCGTAATCCTAAAACTGTACTTAATCAGCTAAGTCGAGGAACGCAGGTCATTGCTACTAATAACATTTTTGCTATATATGATTACATTAAGTTTCCATTTCTTTCTTTAGACGCTATGGCCTGCTCAGCAACAATCCAACTCTACAAATAAGCATTACACTACATCGAGCAAAATAAAATAGTTCATTTAGCTCATGAGTCCGCAACAATTAAAATTGAATCAAATCAATTACATCGTATCAAGGGGGCCCCGAGTGGCCGAGTGGTCTAAAACGCTCTCCTTTACGGATCACTGCCATCTCACCTCTGTCTGCATGGGTTCGAGTCTCGGATTCGGCTAATGTGGGTAAGTGTGGAAGCTTGCCAGTAGCTTCTCGTGGGTCGGTGGTTCTTTCGGGGGTTTTCCCGGGTTCTTCATCCACCATTACTTTTGGCCGCCATTTTTAGACTATTGTGTGCTGAAAAATGGCATTAAACCCAACAACAACTACAACTACATCGTATCACCCAGAGGCTATGCCATGCTTTTTATGTGTTGCGTGCCATAAAAGAAGGCAAGCTGTGTCAGTGTGTCGAATGTTTTTAAATTTCTACATTAATATTTCCTCACAACTATTGTAATATTTATTCATTCAAATGCATTTTCGTTTGAATTACAGGTACAGTAACACTAACCAAAAGTCCAACTTTACCCGAGAAGAAGTGCATGGCTACAATTTCGTGTTCTTGGACATTGCCTGGACCAATTTATATATCCCTGAATGAAAGCAGCTTGACAGTTTGTAACAATGCGACTTGTTTACCTCAACAAAACCAAGATGGTAGCCATGTATACAGTGTCACCAATCGTGAAGCTAAAGTAACCATTGCATCCCTTGATAGAGACAGAGATCAAGGAAAATGGAAATGTTCGTCACTGGAAGCAGATAGCATTGACATATTAGTTTATAGTAAGTACACACATTCTGTAATGACAATTTCAAACTTTAATAATGTTTGAAAGCGCAAATATGATTGGTAATCAATTATCAATGATGTACTGGTTCCTACAGTAGAGGTTTTACACTATCTATAATCGACATTCATTATTCATAATATGTAATGTGACTGTCATGAACTATTGAAGCAAAATGTTGTACAAAATTCTACCAATATACCAGTTCCCATTCAACTATGGGGCATCAGTATTGCAATAATTAAAAAACTGAATATTGAACCTCTCCCATCTTACTGATAATTGCTAATTTTTGTCAGTGCTACAAACATACCGATATGTAATTGAGAAGGGCATCATGTGTGTCCACTTGTAGTGTTAAAATGTGAGTCACCTACTCTTTTTCATACTAGGTTAAAATACAACTAAATAGGCCTACGCTGTACTTTTGATTGCACTTGGCGTGATCAGTTTACATCTATATTCACACCCGAGCTGATTGTACTTCATTTTAATCGAATCTTCATTGTCTGAGTTCTCACACTTGAAACTTATAGAAAATGGAGGACGTTTAATGTTATGAAATGCACATCTAAATTTTCTAGGAATGGAAAGTTGTAAATCTCGAACATGAACCGATGCAATCAAAACAGAATTAATGTCATATGCTTTCATCACTTAAACATCAAAAACTCATTATTCCAGTCAGTTAAAGCGAGGATTTATGCTTAATGACCTTTCAGTTTAGTTTTTATGACTTCTGATTAATTAGTTCATTTTCTTCAGGCTTCACCAACATCAATACATTGTACATATTATTTCATGAAGTTCTTAGTTAATGAAGTGAAACTGAAACATCAGACTTGACTTGTCTCTTGTGGGTAAGGTTTGTCAAATAAAACAATGTACAATTAGGTTAAAAGTTATTGTTAATAAAATGTTTGACTAAATTTAACCCCTAATTGCTAAAATCACCAGCACAATCTTCATTGATTCAAAAAAGGGCTATATATTTGGTTAACCATTATTTGCTTATTAACATGCTAACAACCTTTAAGGTTTGTTCAAACTCAGTTGCTTGGCATGCGTCGTAGCTTACTAAGAGACCCTGTATTTTGTACAGGTAACTACAGCGCATATTCAAGGCATATTTTAAGTGTTATTCCTTAGGGCTCTATATTATATCGTCTTCCTTATCTTCTTTGTATCAGTGATGTAGCATTGTATCCAGTGTACTGTAATCTTTTCGCAAAAGATTCTAAAGACATCTGGTAAAGCCATTGACTCTTTTAAAAATAAACTTCAATAATAAAGGTCTGAACACGGATCATTTAGTGTTCAAATGTCAAAAGGCTGCTCCACCCGCACCCCACCCCCGCCTTCTTCTCCCCCTGATTTAGCCGGCGATGCAGCAGACTAATCGAATTACATTATGATGGGCTATGCGGAAATGCCTTCATGGTAAAACTCCCTCAGTCCAGCACCACATCTCTGTCTGTCTGTCTGTCTGTCTGTCTCTCTCTCTCTCTCTCTCTCTCTCTCTCTCTCTCGATCGACCATGGTAGAAGGATACCAGCGAAAATCCGTGAAAACACGTTTCAACATGCTGCTCTTTCACTGTACATGTACTTAACCATGCTGTGTTTGTGGTTCTCTGCTTTCTTCATTTAAACCATCTTTAAGTGTGTCTTATATTTTTTAAATCAATATGAATGAAAGTAGAAATTCAAAAAATAAAAGAAGCGACTTATCATTTGCAAAGTAGATTATGATTATTCGCAAGAGATAAAGAACTACATGTAACAGTGGACACACTGGAAAGGGTTGTGCAGAGTTCATTGATTATATGCATTCGATCAAAGCACTGCTGCTTGCAGTAGATCTTGCGTTTGAGCGCAATTATATGTATTTGTATGTGATATAAATAAAATACATGTTTAGTATGTACACTGTATATTTGATATACCATTCGTTGTATAAATTTTTCACTGAAAGGAAATCTGAAAAGCCCAGTTTCTTGTAGTGACAAATTTGTCCGTCACGTATCTGCAAAGATACTACGTACAAAATAGTTATAATCAGTGTGCATTAACTTTATTTGTCTCAATGTTCAAAAAGAAATATAGATCCTATTACACAAAGACACTGTTTCATCACTCCATACAACATTTTAAGAAATGTAAGGCTTTATTAGACTGAGAGTCCAAACATTGTAATTGTGTTAAACTACATTACATAACAGTTATTGCCAATCAAACGCTTTGCATGTTCTCCTTGAACATAACCATTTCTTATCCGTGATAATTATTTTAGAAGTGTCGACTGAAAACATTGTCTCTTTTATCTAAAGCTTTTCCAAGTAAACTGTCTCTCACTTACGGAGGAAACACAGATTTTGACCTTGCCAGATCCAGTGTTACCCTGCAATGTCAAACGGATACATGCACATATCCTGCTCCAAGTGTGAAATGGTATTACTCTGTAAGTACATTGTCCAATAATGTAGATGAGGGCACTGGGACCTAAATAGCTTCATGAATAAGTATGGGTACAAAAAGTTGCTACACGAAATACTGAAGAGTCCAAATGACAAATGTTTGTATCTTTTCTAATGTTTTTATAATATTTCTCATCTTAAAGGTTTGTCATGCATAACACCAATTATTCTTTGTATTGCTATTGACAAACACCTCATTAAAAATATAGTATTCATATGTCCAAAGGTCAAATACAGAAACTCAAAACACATTGTTGACAAAATTTTCATCACTCGACTTTTTGAGCAGCAATTTATTGAACAAGTCCAAATGTATTACATTTATATATCCATAGCTGTGCAAAAAATGTTTGGGTTTTTATATTTGAAAATTTGTGTTCATATGCAGAGACCGAAGTTCCTCGTTTTCCTGCAAATTTAACGGTGGGATCAAGACTGTGATAATGCGAAGCAGGAGGCATTTTACCTTTTAAGAAAATACAGATTTTCAAACAACATTATTCATTTAGACGTTCACAATAGAAACTCGTTTAAACTACGGTATCATATGAAAACGTCAATAAATGAAACGTCGATGAGATAAGCATTTAAATCAAAAAAATTACAAATCCCACCCCCAGCAATTTTTGACCAGCATTAAAGCGAATATACTATAACATGGTAAATGTAAGTGAATCTAAAGTAACAAAGAATGACTGGTTTGAGTATGTTCGTCCCTTTTTAGTTTTACAGATTCTTGCAGATCTGAAAATATGGATGACAAAGATGGTACTGCAAGAAACGAAAATGACAATCTCGAACTGAATTAACCAATTACAGATGAAGATATAATAGATAGAGTTCGTTGTTTAAAAAATATAAATCCGGATCCCGACAAGATTCCGGTCGTTTGCATTATTTAATTTCGAAAGGACTCTTTAATAGCATATATGAAACGGGGGTAATTTCCAAAGCAGTTGTAAAATGTATGATATATTTGATATTTGAGAATTGGAGTATGAATGACCCAAGCAACTACAGGACAATATCTATAATAAATACACTCTGCAACCTTATTCACATCTATTTGGAACATATATATATATATATATATATATATATATATATATATATATATATATATAGACTGGCAGAAAACAATAATCTAACAGACGAGTATCTGGTAGGCTTTCGACAGCACTACAGGACATGTGATAATATATTCAGATTGCATGCAATTATTCAGAAGTATATATAAAAATGTGTTGATAGGTTTTGCTGTTATTTATTGTTTTTCTCCTGGACAGAAAGGTATTGATGGATATGTTTTACAGTTTTGAAAAATATGTATTCTTTTGAAAATCTGTTTACGAATACCACAAAGGACCTACCAGATATTTGAACTGCAATATGGGAACAATACAAGGATTTTTCTAACCCCGATTCCATTATTTTGGTCTTTCTCTTGGTTTACTTCAAAATTACGAAGTCAGTGTGATGAGGGTATTTTCATCACATGGATTAAACCAGAGATATTTGCTTAGTTGTATACAGATGATGTGACCAATTGTTCTGAAACTGTTCGGTTATTGGAACGACAAAATTAATGCCACATATGAATTCTGTATTGAAAATGGAATGAGAAATAATGTAGTCAAATAATTGTCTTTCAAAATGGTAGCCTTCTAAGACATTATAAATGTTGCTATTATAAGGGCAAGCCCATTCAAACGGTACCATTTTTCTCGGACGGGTTGGGTTGCTTTTCACATTGAGGTTGATACAGACTAAGGCGAAAAAGATGTTAAATGTAAGAATGAGTAATATCATATAGAAAACCAAGACACAAACGTAGGACCAGGATAAGGGTCAAAAGTGCTTTTCTAGAATTTTTAAGTTGTAAACAAGATAGGATCTATTACTAAACTTATTATAAAGAACACGAGAAACAACATATGTATCATGGGGAAATTTCAATGTCCTAAACCCAAAAACAATTAATCTTATTTACCTTCATTATTAATTATCAAAATATTTAACTAACACACAGGTAAATATTTACTATGCATCATTTGTTTACAAAATATATGTTACTGGTCAGATACACACTGAAATTGATTTTAGACAAGGTCAAGTCCAAAATAAATTACACATAACATATAATCATGGAGAAGAAACTATCAAATACAATTAAATGTGCATAACAATAAAAGCAATTCATCAAAGATTTTGTAAATGATATCTTAATGTGCCAAATACTGCGAATAATTATGTTAGTCTTGGTGAATGTAGATGATACCCTTTGAACACAAACAATAAGTTACAAGTTTCGAAATGTTTGAAGGTTTACTTGGTGACAGTTGAATGAAGGGACAATTAATAAAATTAGTTCTGAAATCAATGAAAACCATTCCTAGTCTCCTTCCAATATAAGAACTTTAGACTTCTCAATTAAGAAAGTATATATACAAAACACTGTTGAGACCTATACAATGAATCAGATATATAAATCTAATAATCAGAACCAATGTTTATAAATATATCAAATTTGGCAGAATAAGTTATATTACTTAATTACTGTACATACTATAGTTTAAGTGTCGGTCGTTGCGCATTCCGGTTTCTATAAATACATATTGCATAATCTTTGCTCAGACGTATTATACTGAAATAGTCGTGCAATGCTAAAATTGTATTTTTGGATTCAAGTAGATTGTCTATGACAAGAAGGATGATGTGACGTTGCGTCATATTGTCTGACTAGTTGACGGTTACATAAAGTTATACCATGCCATGCAATGTATCCATAAAACTGTTTCTCGTTATTAAGAGATAATACAGTATCCAACATTTTAATGTATTTCTTCATTCCAAGGTAAATATATTCCTATTCAATAACTCAGTGAGGTTGAACATATTGCATTTTATATTTTATATTCTAGCATTTGCAGGGTAAGGAAACTGGATTGTACAACGCAGCAAGTGCAACAATGAAAGGAGTGGGAGGAAATTGTTCATACCCTGAAAATATCTTTGCAAGCAGTCTCATTCTCCCCATTTACACCACGTGGCGTGACAATAGCAACAAGACTGTCAATTTCTTTTGTGGGATAGAATATTTGGATTCTTCGAGAAACATAAATTCTTCGACATCGAAGGGAATAACATTTGCAGGTTATGTATTTTCTTTCGCATAATGCGGTCGCAGCATGAGCTCACGAATCTAACGTCAAGAGACCAACGTATTCTTTCCGCTGCAAAAGCTTTTGCTGCACTCTTATATATGAAGGTTTGACCATTACAACCTCTATGGTAGTGGTTATACGAATACACCATACGTAATCTGTAAATCTGTACATTTCATTATACTGATTAAGTTCTTTCTCAACTTTCGCACACTTCAAACTCATGTATTATTTGAACCCAAAAACGTAATTATTTATAATAATTTCTTGGGAAACATTTTTCATTATCCAAAGACAACGGTTAAACATGCCCAAACACAGCTGCCAAAGGGGTAATATGTGATTAACAGGATGTCACGGAATTATGTCACTTTAATATTTCAAATACTCTTGCAGTTGTTAATATATATTTCCATTCTCTAAGTTATTTATCAATCCAATGAATGAAATTATCAAACATGTGTCATCACAAGTTTTCTTTATTCGTATTTAGAAGAAAAATGTAGAACAAAAGAAAACACATTTTGTACAAATAAGTCTCTTCACATTATGAAATGAATCGTTTTATTCTTATCATAGAGATCAGTTCCTTGATATGTTTATCATTAAATACCAAATGAAAGGAAAATAGTAGAGTTTCATGACTTTGTATCAGGGGTGCAAAACCTTTGTCGGCCAAGGGCCAAATTTCATTTTCTAAGACCACTCGACGGCCGCAAACACTAATTTCTTTAATATAATTACTCTTCTCTGGCCTGATTTCTTTGTTGTCTTAATTTGCCCTAAAGGCCAGAGAGAACACATTGTGCAACTCTGCTATATTTGATCATACTACGCATGCTTATTACCATCAGGTATCTGTTCTAAATTGTCAAAGTGACTCCCTAAAACGCCTTGGTAATTTGTCCGTATCTATGAAAATCACCATATTTGTTATACAAATAGATGACAGTTAACGACTGTTTACAGCAGACCAGAAAGTTTTGCAATGCTACAAATCATAATTTGGCTATTAAATAGAATTAACCTCTAATAACGATCGATAGCCACAGTCAGCTCGGTAAACATTTTCCTAAAAAATTAATCGAACTTTATATTGTCATACATTTGATTTCAAATCGCTTATCATAAATAAAGAAATATTTTATAAATACTAATGTAATATTTTCCTATATTCCATGCCATTCGCTTAGTACGGTTGTTATAGCATGGTCGACAATGTCCCACAGAAATCTTGCAACATGACAGTAGGATTATAATTATTAGAGCACGGGTATGCTTTCCAAAAATGAATAATTTATGAAAACTAAAGGACAATATTTATTGCATTAAACAATTGATTCGTCTCAAGCATGTTCATGTATTTTTACATTTCTCTTTTAAAAGAAAGGTATGTTACAATGTATTCATTACATGTAGTACGTAGGAGTTATATTTGTTTATAATGTTCACACCAAAATAGAAATTATATCATATTATATATGTATAGTGTGATATTGAAATATTTCTGAATCAAATATTCGATTGTCACTTAATTTCGGTTTGCAACTAGTGCTAATTATCATTGATCGTCCAATTTATCCATTGAATTCTAAAACACTATTGAGATGTAAGGTAACATTGCTGCTTCAAAACTGATATACTGCTTTTAACTACAAATTTTGTTTCGTCTAAACTATGTGTACCGTTTGACGTAAAGTATTACAGGAATACAATAAAATATGGATGACAAATAGAGACGGGTCATGTAAGTTCACATACTAATAGATTTAGTGATTCATGTAAAATAACTAGATATATAAAGGTAATGCTTGAAGTCATTTTACTGATTGGAGTTAGATTGTAATCTATTATTGATGGCACCTCATTGATTGCATAAATGTACACGAGTGGGTCTATAGTTGCCATATTTTACGATCAGTACATCATTATTGGAGGGAGAGAACAATGAATGGAGGAAGGAGAGAGAGAGAGAGAGAGAGAGAGAGAGAGAGAGAAGGAGCTGAAGACGAAGAAAAAGAAAGAAGCATACATAAGGAAATGCAGGTTTGAATGACATACAGTAGGAAGAATATAATACAGAAACGGGAAAACAGAATTTCAAAAATTGATATCGCTCCTGTGGTGATATAATTTTCTCCCGCTGACATATTTCATTATCTTACTATAAATATCGTACTATATATATATATATATATATATATATATATATATATATATATATATATATATATATATATATCTGTGTGTGTGTGTGTGTGTGTGTGTGTGAGCTTAACTCCCTTTGTCTTTAATTACTTTACTAGTTCGAGATGGGGCCCCAAGTGGTCTAAAACGCTCTCCGTTACGGATCACTGCCATCTCACCTCTGTCTGCGTGGGTTCGAGTCTCGGATTCAGCCAATGTGGGTATGTGAGAAAGCTTGCCAGTAGCTTCTCGTGGGTCGGTGGTTCTTTCCGAGGTTTTCCCAGGTTCTTCCTCCACCATTAATATTGGCCGCCATGTATAGCCTATCGTGTGCTGAAAAATGGCGTTAAACCCTACAACAACAACAACAACAACTAGTTCGAGTTTCAGAGGTTGAGTTAAAATATAGTAGTCAGTCTTTGCGAAACGCATCTAGCCTGAAAGTTACAAGTGGGAAGACAGTGACCTTGAGATGTGTTTCCGGAATCAGTCGACCTGTCCCTACAATAAACTGGTTCATTGGCGAAGATAATAAGGGCTCAGGAATCAGTGACACTATTACTTTCATCCCTAGAAGTATGGATGATGATAAGGTGATATTTTGTCGAGCGTACAAAGTTGACCCTAAAAGAACAGTGGATTCGGGGGGATGTAGGCTGTATGTTCGAGGTATTGTACTAGTGTTTTGTGTCAAGATATAAAATAAACATTTTCTTAACCGTTGTGTTGTTTGTCTTAAGTGAATATATTAAGTTTATGCACTAACAATACCAGTGATATCGAGGATTTGGACTAATTCGTACATATTTTACAACTAGGCAGTAATTCGAGCAAATATAATTGTTTTTACGAAAACGTATCTGGAGATGATTGGGGCTGTTTTGTTTGTTTTTTTTTTTAAAATTTATTTCTCTGCTTCTGATTAATTGAAAAACTGCTCAATAATAAAAACACGAAATACTCAAAACTTCCAACGTTGAACATTTTTTTCTTAAACATGCAGAAGGAAATATTTTCATTAAAGCCAACAAAAGAAAAATGCCTCTTGTTTTAAAATTGTTTTTATAACTTCATTGATGTACGAGTTTATCATCGAATTAGTACATAGATGCATGCACACCTACATGCATACTTATCTACATATGCACATGCATGCATACGCATATAGATATATATGTATACATACATGCTTACATGCGTACATACATGCTGACATATATGGATATATAGGTACATGCATTCAAACGCGTGTAGATATAGTTATGGATACATTCCTACATGCATCTATACACATGCATGCATCACACTTACTCACATGCATACATGCACACACGCACGCGTGAATGCTCGTACACACACACACGCACACGCACACAAACACATACCTAAATACCTACATTAAGGACATCTCAGGGAGCATTAAAACCTTGATTTTTTTATGAATATTATTATGCTGGATGGGAGACCTATCTATCTTCAGCAATTTATTTGATTACTTATTGAGAAAACGTAGTTCATCATTATATCAACAATTGCTTATACGCTTGGATACATTCGTAATATGAAAAACGTTTCAAAAGATCCTTCAAACGAAATTAAATGCCCTCATTATCTGAAGAGGTAATGTTTTGAAAAGAACAAATTGTGATTGATATATTGATATGTTTGATTATCTTTGAACATTTAAAATTTTTGGCATTTATCCGCTTTTAGAAAAAAAAAAAAAAAAAATATTTGTATAGATAATTCGATCAATTAGAACTATCATGGATGCTAGCTCTTGATTAAAGAAGGAAGGTAGATCTTCATGTTGTGATGAATGTAACTGTTTTATCAAGAAGACTTTTGAAATAACAGTAGGCTTTCGTTTTTATATTTTAGAGTAAGTCTAAGCTACTTCTCTATATTCCTACAGTTATAATTTTTAATAACGAATACATTGTTCCTATGCCAAAGAGTTTTTTAAAATAGTTAAGGACTTCGAATTCGAATAACAAAGTTCTATAATATGTATATTGTTTTACAGGATGCATATCCACAAAATAAACATTTTAATTAAAATACTGCTTTTACTAATCGAATACGTTTGCGTAGGGTCCAACATAATATTCGGATGAAGACGTTTTATTCATGTCACTATTAGAAAAGGATACCATATTAGACTCTGGAGAACCCAGCAAATTCACCCATCTAGCCATCCATTGTTGATTCTAGAATAAATACTTTTCATCAAATTACCAGGGTCGACATCAACTATCTAGGTCACATACGCAGATTGTTTTTGGCCGACACTTCTGGTATTGTTCATGTTTCAGACTTCTTTGTGATATACTCTGCAAATGTTTTAGAGATTATATTTACCTATTTAGCGTTATTTCTCTTTTGCCATGTTTGATGCTGTTCAGTAACTATATGAATTGTTTATATAACAGACTGAGTGGGGATCTTTTTGAAAACGAAAGTGTTTTATGCATAATTATTAGGCAATAATTATTGGCCTTTTAACGCTTTGACTAGTTTGATGTTCGCGTCATTATTTTCCCACTATGCCAGACAAACTAAATTGGGACCTTTACAGTTCCCCACATAATACATTCTAAACAGATGGATTACTTATGATGATCTATTTTATACAGTACAGGTAACTGAGGTAAAACTATACCTCAACGGGCAACCTGTTCTAGACGAATCTATCTTGCACGTGCAATCGAACAAAATGGTGTCCATCAGCTGTGTTCCTGGAGACAGTCGACCAGACACAGATATAGAATGGTACGTTGGATCAGAAATGAAGAATTCTACTACCTGGCAGTTGTTTTTCACCCCTAGCAACGAGGATCATGATAAATCGATCTACTGTCGGGCTTACAACCTTCATCCTTCTAGAGCAGTCGAGTCGTATAAACCAAAGCTCAGTGTCGAAGGTGAATTTAAATTATACAAAATATTACTGTTTATGTTAGAGCAGAAATTAAATACATATAACTTATGGATCATGAATTGCTATTGAAGGCATGAGAGCAACAACTCAAAAAGTTTACAATGAAATTATGAATGCTTATAAATTTATAGAGCATTAAAACAAAGCTCATCGCTTTAAATAACGTTGAATTTTCAGTGTTTGCTTCATAGATGGTGATCTGAATGTCTTCAATAAACATAACTTATTGTATGTTAGCGTGGACAAGAAAAACCGATTATATAGATATGAGAAAATTTTAATTAAAAATGAATAATAAAATGAAGTCAGAATATCTCTTTTCCTACAGCCTTTTAATATAGTCCATATTGAGACTTGTGTAATATATGATCACTATGCTATGTTTTATTGAGGTTAAACATTATTCTTAATAGCTTTGCGCAATTATTGACTAACTCTTGCCATTAGCATCCAGATGTATATTTCTGCAGATTGTAATTAATCTTAAAGGATTTATTGAATGTATTAATATTGTTTTCAGGCAAATATTTTTAATGTGTTATATTATACGGTCAGAAGTGACGAGAACACACTGCGAAATATTGCCGTTTTGCGAGTGGCATTATATCCCATCCAACCGAACACACTAGTTATAGATCCTTATGTTAGGGATGAAAGATATACACAAAATATTGTTTAGATACAAAAACCTGATAGTCGAATTTTCCAGCTTAGTATACGATTAATCACAACAAGCATCCATCATCCAAATTGTCTAGAATTTCTCAATAATTTGTGTGTATCATCAATGTTATTGATTTACATGTCGCATAAAACGCGACAAGAATATCTCGAAACTAAGTAGCTGATATAAGACTTTATTGAAATTTTGTGATAGTAACACGTATTGCTAGATATGGATCATTTATTGCATCTATTGAAATTTTGTGATAGTAACACGTATTGCTAGATATGGATCATTTACTGCATCCATCAATTTCTACGAAGATTTCTATGCTAAATGTACCTAAAAGTTCACATCAAAATTTACAAATAAGACACAAGTTGTCTCTAAACCTTCATGTTACAATGAAACAGAAGCATTATATAACATTAAAATCTCTTGTATTTGTTACAAATGCTTAAAGTAATTAAAACTAGTATGAATTAATACAACCAATGCAGTATACGTATACGTTCATTGAAAAACAATTATGACCCACAAACATTTGAAGAGTTACTTTATATATACATACTGGCTGTAAAAACGTGTATGTGGTACCATGAAATCTGCTGATACAACTTACATTACTTGTTATATTTACTGAAATTTACTAGATGCTCAGATTAACCATTTGAATCATACGGAGAAACAAATAATTCGTTTTTTTTTTCATTTTAAATTGATCAGAAATATGTTATAGAATGCTACAGGTGCTCCAGAGTTTTGTCGTTGATTTCGATGAGTTGAAAAGTTCGCTAATGCTTAAAACATTGAACGATACTTGTCCGTTATGTGATCAGGTAAAGTATTGTAGTGTACATAGATTTTACTTTATTCTATTTCCACATACACAAATAACCGTCTTAACAGACACCTGAATTAAACAGACATGACAGTTTTGCCTTCCATTTGTTTTTATTATTTCCTGTCGGTTATATTGAGAACGTGTATTTGTAATTCAGAACATGCAGATCTCTATGTTGTCCTTATTGTAAAGCAGTTGAAATACCCATGGCTGTTTGTGAAAATTAATACTTTTGCAAAGATATAAAATTAGTACAGGGATCTGATCAGTTTCTAATGCATTGGGAAAGCAAAACGGAGGTAAGGCAAAAAAGAGGAACCAATATTTGTTAAACATATTATATGGCATATCCGTTATCAAAACATGTGTACATGTGGTTATATGGTGTATATATCAAACACTTTCAAGACATGACACAGGGGCTGGGTCTCAGAATATAAGAAAACATGGGCGATATCTCTTTAAAGAAGGACAATAAACGTTATATGCATGCAATATTCGAATATAAAAGCACCTGTCAAAATAAGGTTCCTTGAGTTCTATTAACGTGTGCGGCAATCACGGGTACCTTAGCCCTTCAATCCATCCCGCCAAACGCCGCCCATTCTTGTATGAATTTAAGCTGACGAGAAATGCGTTCACAGAACACGAATACTGCAATACAGTTCTTGAATAGAACCTAAACGTAAAACTAGATGAGGCGGAATAATGGACGTACACACACAAGACTAGCTATATGCTCTACCATTGTAGTGGTAGGGCAACATTTAGAAGCATTTCCCATCCACTAAACGTTTGTAAATGTTTATTTGCATGAAATCCCTGCATGTATTGTTAGAGTTTAATAGTTACATGAAAAACTGGAACAATGAGGAAACGACATCGACGCCAGATAATATCAGCATTCCTATGATTTACTTCTTATCCGTAAAAAGGAAGATCAAAATGGTAACTAATAACCAATAAATACACATCTGTAAACAAAATATCTGTAAACTCTTCATAGACGTGAAGGCAAAGAGAAACCTCTGAATCAACATGATAAACCTGGTTCATCAAAACGGTTGTCATAGTAATTGTCATCTGGGATGTAAAGATTTTACCAGATTTTATTGACAAGTAAGATGTTAGATTTAAGGTATGGTTATACCTTAATACTTAATATACATTTCGATGTTGCATTAATTGCCTTAAAGTTTCTTAAATGCCTCGCTGAAATAAAAGATCTGCAAATATCTTAAATGATACAACAAATGTTAATAACCTGTTTCAAAATTCATTACATTTGTGTTGCTTCAAATTTGACTTTTGCTTTAGCATATTGAAAATAATGGGTAAAATGGCCGAAATAGGGGTATACAACTTCCTAGGAGATAAGGAGAATCACAGTAAAATTTAATTTAGGATAAAATGGGTAATGAACTATAAATGGATTTAGTTATACTTATTTGTCTGAAACATTTTCATATTTATCAACATTGTCTTCTTGTTACCTATACCAGCAATTAAGTGCGTGAAATACGTATATGTGTATCACAAAAGCACATTAAAATGATTAATAGTTTAGATTTATATTATATAACACAACACACAGGAGTGACAACATGATTGAAATAATTATCCTTTCTACAAACATTTATGAACCTATTTGCTATATTCATGGATAGCCACCGGTGACTACAATGATTCTTGGAAATATCTAATGGTAAATTTGCGGCCTTAATTTTACAAAAGACCTCTTATAACCCTGTTATACATTCCAGATTATGGCGGAAAGAGACACTTCGAATCATTTTCGTTTCTGTCCGTGTTGTGTTTATAATTGTTTCTCTGCAATTCAATATTTAAAAATGCCAGGCTGAGTTATCTATTAGATTTTTCGAAATGGTGCTTCATATAGAAATTGACTAATTTTATTTCGTCTTATGTATTGGCGACCTAGTGGATGAATATTCAGTGCGCTGAGTGAATTTATATTTGCCTTTGCAATGTAAGAGGAATGTCATTTGAGACAGAAGAAGAAATATTTTGAAAAAGCACATATACTGGCCTGTTCTCACTGATACACATTCATAATATGATATCAGAGGAACAAGGATTAACTTAGACACTTAATGATGCCTCGTTTCTCCCAAACTTAAGAATTCCAGTGTAGTTTACATGAAAATGTGGCATAAGTGTGTAAGTAGCTCTCCAGAAAATAAATTATTTCATGTCATATTTAATTGCAGACTATCCAGTCATCATATATAATGTCAGTAGTCCCCTAACTGTCAATGAGACCCAGTCAGTATCAGTCATATGTGAAGCCAAAGGAAATCCAACACCCAACGTCATTCGATGGAAGGATAGGCAACAGGGCAATGTGCTGCGGTTTGACAACCTCAACAGGCAGGATACAGGGACCTACACGTGCGAAGCTACAGCGCAGTCAAGGAACTATGGTACACTAATAAGTCAGAAGCAGCTTGATATAATTGTACAATGTGAGTATATATATTTCCTATTCCAACTCTTTGCACTTAACCAAAGTAACAGAAAAGACCGAAAACCAACACGTTTTCTAAAATTCAACTAATAATGTATTCCCTACAATACAAAATGAAAATGTAAAAATAACATACGGTATTGCGAATTAATCCCAAACAATCCCAGCATTTTTAACAGTTTTGAATAGAATTTTGTGGTATTCCAAAATAAATTCAACCCTGAAGGTGTTGATGTGCCTATGGTAGCCTGTGGTGTGGCGATGTGTCTATAGTCTTTTATTGAATCACAATAATGCACTCGAAGAAAATTTCCTTTTTTGAATTTCACTATCATTCACAGTTAATTTCTCTTTCCAAGAATATTGATTTAGATGAGCACGTGTTATTTCCGATGAATACATAAATTCAACAAATTACAGCACAAACTTCTGAACACAAAAATAGCACTTATTTCTTTGTAAGATGCTATTTCAAGTTTAAAATATGTATCTTTGCAGTAAACAAGACTAAAAGTTCACTACTAGACCTAGGTCACAACTAGCATTTTCATGAAATAATATTACTTCATGGAACCTTTCATTATAGAATGTTCAAAATGTTAACAAGATAAAATCTTTGTTATAATTATAAGATCTGTCACTAAAATTATATTGTGAAGTGTGGTAAACAACATGTAGACCAGACATTTCATGGGGAATTTCCAATGTTCGGGACTCAGATTGAGATAAGCACGTTGTTTACGAAACAAAAATAAATTATTCAGGTCAGGAAGAAAATGAAATTGATTTATATGACAAGGTCATTTTATAAAATACAGTTTTACATAACAAATGGCATATAATGAAATACAAAAAGTAAAATAAAAAACTAACAAATAAACAAAGAAATGTATATACTCGTTCCTATCAGACTTAAGAATAATTTGTAGTAGATGTTGTCAATAAAACCTTGGATGCACTTTTTTCTCATTAAAATAATTCCAACCTGTTAGTAACATAAAACTTACATTAAAATGTAATGTCTACAAATGCATATCTTGATTTTTATCATATTCAATGAAGGTTCTCTTATAAAGTTTTATTATATTTAGTTTATTTCTCGAATACATCAAAATTAGGGCATAGGTCTCAGTTTTCAACAATCGTAGGATTACTTTCTGTTCTGTGTTACTCGAAACTCATTACGTTCCCGTTCCTCTGCTTTGTGGTTTGAATACATATAAACGATTATATATGTATAGCGAAAATGACTCCAATTAATCTTTCATAGTATGTAATATTTCAGGATATCTATAATTCAGGTAGGAAACTAAATATGAATTTCGCAATTAGCATGTAATGTTAATCTTATATTCAAATACATTCAGCATAAAAAGAGATAAAGGTTTTGGTACATGTTAATTTTAGGACACGATGGCGGGCAATAATTCTTGATAAATTCCAACGTTAATATAATAGTGTAATTTTTTATATTTTCATGTAAATGCTTAATAAAAAATTGAAAACTTCCGTATTCAAAATGATTTTGAAGTTGAGCAAAACATTTTTAATATTTAAATCTGATTTTCTGCAAAAAATGTTTTAAAAGAGTGGATCGACGAATTATATATGTGATCAAGTAAGCTATTGGCGGAATACTAACGAAACAAAGTTATTCTTGGCATCTGTCCGTCTACGGGAGACGATGGCGTAGCTCCAAAGTAAGCTTTTGTTTATCCTTCTTTCTAGCTCACTTCTCAGCTTGTTTTATTCTTCTCTCTTCCTCTGCGTTTTGAACTCCCTGTCTGACAGCTAGACGCCAGCTGCAACGGTTGTTTGCACAGCTCTCCCAGTCGTTGACATTGATGTTTGCCGCCTTCATATCCTTCTTGCAAACATATTCGTGGCGCAGATGTGGCCGTCCAGTTCGTCGTGCACCTTCTGCTAACTCCCCATATAATAGGTCCTTGGGAATGCGGCCTGGGTCCATTCTCTTGACATGGCCAAGCCAGCGAAGGCGCCTCTCGCTGAGAATGGAGAACATGCTGTTCATGTTGGCGCGTTCTAGAACCTCTGTGTTGGGTACTTTGTCCTGCCACTGGATGTGAAGAATGCGCCGCAGACATCTCAGGTGGAAGCTGTTGAGTTTCCTCTCGTGTCTTGCATAGGTGGTACATGTTTCGCTGCTGTAGAGAAGTGAGCTGAGTACGCAGGCTTGGTAGACACGCAGTTTGGTCTTCTCTGTGAGGTTGGGGTTGTTCCAGACTTTCTGGTTAAGTCTGGCCATCACTGCTGCTGCCTTGGCAATCCTGCCGTTCACCTCAGAATCAATGGAGAGTGAGCTGGAGATGTTAGACGCGAGGTATGTGACGTTCTCGACAACTTCCAAGTTGTACCCATCGAGGGTGACAGAGGGAAGGGAGTCTGCGTCCTGCGCCATGACGTTCGTTTTCTTCAAACTGATGGTCAGTCCAAATTCCTTACAAGCATGGGAGAGGCGGCATACCAGCTGCTGCAGTCCATCTGTGATGTCAAGGCTGCATCGTCGGCGAAGAGCAATTCACAGATGAGTACCTCTGTGAGTTTAGTCTTAGCACGGAGACGGGCGATGTTGAACAGCTTGCCGTCAGCCCTGGGATGGATGTACACTCCCTCGATGCAGTCCTTGAATGCTTAATGGAGAAGCATGGAGAAGAAGATGGCAAAGAGCGTCGGCGCAAGGACACATCACTGTTTGACTCCGCTGATGACTGGGAATGCTTCAGATCTTGCGCCATTGAAGCACACTGTGCTGTGCATGTTCTCGTGGAACGACAAAATGACAGCAAGCAGACATAGGGGGCAACCAATCTTCTGCAGGAGTCTGAAGAGTCCACTCCGACTAACCAGTGGCGTCTGCTGCTCGCAACACTTCTCCTGCAGCTGACGTAGTGAGAAGATCATGTCTACAGTTGACCTGCCGGCTCGAAATCCACACTTGGACTAGGATCTGCAAGCGCGCCAAGGCAACACGGGCGAAAGCCTTTCCGACGATGCTAAGGAGGAAAATGCCCCGATAGTTGTTGCAGTCGCTACAGTCTCCTTTGTTTTTGTACAAAGTGACGATGCTGGCGTCACGCATGTCCTGTCGGATGTATCCCTGTTCCCAGCAAAGGCAGAGGAGTATGTGTAGGGGCTGGAGTAGTGCTGATTTTCCGCTCTTGAGGACTTCAGGCGGAATGCCGTCGCTTCCAGGAGCCTTCCCACAGGCAAGGCAATCGACGGCTTCGCTGAGCTCTTCCAGGGTGGGCTGTGTGTTTAGCTCCTCCATGACAGGCAGGTCTGGAATGGCGTCCAGGGCAGTTCCAGTGACATTGTTTAGGGTTGCATATAACTCGAGATAGTGCTCAACCCATCTCCGCAGTTGTTTCCCCTGGTCTGTGATGACCTCGCCCGTCTTGGACGTGAGGGGGTGGTCTTGTAGCTGGGGGGGGGGGGCTGTTGCCTTTTTGATACCCTCATACATTCCTCTTGTATCCCAGGTGTCGGCAGCTGTCTGTGTACTTTTGCAAAGGTTCAGCCAGTAGGTGTTGTCACATCGGCGGGCGGTCTTCTGGGTGATGTTCCATGCAATCCTGAGGGCTTGAAATGTTCTGGGGCTAGGTGCAGCCTTGTATGCCAGGAGGGCTTTCCTCTTTGCCTCAGTCACGGGCTCCATCTCCTCCCAGTTTGCCTCATACCAGTCGACATTCTTTCGCTCCCTCTTCCCGTAAGTTGCGATGGCTGAATTGTACACAGAGTCACGGATATGGGACCACTTGGAGTCAATGGTGTCATCAGGGGTCACTTTGGTGAGTGCTTCCTTCAGTTTGCTGATGAACTGCTGTTTTCTCTGGGTTGCTTGCACAGCCGGTGTTGATGCGTGGGTGACCCTTCTTCTTGGCGTGTTGCAGCTTTTTGGGTAATATTCGTACCTTGCTGGCCACGAGGGAATGGTCCGTGTCGCAATCGGCACTGTGGTAGCTGCGGGTGAGGAGAACACTGGCCAGTTCTGCACGCCTGGTGATGACGAGGTCTAGCTGGTGCCAGTGGCGTGAACGTGGGTGTCTCCACGACACCTGGTGGATCTCCTTGCATTTGAAGAAAGTGTTGGTCACACATAGGCTGTGGGAGCAGCACATCTTCAGCAGTCGCTAATCATTCTCGTTGATCTTGCCCCTTCCGTAAAAGCCGAGACAGGTGGACCAGTCCTCATGGTCAGCTCCCACTCTAGCATTGAAGTCTCCTAGTAAGTAAAGGCTTTCATTGTTGGGGATACTGGATATTACCTGATCCAGAGCCCCATAGAACATGTCTTTCTCTTCGTAGGTGGAGCAGAGGGTTGGGGCGTGCACGCTGAAGATGTTGACCGGGCCTAAGGATGTTGACAGCCGGAGGGCAAGGATTCTCTCAGTACCTGATGATGGAGGTTCAATGAAGGCGATTAGCGTGTTCTTGACGGCAAAGCCTACACCATGCTGCCTAGATTCATCAGAGGGCTTCCCCTGCCATAAGAACCTGTAATTGGCTTCACTGATAGTGCCGCTGTCAGCCAGTCGGGTCTCCTGGAGGCAGGCAATGTCGATGTTCAGTCAGGAGAGTTCTCTGTCAATGACGGCAGTCTTCCGTGAATCGTCGATTGCTGTAGGTCAGTCAATCCAGGACACATGGTCCTGATGTTCCAGGTTGCAAAACGAAGAGTTGGAATCTTCTTATTTCTTTTAGTCTTTCCTGGTGCAGAGTTTTGTGGCTCACTTGTCGAGATGGTTCTCTAAGCTCCACGCACCCAGTGAAGCAGGCAGGCCATGGCGGGCAGCAACTTACTGACTGGGGGCTGCCCAGCTTGAAGCGGGCGGTAGTTGTCCAGTGAGACCTGGTGATCTCTCCCGCCGTCAGAAGTAACCCCTGGGGCCAAGCTCTACGCCAATCGAGCTTTGACTTAGAACCGGTAAACTGCTACTTCTTGTGTTGTGCCGACGCCGTACGACGACGCTGGAGTGTCCTCTCCAGTGGAGCTATGAAGCCTGGGCCGGGTGGTATGGAGAATCAGCTGTTGTCCATGCAGCAGATCCCCCCTGTCCACGCAGCTGGTGTGCCCAAAGGAACGACGAATACCGATACAGCTTGGCACCAACGGCGTCGCAGGAGTTGCCGGAATGACGTTGAAGTCAATGTCAGACCACCTTAGGAATCCATCTCCGGATTTCTGTAGGGGTTTACTCCCTTTGCCTTTCCCATGAGTGGGTATAGACACAAGGCAGCAGAGGTTTGGAATCGGAGTTTTCCTTCTACTAGATGAGCTACCATCCAAGGTTTATGAGTCCCATCTACCCGAAGCAACTGGTTTTAAGGCGCCAGTGGGCCGCCTTGACCCCTTCTCCTGTTAGTGGAAAACATGGTCTGCCGGGCTTCAAATCTAAGCCACTCGCGAAGGCCAGGAGCTGGATTTTAGTTGACAGAGGCAGTCAGACACGCAAGCCGTATGGAGCATTTTTGGAGGATTGGGGCGCTTCTCTCCCACTAGTAGTGAATGGGGACACCCTAGGGACTAGGGAACTTCCATGTTAAAAAGGGTATATCCACTCTGGGGAATATGTAAAATTTAACATGGGAGAAAAAAATATCCATTCTAGGGACAAGGAGAATTTAACATGGGAATAGAGTGTGGGTCTATCTAGGGACAAGGGGAAATGGAATAGGGTCCCGACCTGATGGGTCTATGGAAAGGGAACAGGTGAAAACTGAAACAGGGAGGGGTCTCTATTTTTTTTAAAATAAAAAAATTAAACAAAAATAAAAATAAAAAAAATAAAAAATAAAAAAATGGGGTAGGCAATTGAAAGTCTATCTCTTTTCGAGAGATTGGAGTGGCCCTAAAAAGGGCCTTTGGGTTTATGTCAATGTATCCATTAACATAAGGGGCACCACAATAGTCTTCTTCTTGTCCTTAGGCTGCGTCTCACTGTAGGACCGTAAATCAGGACTCTTTTGAGGCATCCTTGTCTTTCTACGTAGATCCTACGTATCCACAGACTGGTGTCTGTCCTATGGACAACTGTCCAGTTGGATCGGACATACATGGGTATGTCCGTCCGGAACATCATCGTTGACACAAGGGTGGATGAGTGTACGTCGGTCCACATGCTGAGGCGCCGAGAACAGGTGAATCAATGCAGTGAACTGCGCTTATTTATAGGTAGAGGTAGGATTTGAAACGGATTGAGTTTGTTGACCAATTCTAACACGCGTTAGAAAATTCAGTCAGCCCGCATCCAATCCGAAGAGAGCAGTCTGTGACGTCACGTGGTCCATATAGATTCGCTAGCGCCTGTGTGCAGTCAATCTATGCGACAGTTATTCAACATGACGGAAACTCAGAAAACGATCAGTTGGGGTGCACCAGCAGTGGAGACCACTAAAGGAAACCCGGACTTACTTTCAGAAGAGGTGAATTGGGATTTTGTGGATTTTCTTACCTCGCAAGAATTTGTTCCGGAACCTTCGTCTCCTTCATTACCGCACGTGGAGAATTTTAGATAGAGACAGAAAGAAGAATTGGAGAAATTTATACAACAGCAAAAGGAAGCGGAACAAGCTTTTCTCCTACAGCAACAACAGCAAGAAGAAGAGGTAAGAAAAAAACAACAACAAGAAGCAGCAGCAAAGAAACAAGGGTGTGAAAATCAAACGGTCACGGTATTGTTAGACATTTTAGCGGAGTTAAGAAGTCTGAAACAAATGTATCAGACTTCTTTATTACGACCGAAGAGAATACGACCTTCCGGAGCTAAACACTCCAACCCTGTGACTAAGCCTACCGTGCCACCCTTAGTGATTTCAACCAAATCGTCATCATCATCAACAGTACGCAGTCCAGAAGTAGGCCTTGGCCGTGGCAAAGGCTTAAGGCAGTTAAAGTTGATTGCTTAAACTCACCCCTACACCAAAAAGACCCTTTTCAGGGCCACCCACATTTCTCGAAAAGAGATAGACTTTCAATTGCCAATAACTCAAGAAAAAAAAAAAAACATTTTACCCCTATAGTACGTGTTTATGAGTGTGTGAGTGTACGTCCTTATTTTAAAATCAAAACCCAAAGACACTTACCTTTTTATACCTAATTTATTCTTTTATAAATATTTACAATCCAATTCACAATTCACAACATAGCACTTTAAAAAGTTCATAGACTTCTTTTGCCTCATTGTTTAGTCTCTCTGTTTTTTAAATTCCTTCACCGTCACATTCTTTTCCTCCTCTTCCTCCTCACTTTCTTCCCTTCTTATTTTCTTCTCCTGTTTCTTTTTCTTTACCTGGCTGCTTTCTTCCTCTGAAGAATCCCTCTCTTCTTCTGAAGAATCCCTCTTTTCTTCTGACTCCTCTTGTTTCTTTTTGGGCAATCTGGAGACCAATGTCCTTTTTCTTGACAATAATAACAGGTATCTTGACTTTTGTCTTTTCTAGCCCCTTTTTTTCTTTTCTGACGGTCTGGACACTCTGAAGACCAATGCCCTTTCTTCTGACAGATATAGCAAGTATCTTGACTTTTATTTCGCAAGGAAGGAGAGTAGTCCGTCGGCTAGTCTGAAGAGAATTTTCTAATGACCCCTCGCAAAGCTCTGATGAAATGTTCGATTTGTGTAGTCTCTTCCATCGTTGTGCTCGGTTTGAGAGTGAAATGATTAGTGAAAGGACAGGACATACACCCTTTTATATACGCTGGTCTGCCATGACTATAAATTAGTCTATGGTGTTTAAACTTTAGTCATTTGACGTTTTGTACTCAAGATGAAACGATCCAATTCATTTGAGAAGAAAGAAGAAGAAAGTAAGAGGCAGAAACGTGATCTATCGCCTCGTACCAGGGCTGAAGTCTTGGCACAAATTCATGCCAGTGATTTTGAAGAGGACATGAGTGAACCAGAATCCAAACCCTCTAAACAAAGTTCACCACCCGTAGTCAACCCTGAAAAGTACTATTCCATTCGAGAGACGGAAAAGCGCTCCTCTAGAAAATTTAGAACCACGGCTTACAATACACGGGGAAGTTTAAAGATTTCAAGGCTGAAGTACCGTTAGAGAAATCAGAAGGGTTCATCACCGGGGTGTGGGATTCTTTGCTTACCACACTCAAGCGACAATGTCAACCCAAAGAAGACGATCGCTTGAGACTGTCCATACAACACGACGGTTTGAAATCCCCTATTTGGACGTGGTTTAGCAGCCCTGCAGAATTGACCGCTTCCAAAATCATAGACAAGATTCAACACGTACAACAATCCAATGACCAGTTTGACATCACCGATGGAAAAGCCACACTGGACATGACCCACGTCTCTCCTACTCAAGGGACTGGACGCAAAAAGGTCTTTTTGGTGGACGGCCTTCGTAACACCAAAAACAAGCCTCGTCCGAATTAATAACCCTCAAGACCAGATGTGTTTAGCCAGGGCTATCGTGGTGGGACGAACCTATGCCAACAAGAACGACACGGCAGAATGGAAAAGAGAATGGGAGAACATCCGAAAATCAAATCGAGCCAAACAACGAAACGAAGAAGAACTTCTGTTACAACAAACAGGCCTGCCCAAAGACTCACCCTGTGGCATTCCCGAGATGCAAAAATTGCAAGATACCCTAGCTCCACGCTACACCTTGAAAGTGCACCCTCAAGAAGTGCGTGGGCCTCTGTTGTTTCGAGGCCAAGATTTTAAGGACGGAAAATACATTCACCTTTATCATCACGATGAACATTTCGATACCATTACCAGTATCACTGGATTCCTGGGATACAAATATTACTGTGAGAAATGTGACCGTGGTTATAATAATCGAGAACAATACAAACATTGTGGATCGAAATGCTCAGGATGTTTGGCCTTTCAACATTGTCTGAACGAAGGGCAAGAACAAATGCATTGTCCTGCTTGTCTGCACACGTTTGTCAGCCCTACCTGTTACCAACAACATCTGAAGACGCAAGGTTCACAGAAGAAATGTACTTGTCAACTCCTGAGATTGTGCCCTACGTGTGGACAAGGCATACGTACCAACAGTGCCAAGGCACACGTATGTTCAGGAAAGAAACAATGTCACATTTGTCATCACATCGTGGACTTGGAACACCAATGTTACGTGCAAAAATACCAACCCCAACCAGAGAATGTGGACGGTCACAAGAAGAAAGACAATTTCATCTTTTTCGATTTCGAATGCATGCAAGAGACTGGCATTCACATTTCTAATTTCTGCGAGGCTCATCGAGCGTGCGAGAAGTGCATTCAAGAACCTATCTTCAGTCACTGCCCTCACTGCAGCAAAATTCCTGGAGGGCGTGAAAAAATCTTTCGAGGACCAAAGACGCTAAATGATTTTGCCAAATGGGTCTTAGACCCCATCGACAAGGCGTGGAGCAAAGAGGAGATCGAACGTTACCGAGATTGTCATCGTCATGCCACGGTGATGACTCACAATTTCTCCGGATACGATGGACAGTTTCTTCTCAGATACTATACAGAACAAGGCACCGAGCGTTCTAAAGTCACTTTGAACGGAGCCAAAATCAAGTGGGACAAGTACAGTTTAAAGATTCGATGAGCTATTTGGCCATGCCATTGAGCCGAATGCCTAAAACATTTGGAATGACAGAAATGGCTAAAGGGTATTTTCCTCACTTTTTAAATACGGAAGCCAATCAACACGCCGTTCTACCCCATTTACCTGAGGCTCACTATTACGACCCTGACAACATGCGTACCGAACAACGAGACGCTTTCTACGCTTGGTACCAGGCTCACGCCTCGGACCCTTTCGACTTTCAGGAAGAAATGCTAAAGTATTGTCGTTCCGACGTGGACATTTTACGGCGTTGCTGTGGAAAATTTCGAGAACTGTTCATGGAACACGGAGGGGTCGATCCTTTGAAAGAAGCTTGCACCATTGCCAAAGCGTGTTCCTTAGTGTATCGACAACGATTCATACCTGAAAACACCGTGGCTCTCATCAGTCCTCAAACGACCAACTATGTCAAACGACAATACTCGGTCAAAGCCCTACGCTGGTTACATTACTTGTGCGACAAGGAAGACAAGTGGATCCAGCATGTCCGCAACGGAGAGGGCGAAAAGACCATCGTAACGCATTCGGTCGATGGCTGGGACTTAAAAACCCCAAGATCGTGTACGAGTTTAACGGTTGCTTATTTCACGGATGCCTCGTCTGTTACCCTGATCGTAGCACTAAAAATCAGTTTTTACAACGAACCATGGAAGACTTGTACCAAGCCACTTGTCAGCGACGCCTAAAGTTAGAACAGGAAGAGTACCAAGTGATGGAAATGTGGGAACACGAATACGATCACAGTTTGAAAATCGATCCCGAGTTTAAACGCCTCGTGGAAAGCTACCAGTTCATGGACCCCCTGAACCCGAGGGATAGTTTGTACGGAGGAAAGACCAATGCCACCTGTTTGCTGTACCAAGCCGACGAAGAGAAAGGAGAAGAAATCAAATACTTGGACGTGTGTTCGCTCTATCCCTACGTGTACAAATATTGTCGCTTTCCTGCAGGACACCAGCAATTGTTCACCGAACATATCGAAATGAAAAACATTCGACAATACGAAGGCTTGATCAAGTACAAAGTTTTGCCTCCCACGAACCTATACCATCCTGTTTTACCTCACCATTGCCAAGGCAAACTGATGTTTCCTTTGTGTCGTACTTGTGCGGAAACGTGCAACCAAGATCAACCTTGTCAGCACACCCAGGAAGAACGGGCCTTGACGGGGACCTCGGTCAGCGTAGAATTGTTCAAAGCTTTGGATATGGGATACCAACTGTTAGAAGTGTACGAAATTTGTCACTTTCCCAAGACACAACAATACCACAAGGGTGACCCCCTCAGAATGGCATTTTCGCAGACTACGTGGATGCCTTTTTGAAACTGAAGCAAGAAGGCAGTGGATATCCTTCCTTGTGTCACACTCCCGAAGACCAAAAGACATTCAAAGAGAAATACTGGGCACAAGAAGGCATCACTTTAGATCACATCGAGAAAAACGAAGGCAGGCGATCGTTTGCCAAAGTGATGTTAAATTGCTTGTGGGGTAAAATGGCACAACGACTGTGTTTACCCAAGACGGAATATTTGACAGAACCTTCCCTCTACTTCCAGATGATGCACGCAAAACCAAATTCATGAAACACGTGGACGTCGTTCGCGAGGATTTGATCTTAGTGAATTACGAAGAAGATCTGGACTTTGTACAAGACGACCCCTTTGGAAATGTCATCATTGCGGCTTACGTGACAGCTCATGCTCGCTTAAAATTGTACGAAGCTTTAGAACTGTTAGGGGAACGTGTCCTGTACTTTGACACGGACAGTTGCATTTACATCCATCACCCGAGTCAACAGCACCCTGACATCGAAGGAGACCGTTTAGGAGCCTGGACAGACGAGCACCCCGACGACAAGATTCTAAGTTTCGCCAGTGGTGGTCCTAACAATTACGGTTACGAATACCGGGACAAACAAGGAGAAGTGCACACGACGTGTAAAGTGAAAGGATTGACTCTGAATTATCGTACCAGTCGAGTGGTCAACTTTGGCGTATTGAAAGAAGCTTTTCAGTCTAGAGAAGATGAACACTTTAAAGTGACCACCTATCAACCCAACAAGATTGTACGTTTACCCACTCACCACATCGTCAGTCGACCCATAGAAAAAAGTCTATCAAATCGTGTACCAGAAGCTAGTGCGACTTCCCAATCATTTTACCTTACCGTATGGAAACGTCGGTATTGGTCTGTATATAAAAAGGAACCCTAGGCAAGATCGATAGTTCATTGTGATTACTAAGTCCAAGCGAACAAGATGAATACTTTGAGAGAAACACAAAACAAGTTCAGACAGGCACAATTCAAGTTTGGGGCTTCTGAAGTGGAATGCCATTGTGAGCCTTGCGATGGGAACAATGCTGTATGCTGTGACCTTAGCGATGCCGTAAAGCATCATGGGAACTTTGTTCTCACTGCCCCTATCATGGAAAGTGATGCTGTGCGTGTCAAACCTGAGGGATGCGAAAGCAATGCCGCTCGTCCTCTTGGACACTTTACTGGGTTTCGTTTTAAAGGTGAATGTCGACCTTCACGTTTACCTCCCTACGGATGTCATCCAGCCCTGAGCTAACTCCTGTCCGTGTCACCAAACCCTCATCGAAACGAACCTGTGAAAGACGAATATTCGTTCCCTGTGCGTTTGTCGGAATACTGCGACTTTGAAAATTGTCTTCAATCGTTCAAAGGAAAATGGCCTAAGTATCTGGGAGGACCGACCCTCGAAGAATTAGCCAGAGCCGGATTTTTCTACTTGGGCGAAGGGGATAAAGTCAAGTGCTTCAGTTGCGGTGTGTCACTTCACCACTGGGAACCGCAAGATTCGGCCTACCTAGAACATGCTCGAAGGTCACCGAATTGTCATTACTTATCCTTAGTGGGACCGAGACATTGGAGTAACTTACCATGTCGTTGACGAAGAAGAAGAAACCAGATTGCTTAGGAGTCAAATGTTGGACATCACCGAGACCAGTATTTAAACTTCATTTCAAAAACGATATTGAATCATTATCTAAAGAACTGCAAGAGAAGATTTACAAGGAAGTTTGGCAGGGGTTTGCCAGAGTGAAATCTCAATGGGTGACTGTAGAACTTTTGTGCCGAGAAATTCACAAGAGGAAAGTGAAAAAAGTCAACCAGTGTGTTAGATTTCTCTGGGTCAAGTGTGCATTCGTCCTATTATATTACTCTAGACCGTTTACATCAAAGGAATTCAATGAGATTCTTGGAAGTTACCCTGAATGGCAGTGGCCAGAAATTGCTCACTATGTTGATTACTTTTGCTCTAGGAGAAGATTGTGAATTGTACGGACTGACCTATTCATGGATACTTTACAAGAGAACATTCGTGCTCTGCCTGTGGAGTTGAGAGAACGCATTTACCGAGAGCTGGTCAAAATACAAGTCAAACGTAAAGAACAATTGCATCCGTTACGTCACCAGATCTTTAACCACTGGTACCTGAATGGTATAAGAGGACTGATTCGTCAGAAATTGTTTCAGTGGTCAGACCTTGTTCATCACTTTCAGTTAGTGAATGAACTAAATGTTCGTAATTTTGGTTACTTCGAGATTCACCTAGAGCAACGTATTGAGGAAGACGAGTTAAAGGATTGCCAACATATTTTACGTGGAATCTGCTTAGCGGAAGACGAAACATCAAGACAAACTCTGAAGTATAGGTTACAGTATGCAAGATTTAGATTCCCTACTGGAGAACGAAGATGTCTAGTTAGAAAGTACCTTTATTGCTTCCGAAATAAAGAGACTATAAAATCAGGAATCCATGCCACGGCTTATGTCACAAGTGATTGAACAGATTCCGTGGAAGGAACTCAATGACCATATTCAAACCATGGATCATTACCATCAATTATTACAAGAACTGTATCCACTCAATTTGGGTCGACAAATGGTTTGTGTCTTAGTGACTTGTTTTCTGGGATTTCGTTTACCAGCCGATTCCTTGTGGACTCTTTACGAACAGTACTTATCACCCCAATGGCCTTAAATGGTCTCGAAAGACTCCTTTTGCTCAAAGCCTTGCGTTTTCATCTGGATACTTCTCGACCACAACAGGAAAAAAAGATTCGTCAACTTTTAGCTACCGAAGATATGTATGACGATGTGTGTGTAGCTTGTGACTTACACCCCCATTGGACAGATGTCCGTGGCTGGAAAAAGGGGGATTTTGAGGCTTGGACCCAAGAAGTGGCCCAGTATGCACGAGAGTTGTTCAAGGAAAAAAAGTTACTTTTCAACCTGTGTTAGTGACAGTGCCAGAAGAACCCGTCACCCAGGACAGGACTGTCGTGGACATGCCTGAAAGATCCTTTCGGGAGGACACTTGTGTGACCTTACCCCCTATAGAACTGGTCAGAACATTACCCAAAACATGTTGTACAGACACTTGTGTTTATTCCACGTTGATGGTTATCATGTGCCATTTATCGTTGTACTTAAGCCTTTGGCTTTTATATATTTTTGTCTTTCGTGTTCATGTTTGAAACATTCAATAAACGTGTCCTGAAAAAGGTATATAAACACTTGTATAGTTTGTTTTCGTGTCACAAGTGACATTCCTGACACTATGGCTACTTCTGCTGTCTCTGCTCCCTCTTCCTCTACTGTCAAAGTCATCGACGAACACTTAGATCGTGCCAGTTGGGAGGCTTTGTATCTTCGCCATCCCTTTAACATGCTCATTGCTGGACCTAGCGGTTCAGGCAAAACCGACCTCGTCAAACGTTTGATCGAACATAAACAACATTTGATCGATCGACCACCTCAGCGGATCGTGTGGTGTTACAAAGAGTGGCAATCGGCGTACAGTCTCTTGCGAGAAAGTCAAGGCGATTCCATCGTGTTTGTGGAAGGCATTCCTAAAGAAGACGACGGCATCGTCTCTGACTCCCGTCAAACCCATTTGGTCATTTTCGACTACATGTTAGGAGAAGATGAAGAAGAAATTAAACTGTGGCTCACGCGCAAAGGGCATCATCGTAATGCCAGTGTCGTTTACATCACTCAAAATTTGTTTCAACAAAGTAAAGACCATCGCACCATCAGCCTCAATGCACATTACTTGGTCTTGTTTAAAAACCCTCGAGATAAATCGCAAGTGCAAGTCTTAGCCAAACAGTTAGGGACGCCTTGGCTGACTCAGGCGTACGACGATGCAACTCAAACTCCACACGCCTATTTACTCGTCGATTTGAAACTACGACCCCCGAGGATTTGCGATTTCGTACCCACTTGTTTCACCACTGGGGCCAAGACAGAGGGCCTGTCCTGTACACTTCTCCGTCCTCGACTTAATTTCACTCCGCAGAAAAAATCTATAAAAACCTCAGACCCTTTTCGTCTGTCTCACACACATTTTAAACATGACGTCCCTTAAGTCGCATCTTCCCGTCAAATTGATTCGTGCCTTGTATGGCATCAGTCGAGAAAAAAAATCCACAAATACGAGCCCGTGTCTTAGAAGCTAGTCTCAAAGAAGTCTTACGATGGTTCACGGTGACGGCACGTCAATTACTCCAAGGAGTCATTCAGATTCCTCATCAAACCAAACGATTTTTTGATCGAAACGAAGCCGCTTTGACCCAACTGGCCGATCCCCGCATCGACACTCAAACCAAAAAACAAATCATTTTGAAACCTGGAGGGAGCGGTACTCTAGGAGGAGTCATCATTCGCTCTCTCTTAAGATGGGATCCTAATGCCCCCAAAGTTCTCCCCAAGAAAAAAGTCAAACGAAGCTCCAAGAAGAAGACAAAGACCAGGTCCCCAAGGAGACCCGTGTCTGCAAGAACTTCTCCAGTGGCGGGACCCTCCTCTTAACAGACACCACCCCGGAAAAAGAAAAGAAGCCCCCAGAAAAAGAAACAGAGAAAAATACCCCAGAAAAAGAAAAGTCCACAGAAGAAAACTAGTCGCAAGAGAGGCACTTCGACAAGGACGCAACCTTACACTCGCAAACTACGACCTGGCACGGCAGTGACCACGTCTCCGGTAGCCTCAGGTTCATTCACTTCTCCGTTGATGTCATCAAGAACTGAGGAGTACTTGTAGACCTTGATCACACCAAGAACTTCTCCGTTGATGACCCCAAGAACTTCTCCTGTGGCAGGACCCTCCAATTTAGTGGCAGTGGCCGCTGCTCACAAAGTACCTTCTCCCAAAATCAAAGTCCACGAAAGATCGGGCATGTTGCAAAGTTTACTGGATTTGTCCAAGCAAGAACTGACTCGATTTAGTCCGTTACGTACCCCTGCACGACGTGTCATGCCTGTCCTGAAGTTAATACGACGTAAAGACAATCAGTGGCGACGCGATCCAGTATAAAAAAGGTGTGTGACCGAGTAAGGGTATCAGTGTTTTGGTGCTCCTGAAGATGTCACCCTCCAGAAAACATCTGTCTTCTAAACAACCCCAAGGAAAGAAAAGGAAAGGACTACCTCCACGTTTAGTCAAATATGGGGACATGTTATCTGTCCTGTCCAAAGCTTCTCCACCCCTACGAAAAAAACTCATTCAATCAGCTTCCAAAGAGGTAATCGATACCGTGTACGAATGTTGGTTGAACGTCTTGAAAGGCACGATCCCTTTGTCCAAACACCAGAAACAATGCTTAGGAAAACATCGTCACGTTCTTCTCCAAATGGTTCCAAAAAAAAAATTCCCATTCGTCTAAAGAAGAATATGTTGGTCCAACGTGGAGGCATTTTACCCCTCTTGCTAGGCCCATTGCTGAAAGGAGTCTTGGGAACCATGTTGGGAGGATTGGTGGGAGCAAGATAAAAAGGCCCTCTGAAGTCCCAAGATCTCAGAATCGACCCTTGACAACCCCATGGAAGGACGAAAACTAGCTTTAGTGCCTTACAAACGATGGATGGAATACCATCGTTGGCAAGAACAACGCACCCCGCATTTACCTCCTAATCCCCATTTGACCGAAATGTCCCAGTTACAACACGAATTGCAGTCCTTGATGGATCGCCAAGATTTATCCGAAACAGAAAAATCGGAAAAGTACGGTCAACTCTTGCAAAGACTGCAACTCTTTCACCAGAAAGCCTCAGATGAAACTGCTCCTCCCACTCTGAAAGATTTTAAGACCTTGATGAAAAGTCAAGCACCATCACCAGTACTACCACCACCACTACCAGTGACCAAGACAGAAAAAGGAGAAGAAGAAGAAGGGTTTCAAACTCCACCAGAAAAAGTACGCAAGTTAACAACACCACCTACCTCCAGAATTGAATGGATTAAAAAGATGATGACCACCCCTTCTTCATCACAAGAGAAAAAGAAAGTGAAGACAGAAGTGAAGACAGAAGTGAAACAACAACCGATATCCCCTGTTCCGACATCCTCCTCTGCGACACATATTGCTGGTCGCACACGCAAAGCATTGCAATCCAAGAAAGTACCCGAAGAGAAAAAGAGTAGCATCTTCCAAGAGTGGGTGCCTTATTAACACACAAACAAAATATGGAACAAGTCTTAGCCTGCATTTACTACGATCCCTCCCATCCTGCAGGTTACGCAGGAGTTCAAAAATTGTATCGTGCTGCTAAAAAGTCTCCGTTTACCTCAAGTGCAACGATGGTTGCAATAACAAGCTACCTACACTTTACACAAACCCAAGTTTTCCAGAAGTCGCACCCGAGTGGAAGGCATCGATCATCAATGGCAAGCCGATTTAGCCGATGTCTCTCATTTGGCCAGCTACAATCGCGGGTACAAATATTTGTTTTGTGTCATCGACGTCTTTTCCAAATTTGCCTGGGTCGTACCCTTGACTTCCAAATCGAGCAGTAAGTTAGTGCGAGCCCTGCAACGACTGTTGAAACAAAGTGGTCGTCAAACTCTTCGATGGCAAACGGACAAAGGCACCGAATTTCTGAACCAAGCTTTCCAAAAAGAATTAAAGAAACGTGACATTCATCTTTTTGACACCGAGAATCCTGAAACCAAAGCCAGCATCATGGAACGTTTTCAACGCACTTTGAAAGAACGCATGTGGAAATATTTTACGCATCACCACACTCTGAAGTACATCGACATCTTACCGCACCTGGTGCAAGCGTACAACCAATCTTACCATCGAAGCATTGGACGTGCCCCACAAGAAGTGACTCCCGAGAACGAAGTGCTAGTGTTTAAGCGCCTGTTTGGTACGTCCCCGACGAGGGCTGTCCCCAAGAAAAGTGGAGTGTTGGCCGTAGGAGATTGGGTACGCATTGCAAAACCAAACGCACTTTCGACAAAGGTTACTTACCTAACTGGACGACCGAATTGTTTCGTGTCACTGGACGAGTGCATGACCGTCATCATGCCGTCTATAAATTAGAAGACATGAACGGAGAAGTGCTCAAAGGAACGTTTTCTTTGCCCGAATTACAACGTGTCACCAAAAATGAAGACGACGTGTACGACATCGAAAGCATTCTCGAACGCAGAACCCGTAAAGTGGGGAAACGACGTGTCAAAGAAGTCAAAGTACGTTGTAAAGGATATCCACCCAGTTTTGATTCTTGGATCGACGCTTCGCAAGTCATCGACTATAAAAAGAAGTGACCATCATGCCCTTTCACACAAACGCAGCTAAGTCGACCACTCCTTCACCCAGTTCTTCTCTGCAAGATTTACAGAAACAACCCTTGTGGGTGTGGTGTGGAGAACGTGTGCCTAAAACGCAAATCGTCTTTTTCTGCCAAATATTCGTGGTGTATTGTGTCATCGGTACAGCCATTGCCAATTTGAGTTTGCAACAAGGAGACAAACAATTGTGGACCATTTTATTGAGCAGTTGCATCGGTTACCTGCTTCCCAATCCCTCCCTGAAATTCTCTTCCAACGGGAACAACGGGAACCTTGTGTCCAGTGCCAGTGTCAGTCACCACTCCAATAACAACAAAAACCCTATTGTGTGCAGAGACAAGCCTCTGACGTCCAGTAACCCCTCGGACAGTCACAGAACTCAGGAATTATGAGTCACCAAAACCAATTTTACTTAACCTTACCCAGTGACATTTCCATGGAGGTGTTTCCCAAGAACACGTTGTGCTGTTACACGGCCAAATTACCTCAGACCATCCCATTAGATCACGAAGCCCATTGGGAAGTGGCTTTAGTAGAAATCATTCACCCAACTCAAGTCCTCAATGTCCTTCCCAGTCAAAACAAATTTGATGTGGAAGTTCATGACGAACAATTGCAACAGTACTTGGATACCTATGGCAAATATAACAAGAAAAGCCCTGTCACAAAAAATCAAAAGTACACCACCTATCAGTTGTTCGTTCCCCCAGGCCATTATTTTAGTGGTCAACATTTGGTGAGCACCATAACCTCTAGGTTTAATGTCGTGTTTCTGAAAGCTTTGGAAAGTGTCAAAAATGTGTCACCATGGAATACCACAAAGCAGCTCGTCGCTTCTTGATGAAATTTGACGGGAGTAAAATCGTGTCCATTTTATTTTGTCCTGAATTGTTTGACATGTTGGGCGGAGACATGGACATGAAAATGGCCATGCTCAAGAAAAACGAATTACCAATCATTTACGACAACGAATCTTTTAGCAAGTTATTTCGTGCCCCGGTAGAACTGAACCAAGGACTGAATTTGATGTTTGTGTACTCCGATGTGGTGGAGTATAACGTGGTGGGAGACAGCTCCGTACCGTTACTGCGTGTCATTCCTTTCAAAGTGGATTCTGCCACGAACGCTGACGAGGAAGGTGGAAACACTTACCATGTTCACCGCGAATTTGTAGATCCTCACTATTTGCCTGTTAGCAAGTCGTATTTGGACACGGTCAGCATTACTATAAAAGGAGATCTGGGACAAAATATTCCATTCACCAAAGGAAAAGTCACGGTGAAACTCCATTTTCGAAAACGGTTCTCTCACGACTCGTAAGTCATGTATCCAGTGTACCGAGGAGTTGCTCGACAGCGCGGACACGGTTTAGGAGATATGTTAAAATCAGCCTTTCGTTCGGTGGCCCCGGTGTTGAAATCGATGGTGACACGCGGATTGCACGCCTTGAAAGATGCGGCACTGACGCAAGGCAAAGAATTTCTCCAAAATGTCATCATCGACAAACAAAATCCTAAAGAAGCCTTCATGAGGGCAGGCAAAAATGTCTTGTTGCAAACGGGCAAAGACCTTTTGGGCCGACGAGAAACACCTATAAATGCCCTGCACGCTGCCGAGTCAGGCATTCAGCAAGGACAAGGCAGAAAGAGACGACGAAGAAAACACCCTTTCACCAGACTTCACACGTCTAAAGCTAGAAAGGCAAAGAAAAGAAGAACCGTTCGAGACTTAGACGTTTTCGATTATTGAGAAAGAGAAAAAAATGATGCACCGAGAGTCTTGCGCCTGTTCCAAGTCGGAACTGGATCTGCTTGCCATGCCCCCCACCATGATGGCCATGCAAGAATCAGAGTGGGTGGAATTTCATCCCGTTTCCTCTTTGACGGATTCCGCTCGCATCGAGTTTGAAATCAAAGGACAACCCGAAGATTACATCGATCTGAATAGCAGTTACCTGTATTTGAAAGTGAAAGTGATCAAAACGGACAACACCAATCCAGGAGGCGATGCTAGAGTAGCTCCTGTCAACAATTTCATGCATTCCTTGTTCAGCGAAGTGGACTTGTACTTGAATAACAAACTGGTCAGCAGCAGCATGGATACTTACCCATATCGTGCCTACCTGGAAAATCTCTTGACGTACGGAAAAGAAGCCAAGAATATTCATCTGGATGCTTGCGTGGTATGGAAACCTGACACGGCAGGTGTAGCCACGTTTAGCGACACAGTCCTGACAGAAGATGACAATCCTCACAATGTGTGGGTTTGACGACCGTCGTAAGAAATTTCTGCAAGGGAGAAGTTTAGAACTGATGGATCGTTTACATTTGGACATGTGGTTACAAGAAAAGTATTTGCTGAACGGGGTGGATATCCGGTCTGAGACTGAATCGTAGCAGTGTCGCTTTCCATTTGATGGCCCATGCCAATGAATACAAAGCTATCATTCAGGAAGCCCAACTTTACGTGCATCGTGTGGAAGTGTTACCTAAAGTGGGAAACGACGTCAGTCAGACGTTGAGCAGAACGACTGCCAAGTATCCGATACGACGCGTAGAAGTGAAAACGTTCACCATTCCCGCTGGACAGCGATCTATGATCGAAGATCATCTGTTCCAAGGACAGTTACCCAAGCCTTTGATTGTTGGTATCGTCAGGAATTCAGCCTTCAACGGAACCCACGATCAAAATCCTTTTGAGTTTCAACATTACAATGTGTCCAAGATCGAAGTCAGTCGCGACGGCAGGACCTTGTGTACCCGACCCTTTGAGCCCAACTTTGGTGTCGCGAAGAATTATTTGAGAATAATTGCAATGCCAGTAGCTGGTACCGGAAAGTAACATTTCCATTGATCAGAATCTTACCACGTGATCAAAATGAATTGCGTTCATTTCTGTATGAACTGTAAGGAGAACTACTTTTCTAAGAATACCCACTTCTATAAATAGAGTCACGTGTACAGCATAATATAAACACTGCTAGTGAAGGCAGACACGAAGTAAGCAATAAAGGAAACGAACATTCTTACAATTTAAACAAAAAGAATTAAAACTTAAAAACTAAAACAACAGATATTTCTCATCTTTTATGAATAAAATCATTTTTTCTTTGGGGAAATTTGTTAAAAATATGGATAAAAATGTTTTAAAGTGCGCTAGGTCAAGGTCACAAGTATACGGTATTTATAGCTATCCAACGCTGAAACTGATATGTCAGAATTTGGAGATTTTTCATGCCTTATCAGATAGATTATATGCAGGAAGATATTGAAAATTTTGACCCATCCATATTTGATGAGCCTTTTGAAGTGGAAGAATCACAAACTGATTTACCATTTAGTTTGAATGAAGCAACACCAGTCCCGTTCCCGTTTGATAACAAGGATGACCACAAACCAAAACGCTTCAAATCACTTAAAGAGGAAGATCTCTTAAACATATCTGAACAGCGGTACTCAAAGTCTACGAAGAAAAATACTCAATGGGGCTACAACACTTTCGCAGGTAGATTTATTCATTCATTTAATAGGCATAATAAATTAACAATAATAATAATAATAATTAGTAGTATATTGGACTGTTCATCAATGTAAGCTTAAAGTAACATTGCTTGATACTTAATTTACTCTTATTATTTTCTTAAATTATGTTATGAAAAGGCATTATTTTGCTAATTTTTATGCAAAAATAAACAACAAAAACTAATTATAAATCATTCATGCCATTTTTTAAAATAAAAATGAGACTTAACTTGCTCTGCAGTGAATAACGTGTGCTTTATCTTTAAAGTAATACTTGTGACAGCCTAAAAATGTTATCAATCTTTTATATAATAGTAAATAATAAAAAAAATTAAAAGAATATATGCATGAATGATTCTTCCCAAAGATCTAAATATTTTAAATGTTAAAAAAATTAGATACTACCATGCTGAAAAACATTAATTTCAGAATGGTGCAAAGAGAAGAATATTGAGATTGATCTGAAGTCAGCTGAGTCTTCACATTTGGCCCAAATGTTAACTATATTTTATGCTGAAGCAGCCCCCAAGGTCACCGCAACAAGAAAGAGGATGCTCCCTGAAGCCCAAGCTGAGGAATACCATAAAAACACATTAAAAAATGTCCGTGCTGCTATTAATCGCTACATGCAGGTTGAATGTGGTCGTCAAATAAATATTGTTACAGACCCTGAGTTTAGAAAAGCAAATAACATGTTAAATGGAAAATTAAAGTTTAACACAAAGAATGGTTTATCAAGATCAACTCAACACAAACCAAATATTCCTCCATCAGACATGTATGAAATCAATAAGTACCTGATGCAAGATAACCCCATCACACTCAGATACAGGATTTGGTTATATCTGTCCATCCACTATGTTACTTGTGGATTAGAATTTCACAGTCAATTGACACCCAACAGTCTTGAAATCAGGTGTGATGAAACAGGGGCTGAATATGTCATTCTGACCCATGAAACTATGCAAAAAAAAACCATCAGGGAGACTTAAATGCTAAGGAGGAAAATTCTGACAAGAGAATGTATGCAACTGATGGTCAAAACTGCCCAGTCAGGTCAGTAAAATACCTCACACGCATTAATCCAAAAGCTGAATCATTGTTTTGCACACTGATAAAAATGCTTTTGAAAATCCCAAATTGTGTCAAATATGGTACACAACAAGATGTGTTGGAAAGAGACAATTTAGCTGTTTTATGCCTGACATATGCAAAAATGTCCATATATCTGCAAGATATACTGCTCACTCTCTTTGTGTCACAGCTTTGAATGCAATGACAGATGCCAACCTTCCAGCTAGGCACATTATGTCTTTGTCTGACCACTCCAATGAACTATCATTGAAACCATACACAAGGCCCAGCACTCAACATAAACAACAAATGAGCAACATTCTTTCCAAGGTATGTTCAAATGTAGCATTGTCTGCTCAAGACTCTTCAGCAATGCTATCTCATGCAACTGTAAATGTTCAAATGACCCCTACAAACTCAAGCGGTACTAAGCAAGAAAATGTTCAAATGACCACTACAGACTCAAGCAGTACAAATCAAGTAAATGTTAGCACTGAATCTGCTCAAAATCACCTACAAGCACTGTCACATAGTACAATGAACTCTATGACAGGTTTCATTACACAATCAACCTGTCATTTCAATAACTGCACATTCCTGTTTAGTTCCAACTAAAACGAGTAAGTGCAAACAAGTTAAGGAAATACATGATTTTCAAGTTAAGTGCCCCATCTCAACTATCCAGGCTAGAATAATAATTTACAAAACATCATGTACAACTCCTGGTTTTTATTATATGGAAATTTTCAATGAATAAATACAGACATATTAAGAAAATGCATAACAAATAGTTAGATACAAGCACAAATATTAAAGTAGTAAATACATGAATGTGTCATACAATTTTTTATTTTTATAGTGATATTGCTGTATTGTAATTATTGTTACACTATACTTAGAAAAGTGTGTAAACAATAAACACAAATTTCAACAAATTAAATTGTCTTTCTGTTTTGAATCCCCCCCCCCCCGAGTTAAAAAGTCATAGCTTAGGAGCATTCTATATCAGCATTTTCCTCTGTTTGCATCTGTCCTTTTGTGTGTCTGTCTATTTTCAACAATGATGTCACACATTTGATGAGAGGGATCAGGTTATAAACCATTGTCACTAATCAAATCATGGAATAACTTAAGGGATAAAATAAATACTCAATTATATTAGATCTGTGTATATGTGTATGTCTGAACTAACAAAACTGGTCACAGACTTTATATAACCTAACCTCATACACATAAATGTATTAGTCTATCTTGTTTATGAACACGAAAATAGGTTTTGAATAGCGAAATTAGATCACTCACGTGTCAGAACAGTGATGAATCTGCCAAATCACATTCAGTCAGTCTACGAATGCATACATTCTTACAGCCATGACATCGTGACTTTAAATATTGAGCTCTCACTTTGAATAAACGTGTCCATTAAGGCAAAATATAAAAATCATGGCAGCATTGTTATAGTTCCTTACATGGGCTTTCATTGGTTGAAGGACTGGTATTATGATGACCTTGTTACGATCAAGCAGGACAATCATAACTGCTATAAATAGCTACGTAACAGAAAAACCCCAAACATGTATTACTACGCTCAATTAAGATTTATATTTTTAATGATGCAAACAAAATAACATAAAAATAATTAAAATTTCAATTATAAGAGTTTAACGTTGTTTTTTCTGAGTTCATCGTGGTATAAACTGTCAGTTGCCGACTCACACAGCTTACATAACGCCCTTCGGGCGTTATTTGCCGTGTGAGTCGGCAACTGACAGTTTATACCACGATGAACTCAGAAAAAACAACATTAAACTCTTACTTGTATTTGTCCCTGTACGAAGCCACGGGACAGTTAGGAACCAACACCAGTCACGGTATTTCGTACCACGATTATGCAGGAGGCTATGCTTTGTGGGCTTTTGATTTCACTTCAGACCAAGGCAGCGACGAGGGACGTTTCCACCCTATAAAATCCGGTCAGATTCGTGTGGAACTTCAGTTTGCAAATCCACCTCCAGATCACACAGTGAACGTCCTCCTGTATGCAGAATTTGACAATATCATAGAAATCAACAGTTTGAGAGAAGTCAGTCTAGACTATTAGAAGCCATGGAAGACTGTTATCTCTCTTTGCCTAGTGGAGAAACTTTGGAGATGGAATGTGAGGAGACCGGGGAAGAAGAAGAATCCCAAGACGAAGAAGTTATCATGATGAAGTCAAGATGGCCAGAACAAGAAGCCCATTTAGTCTACTGTTTTGCCAAACACTTGGTCGAAAAAATGACGGAATTGTTCAAGAAAGAGTGCTATGGATGTCAAAACGATCATCCCAGTCAAATTCTAAATGATAAATGCCTGATGCTGAGTCAAGAAGAAAAATTGAACGAGTATCTGGACGAAGCTTGGAGTCTCATCTTTAACGAAGTCGTGTTAAATCAGTGGTATAAAGACTTGCGTGAACATTCTTGTCCACCATTAACCACTCAAGAGATCCATCGCATCGAAGCTCTTCTGAATCAGAGTGGGGAGACGAAGCTATACGCCTTTTACTTGTCAGACATTTTCAAGCAAAAAGTCAGGATCGAATTGATCACTTATCATTATCTGTGAAGAAGAGGAAGAAAAAAACCCCCACAAAACATGGATACCTGGGAACTTTATTACCTTTTGAACCACAGCTCGTACACAGCTTCTTGGAATCCTGTCGTCTGTGCTAAAGATGAACTCCCTCATCGCAAACCTCAAGACCATCAAGCTTATGTCATCAACACGGACGACAGTCATCTCCCAGGAACCCACTGGGTAGCATTCTACTTTCCTCAAGATGGATGTGTGGAATATTTCGATTCGTATGGATTGCCCCCTTTGAAAAACGATATCATTGACTTTATGAGAAGAAATGCTCAGACCACCCGATTCAATAATGTGAAATTACAAGGCACAGATTCCTTGGTGTGTGGACAATATTGTGTGTATTTTCTGTATCATCGCAGCCTGGGTTATTCCTTAGAACATTTAGTGACTCATTTTGATCCTCGTTCATCTTCTAGAAACGATGTGAAAGTAGATCGATGGTTTTGTGACCATTATGCTTATCTTTTGTCTCAAGCTAGGAAACGTAGTGTCCATCAATGGCCTAATGACTTCCAACAGTGGAAATCACAATTTCATTCAAAACGTTGTCAGGTCTGTCCAAAATAATGTGTGAGTTGCAAAATAAATGTTTGTCATTTGAAAAAAAATGTTTGATGTTATATTGTTGGATTATTGCTAAAAATGTTAGAGTTGTTTGTTAGTGTTAAGTGATTTTGAATAAAAAATTGTTGTGTTTTGAAAAAATGTCTTTGTCTTTTGTTTGGCTATAGGAATTTTGATTCATGCTCTTTGACTTCTTACTATCCCTCTCATGACACTCATTGAACGGTGCGACTCGAAAACCGTGTAGGGATATTTAAAAACCGGGGCAGTTTCCAGTCTAACCATCATAGTCTGCAGCGAACGTAGAAGCAGCAACACGTATCAAGAACAATGGAGCTAGCGACGGATGTAATCCCAGCACAAGTCCTGAAGGCACTTCAAGGGTTAGGGCTTGCAGTTGCCACAGGTTGGAGCATTAGAGCGCAGTCTAAGCGAACAACTCTACTTCTAATCTGGGAAAACGACAGAGATAAAGAAATTTATAAGACGGCCTCAAGTCGGAACTGGAGACAGAGTAAAAACGTGGTGTGAGAGTTGCCCTCGCAACCACGTGATCCCTGTCCAGCGGCTACACAGACCAACATTCAACAGCAGTCTACACCCTCTACCACTACCACCACTACTACCATTCCAGAGGCCAGGATAGAGGGAAAAACTGCTTTACTGACTACACCAGTACAGTCAAAGAAACAGCCACAACAACAACAAAAACCATCTGAGGAAAAGGCAAAACTCAGCAAAAAACAGGCAACACCAGCACCAGCAAAAACTCCCCAAACGAAGCCTCTACCTGCTAAAATGTTTATCCTGGAAGAGGATCTGGAGCTGTCTACAAGCAGCGATGAAAGCGAACAAGAAGATCTACCAACTAGTATAAAAAACTTAATCAAGGAATTGGGGTTCAGCGCAGCAGTAACAGACATAAAGAAAACCGGAAATCTCATCAATGCTGTTCAATATCTAAATTGGCACTCCCTAGCAATCCAGAGACCACAACCGATCCAATGGCACTACGGCGTATGTATTCTGAGCCAGTACTACCAAGATGCCTACGACTACTACAACCTCGATCTCGTAACGAAAGCTGCTCGACACATCGCAATCATACACGGCTTCTACTTCTCTGAGACAACCCAACAGGAGCAGAGAACAGCGGAAGCATGCAGAAAATATGAGGACCAGAGGGGGACCTTTGCATAAACAAAAAGCCCTTCATAGGGCTACAAAAATTGCCTTTAAATGCAATAGGGAACCAGATTGGCTTGGTTCCCTCTTTGGCTAACTATTTTCGTAAACCTAATATGATCTGAATTGGTACCACCGTCAAACTCACCTACTACTTAAAAAAACCTAGCGTGATTCAAACTGATACAAGTCGCTACACCGATTGGTATTAATTTACATTTTTTATGTACACTCTGTACACGAAATCCCAACTTGTTCGTTCATATTTATTCTAAAATTCTACAACTTAAATGAATTCGACTCAATTGCACAGGTGGCTTACACATTATTGGTATTAGGTATGTCCATTAGTACAACTGGACTTAATTTGAAATAAGTACGGGCTGGCATTTCGGGAAGTACAACAACATCCAGGGCTTGCTTGCTGAGCACCTTTCCTCCTTTACCACGCTCGGATTTCGTATAAAAGTGGCAAGATGTGGAACGATTTCCACTTGCCACAAGCCCAGGTGTCCTAATGTGACGGCAAAAGCTGGCCAATGGCAGCTGCCGTTACATACTGCTTGGGTTGACACCTGGGCTCTAAATAGCAAACTGAATACATGATTGTGGGTTTGTACTACTACTCAAATCTTAGGCCTTACATTTAGTTTGGTTGTTCACGCAACTACCGTCTACGAACTAACGGCCCAATCAATAAGTACTCTGTGAGTACATAAATGCCTGAGGGGTGTGGCACCATTCCTCTCCCTCAGGAGTAATTAATTAGTGCACCGTGTGCACATAAACCAGTGGTACATGCTCATTATGTACTGAACGCCACTATAATTCAACTAATAAATCAATCAATCAGTCTAACCATCCATTGTCGATTCATCCTCCTACGAAGATGTGCTCCAAACTAGCTAAGCTAAACGAAGCCTACGTGAATTTGCACAGGGTCAGACACAGTCTGATACCGAAGCCAGAAGAGACAGAGAATGTGAGAATGTTAAAAGTCACTGAAGACCTGATAGAAGAGCTCTTCAGAGAAGAAGTGAACAGGGAAAAAGAAGAATGGACAGAGAAGTACAGACTTCAGAAACAGCAGAGAGAGCAGCAACAGCAGCAACAACAGCAGCAGGAACCTGAACCTGACAGAGTCTTTGTCGATTGTCGTATCGACACCAAAGAGTTCTTCTTCTCTTTCCGAAGAAGCAGACCTGTCGTCAGAAAGTCTATCCTCCGAGGACGTCGCATTCTTAGAAACTAAAAGATTGCCATAGCAAAAACAAAAACAGCCCTTTTCAGGGCTACCCAATACTCTAGAAAAGAAATAACAATTGATTTGCCAATGTATGCATTAAACACTGACTCTTTTGTGGTGTGAGTGTATGTGTTGGTGTGGATAGTAGATAATGATAGTGGTTTTTTTTTTTTTTGCTGTTTGAGGTGTGTGGAGAGTAGATTTGGGGTTTGATTGGATTGCTTTGCGTATGTGAATAGTATATTGAAGTGATTAATGAAAATTTTTAAATTAGTAATGGATAGTAAAAAAGTGAGTGAGTGTTTCTTTTAGGTCCGCACGTTGTTTGGTCATGATCTAAGTAAGATCAATTTTGTTTTGGGGGATGTTTTCCTTCATGTCCGCGCTTTTAGAATAAATTGAAAATCGCTTGGCAGTCTAGCTACCGTTGTTGATTGATCAAGAGAATGAACACTAGACTAGCAAAACTGCTTGAACTTCATGTACACCTGGAATATGCCAGGCGTATAGTGAATGAGCTGGCTGCAGAGGCCATAGTAGAAGAGGGAAGAATGAAAGAGGAAGAGAGAAGAAACAAAGAAGAGGAGGAGAGAAGAAAGAGAGAAGAGGAAGAAAAGGAGAGAGGAAATTTCAGAATCCCAGAGACAGAAGATTGGGATTCTGAAGCCGCTTATCCCGCCTCTGCTCTCCCCCCAAAAAGAATGAAAGGAGACTGGGGAAGAAGATGTGTGTGTGGTGCCAGGCCTGGAATGTGCCATCATTAACCAGGTGTCACTGGAGTTCAAAAAACAAACAGCCCTTTTCAGGGCTACCCAATACTCTAGAAAAGAAATAGCAATCGATTTGCCAATGTGTGTATGTAGATTAGTGTGAATATAAACACTGACTATTTTTTCTTGTGTGTGTGTGTGTGTGTGTGTGTGTGTGTGTGTGTGTATTTGTAAGCGCTCTTGGACGTTTGTGCGGATAGTAGATTATTGGGTTACATTATAATGCTTTGCGTGTGTGGATAGTAGATTTGGGGTTTGTTCATTGTTGTTTCACTTATGTGGATAGTATATAATATGAAATGAGAAAAGTAGAGGATGTTTTCCTTCACGTCCGCGCGTTTTAAGTGATAATCTAGGTAATATCAATTTTGTTTTGGGGGATGTTTTCCTTCACGTCCGCACTTTAACTATAAGAACCCAGTGTTCGTCGATCACACCATTCTACGGAATAGAAAAAGAAGATGGAAGTGTCCCAACTGTTTAATGATTTAAGGCATGTTTATTTTTGGATGGTGGATGGCGAATATGGAGTTGAAAGGATTGAAAGAGATTGGAGGTTAAGAATAAGTGTGCACTACGTGAACGAACTAAAATTAGCCAGGGAGATGATAGAGAGATTAATTGAAGAAGAAGTGAAGAGATTGAGAGGGCTAATAAATCCCCCTTATGTCAGAGTGGGGACATTAAAAGAGGCAATGGAGAAGGTAGAAGAAGTAAGAAGATTTTTGGAAGAGATAGAAAAAAGGTCAGAGTGGCCCTTTATCAAAAGGAGTGTTGAAAGATTGAAAAAAGGGGAAGAAAAGATGAGAAAGGTAATAAATGAAGAAGTGGAGAAAATAAAGGACAGGTGGGCAAAAGATAGAAAAGAAGAAGAAAATAGAAAGAAAAAGGAAGAACTAGAGAAACTGAATGCTAACTGGATGAAAATCCAACAGAAGTTCCGAGCCATGGGTCACCCGGACTGGATACCGGAAAATGAAAAGAAGAAGAAGAAGAAAGGAATGATGGAAAAAATAAGGGGATGGATAAAGAAGTTGAGGATTTAGAAGAAGAAGAAACCCAAAGGCCCTTTTCAGGGCCACTCCAATCTCTCGAAAAGAGATAGACTTTCAATTGCCTAGCCCCATTTTTTTATTTTTTTATTTTCAAAAGAAATAGAGACCACTCCCTGTTTCAGTTTTCACCTGTTCCCTTTCCATAGACCCATCAGGTCGGGACCTTATTAAAATAGGGTCCCGACCCTATTCCATTTCCCCTTGTCTATTCCCTTGTTAAATTCCCCTTGTCCCTAGAATGGATATTTTTTTCTCCCATGTTAAATTACATAGTCCCCAGAGTAGATATTTTTTTCTCCTATGTTAAATTTTACATTGTCCCCAGAGTGGATATACCCTTTTTAACATGGAAGTCCCCTAGTCCCTAGGGTGTCCCCATTCACTACTCCCACCCCGGGCAATGTCAACCTTAGACCACCGAAAGAAAGTTAACGGTGCACTTTTCAAAACATTAACTTACTGAGCTTGTTAAACGACGAGTACTTATGAAAAAATTAAAAAAAGACAAAATGTAATAGTTTCACAATCAAATGGGCATGGTTATTGTGTATTTGTTTCTTTATGTATTTGAAACGGTTATATCCACTTAAAGAAAGACATTGATTGTCTGAAGACTGAGTGTAAGCAACATTTGAATGGAACAAAATGTTATAGACCCTGAGTGGTCATAACTTTTTCTAAAATTCTAAAATGCTTGATTCTAGGAATTGAATGTTACGCGCACCAAAACAACGCTCTATAAGATGCACACGTCTCCAAGTAAATTCTCAGTTTACATTGATGCTATACACTACTACGCGAAAACAGCATTCATGCCATAGTCAAAATATATTCCAGTGGACATTAATAAACTTGAGCACATAATCATTGCAACGAAATTCGTCCGTTCATATAGGATGACCGTCTTAGGTATCCATAGGAGCATCGGATTAAACGAGTTGTATATTTATCTGCTGAGAATCAAACTTGGGCAAAAATAATGGTAACATGTGAAGTGATTGGCTATCAAAGGATCCTAACCGTTTGAGTTACTTTTAAGAGACAACATCTTCGGTCGGTAATTTCCAAACGTTACATTTGTCTTGTAAGAATTGCGAGCTTGATCAAGATTAAAAATACTCACGTACAAGGAATAAATGCTAACATCCCATTACATTGTAATAATTTGTAGATGCACCAGATCTCAAGGTAACTGTATCAGGTACTACCATGCAGAACCAGACGGTTGTTCTTGTTTGTGAGGCTCGAGGTGTCCCTGTCAAGAACACTTTCTACCCCTGGATGCACATGTGGATGAACGAAGTGATCAGAACTGGGCTAGATGGTACAACTAATTCGACACACACAATCCTACTCATTGACAGGCTGTCTCTAGAAAATAGTGGGACGTACATCTGCTCCGCCACCAATGGTATACGAGGGAATAAGGGAACATTTGAGCAAAAGGAGTCAAAGTTTTTAAATGTCACAGGTACAGTTGCCATTTTTACACGTGAATACTAAATCGCACTCAACTGTTTCATGCGTTGTCTCAATTTCTATTAACAAATCACACTTTGCTTATATTCGCCACCCTGTACAGATCCGCTTGAAAACTGCATTTTATACCGATCTATGTATCAACTACAGTACACATATTCTTTCTTAAGCCGGAGAAATGGCATAGGTTTACGTCTATACCTACTTTTGCACTACATTTTTCCCGTCTTTACTCGTTGTTTTCAATGCCAAAATCTTTTCTTTATATTTTAGGTATTGAATGATAATAATTTGTTTTCAACTTACGATCAGTATCGTCATGCATTGTTTAATGTGGATACAAGTTTATGTTATAAAACTATTACAGTGTTTTGGAAAGAACTTCAAACTGTCCGTTGCTAAGCCTTCCACGTTCTTGTTAGAAGTATCATTTGATCAGGCTGTGAAGAGAAGATGACAATCTTCCATTGTCTTTTGAACAAGCTCAACATTACTAATGATATATTATGGTGTTATCAAGCAACAGTTGTATCTAGCCCAGATGGTTGAAAGGACATTTTAATTTGATTAAACTCATCTTGAATTCCTATATTTGGAAACGTTTAACATGAAGATAAGCGATTACTGCATATCTAACATTTGTATATTATGTTTGTGTTCGCCCTTGACTTACACTTAAACCTCGCATTTCTGCCGTGTAGTTTATTACTGGATACGCAATAATTCAATAACAGAAAAATTTGATATGCTATGCAATGGAGCTCAATCAATATCAAGAAAAACTGATCGACGCTAAAAAACAGTAATAATAAATAATTACTGGCAAGTTGTCTTTAATGCATTAACAATAAGCAATAGTTCCTAATGGCAATATATATTGTTATAATACTTACTTTCTATTGTGTAATTGAGTTTTGTCCATAACAGAGGGTATGAGTTGTGCATAGAAGACTAATTTTTTTTTGTTAATAAACAACTTATTGTCATCTAATATTGCACTTTGAGTGTCAATTACATCACAATAGTATTATAACTTCCTGTTAAACATGTTTTTTAGATGTTAAGTTCAAGTTCAAGTATACATAAAGAAATTAAAGCCAGATGCTTTCAATACTGATTGGGAAATGACCCTCATCCTGGCTCAGATATTGTGCCTTTCCTATATATATATATATATATATATATATATATATATATATATATATATATATATATATATATATGTGTGTGTGTGTGTGTGTGTGTGTGTTGTTTCTTTCCAGGATTACTCGTTCCATGCCTTAACATCAGTCAGTTTTAATTGAGAGGATTATTTTAATTTTAATTAAATTAGTCATTGAAATTACAAAGAGCACATTAATACTTTTCTGACTAAACCGTTATTATGCGATTATTGTGAATTCATAGATGTACATTTTGGATTGTATCGTTGTGATCCATCACGTATAGCGGCACATCAAAACTATTCCCGACTATTGATACTTCAGCTCTTGCAAGGTTTTAATTCATTCGGCAACATGTGGAGTTACTTTGTATTCTAGGAAAATAAAATTATTTGTTGAAGTTTATTAACTTGTTTATTAACTTGTTGATTTTCGCTCCGTTCTGTTACTTAGTTGAACTCCAGAGTGTCGTATAAATATATATATATATATATATATATATATATATATATATATATATATATATATATATATATATATATATAAACAAGCGGTGAAGACTTGTGCTATAGATTTAAAGTTGAGAGAGAGAGAGAGAGAGATAAACGTAAAAATGAAAACTGACAATCCGTATCACATCCCCGAGAAAGAAATTTATATATTTTCAGTTATGCAGACGATGTTAAATAGTCTGTTCTAAAAATACTTTTGCTTACAAGCAAGGCATGAAATTGATGATAATATGTATGCACGTATCCGCAGTCTTTTGCATTTTTGTATTACTAATCGTGTGTAATAATGTAAATAATATCACACGGAAAGTGTACATCTGTCATTATAAAACATCGGTTTTTTTAGTTACTTTGTGTAAGGTGAATTTCAGTGCTTTTCTCCGGCGCATATTATTTTCTATTTTATTCCATTGATCTCAAAATACTGTTTATTTTATTTTTATGAGAGAGATTCTGCATTTTCTCTTGTTTTTGTCCTATTTTTATTTAAAACAAAAAATAAATTTATGACTGACCTAGAGAGCGAGAACACATTTCCTACTGCTGACACCATATTTGTATATTTGCTGATACATCATATGTCAATCACAATCTAATATCGCCATATGTAAGTTATTTTTTTTAAAGATGAGTCAAATACTTACAAAGCCATTTTCTTTTCCAGGAGTTCCCACTATTTTTCCTAAAAGCTCTATATTCACTGGAGAAATAGGTGGGTATCTTAACATATCAATACCATTCTACAGCAATCCAGCTGTTGTAATCTGTTACATCCAGATAAATGGGAATCCTCTGGCAAATACAAGGGATATCAACAGGTATTTACTCCCTGAAGATATTGACTTCCAGATGTATGGCAAATTGGTTAAGCTGGAGGCTGAATCGGTTCACATCATTATTCAGAGTTTATCACAGAGTAATTTTGCCAACTATACAATTCTGCTGAGAAATCCTATTGGCCAGACAGAGTTTACATTTCAGCTGAAGTTGGATGGTAATATGTTAATTGTATTTCTTATAAATTCGCTGTTTAACTTTTTCATGTGAGTAGTGGTGATGTGGAGTCAAGCTGTAACTCATTGATATGAAACACTAATATAGCATCTGGCAAATTTTAAAAGTCCGGCTTTGTCAGATATCACCATGCTTCTAATATGACCTATCTTGATTCAGATACATTACTCACCTACTAGTACGGGTAGTTCGAGTTGTGCATCGTATAAAGGATCGAATTTCTTGATAAATCAAGAAAATGAGATCTTGTTTATATTGTGGTAGACAACAATTGTAGTTCAGCATTTTTCATGAATTTAATTTAGAAATGAACCAGCCATTATATATCAGTTCACAATGTAATTCATAAATAATACTAAATATCCAACTTGGTCTGTGCAGTAGTGCTTCTAATTATGTGCATTAGATCTTGCGTAAAGTTCAACCCTACGTAATACTTCATACATCGAACATAATATAAGAGTATTAACAGCCATTTTTAAACTTTTGCTTGATAGTTAGATGTCCACTTTTCATATGATTCGTATGGACATTCGGTTTTAATGAGATGGATGAGAAACTGTATAGTTCAAATACGATAAAAAATTATGTTTAGTTCTGTTGTATAAGATTGTTCATGTGAACAGAGAAACATGTATCATATCTTGCAACAAACCACAGTTCAATGCGGATGAATATATTTTCCTTCTGATTTTCGTTCATCAAATTATAGACATATACAATAATCAAAGACTCACCATATTCATAGGGGAATTGTAGCTCTTGTAAGTGTCACAAAAAGACTTTTATCGGTCTTGGTGATATTTAATTGCTCTTTTATCTTCGGGAAATTACACAATATCACAATTGAAATCAACTATGAAAGGCATGTGACTAGTAAATAAACAAATAAATAATTGTGAAATTTATCGCTGTTGTGCCATTTACGTACTACATCGTTAGCAGTTAAAGTTACCCAATGTGGGTTCGTTGGTGCAGCATAGGGTACGGACCCTCTTATGGAGGTAGTAATGGCATTGTCTCGGTGGTTACAGTTCTTAAGTAGCAACTGAAAGGTTTCTGGTTTGATTCTTACCATAGGATCAACCTTTCCTCGGTTATCGTAGTGTATCCCTGGAAAAAGTGCAATACTCTTATTGCCTTGACATTACATATTTTATTTATGATGCCGTGCCAAAAGACAGCAAAGCAAACCGAGCCAGATCCGTAAATGCCACACAGTTTCAATTGCAGTTGATAAAGGTACAGCCTACAAGGTAAATGTCATACTATTTCAGGTAAAAACAATATTTAAAAAGATATCTTAATTACATATGAATCATTTGAAGAGGGGAACATCTAAATAGCAAGTAATTCATACATACATACATACATACATACATACATACATGCATGCATGCATACACACACACGTACATACATACATACATACATACACACACATCCATCCATCAATCCATCCATCCATCCATACATACATAGATACATACATACATAGATACATACATACATACATGCATACATACATACATACATACATACATACATACATACATACATACATACATACATACATAATCCTCTATTGTTTTCTCGTCTAACCATTTATCTGTATCAACAATTTAATTATTTTCACAGTTTTGTTGTAATCTCATTTACGCATATAGTCTTTACATATTTTACGTCTGCAGCTTGTATGGTCGGTGTAATCGGAATGCTACTGTTATGACTCGGGGTTTCAAAATGTAACAGAAAGGATGTGAAGACAACAATTCAATTAAAATCAACAAGCAATTTATTTTCCTAGAATACAAATTAGAATTCAAAAGACACGGTAATGTGAATTAAGCTCAGAATAATTGTACATGTGTCATATCATAGGTCCAAGATATAAAATACCAATCGTCTTGAATATCTTTATATAACAGCGATGCAATCAACAATGTTTCTGAATGGATTCACAAAAAAGTCTAATTAATGTGTTATTCCAAAATGTTAATGAACATTTCAGCAATGTAAGGAATAATTTAAATAAATAATTCCACTCGAATTATTACTACGGTTTCTCCTCATCAATGTAATGTCAATAGTGTATTCTGACGTCAAGAAAACTGATCTATACAACCTCTTATATTTATTTTTCATTTTTTTTTCATAAACGCGAGGGGACTATGGTCAGTTAATACAACAACTGGAGAAAATTCGGAACTGATATACATTTCAAAATTGTTCAATTTTTATCTTTTTGAATAAATATCCACCAACTCCTACATCCCTTTTATCAAATACATATTAAATAACGGGCTGGAATTTTGTGCTGAATAAACTCCTTCATTAAAAAATATGGCTTTTAATTTTTATTAGATTCTTTACGTTTATCAAACGAATGAAACTTACATTTCCTATTCATCACATTTGTCAGAGACTCGACACTTATGGAAAATTTGAGCACAATATCCGATAATATCCAGTCGTGCCCAAAAATCGGATCAGATACTTTTCACTGATATGCATTGGGAATTCATCAACAGCCTTGACCTTCACTTCTACAGGTTTAACATAGCCTGTAAGGATGCATCCTCATAGATGGAAAATCTAGAATGTTTTATGCTGTAACACCAGAAATGAAGTGCTCATGTAATATATGCTTTAAGTTATCATTTTTATTGCAGGTATGAGAAGGTATAATCCAGATTGTTTAATATGTTTGAATTACGACGTTTGGTTAAATCAGAGACTACAGTCAGATTTCAGTTATTCGTTTACGTCCTCACTGTGTGGTATAGGTACATTTAAATTGAAGGAATAGTTAACATTTTGCATCTCTATCAAAATACTATATTAATAACACCTACATGACCCGCAAAGGGAGATTCGTTGGTTTGACTAAGAAATTCCTGTCAATATTTTGACATCTCACTGACCACCATCACCAGCAGGTATCTCAAGTTGTCCCCATTTTCTCATAAGCATCCCATGTTGCAGACAGTATCAGATTGGTAATTGAGTAACTTCAGTTTAATTAATATCCCTCTGAAATGAACTGAAAACTCTGGCCATCTTGATTCGAATAGACTTCATGAGTAGTGAGAAGAGGAACTTCTCTGAAAATTGTAAGGAACCTGATAACACGATACTGAGAAGCTCTTGTGCCGCTTAATCGTTTAAAATGGGAAGGCTTGGTAGAATCACCAATACGTAACAGAAAATCTTTTGATGTAAGTGGTTCATAAGTGTCCTCATAGAAGCAGACCCACCAACAACTATTTGGATTCAATATTGGAATGTGACCTTAACCTCTTTGTAAGATAGTTATTTGCAACAGCTCTGTGTTTATTTTTTTGCTTGTACTTCAACATGAAACAATAAAAAGTTACCGGCCTTGAACTCAAATACAATAAACCATTTGTTTGCAAATTATAATCGTGGACAAATGTTAGCCATGTAAACATTCGTTCTACGGTTACAATAATGTACATAAAAATAAGCACACTATACAACTGAAATTTTCATAACACTCTGTAAACATATATGCAAATATAGTTGATGTTACAATTAATAAAACCATCTGCACACATAATAATGATATTGTGTAAAACTCGATCATTGCAGAGAGATGAAGAGAATCGACTTTAAAGGCTATGAAATGTGATGTGAAGTGATGTGATTTTGATTTTTAACGTAGCTTTAACAATTTTTCAGTCATATCGCTACGGTGTCTGCAATGTGGCAGTTTATAGTGATGTCTAGCCCTGGGGCATCATGCCGCAGACATGTAGCATGATGTCCCACCCAGCCACATTATCCTGACACCAGGCCGACCAGTCCTAACACTAACCTCTTAATGCTGAACGCCAAGCGAGGCAGCTGTTAGTACCATTTTTTAAGTCTCTGGTATGACTCGGCCGGGGATCGAACCCACGACCTCCCTCATCCGAGGCGGACACTCTAACCACTAGGCCACCGGAGCGGTTCTATGAAATAATATGATTCAGCAGTGAGTTTGTGTGTTTCCTATTACGACTATATGGCCTTAATCAAAGTAACAGAAAAAACTAACACAAATTCAACAAATATTTTATTCCCTATAATACAAAGTGAAAATGTAAAAATAAAATACGGTATTGCGAATTAATCCAAAACAATCCCATAATTTCTAACACAGTTTTGAGTTTTGTAGTATTTCCAAAAAAAATTAGACCCTGGAAGTGTTGATGCGCCGATGGTACCTAGTGTTGTGGCGATGTGTCTACCGTCTTTTATTGAATCACAATAATACACTCGAAGAATATATCCTTCTTTGAATTTCACTGTCATTCCCAGTTAATATCTCTTTAAAAGAATATTGATTTAGATGAGAAACTTGTATTTCCAGTGAATGCATAATTTGAACAAATGGCAGCTCAAACTACTGGACACAACATTAGGACTGATTTCTTTGTAAGATGATATTTCAAGTTTAAAATATTTATCTTTTTGCAGTAAACAAGCCTTTAAGGTTCACTACTAGACCTAGATCACAACTAGCATTTTCAGGAAATACAATTACTTAATAAAACCTTTCATTATAGGATGTTACAAATGTTAACATGATAAAATCTTAGTTATAATTCGAAGATCTGTCACAAAAATTATTTTATGAAGTGTGGTAAACGAAATGTAGTCCCGACCTTCCACGGGAAATTTCCAATGTTCTTGATTCAGACTGAGATAAGCACGTTCTTGGCGAAACACAAATCAATGACTCTGCTCAGGAAGAAAATGAACTTGATTTATGACAAGGTCATCTTATAATATACAGTTTTACATAACCCATGACATATAATCATATACATAATTAAACTAACAAATCAACAAAGCAATATATATATATATATATATATATATATATATATATATATATATATATATATATATATATATATATATATATATATATTTGTTCTTATCAGGCTTAAGAATAACTTGTACTAGATATTTTCAATAAAACATTGGATGCACATTTTCTCATTAATATAGTTCCTACCTGTTAGTATAAAAAAGTGACTTTATAATGTAATGTCAACAAAATCATAATTTAGTTATTATCATATTCAATGCAGGTTCTCTTATAAAGTTTTGTTATATTTAGTTTTATTCTCGAATACATCAAAATTAGGGCTTAGGTTTCTGTTTTCAACAATACTATAATTACTTTCTATTCTGTGTTACTCGAAACTCATTATGTTCCCGTTCCTCTGCATTGTGATTTGAATACATATAAATAATTATATATGTATAGCGAAAATGATTCCAATGAATCTATCATAGTATGTAACAGTTCAGGACATCTATAATTCAGGTAAATATGAATTTCGCAATTAGCATGTAATGTCAACCTTAGATTCAAATAAATTGAGCATAGAACAAGAGATAAAGTTTTTATACATGTTAATTTTATAACACGATGGAGGGTAATTATTCTTGATAAATTCCAACGTTTTTATAATAGTTTAATTTGTTTTAATATTTTCATGTAAATGTTAAATAAAGACATTTAAAACTTCCATATTCAAAATAATCTGATTTTAAAGTTGAGCAAAACATTTGTAATATTTAAATCTGATTTGCTGCTAAAAATGTTTTCAAAGAGCAGATCGACGAATTAAATCTATGATCAAGTAAAGTAGGCTCTTGGTGGAAAACGGACGAAAGAAAGTTAACGGTACTCTTTTCAAGACATTAACTTACTGAGCTTGTTAAACGACGAGTACGTCAGGCAAAATAAAACAAAATTACAAAATGGAATAGTTTCACAATCAAATATGCATGGTCATTATGTATTTGTTTCTTTATGTATTTGAAACGGTTACACCCACTTAAAGAAAGATATTGAATGTCTGAAGACTGAGTGTAAGCAACATTTGAATGGAACAAAATGGAAAAGACCCTGAGTGATCATAACTTAAAAAAAAAAAAATATTCTTGATTCTAGGAATCGAACGGTTCTCGCACCAAAACAATTCTTTACAAGATACACACGTTTCCAAGTAAATTCGCAGTTTACATTGATACTATGCACTAAAACGCGAAAACGGCATTTATGCCATTGTCAAAATAGAAAAATAAAATAAAAATAGAAAAATAAACTTGAGCACATATACATCGCGACGATATTGGTCCGTTCATATCGGATGACAGTCTTCGATATACAAAGGAGCATCGGACTTATGCGATTTGTATATTTATCTTCTGAGAGTCAATCGTGGGCAAAATCTATGGTAACATGTGAAGTGATTGGCTATCAAAGGTTCCTAACCCTCTGAGTTACTTTTAAGAGACATCATCCCAAAAGTTACATTTGTCTTGTAAGAATTGCGAGATATATCAAAATTGAATATAGTCACTTTCAAGGAATAAATGCTAAGATTCTGTTACATTCTAAAAATTTGTAGATGCACCAGACATAAGCGATAACATTGTTCTGGGAAGGATAAATGCTATACAATCGGAAGAACAATAACAATGTGGCTTCCTTTTTGTTAATTTAACGATTGCAGAAAAGAAATATTAAAACGTCACCTCTTTTTGTGAATGTATTTTAATCTTACCTGGTGATCAATGTCAGCGACATCAATTAAGTCTCCATATGTAATGGTTTTATTTTACCATAAAGACCTAGTAATTGTTGTCTCTCTTCCACATCTACTGTCAGTCCTGTAAGCAGTATATAAATGTTGCAGCACATGCCTTCTACTCCCGGAATAGAAAATACAAGCCCATATTTGTTGTAACAAAATGGCTTTATTTTCCATGTAGTTGGTAACCAGAGATAACTACATTTCTCCTGATTTCACACACCCTAAAATACAATAAAAATAAATTTACTACAACTATAAATAATACTGACATGTATACATTGATTCTGTTTACAGTACATTCAATACGAATGGCTTACTACCCCATATATTTATTAATTATCCATCTAGGGATATAGTGGGCAAAATAAACTTAACAAAAAACAGCGTGTATGGCAAGAGTATAGAGCAGACAGACAGACAAACAAGCACATGTACATAATGATATACTCAGAAAGGAATATGCTACATAATCAGGTATACATAGGCCATGAGAGACATATAACCGTAACACACAAGGAGACTAAAACGTACAAAGTATACTGGAACACGATATAGTTGGTATCAGCATTTACAATAACAGGCTTTTATGTTGTGTTCCTCTTGTAAGCCTGCCAACGTATTTATATTGTACTTTGATATTATTCGAGAGGAAATACATTTGTTTAGACTGTCCAGTGAAAATAGAAATTGCTCATTATATGCAATAGTATTCTGGAACTGTTGTTAATTATTCGAAGGAATTCTGGACAACGTCATTTTGACGAAGTCACGGTTCTTAGAGGACCAGTACATTTCTGGTATTGAAATTTATAAGGAACATTTCTTTGATTTAGGACTTTCATAGACCATTATATGGACTAACATGGATTCACTTCAAAATACCTTACTACATTCCTCTAGTATTTTTTATTTATAACTTTGATAATTAAACTATATGTTAAGCTTGATAATGCTTGTTGGTTTTGCTTCTCACATTACCAAGAGAGAAATCGAAAATACCAATTCATTTAGTTAGAAGTAGTTTACCTTCAGGAAACATGAGTATTCCTTCCATTCAATGTAACTCTGGTTTATTCTCCATCAAAATTCCTTCATATACCTGATATGACAATACTAGCTGCATCTCTACGACAAAGATTTGCACATGTACTGATAACTTAACAGCAGAATCTGTGCACTTTAGGCTTCCACTACGTATCTCTATCTCCTTCTGGTTTATGTTACCTGAGCTGTTCAGTTATATTTGTGTTTTGAACGGAACTCTCATTCGTCTCAGACTAGTGTGTTATAGCTTTTGACAAGTATACCATTATTTTGTTAGATTTTCCTTGTTTTGCAGGCTTTCAATCTTCTTTATACTCTGCCAGAATTCATGAATGAGTTCTGTTATATCATCAATATGTACATTCTGAAATCAGTAAAGGCCTCGAGAAAACATTCTTTAGAATGGGCATCTAACACTTCGTATTTCCAGCTGATGGATACGCCTAAGATAACAAATAGCATTATCAACTGTCCAAGACTGCATCGATACTCCTAATATTGTTTGGCGTCCATGAAATTCAGATTCATGTAATCCTTCGATAATTGACTGCTCGAATTGTTTGCCAAGTGTGTCAAATAAGTAATGGTATTTTGCGTCATGCCACCATGCATAAAATCTATCATTTGCTGTGCCATTCTTCTCAGCCTCACAGCAAGGAAAGATCCTTCTATCGTATCCTTTAGTTCGATACAGTAATAATAATGATTTGGGAAGTCAATCAACGATATTGCTTTATCATACATAGACGGGAGTTACCCTTTATAGTTTATTTGGATGAGTCCGTTTCTTTCTGCTTGTCATTATACGTTAATACTTTTGCCTTTGCATATCGGGACTAGGACTTTCCCGCGGTGTAATGGTATTCTAATTGTCTTCTGACGGATGCGAGACATTAGGTAGTTACTTTGGTGTCGCACACGTCTAACAGTTTTCTCCTCCAGTACAGAGAGTGGAGAAACGTGTGGACATCTATCGCATGACTTCTTCAAAGAGAGATAATGCTTTCGTTGTGGTTTATTTTTAAAAAGAATCTAACTCATATGTCTCATCCTTTTTCCTTCGAGAAGAAAGAGTTTTGAACATATGTCTCCTTCCAAAAGAAGGCCTGCAGCTTGTGACATTTGGGGTTTCATCAAACTATCTGCTATCTGCTAAGTGCTACCTTAACTTACGGTGTCATCTGAATCTGGGTTAGTGCATGATGCGTACTCATTTCAGAGATGACATGTAGTCCTTCGCAATCTCAGCTGTAATAAAGACGTTAATGACTCTCAACCATCGTCCATGCTGGAATCAAAATGCTTCATCTGCTTGTATCTGGACATGGAATACACATATTTATGGATAGTGTGTGCCATTTATACACAGTGTGAAATACTTCATTTATGCTGGGATCATGCTAGTACTATTCCACTAATCTGGGATCAACCCAAAATACACTATGATGCGAGGATCTGCCCTGCATAGAACTAGTTGAGATGGGATCAGCCAAGAATACATTAGCATGTTGGGATCAGCCTAGCACATAGTCTACTTAAGGTGGGATCAGCGCAGAATAAATTGTAATGCTGGAATCAGCCTACCACATAGTCTACTTCAGCTGGGATCAGCCTAACACCAATTATATTTGAGTTGGGATCCGCCCAGAATATACTATAATGCTGGGATCACCCTAGCATAGATTTACTCGAAGATGGAATCACCTCACCAGAATACACTATTATGCTGAGATCAGCTTAGTGCACCGCATACTTTAAGCTGGCATCAGCAAATAATACACTCAAATGCTGGGATCAACATAGCACCTATTGGGAATCAGTATTGTACATTCAAATTCTAGCCCATGGCTAGCCATCAGAGAGAAAGAGAGATAGAGAGGGAGAGAGACAAACATTTTAATTAAGTATTTTTGTAATTTTAGTTATTATGCCGATGTTGTTGAATATTTGGACGTTGCTCATGTCAAAGTATGCTCTCTGTGTTATGTTCTACAGTTTCTGACACATCTATTAATTAAATGCGCTAACAAAATAATTTAAACTTGTTATGCTTCCCATAAACAGGTGATATTATCTTTTAACAGGCCCTCCCCTTCCTCTTCTTAGATTTTACTTCAACAGATTTATGGAGGACCAAATTGTGTTAAACTTTGATCCCGGTTTCAACGGAGGTCATGACCAGACATTTCAAATTGAGTACAAAGCTGCGGTCGGTCCTAATAGTATCTGGCAAAGTACTGCTATAAAAGACTTTCAAGAGAGAGAACATCAGTACAGGCTTCCTAATGGTACCTTTTCTGTAAACGTTCGCCAACCTCCGCCTGGGTTCTACCTTTATAGAATGTATTCATGGAACGTCAAGGGCAAAAGTGCTTTCTCAGACTGCATTCCGATCATAATAAATAGTGGTAAGATTGCAATTTGTGTGTTGGTTATTGTTGTGTTATACTCTGCACGTAACTGTATGCAAAAGGTGTTAATACGTATATGCCTGGATGAAGACCTATTAAACTATTACTAATCGTTTTGATGTATGCTGGATGTGGTATAATCTATGATAATTCAAATTGTGCACTATATATATGTATAGTTCAATTAATTTTATATCGAAATATTGATGATTGCTTGCAAAAGATTTACATTTTAAGAAGAAAATAGCGAATTTCAGCACGATATTCCATGTCCAATTTCTACACAACCAAACATACTTGGTGTCTCAAAGACGGTATCAGATAATTTCAAATAATTAAAACATGAAGAAATTATCTAGTTTTATGGGCATCTGGTGGTATATAATTTATATAATACCTGGTGGATATTCCTTAAAAGTATATCATGTCATCCCTTTTCCACTAATGCAAACAATACTGATGCAGGTAACTTGCACTTGCTTTTCACCATTGTATGTATGTATGTATGTATGTATGTATGTATGTATGTATGTATGTATGTATGTGAGGTGTTCGGGGTGACCTGGGAGGGGTAGTACCTCTAGTGGATGGGCACGTCGTGCTCCTTGAGGAGTAGCTTGTCCGTCTTTGGTCCTCACCAGGCACTCAGCCCTCACCTGTGGCTCCAAGTAGCTGTAGCATGCGCAGCGGCCACACCGCGGACAACGGCTTCGACTGGCCGGCTAAACCAGGTAGAGGGTAGCCGACGGGCCTAAAAAAAACTCGGTGACTTAGGAGCTTGCCTATCCTTGCATGCAAAGCCAGTTTCGGCAGACTGGGTGGAAGTGATACAACGGCCACGAAGGCGAATCTGAAACGTTTTGTGGAGAGCGCAAGGTATGACAAGGCACGGAAGACGTCATAGCCATCCAATGCTGCCGAAGTAGTCCCCAGCCGTGACGAATCTTCGTACCACTGAGTTCTAACTACCAAGGCCTAGAGAGTGAGACTGTCTCTGTGCAAAGGCTGTTTCACTTTAATCTCCTTCACGCACAGGTTATGTTGTGCACCTATCATTCATCCTCATCATCACACTCATTGTTTCCTTACCTGCACCTACCAAAGTCCTACGGCGATGGGCGACTGGCGACGCAACATGTGGAGATGACCACTGAGAGTTGTTGTCAGAGACCTGCACGTAGGCGGCCCTTGGACAAGTGGTCGGTTTGCTCTGCACCAAGGGCAGCAGCACAGTTCGGCAGCATCCAGGGGCGACTGACCAGACCTTTTCAGGACGGCGCTGCTCACCCTGAATAGGGAGAGGCCTAGAAAAGGTGGCCTAATAAAGCTTGCCCTAAAGTATCTGGCCAGCATGCCGCTGCTGGGATCTTCATCCATATCCGCAGTCGAAATAATCAAAGAAAAAACTTATTATTGGAGCATGGAACATCCGTACTCTCATGGACAAAGAGAACATAGCAAGACCACACATCAGAACAGCTCTAGCTGCTAAGGAGCTTTCACGCTACAATATTGGCATTGCAGCCTTGAGTGAAACCAGGTTCGCAGATGAGGGTTTTCTTACTGATCTAGCAAGCGGCTACACATTCTTCTGGAAAGGAAAAGACCAAAATGAGGACAGAATCCATGGAGTCGGCCTGGCTATTAAATCATGTCTTCTGAAGCAGCTTCCGGAAATGCATGTTGGTATCAATGAGAGGCTAATGAAATTGCGAATACCTATCAGCCACAAACGGCATGCAACAATCATCAGTGCCTAAGCCCCAACCCTATCGAGTCCAGCAAAAGCCATCGAGCAGTTATATACCGAACTCAGCTCTGTACTTAGCTCAGTTCCAGCTGACGACAAGATCATACTACTGGGAGACTTCAACGCCCGTGTTGGCTGTGATTATGGTCGATGGAAAGGTGTGCTTGGCAAACACGGTGTCGGCAGAATGATCAACAACGGCCTGCTCCTACTCAGCAAACCTCCTAATCACAAACTCAATGTTCAGAATGGCGAACAAACACAAGAACACCTGGATGCACCCCAGATCTTGCCAATGGCACTTAATCGACTACGTCAGCGTGATGCCAAGGATGTCCTCATCACCAAGGCGCAGAATGCTGGACAGACCACAGACTTGTCCGAACTACCCTACAGCTGTACATTGCCCCTCGTCACCTAAGACGTCCTAAACTTGTGCGCACAGCTTCTACATTGTCAAACTTCAGCAGTCTTCCAACAAGCTCAATTTCCAGAACAGACTAGATGACAAGCTGTCAACAAACGGACCGATCTGTGGAAATGCCTCCGAAAAATGGAACAAGCTCAGGGATACAGTAAGAGAAACAGCTATGGCGACCCTGGGCCCAAAGAAGCGAATCCATCAAGAGTGGTTCGATGAGAACAACGATGTCATTGAAGATCTGCTTGCCAGAAAGAACAAAGAATTCATGGAGTGGCAGAATGACACAAACTCCATCAACAAAAATGACCGCTTCAAATTCTATCAAGCGGAGGCTCAGAGGGAAATCCGCAAGATGCACGACCATTGGTGGGATAAGAAAGCTGATGAAGTGCAAAGCTATGCTGACACTAACAACTCCAAAGAGTTCTATAACGCCATCAGGTCAATCTTCAGCCACGCACAGTCCAGCACTGCGCCCTTGCTCGCTGCAGATGGCATTACACTAATAAAGGACAAAAATGGCATTAAGGAAAGATGGAAAGAACACTTTAGTCAGCTGCTAAACATGCCCTCATCGGTCAGCCAATCTGTTCTTGACCACATATCCCAGCAGCCAACGCACAACCAACTGGATATTCCACCAACGATGGAGGAGTTGAGGAGGGCCATTAAACAAGTTAGCTGTGGCAGGGCACCTGGAAAGGATGGTATCCCAGCGGAGGTGTACAAGGCTCTCAGTGAACAGACTCTGGAGGCATTCCACGATGTGCTAATCAGCATCTGGACGGAAGAAGAGATGCCAAACGATCTCAGGGACGCATCAATAACGACCGTTTATAACAATAAAGGCACACGTGTGGACTTCAGTAACTACAGAGGCATCTCCCTGCTGTCCATAGCTGGCAAAATACTTGTTCGCAACATCCTCAACAGGCTTATTGCTTCAGTGTCAGAAGATAACCTCCCCGAGTCTCAGTGTGGTTTTCGCCCAGACCGCAGCACCGCTGACATGATCTTCGCAGTGAGACAAGTCCAAGAAAAGTGCCTTGAGCAGAACATGAATCTGTATGCTGTCTTCGTGGACCTGACAAAGGCTTTTGATAGTCAACAGAGACGAACTATGGGTAATACTCAAGAAACGTGGTTGTCCTCAGAAGTTTACCAACCTCATTCGGCTCCTCCAAGTTGACATGACTGGAGAGATTCTCTCAGACGGAAACCCTCTGAGAAATTCCCAATATCTAATGGTGTCAAACAGGGCTGTGTACTTGCTCCGATACTCTTCAACCTCTTCTTCGCAGAGGTACTGTTCCATGCCATCCGTGACCTTGACATTGGCATCTACATTAGGTATCGCCTGGATGGATCAGTGTTTGATATCCGTCGCCTAGGTGCAAAAACAAAGGCGCTAGAAAGACTCATCATTGAAGCACTCTTTGCAGATGACTGTGCCCTCATGGCCCATGAAGAGACTCACCTACAGGCAATAATGGACAGATTCTCTGAAGCATCCAACTTATTTGGACTCACAATCAGCCTAGGAAAGACAGAAGTCCTCTTCCAGCCCTCCCCAACCACTGTTCCCTCACAACCCTGTATCACCATTGGCGACACGCAGCTGAAGAATGTGGACAGTTTCAAATACCTTGGTAGCACAATATCTTGTGACGGCTCCCCGGGCAAAGAAATCACTGCGAGGATCCAAAAAGCCAGTCAAGCACTCGGACGACTTCGATCCAAGGTTTTGCAGCACAAGGACATACGCCTGTCAACAAAGATGAAAGTGTACAATGCAGTTGTCCTCACGTCTCTCTTGTATGGCTGTGAAACGTGGACACTCTACCGAAGACATATCAGTCAGTTGGAACAATTCCACCAGCGCTCCCTGAGATCCATTATGCGGATCAATTGGCAGGACCGAATCACCAACCAAGAAGTCCTTGACAGAGCCAACACAACAAGCATCGAAGCCAAACTAATCCAGGCCCAGCTTCGTTCGACTGGTCATGCCATCCGCATGGATCAAAGCAGAATCTCAAAGCAGTTGTTCTATGGCGAGCTAGCCCAGGGAAACCGAAACTAAGGCCACCGTCATAAGAGGTACAAAGACAAACTCAAGATGAACATCAAATGGACAGACCTCCAACCCCGCCAGGTCGAGCTCTCTGCCTTAGACAGAAGCCATTAGCGAGCGCTGACCAGAAAAGCCTGTTCCACCTTTGAGGATGACCGCCGCCAGCGTCTTGCTGCAACTCGGGAGAGACGTCACACAACTGTATCACAAACACCACCAACCACCGGTTCCCATGCCCCACCTGCAACCGCTTGTGTGCATCGGAATTTGGATTCAGGAGCCAAATGCCTGTCCACCTTTGAATGAGATCGCACAACTTGTCTTCCTCGACTCGAGATACTACCATTATTATATATGTATGTACGTATATCGTTATGGCATTATGTGGATCATGAATGTTTGTAAAGGCGATTTAGAAGCAAATGATAATTTACCATTTCAGTTTTTTTAAACGAATTTGTCCGCACTTTTTTAAAATGTGTGTACGAAACGATATATGCCAGTATTTACAAATATAATCTTTTTGCTGTTTGTTGCAAGATTCAAGCTTTTGTACGTTGTTTGTTTCACGGTCTGATGTATGCTCTATTTAAGCCATAACGATTTGTTTAAAAATCTTAGGAACTGGAGAAGGCAAGAATAATGCGGGTTATCAGCTTGAAGTGATTGTTGGAAATGGCATTGTAACAAGTGTTTTAGTTGTCACTATTATCGCTCTGGTGATCTTCATCCTGAAGAATAGATCAAAACAAAAGAAATTACAACTGGGTACGTTGTATTAAATTTAATAACGTATGCACTTTTTAAATATTCAATAGCAATATATACCAGATTATTTAGTGTCTTGAAGGCTTCGAAAGAAGTTTCAAAATTAATTTTGTTCTACTCTGCCTCACCATGTTGACTCCTTGTTCTTCTTCCTCCAATTTATCGCATCCTAATTATACACAGTAGTTATATAATATTAGACAAGATTACTGTGCAGCAAGAGCAGTAAATGATATTAAATTAAATAATGCGAAAACTAGTATCCATGGAATGGTTACCACGTAAATCGAATCTTCGGGATCTTCATTTACATTAGAATGCACTAGTTTAGGTGTACAAATAATATATCGTTCGTCTTGGATCAATACGGATAATTTTGTAACATGCCTTATGTAAATTAATTTTCTTCGCACAACGATGCAGTATGAAATATATTTTTTATGTGTATTCACAAGAGCTTTTCTATTTAATTCACAGACAAGCCGTCTGACGAAAACGACGTTCACAGGTAACACGAATTTCGTATTTGTAAAAACACACACATTTCAAGCCACTCCTACACCTAGAGTTAGGTAGAAGGATACCGGGATATTTACATATGGTGTAGACCCGAATAAGACAATGAATAGACATTGAGAAGAATATCACAATTAGTGGATACAGCGAATCCAAAATATATGTTGCTTTCGCATTTAGTCATTTCTTTTGTTTAATATAATAATTTGTGTTCGTATAATACAATGACTTAATTACATCATTTATAAAACCTGTTCTTCAGAACATTCTTTGACGTAATTTTCTATTCAACCATTGGCACCGTTGGAGATATGAAATATAATTTATTTTTAATAAAGGTTCTACTCAATACCTGATGTGACAGTTTATCCTCGTACATGGGTACACTTTAAAAAAAAAAAAAAATTTAGTCATACACTGGTAAAAGACAAGTCTCATTTTGATGTAATTCTTACAGTTTGATGATGGCGTCTGTATGAGAATGTACCACTGATTTGATATACAAATAGACAACATAACAAAATGATACTGACAATGACAAAAGTACAGCTAATATGTATGTACAGTTGGTTAGTGAGAGAGAATGAGAAAATCTACTAATCCCCTTATAGACATTTAAAACAAATGTTTCTGAAATTCCATCGTTTATAAGGGTTTCTATAAACATTATATCGGACATGTATGTCCACATAAGTTATGATGAATATAACTTTCTTTGACATATTTACCGCAGGGCTCATGTATTAAAGCATTATGTACATAGAAATGGCACAGTATATCTTCTATCTTATACGTCAGGAGCAAATAATGGACGCATTTCCTTCTTGAAAGCAATAGCTATGGGCTCTTGTGCCAAATTTGTTTTTGAGAATATGTATTATTTTCCTTTTTTTACATTTTAGACATGAAGTAGGAACAGGCCTGATTCCAACAGGAGCGAATACCGACATTTCTAATGTGTATGAGAGACTACATAATGAAGGGCAGGTTGATAATCCCTATCTAGAAATACAAAGTACGTCATTCTTCCACTGAGGATCGGTATTTTGTATAAAATCTTTTCATTTAGATTTATTCACAAGTAAAATACAATGTGTTCGAAATACTGTAATGCTGTATTGCTTGTGTTAATAACAAAATCGATTCAACAAGAAGAAGCAGGGCACTAACCGTACAATCCTCCATTCTAGCAAATGTATTCTCTTCATTAACACATTATCCTTAAGGAGTAAAATCTCTAAAGGAAAACAGATTATCGGTTTAAATGAATGTAGTCTTACTTTTTTGCTTTACGTAAATCCTGATAGCAATTTGTTTTTAAAAACTCTAGCTTGACATACGGGCACGATATAAATCCATCAATAAATGTACTCTAGTTTGCACCGAAAAAAATAATATATATAAAGAAGGTAAATTATATAATTCATCGCTGTATATTAAACTCTTTCCAGGAATTTCTGCGGCAACGAGGGAAAGTGGTTCAAGGTGAGATGATTTGATACAAAAGTTGATTAAACGAATTTTAACAGGAAAACGAAAAAGATTTAAATCAGAGAGAGAGAGACAGACAGAGAGACAGAGAATCAAAGGTATATGTTGCTTTCGCATTTAGTCATTTATTTTGTTTAATTTGATACTTTTGTTCGTATAATACAATGAAAACGTGTTCTTCCGACCTTTCTAGGACGTAATGTTCTATTCAACCATTGGCACCGTTGGAGATACGAAGCATAATTTGTTTTTGATAAAGGGTATACTCAATACCTGATGTGACAGTTTATCCTCGTACATGGGTACGCTTAAGAAAAACTTTCTAGTCATACACTGGTGAAAGACATGTCACATTTTCTTGTAATTCTAACAATTAGATGATGGCGTCTGTATACCACTGTACCACTGATTTGAAATACAAATACACATCAGAACAAAATGATACTGACAATGACAAAAGTATAGCTAATATGTATGTACAGTTGAGTAGTGAGAGAATGAAAAAATCTAGCAAAAAGGTTTATCTACATTTAACACAAATGTTTCTGAAATTCCATAATTCCTAAGGGTTTCTAAAAACGTTATCTCGGACATGTATGTCCACATACATTTTAATGACTATAACTTTGACATATTTACCGTAGTGCTCATGTACATAGGCATTATGTACAATGAATTTGCACAGTATAGCTTATATCTGATACGTCAGGAGCAAATAATGGACGCATTTATTTTTGAAAGTAATAGCTATGGAATTATGTACCGAAATGTTTGAGCATATGTAGTATTTTCCTTTTTTACATTTTAGACATGAAGTAGGAACAGGTCTGATTCCAACAGGAGCGAATACCGACATTTCTAATGTGTATGAGAGACTACAAAATGAAGGGCAGGTCGATAATCTCTATCTAGAATTACAAAGTACGTCATTCTTCCACCGAGGATCAGTATTTTGTATAAAATCTTTTTTTTTTTCATTTAGATTTATTCGCAAGTAGAAAAACAATGTGTCGAAATACTGTATTATATGTACTGTTAGTGTTAATAACAAAATCGGTTCAACAACAAGAAGCAGCACATTTACCGTACAATCCTCATTTCTTACACATTTATTCTCTTCACTTACAGATTATCCTTAAGGAGTAATATCTCTAAAGGAAAACAGATTATTGGTTGAAATGAATTTAGACTTAAATTTTACTTTACGTAAATCCTGATATCAAGTTGTTTATATAGAATGGGACGATACAAATCTATCAATTAACGTACTCTCGTTTGGACCGAATATATATATATATATATATATATATATATATATATATATATATAGTGCGTAAATTATATATAATTCAACAGTGCATATTAACCTCTTTCCAGGGATTTCTGCAGCAACGACGGAAATGGATTCAAGGTGAGATGCTTTTATATAATGGTTGATTAAACAAATTGTAACTGGAAAAAGAAAAAGATTTAAATGAGAGAGAGAGAGAGAGAGAGAGAGAGAGAGAGAGAGAGAGAAGCGATATTATTATGAATATCGCCATATTGTACTAGTGTACAATATTTTCAATATATGTACGCCAGAAGTTGATTTTGATCAATATTTGAATTAAGGACTAAGGGACTTCAAGGACGGATAAATCAGTTAGTTTCTGGTGGGATGTGAGCGTGCAGACCCCCCCCCCCCCCACAACTTAAATCATTACCCCTACTAGTATTTCAAAAAAGGTTGATTTTTTTTATTTGATTGACATTATAGTTTTGAACAAAGTCAAATTGAAATTAGGAGGCATATGAAAGGAACTTTAACTATGCATTTGCAGCTTTATCAATCTTTATTCCTAAACTATTCATAATATTTATTTTTTAATTTTCTTTTGGTTCGTTAATTTGACAACATGGGATTAAAGAGGGTAAATTTTGTCTTTATTACGACAATTTTAAATATGTTGGGTGTAACTCATATATAAATTTACTAACGTCACAGTTTGTAAGAAAAAATAATCGGGCTTTTAGATGTAATTAGCAATGGTATTAAGACAATTAAAATGAATCAAGACAGGAATTCGTATTTAAACAGACATGATTTCACTCTGTTTTCATGAAGAACACTTTTGTGGTGTACTTAAATTATAGGATTGAAGTTGAAAGATTTAGTCTTCATACTTCTAAGACCAGTTCCACTTCTAATGAGCAGGAAAGTCCAACAAGTAGCAAGTCTGAGGTTCATTCCTACTTAGAAGTTGCAGGTGCGTCCAATCTGCCTCCTCTCCACCCACTATATATATATATATATATATATATATATATATATATATATATATATATATATATATATACTGGAGATGAAAGAAATTATTTTTCAACTTGATCTTAATAAATTGATACCTACACTTGATACATTTGATATATTTCTTGTGTGCACCGAAATATATTTTACCCATTTTGGTTATACGCTTGCTTTATAATTCTCGACAGGAACATGTTTAAAAAGCATAAGTGATGCCAATGACAAAATCAATAGTCTCCCGAAAGCAATCAGTTTTATTCCATAGGTTTATTTCGGTCTCAAGGAAGAAGAACATATATTTGTTTTTGTTTGCTTACAATAAACATTATAAAGTTAACCTGTTCATTTAAAGCAATATGTTTAAAGTTGAAAGATTTGGCGAATCTGCATTATTTATTTAAATCTTCTTCCTCCAGACATGTCTCAAAACTGACTTTTTCAAACTATATTTTAAACAAAAACACTGAGTCATTTATATCAACTATTGCCTTTTCAGAGCCCACACCATGGAGCATAGATGAAACCGCTAATAGGTCAGTACAATAAAACTAAACAAATGTTCAAACACTGATAATAATAATAATAATAATAATCAGTCCATTTTTTCATTCTTCTTACCTTTCCTTTCTTTGTTTGAATTATGATGCATGCCATACATTAATACAAAACTATTGCTCTGTATTGTGTATTTGTAAAAATAACGCAATGAGACAGTAAAAATAATCTAATTTCTTTCCATATTTCTTTCACATCACCTGATACGTATATGCTTGATAAGGTTCAATCATAAAATGACCATGACCTTGAAGAAAACGCTGAAGGTTAACAATTGCAATGTGTGCATTAGCTTGACTTGTTTTCATGTGTCAAAGACAAGAAAATTTGAATCATTCCAAAAATTAATGAGGTGCAACTCTAAACGGTTTCCCTATGTTTCGAGCTTAACAAACTCTTCATCAGGGACAGACACAATTTACATCTACTAAAGAAAAAATCCAACATAAATCCTTGACTACAGCATGTTTTAATGACGGGAAATATACAAAGGATAATACGAGAAAGAACGAAAGAAGGATAATTAGACAAATGGTCTGAAAACAGACAAATTTACACACACACACACACACACACACACACACACACACACACACACACACCGGAGTGGTCTAGTGAATGATATATATATATATATATATATATATATATATATATATAATTTTTCAAAAGTGCCATTGTAAAGCTTCTGCTGAAGAAAACAACATTAGACAATAACGATTTAAAAGAACTACCGCCCATGGGCTATGAATAAATGACTTCATGATAAGTCTCCTCAACCCCACCACGCTCTCCATCTCTCTCTCTCTCTCTCTCTCTCTCTCTCTCTCTCTCTCAAAGCAGTGATTGTGTTTGAAAATCTATTTCGCACAATTTACAAAAAAAAATTGTTTACGTTAAATTAGTGCACATTGTCGGATCTCGACATTCCACTCAGTAAAATGTAGTAAAGATAGTACTGCAAACCATATTATGTGGAATATTGTTATAATAGTAAAAAGTCATTGTTTATATGACAAATATTCAACAATACCGGCAACACTTTATTGGGTATATTGGTGAGGTTATGTTTAACGCTGGTCTCGATCATAATAGATCGCAAGAAGTAGAAGCATAGATTTGGATAAACGTATGTCTGTCGCTTCGTTTAGAATGTTAATGGCTTTAAGAGTGATATGCATTGCATAGACAGGTAAAATAAAAATATGTTTCAGAAGCTGAATCGAAAACCCCATGAACTCTGTTAATTCTTTTCGGGACGCCAATATCTAAATATTTATTCAATATATAATCTTTGAAATCCATAGACCGTGATTTCTAATTGAAAAAGAAAAGTTGAGATTACATTCCTCAATGTTTTCGCACTTTATTGTGACATATATTACAAACGAGATATTAAAGCGAATCAGTGTTTGTTTATGCATATTTGACTCGTGTCTCTAACTCTAGTACCTTTTGCGGTAATTGTTTGAATGCTAAAACAAATAAGTTTTGATGGAAAAGATATGGAAGATTGGGAGAAAAATAGCACACATATCGTTACTCATGTATTGTAAATTATATGAAGATTGGTGCACAGATCAATAGTGTCGTCACAATATTATCCCATGTGTGGCCTCCTATAGCCGGCGTAGTAACAAATTCCTGTCATTCAATTTTAAAATAGAATATTTTTTTTGCAGATGAGTGCCTATTAATCTGCACCGTTTATGTTAACATGGTTTGCTCCCTCTGATCGGATGCATCAAGAGTTTTGGCAGTCACCACTGGAGATCTAGATTCCAATTACGTTCATTGCGTACTACGTGAAACAAATTATCCATTTATTTAAACACTTTCTATTGCTCTGTTTATTGATAGTTCGCATCGTAAGTGTTAAGTGCTGAGAAACCCACTAATACAGTTGTTGCTTATCCTTATATATGATCTCCATTTAAAGTAGAGAACTGTATTGTCTTTTGTAACATTTTGGTGTACATATGGACCAATTTCAAACCATCACACTTCCTAAACATAACAATACGCATTCACAGGCCATTTAACTGCATGCATGTCTGATTGTCTTGATGCTATAGGTGATAATAGAGTTTATGAATGTAGTCATGGTTAATGATATTGCTTAAGTAAGAAAAATGATCGTGTTTGTGTAGAAGTACATCAACCAACGTTTTCTTTCAGTCAACATCTATAATGTGGGTTGTTCTGTGTTTTATTTCAAATGATATTTCGACGATCAAACTATAAACTTTCATTGTATATACATATATTTATAGACACATTGATATATACACATACACACGTTCCTAGATAAATAATGGATAATTACAAATACTGCCCAAATTAATGTTGCACTTGAAACAAGTAATCATTCTCTATATTGTGATATCGACGGGCAATGCTTATTACATTTACCATTAATGGGTTTCGAACATTTGCTGGTAACATTTTTTATATTTACAGCTAATGTGGCATAATAAATTTTCTGTTGATGTTATTACATTTACTGGAGTTCATTACATGGATGGTTTTATCACCTAATAATTAACAGCCTTATCACATTTTATTCCACGTGGAGAGGGTGACGCGGTCACTCAAAGACCGGAATAGCTCCTCGTCAGAAAATGATGGAAAGATATTTCCGTAACAGGATTGTAGGCTCAAACCAAGACATTTTGTAAGATTCAAAATGTAATTTGCTTCCCTAAAATATAAACTGAAAAATTAAAAATAACTTAAGTTTTGTAAATGAAATACAATAGCAAAAACCCAACAAAAGGAAGCAGTGATGGGAAACATCTACGCTGGGACTCATTGTAGCTGACCAGATTTAAACAACGTGTTTGACGGATAAAAAGAGAAGCACGAACTTTGTCCTATTTGATCGCTTGTTACTTGTTGTAGCTTATTCTTAAAAATGGACATTAATTCTAAATGGCATTTATTTCATGTAATGTGTATACGTTTTATATGTGTTTTTTGAAGGCACAAACTTTAATTTTTAAAAGTAGTTTTCCAGAACCAAGAAATAGATAACTTGCAAATAGGATTGTTCCATGTCGAAATTTGTATATATTTAAATAAATATTTTTTTCTCATACAATAGACTTTTATTTTTGGAGTCTCTATTCTGTCTGTGAGTTTTTCTTTGGAACATCTCTGTCTTTTTTACTGTGTGTTTCCATCGTCTTTGTTTGGATGTGTATTTGCTTGTTTCTGTTTGTCTTTGTGTGTCCCTATAAACCCTTTGGCCCCATAAATACATTTATCCCTATAAATAGTTCTCACAATAAATAAATAACCTAACGTCACGTATGTTCAATTCTAATTGACATCTAGGTGATATTCCCATGTAAAATTCCTTTTGATCCTATAGTGCAAACCACCTATTTTAAAATGCAAGTCCTATAGACCCCCAATCGCCCTCATAACTACTTGTATATGCGCAGTCACGATGATCTGTTGATGCATGTATTGTGAATAGGAAATTTGTGGTATTGAAATTGATTTTTGTATTTTAAACACTTGATGCATTTTTGTGTTATATTAGGTATGAAAAGCTGATAAGAACTTGTCTTTTAAATTATTTTACCTTGTGCCAACTCCACCTAAAAATTGGTTTTGACTGAGTTGAAATTTTCGGTAATGTAATATTTGACTACCTTAGGTGAAAAGGACTAGACGTTCCTAACTTAAGTATCTACATAATTCAATCAGTGGTTAAAATTATAATTCGGCAAAAACTTGATAAAACCTATTCAATGTATCTTATAGTCAGACTTTATCCCATGTAAAACATGGTATCTGAAGGTCCCTTCATTTTCTTTAACTTTAGCTCATATAACTATGCTGGTAGTGTTAGAATTGTTTAATCGCTGTATTAAATAGGTATCTGCCATATCAATTAGCATAAAAATACTCAAAACGAAAACTTACTATTGATATGAAATATATTCAGCTGTGATAATATTTCATCGCCGGACTCGAGGGTAGTGCTGACTCAATCTCAACATTGCAGACATGAGTTTCAAATTCAACATTGCAGACGTGAGTTTCAGATTCAAGACTTTGACACATATTGTATGTATTTGACTTTTGCCGTTCTCCCCCCCCCCCCCCGCCCCCAAAAATGTCTGTATTAACAAATTAGATTGATTTCAATAGGTCTTTAGTTTAACCAAAAACGTATTCCGTATTTTCAATCACTTAAACAACATATACACTTTGCGCCTTTAAATGTAAGTGCATATAAGGGGATGCGAGAGAGAGAGAGAGAGAGAGAGACTGGTAGTCATGAATTCAAAACCCACTGACCATATATCATTTTTATTTCATTCTTGTTCTTATTAAAAAAGGAGCTCGATTATCCCTAACCAAACAACATGAAGACCACAGTTTTTGTTCCCTCATTATCCCGTATTTCAAACTGGTCATAAAATCGTATTAATGTTGTACAAATGGTGATATCAGTGAATGATTAAGTCTTGCTTATGCAAGTATTTTCTTTCGTCTAATTAATAGAGAAGTTGCATCATATACACATCAGCTTTGCAAGTATGAATCAGTCGATCAGCCATAGGAAATTATCTTGTAGAATATATTAATTTGTTCATTTTGAGCTTCATTAATTTTACACATGTGCGGAAGCTGGATGTAGAATGTATGTTTATTGTCTTTGCTTATATATATATATATATATATATATATATATATATATATATATATATATATATATATATATAGTATAGATACATACAAGAAAGCTAGTATTATTGTTTCCTACATACAATACACACAACTGTGCTGAAATACAATTGTTTTGTAAATAATGCAATTATTACTTTAGAATAATGCAGTGTGAGTAACTGGAAACTTTCTTTGAAAACGAGATGTAAACCAGTTTGATATTGTTAACACTGAACTTTGGTTCCTTAGATAGTTCAAAGACAAACAAATACAAAATGCTAATACATCTAATCAATCTTAATGTATGGTTTCATAAAACAAAACCAAGGACTTGTAAGAGTTGTCTGTCAGACAAATTTGTTCATAGAGAACAACCTTGTGACATGCCCATTCATATTTCTATTGTAAAGAGTCTTTTGATACAAATAATTCATTTTTTAATAGCAAATGAAATTGCTGTACATTGTTATATAATCTATCATGTAAGACTGGAACTAATAATTATTCAGAGCATATATTTAGTTCAACTATACCTATGTAAAGACGTTATGCTACTTGTATCCGGACCAAACCGTCGAAGACCTTGCTAATTGTAAACATTTTTCACATGACTTATTTCACCTTCGTGTCCTCGTGGTTAACAAAGAAAGATCGTCATCGACATAATTTGACAAAACCAATTATGACAGCATGGTCGGATGGCAAGCATTGTCTAGACTTTCTGAATTATACATTGATCTTAACGGAAATTACTGCAACCCTAGTTATCAGACACGGTGATATTTTATTGTCAAATTTAACTGTTCACGTCATGACGTAACTACATATCAATCTACACAACTGTCCTGATAGGGCTGTTTAAATATAAGTAACAGTGAGCAAATTTATATAAAACTAAGCACAATTCTGCGTCCTCTTTTATATCTTGGTCACAATTACTTACAATGTAAAATTCACTATACAAGTGGGTCATTAGGTCAAAAGCTGACAACAATGATTAATTGTTTCATTTTCTCCTAAGGACACAGAGAATGTCGTTTTCATTTATGGGTCTCTAATATTTAGGGTTGAAAGTGGGTCACTATTGTGAAATTAGGTTAACGTCTCGTATTCTGAGTTGACGGCATCAAATATCATCAGGTTTGCTTAAAAATCGTAGTAAGTGTTCTGAGAAAACTTTTATGTAACTGCATCGTAGCAATAATTTAAGCCTATGAAATTATTTTAATTACCATGTATACATACACACGGATTAACTGACAACACAAACACATAGATTGTACCATACTGTCATTTCCAAAATTCCGCTATTAACATATATTTTTTTTTATTAGAAGCAAACTACCGACGAAAATCGTGCCTGGAACTTTGAAAATATATATTCTGCGCTAAATGCATATTCAATAACATGAATGTTAATTAATAATGATATCAAAACCAACACTGCTTTGGGCCCTAAAAAAAAAATCTTTTAAACAAGTATGTCATCGATACCAGGTAAACCATCGAGCAACACTACTCTTCTATGGATACAATGATGGAGGCCTAGTAAACACAGTAAACTTCAAGTATAACGAAGTGTAGTGGGCCCCAGTAATCATGCCGTCATAACCCGAAATTTGTAAACTGAATTTCGTCCATTATACAAAATATTTATCATACTTTTATTCTATTATACTTTCATGGACACCAACCGGCTGACCTCTATATGTTCTGAAGTGCTTTACATGTATTATTATGTTTCAATATTCATTAAACAAAAAACTAACGCAACAAATCCATAACTGACATTTATTTTTTAAATCAACACAATAATTGCGATATAAAGGTTAAGCTCAAAAAACCTAATATCAAAACGCTTGTAAAACAAAAGCTGACAAGATAATCACAATTATACAAGCTACTTTGTAACCGCGTTTTACTACAAACGTAGACTGAGCATCACAACGAGTTTGAACTATTTCGTTCATACAGAATCTGGAAAATGCCATTACACATACGAATATTGTCGCAACGTATTACATTAGTACTGTATATGAATGTTAAAGGGGAGATAATGCCTCAAGGACCAACCTTTCGTTTGATAAAGACGTTTGATATATATTTATACAAGATATTGACCGAAATACAAAACATTTTTGTTTAAAATCGGTTGAATTTTATTGTTATTATTATTTCCTTTGTGTTGATACGCGTCATGATTGCCCTGTGCTTTAATCATGGTATCACGGGACGGAAGTGTGTGTATTTGCATCGGTTTTCTATACAATATTTAACAAAACAGAACATAGCATAGTTCAAACCACGTATATACGAACGAGTTAACGAGGTCCAAAGTTTGCAAAATGCGTATTTAGTATTTTTTTTCCTTTTGAAGTCAAATTAAATTTTAATAATTTATGAAAATTGATAAATTTGTTTTTAAATTCTTACCTGTTCAAATACTTTGTTTGCCTATATTATTAAATTATTTAATATATGACGTGTCCTCTTGTATTAATGTATTAAGTGGTTTGTTTTTCCTGCAAAGCATGCCGAATGAGTGTATTTGCATATCCGATATTTAAATCGTGTTGCTGAAAGATCAGCTCCATATGCAGATATCAATTAAATAAGAGAATACATTTAAACAAACAAAAATGAATTGCAGTAATGTGAAAGAGTAGTTAACCAACATAGCAACGCTTTTTCCAAGCGGGTTAAGAAATTAGAATTCCATACAGAGGCATTTATTTTAATGATATTTATTGTCAGTGGCAGATAGACTTTTCGACTTGCAAACATGCGAGAAAGGGAACAACGCAAACATACGAGAAGGGAAACAGCGCATCTAATTACAATTTGGCTGCGATAGGCATTTTTTTTTAAACAAATGTTCATTGGCTGAAAAAAAGGGAATTTAAAGAGAGGATATGATACCAGTAAATTTTTAAGCGTGTATTTAAGGAGTGAAGATCGACAAAGACATGCTATGATGACACGAAATAATTTTCCGCCAAGAAAGTTAAGAACCTAATGGAAGACGAGAGCAAAAAATATTGATTTGTTACGTACACTGATAATTGAGAGTACTGAAACGATAACGAAGCTTTGAAACTAGAATGTGGAAGTATTTCACTCCAAATGAAAATAGGAAATGGATATATATATATATATATATATATATATATATATATATATATATATATATATATATATATATATATATATATAAGGCCAAATACAGGTCAAAAAGGCAACTTAAAAAATAGCAATAGATCATCAGTTTAGAATAATATATTTAGTTATCTAACATTGATATGTTTTAACGCATAATGAATTATATAGGCGAACCAGATAGGATTGCAAAATGTAAATCCACATTTGGAAAGGAGTACCAGTCTTATTTTACAGAGATGAACATTAAAGTCACATAGGTGGTATTTGATGACCTTATAGTCTTTTAATGATATGATAACTTTATCAACAGTCGCGATCCAACAAATATTCTGTGTCGTGGGAATAACTAGAAAGTGGAACATTTTAATGATACACCATGAAATGAAAATCGAACCAATCATCACAAAATGAGTTGAAAATATTATTTTAGAATAATGTCATGCTTTAAATTTTTGTAGCAGCAGGGAAGGTGAACAGACTAATGTTGGAGCAAGTATTCATTGCAAATAAAGCTTCCTACGAGAAAGAAAAGTACAAGGTCAATGACGTCAAACCGAAGCCTCTAACCGACCGAGATTTTCTCTAATTCGGTTACCTCATTTTGTTACTTTATCTTTCTCGTTCGTGTTTTCAAATTTACATGTGTGTTCGTTTATCCAACCTAACACTCATTTTTGGTTGCACCTTCCCTGCTGCTGTTTCATAACCAAAACGTTTATCAACACCTACACGATATCGCGACCAAGGATCATGTAAATGTATCGTGATAAATCCGTGTGGGGTAGTTTGGTACATTTTAAAAGAGGTTTTTGAATTTAATCACATCCATATTCCCTAAACACCAAGTCTGATGAATATTTCGCAGAGTATGTGTATCGACTCCATTAAATACGACTAAAATATTACAGTTATCTCTGATCACTTAAGGTATTTGTGTATATCGCTGAGTAACATAAATCATGTCTGTGTTTTTGTGTCTGCCTCGAGAAAATATCAGAGCTGGATTTGTTTGTTTGTCCAGCATCACATCATCATATGCCACGAGATTATTAATAAATCCATCAAGGTCATCAAGAGATGAGGCTTCATCAATATCGGTGATAAAATTAATACTATCATTGCTGTCATCGTCCCACAATTTTGCGTTTTCATTAAAATCTTTAAGAACACCGTAGCCTCTCTGATCATCAACTGACGGAGGCACAAAATACAAATTATCCCACTTTAACCATCTCATTATTAGGTTAAGTAACAATTACGTCTTACCTAATCCACATGGACCTTTGATAATTGCTCCGCCATTTTTCCAAAACACGATGTACACGACGTCGTGACCGAGGGTGCTCTGTCAAAATGTGGGTTACTTTGCTCAGGAAGTATCATGAGATCTATGAAATCAGCAGATACAACAATAATATGCTTAAATATACCAAGGAGACAGATTATGGAATTTAAATCAAGGAGAGAGATGAAAAAAAATACGAATTGTGTCTTATAATATCTTTCGTCGTAATTCTTCTTAACTGTTGGACGGTTCATTTTGGATATTTATTTCTAATAATGAAGAGATCGAGGATTTGATGACTGATCCTTTTATCGACATACATGAATATGTGGCTAAAAATCATAATATCCTTGACTTTCAAAGAGGAGTAAAATATAAGTTTTATTTTTCATTCTGAGGATTCTCTCGCCGATGAGGAAAGTATACAATTACTATCATAAATAAATATTTGTGCACTTTCCTCACTGACAAGGACGTAATGACAAGCCAGCGACAAAATATATAAATCTAGGGGTCCCAAAATTGCCATGATAGAACATTTATTTATTCTGATGCTTCTATCGTCGGTGTGGAAGTATACAATTACAATATCTATCTATCTATCTATCTATCTATCTATCTATCTATCTATCTATATATATATATATATATATATATATATATATATATATATATATATATATATTAAAAATAATATACAAAAGATATACCCATCTGAATTGGATATATATATATATATATATATATATATATATATATATATATATTAAAAATAATATACAGAAGATACACCCATCTGAATTGGACATATATATATATATATATATATATATATATATATATATATATATATTAGAATAATATACAGAAGATACACCCATCTGAATTGGATATATATATATATTAAAAATAATATACAGAAGATACACCCATCTGAATAAGATATATATATATATATATATATATATATATATATATATATATATATATATATATATATATATATATATATATATATTAAAAATAATATACAGAAGATACACCCATCTGAATAAGATCAGCACCTGGCATGTTTTATTCTCAGTGTTAGGAGAAAAGATGGATCTGAGTTTGAACCGAACATCTAAAGAAGCATCATCAGTTCCATTGATAGCCACCAAAACGACAAGAAATATGCATATACAATCATGAAAGGTAGAGACACAAATTTTGGATTAACAAGGGATGCTCTTCGGGCTAAGCAAAAAGATTTAAAATCTAAAGGAAAAGGAAATAAACCCAATCGGAGTCAACCGATCACACACAAATAAATAAATGCCTTGTATAGCTAAAACGTAATGGGGATGGAAATCCCTGAAGTCATTGTTAACACCTTGTAGTTTAACAACTCTGAGCATTCTGGTTTGGGGCGAGTGACTGAATATTACAATCCGAAATGGCGGGATGTTACACTAAATAAAGATATGAATGGCCTCGAGTATCTTGAGCTCAATGAAAGGGAGACAAAAACAAGAACAGGAGACGATGTCAAAGACATTAGGGACATGAATCCCAAGATGTATGAAAGCACAAGCAACAAACAGAAAGATCCACTTGTTATCTACAAACGGTATGCTGAGCTAAGACCAGCAGACTTTTGTCAACGTGAAGATCCTTAATATATTGGCTCCAACACTATGCTAATCTCGGCGACAAACCCAAAATGGTTTAGGAAACGAGTCGTTGGATAAAACTAAATTGGTCGCATCATGAAAAATAATTGAAAAAAAGGCAAATCTTTCAGAAAGAAAGAAATTAACAAACACTAGTAGCCGAAAGTACCTAATTAAGAAGTTAAAGGGACTTAAACATTCCTCAGCTGATATCATGCACATTTCAGGCCACAAACATATACAGTCTATAAACAGCTACTCAAACATTTGTGACAAGCAACAACATACGTACTCCAATTACCTGAGCAACACAGGAAACCGAAGTAACGATTATGTTAACCCCCATCTCCACAACAAGAAATATCCAACTGCAAAGCAACATACTGTAGTAGGTCAAGTTCCCAGGAGTGTAATATTCAAAAGAATCAAGTTATCAGCAACCCATTCTATGGATCAAACATCACCGTACAAAATATGTTTGTTATGAACCTACCGCAAAACATGAACGAGATCAATAACTGCGCCAACTTCTTTCAACAGGCGAATTATCAAACAAGGGCCCACACAGCGGAAACGTAGGAAAGTTATTGAAAGTTACTTTGACAGTCAGAAGAAATAGCGATATGTGGACATAAACGATATCAATGAAATGTGGTTACGGTTAAAGTGCTTAATTACCTCTTGTTTCTTCATTATTTTTATGTTTCTTGCTGGAATCGTACTTTTGCTTTAAATGCAAATGGCTGTCCTGTTGCTATACTGTCTATGACAACAAACACTACAAATTCAATGTTTGCATGCACATTATTAAAATAAAATTGAATGTTAACTATCAGTCTTGTGTTTTCATTTCATATACTATTGCTACAGGAAACATATAGGAATTAATATGAATGAAGTGTACTGAACTTCTTCTTTGAGCAACATGCATACGAGGGGTTGTGAAGAGTTCACTCCCCTAAAGTGCACATTTATGGCCGTCAGGTTTATCTCCCATATAAAATGAAAACTTGTAGGTGGTATAAATACAATATATGCATAGTAAGTACGCTGTACACATGATATACCACTCGTATAAATATTTCATTAAATACAAACTTGGGCAAGCCTCGTTTCCTTTTACTGAAATATTTATACATCTCTTGGTATATCATCGATACAGCGTACACACTATACATCTATTCTATATTTATACCACATACATTAAAAATAGCATGGCCTTTGAAGTGTTGGTATAAAACAACTTGATTATACCATTATTGGTATATCTATTTGTGATCTGCGTATGAATACGCATAATGAACTTGTTTCTATAGCTATTATACTCTCTAAACATGGATATGAATATCTTGGAATATTACATTTAATAAAGGATAAATACCGAGAACATGATTTTCATGTAAAATATTTTTTATAGAAACTAACATTTTTATACACAAAAACACAACCATATTCAATCCAGGATATAATTATTACTGAGCTCCATCCTGTGTCGTCTGATGTCATCTCTGTAAACACTGATGTTTCCAGTCTCTTCCTCTGGCAACAATCTAACACTGCAGCTCTGTGGTAGAAAGAAAACAATGACATCAGATAAGGAGGAGCAAGATTATGAAGCGACATGAAATCTGATAACCTGTGAGTTAATTGGTTAGTTTGTTAGAGACATGGCTGATACATTTGTAAATGAACATGATGATTGTGTTAGGGAAGACAGATTTGTACACCATGAGCCTGATGATATACTGAAATTTATCGAAAGTAAGTAGAATGCAAACACTTTTAAAAAAGACTCTTTTGTGATGTAAGTCTGGTTACAGAATTCTTGCCGTCAAATAATGAATTCAGAAATATACAGAAGATACACCCATCTGAATTGGATATATATATATATATATATATATATATATATATATATATATATATATATATATATATATATATATATATATATATATATATATATATATATATATATATATATATATATATATAAGTAGTGAAGTGGGTCACCCTAGGGACAATGGGAATTAGCATTACAGACACCCCTGGGTCACTCTGGGGACTATGTAAATTTAACATGGAGAAAAATCGTGGGTCACTCTAGGGACAAAGGGAATTAGCATTACATGGGGAATAGAGTTTGGGTCTGTCCAGGGACAAGGGGAATTGAACATGGGGAATAGAGTTTGGGTCTGTCTAGGGACAAGGGGAATTTAACATGGGGAATAGAGTTTGGGTCTGTCTAGGGACAAGGGGAATTTAACATGGGAGAAAAAAAACTATTTAGGGTTAGGGTTATACTATACTCTCCACATACGCTAAGAAACAATAAAGAAACCCATAATCTACTATTCACACAAACTTACGTGAACCGTTACAAACACAAACACTAACACACAAACACATACACTCGCACTATGAAAAAAAGAGTTAGTGTTTATATTCACACTACTCTACCTACACACAGGGACAAGTACGATCTCAAGTAATTCTTCTTCTCAAAGTCAGCCTCAAAAGGTCGGGTACACAAGGTCTTGCCATCGCGACTGACTTCAATCTTGGACACGTTGAAGTTTCGAAAGTTGAAAGGATTTTTAGCGATAGGTCCGTTGAAGGCTTCATTCGCGACCATACCAAGGATTAAACCTTCGGATAGCTGTCCTTGGAACAGATGATCTTGGATCATGGATTGCTGTCCCTTGGGAATGGTGAAGGTTTTCACTTCCACGCGTCGGATCGGATACTTGGCGGTCGTTCTGCTCAACGTCTGACTGATGTCGTTACCTACTATGGGTAACACTTCCACACGGCGTACGTAGAGTCTGGCTTCTTGGATTTTGGTTTTGTAATCGTCAGCATCAGCCAGTAAATGGAAAGCGGTACTGCTACGATTCAGTCTCAGGCGAACATCCACCCCGTTCAGCAAATACTTTTCTTGCAACCACATGTCCAAATGCAAACGATCCATCAGTTCTAATCTCATTCCATCTTTGATTCTGTCTCTTCGTTCTACAAATCCATCATTGTTGTCTTTGGTTGTATTAGTTTCGAAATTTTCAAATGTGTCAGCTTCGTCAACTTCCCATACCACACAGGCATTGAGATGAGTGTTCTTGGCGTCTATTCCGTACGTCAAGAGATTTTCCAGGTAGGCACGATAAGGGTAAGTATCCATGCTGCTACTGACTAGTTTGTTATTCAAGTACAAGTCCACTCCGCTAAACAAGGAATGCATGAAATTGTTGACGGGAGCTACTGGCTCAGTGTCTATAGTATTTCCATCCTTATCTTGAACTTTGACTTTCAGGTACAAGTAACTGCTATTCAGATCGATGTAATCTTCGGGCTATCCTTTGATTTCCAACTCGATGGGAGTAGCATCGGTCAATGAGGAGACGGGGTGAAATTCCACCCACTGGGATTCTTGCATCGTCATCATCGTGGGGGGCATGGCAAACAGGTCCAGTTCCGTTTTGGAACAAGCGCAAGACTCTCGGTGCATCATTGTTTTTGTTGCTGTTTCTCAATAATCGAAAACGTCTAAGTCTCGAACGGTTCTTCTTTTCTTGGCCTTTCTCGCTTTAGACGTGTGAAGTCTGGTGAAAGGGTGTTTTCTTCGTCGTCTCTTTCTGCCTTGTCCTTGCTGAATGCCTGACTCGGTAGCGTGCAGGGCATTTATAGGTGTGTCTCGTCGGCCTAAAATGTCTTTGCCTGTTTGCAGCAAATGATCATGGTCATTCTCATGTTTATGTCTCCACCCAACATGTCAAACAATTCTGAACAAAATAAAATGGTTTTACGCCGCTCAGGAAATTTCATCAGGAAACGACGAGCTGTTTTGTGGTATTCCAGGGTGACACTTTTATTGATATTTTCCAAAGCTCTAAGAAACACATCATTAAGCCTGGTGGCTATGGTGCTGACTAAATGTTGACCACTAAAATAATAACCTGGGGGAATGAACAAGTGATAGGTGGTGTACTTTTGATTTTGTAAACGGGATTTCTTGTCATATTTGACGTTGTCATCCAAGTAGCGTTGCAATTGTTCGTCGTGAACTTCCACATCAAATTTATTTTGATTGGGAAGGACATTGAGGACTTGGGTCGGGTGAATGATTTCCACTAAAGCCACTTCCCAATGGGCTTCGTGATCTAAGGGGATGGCCTGAGGTAATTTGGCCGTGTAACAGCACAACGTGTTGTGGGGAAACACCTCCATGGAACTGTCACTGGGTAAGGTTAAGTAAAATTGGTTTTGGTGACTCATAATTCCAGAGTTCTGTGGCTGTCCGAGGGGTTACTGGACGTCAGAGGCGTGTCTCCGCCCAAAATGGGGTTCTGGTTGTGGTTGTTATTGGAGTGGTGACTGACACTGGCACTGGACACAAGGTTCCCGTGGTTCCCGTTCGAAGAGAATTTCAGGGAGGGATTGGGAAGCAGGTAACCGATGTAACTGCTCAATAAAATGGTCCACAATTGTTTGTCTCCTTGTTGCAAACTCAAATTGGCGATGGCTGCCCAGATGACACAATACGCCACGAAGATTTGGCAGAAAAAGACGATTTGCGTTTTAGGCACACGTTCTCCGCACCACACCCAAGGGTTGTTTTTGTAAATCTTGCACAGAAGAACTGGGTGAAGGAGTGGTCGACGTAGCTGCGTCTGTGTGAAAAGGCATGATGGTCACTTCTTTTTATAGTCGATGACTTGCGAAGCGTCGATCCAAGAATCAAAACTGGGTGGATATCCTTTCCAACGTACTTTGACTTCTTTGACACGTCGTTTGCCCACTTTACGGGTTCTGCGTTCGAGAATGCTTTCGATGTCGTACACGTCGTCTTCGTTTTTGGTGACACGCTGTAACTCGGGCAAATAAAACGTTCCTTTGAGCACTTCTCCGTTCATGTCTTCCAATTTATAGACGGCAGGATGACGGCCATGCACTCGTCCAGTGACACGAAACAATTCGATCGTCCAGTTAGGTAAGTAACCTTTGTCGAAAGTGCGTTTGGTTTTGCCAATGCGCACCCAATCTCCTACGGCAAACTCTCCACTTTTCTTGGGGACAGCTCTCGTCGGGGACGTACCAAGCAGGCGCTCAAACACCAACACTTCGTTCTCGGGAGTCACTTCTTGCGGGGCACGTCCGATGCTTCGATGATAAGATTGGTTGTACGCTTGCACCGGGGGCGGTAAGATGTCGATGTACTTCAGAGTGTGGTGATGCGTAAAATATTTCCACATGCGTTCTTTCAAAGTGCGTTGAAAACGTTCCACGATGCTGGCTTTGGTTTCGGGATTCTCGGTGGTAAAAAAATGAATGTCACGTTTCTTTAATTATTTTTGGAAAGCTTGGTTCAGAAATTCGGTTCCTTTGTCCGTTTGCCATCGAAGAGGGTGACGACCGCTTTGTTTCAACACCCGTTGCAGGGCTCGCACTAACTCGCTGCTCGATTTGGAAGTCAAGGGCACGACCCAGGCAAATTTGGAAAAGACGTCGATGACACAAAACAAATATTTGTAGCCACGATTGTAGCTGGCCAAATGAGAGACATCGGCTAAATCGGCTTGCCATTGATGATCGATGCCTTCCACTCGGGTGCGACTTCTGGAAAACTTGCGTCGAATGGGTTTGTGTAAAGTGTAGGTAGCTTGTTCTTGTAACCATCGTTGCACTTGAGGTAAACGGAGACTTTTCAGTCGAGTTTTGGCAGCACGATACAATTTTTGAACTCCTGCGTAACCTGCAGGATGCGAGGGATCGTATTAAATGCTGGCTAAGACTTTTTCAATTTTTTATTTTTTTTTTGTGTTTGTTTGTGTGTTAATAAGGCACCCACTCTTGGAGGATGCTACTCTTTTTCTCTTGGGGTATTTTCTTGGATTGCAATGCTTTCCGTGTGCGACCGGCAATAGGTGTTGAAGAGGAGGATGTATGAGCGGAGGATATCGGTTCTTGTTTCACTTCTGTCTTCACTTCTGTCTTCACGTTCTTTTTCTCTTGTGATGAAGAAGGGGTGGCCATCATCTTTATAATCCATCCAATTCTGGAGGTAGGTGGTGTTGTTAACTTGCGTACTTTTTCTGGTGGAGTTTGAAACCCTTCTTCTTCTTCTCCTTTTTCTGTCTTGGTCACTGGCAGTGGTGGTACTGGTACTGGTACTGGTACTGGTGATGGTGCTGCACTTTTCAACAAGGTCTTAAAATCTTTCAAAGTGGGTAGAGCTGTTTCGTCTAAAGGTTTCTGGTGAAAGAGTTGCAGTCGTTGCAAGAGTTGACCGTACTTTTGCGATTTTTCTGTTTCGGACAAATCTTGGCGATCCATCAAGGACTGCAATTCGTGTTGTAACTGGGACATCTCGCTCAAATGGGGATTGGGAGGTAAATGCGGGGTGCGTTGTTCTTGCCACCGATGGTATTCCATCCATCGTTTGTAAGGCACTAAAGCTAGTTTTCGTCCTTCCATGGGGTTGTCAGGGGTCGATTCCGAGATCTTGGGACTTCCGAGGCCTTTTTATCTTGCTCCCACCAGTCCTCCCAACATGGTTCCCAAGACTCCTTTCAGTATGGGACCTAACAAGAGGGGTAAAATGCCTCCACGTTGGACCAACATCTTCTTCTTTTGACGAATGGGAATTTTCTTTTGAACCATTTGGCGAAGAACGTGACGATGTTTGCCTAAGAATTGTTTCTGGTGTTTGGACAAAGGGATCGTGCCTTTCAAGACGTTCAAACAACATTCGCACACGGTATCGATGACCTCTTTGGAGGCCGATTGAATGAGTTTTTTTCGTAGAGGTGGAGAAGCTTTGGACAGGACAGATAACATGTCCCCATGTTTGACTAAACGTAGTAGTAGTCCTTTCCTTTTCTTTCCTTGGGATTTTCTGGAGGGTGACATCTTTGAGTCTTCAGGAGCACCAAAAGCACTGATACCCCGACTTGGTCACAGGCCTTTTTTTATACTGGAACGCGTCGCCACTGATTGTCTTTACGTCGTATTAGTTTGAGGACAGGCATGAAACGTCGTGCAGAGGTACGTAACTGACTAAATCGAGCCAGTTCTTGCTTGGACAAATCCAGTAAACTTTGTAACATGCCCGATCTTTCTTGGACTTTGATTTTGGGAGAAGGTACTTTGTGAGCAGCAGCCACTGCCACTAAATCGGAGGGTCCTGCCACTGGGGAAGTTCTTTTTGGGGTCATCAACGGAGAAGTTCTTGGCATAATCAACGTCTCCAAGTACTCTTGAGTTCTTGGTGTCAACAACGGAGAAGTGGATGAACGTGAGGCTGCCGAAGACGCAGTCACTGGTTTGCGAGTGTAAAGTTGCGTCCTGGCCGAAGTGAATCTCTTGCGACTAGTTTTCTTCTGTGGACTTTTCTTTTTCTGGGGACTTTTTCTCTGTTTCTTTTTCTGGGGGCTTCTTTTCTTTTTCCGGGGTGGTGTCTGGTAAGAGGAGGGTCCCGCCACTGGAGAAGTTCTTCTTCTTGGGAACCTGGTCTTTTTCTTCTTGGGGCTTCGTTGGATTTTTTTCTTGGGGATAACTTTGGGGGCATTAGGATCCCATCTTAAGAGAGAGCGAATGATGACCCCTCCTAGAGTACCGCTCCCTCCAGGTTTCAAAATGATTTGTTTTTTGGTTTGAGTGTCGATGCGGGGATCGGCCAGTTGGACCAAAGCGACTTTGTTTCGATCGAAAAAGCGTAATTGACGTGCCGTCACCGTGAACCATCGTAAGACTTCTTTGAGACTAGCTTCTAAGACACGAGCTCGTATTTGTGGATTTTTTTCTCGACTAATGACATACAAGGCACGAATCAATTTGACGGGAAGATGCGACTGAAGGGACGTCATGTTGACGTTGTGTGAAACAGACGAAAAGGGTCTGAGGTTTTTATAGATTTTTTTGTGGAGTGAAATTAAGTCGAAGACGGAGACGTGTACAGGACAGGCCCTCCGTCTTGGCACCAGTGGTGAAACAAGTGGGTACGAAATCGCAAATCCTCGGGGGTCGTAGGTTTCAAATCGACGAGTAAATCGGCGTGTGGCGTTTGAGTGGCATCGTCGTACGCCTGAGTCAGCCAAGGTGTTCCTAACTGTTTGGCTAAGACTTGCACTTCCGATTTATCTCGAGGGCTTTTAAACAAGACCACGTAATGCGCATTGAGACTGATGGTGCGATATGCTTTACTTTGTTGAAACAAATTTAGGGTGATGTAAACGACACTGGCATTACGGTGATGCCCTTTGCGCGTGAACCACAGTTTAATTTCTTCTTCGTCTTCTCCTAACACGTCGTCAAAAATGTCTTCTTTAGGAATGCCTTCCACAAACACGATGGAATCGCATTGACTTTCTCGCAAGAGGCTGTACGCCGATTGCCACTCTTTGCAACACCACACGATCCTCTGAGGTAGCCGATCGATCAAATGATGTTTATGTTCGATCAAACGTTTGACGAATTCGGTTTTGCCTGAACCGCTAGGTCCTGCAATGAGCATGTTAAAAGGATGGCGAAGATACAAAGCCTCCCAACTGGCACGATCTAAGTGTTCGTCGATGACTTTGACAGTAGAGGAAGAGGGAGCAGAGACAGCAGAGGTAGCCATAGGGTGATAAATGTCACTTGTGACACGAAAACAACAAGACAAGAGTTTATATACTTTTTTTCAGAACACGTTTATTGAATGTTTCAAACATGAATACGAAAGACAAAAATACATAAAAGCCAAAGGCTTAAGTACAACAATAAAAGGCACATGATAACTATGAACGTGGAATAAACACAAGTGTCTGTACAACAATCACATGTTTTGGGTAATGTTCTAACCAGTTCTATAGTAGGCGGTAAGGTCACAAAAGTGTCCTCCCGAAAGGGTCTTTCAGGCCTGTCCACGACAGTCCTGTCCTGGGTGACGGGTTCTTCTGGCACCGTCACTAACACGGGTTGAAAAGTAACTTTTTTCCTTGAACAACTCTCGTGCATACTGGGCCACTTCTTGGGTCCAAGCCTCAAAATCCCATTCTTTCCAGGCACGGACATCTGTCCAATGGGGATGTAAGTCACAAGCTACACACACATCGTCATACACGTCTTGGGTAGCTAAAAGTTGACGAATCTTTTTTTCCTGTTGAGGTCGAGAAGCATCCATATGAAAACGCAAGGCTTTGAGCAAAAGGAGTTTTTCGTGACCATTTAAGGCCATGGGGGTATGGTAAGTACTGATCGTAAAGAGTCCACAAAAAATCGGCTGGTAAACGAAATCCCAGAAAACAAGTCATTAAGACACACACCACTTGTCGACCCAAATTGAATGGATACAGTTCTTGTAATAATCGATGGTAATGATCCACGGTTTGAATATGGTCATTGAGTTCCTTCCACGGAATCTGTTCAATCACTTGTGACATAAGCCGTGGCATGGATTCCTGTTTTAGTACTATCTTTTTTTCGGAAGCAATACACGTACATTCTACCCAGACATCTTCGTTCTCCAGAAGGAAATCTAGAATACTGTAACCTACAGTTCAAACTTCGATTAGAAGTTTTCTCTTCCACTAAGTAGATTCCATGTAACATATGTTGGTAATCCTTTAACTCGTCTTCCTCAATGCGTTGCTCTAGGTAAATCTCGAAGTAACCAAAATGATGAACATTTCGTTGATTCACTAACTCACTAACAAGGTCTGACCACTGAAACAATTTCTGACGAATCAGTCCTCTTATACCATTCAGGTACCAGTGGTTAAAGATCTGGTGACGTAACGGATGCAATTGTTCTTTACGTTTGACTTGTATTTTGACCAGCTCTCGGTAAATCCTTTCTCTCAACTCCTCAGGCAAGCCCAAAATGTTCTCTTGTAAAGTATCCATACGTATATACACTGTTTTTGGAATCCTTGGGTGGTGGCCAATAGCCTCGTTTACCTTTGTGCCTGATGTAATATCCACTCATAATCAGTCTTCTTATACTTTGGAACAGAGCATAATTTAAAAACGGTTCAATAACTTTGCGTTTGCGTTTCACTTGTATTTTGATCAGTTCTCGGTAAATGCGTTCTCTCAACTCCACAGGCAAAGCACGAATGTTCTCTAGCAAAGTATCCATGAATAGCCCATACTAAATCCTCTTTGGTCTGACACAAGACATGTACTCTTTGCACAGAAATGGTTTTAATTCATTGTCGAATCTAAATCGTTTAGTTACTAATTTACACGTTACAATTCGTTCAGAAGTTTCCTCTTTCACCAAGTAGACATTGTGTACAAGATGTTGGTAATTCGTTAACTCTTCCTCTGGAATTCGATGCAGTACGTTCACAATGTAGTAGATAGAATCGTCAATACCAAACCATTCCTTTTTAAAGCCAAGGGTTCGTTGATCAATGTCTGTCCAATGGAACACTTTCAACTCAATCAGTCCTTGTATAGCATTCAGGTACCAGTGGTTCAAACACCGGTGACGTAACGGATGCAATTGTTCTTTACGTTTCACTTGTATTTTGACCAGTTCTCGGTAAATGCGTTCTCTCAACTCCACAGGCAAAGCACGAATGTTCTCTTGTAAAGTATCCATGAACAGATTATGGTAAGTTACTTCAATGTCTCGGTCCCACTAAGGGTAAGTAATGACAATTCGGTGACCATCGAGCATGTTCTACGTAGGCCGAATCTTGCGGTTCCCAGTGGTGAAGTGACACACCGCAACTGAAGCACTTGACTTTATCTCCTTCTCCCAAGTAGAAAAATCCGGCTCTGGCTAATTCTTCGGGGGTCGGTCCTCCCAGATACTTAAACCATTTTCCTTTGAACGATTGAAGACGATTTTCAAAGTCGCAGTATTCCGACAAACGCACAGGGAACGAATATTCGTCTTTCACAGGTTCGTTTCGATGAGGGTTGAGTGACATGGGCAGGAGTTTGCTCATTGCTGGATGACATCCGTAGTGGGGTAGACGTGAAGGTGAACATTCCCCTTTAAAACGAAACCCAGTAAAATGTCCAAGAGGACGAGCGGCATCACTTTCGCATCCCTCTGGTTTGACACGCACAGCATCCCTTTCCATGATAGGGGTAGTGACACTAAAGTTCCCATGATGCTTTACGGAATCGCTAAGGCCACAGCGTACAGCATCGTACCCATCGCAAGGCTCACAATCGCATTCCACTTCAGAAGCCTCACACTTGAATTGTGCCTTTATAAACAACTTGTTTTGTGTTTCTCTGAAAGTATTCATCTTGTTCGCTTGGTCTTGGTAGTCACAATGAACTATCGATCTTGCCTAGGGTTCCTTTTTATATACAGACCAATACCGACGTGTCCATACGGTAAGGTGAAATGATTGGGAAGTCGCACTCGCTTCTGGTACACGATTTGATAGACTTTTTCCAAGGGCCGACTGACGATGTGGTGAGTGGGTAAACGTACAATCTTGATCGGTTGATAGGTGGTCACTTTAAAGTTTCCATCCTCTCCCGATTGCAAGGCTTCTTTCAATACCCCAAAGTTGACCACACGACTGGTACGATAATTCAGAGTCAGTCCTTTCACTTTGCACGTCGTGTGCACTTCTCCTTGTTTGTCCCGGTATTTGTAGCCGTAATTTTTGGGACCGCCACTGACGAAACTTAGAATCTTGTCGTCGGGATGCTCGTCTGTCCAGGCTCCTAAACGGTCTCCTTCGATGTCAGGGTGCTGTTGACTCTGGTGATGGATGTAAATGCAACTGTCCGTGTCAAAGTACAGGACGCGTTCCCCTAACAGTTCTAAAGCTTCGTACAATTTTAAGCGAGCATGGGCTGTCACGTAAGCCGCAATGATGACATTTCCAAAAGGGTCGTCGTGTACAAAGTCTAGATCTTCTTCGTAATTGACCAAGATCAAATCCTCGCGAACGACGTCCACGTGTTTCATGTATTTGGTTTTGACGTGAATCATCTGGAAGTAGCGGGAAGGTTCTGTCAAATATTATGTCTTGGGCAAACACTGTCGTTGTGCCATTTTTCCCCACAAGCAATTTAACGTCACTTTGGCAAACGATCGCCTGCCTTCGTTTTTCTCGATGTGGTCTAAAGAGATGCCTTCTTGTTCATAGTATTTCTCTTTGAATTGTGTTTGGTCTTCGGGAGTGTGACACCAGGAAGGATAGCCGCTGGCTTCTTGTTTCAGTTTTAAAAAGGCATTCACGTAGTCAGCGAAAATGCCTTTCTGACTGGGATCACCCTTGTGGTATTGTTGTGTCTTGGGAAAGTGGCAATTTCGTACACTTCTAACAGTTGGTATCCCATGTCCAGAGCTTTCAACAATTCTACGCCGACCCACCTCCCCGTCAAGGCACGTTCTTCCTGGGTGTGCTGACAAGGTTGGTCTTGGTTGCACGTTTCGGCACAAGTACGGCACAATGGAAACATCAGTTTGCCTTGACAATGGTGAGGTAAGACGGGATGGTACAAGTCCGTGGGCGGCAAAATTTTACACTTGATCAAGCCTTCGTATTGTCGAATGTTTTTCAGGTCGATGTGTTCCGTTAACAATTGCGGGTGCCCTACAGGAAAGCTACAATATTTGCACACGTAGGGATACAGCGAACACACGTCCAAGTATTTGATTTCTTCTCCTTTCTCTTCGTCGGCTTGGTACAGAAAACAGGTGGCATTGGTCCTTCCTCCGTACAAACTATCCCTCGAGTTCAGCGGGTCCATGAACTGGTAAGTTTCCACAAGGCGTTTAAACTCGGGATCGGTTTTCATACGGTGATCGTACTCGTGTTCCCACATTTCCACCACTTGGTATCCTTGCTGTTCTAACTTCAGGCGTCGCTGACAAGTGTCCTGGTTCAAGTCTTCCATGGTTCGTTGAAAAAACTGATTTTTAGTGCCACGGTCAGGGTAACAGACGGGATATCCGTGAAATAAGCAACCGTTAAACTCGTACACGATCTTGGGGTTTTCTAAGTCCCAGCCATCTACTGAATACGTTCCGATGGTCTTTTCACCCCCTCCGTTGCGAGCATGCTGAATCCACTTGTCTTCCTTGTCGCACAAGTAATGTAACCAACGTAGGGCTTTGACCGAGTATTGACGTTTGACAAAGTGGGTCGTTTGAGGGCTATGACAGCCACGGTGTTTTCAGGCATGAATCGTTGTCGATACACTAAGGAACACGCTTTGGCAATGGTGCAAGTTTCTTTCAAATGATCGACCCCCCCGTGTTCCATGAACAGTTCTCGAAATTTTCCACAGCAACGCCGTAAAATGTCCACGTCGGAACGACAATACTTTAGCATTTCTTCCTGAAAGTCGAAAGGGTCCGAGGCGTGAGCCTGGTACCAAGCGTAGAAAGTTTCTCGTTGTTCGGTACGCATGTTGTCCGGGTCGTAAGAGTGAGCCTCAGGTAAATGGGGTAGAACGGCGTGTTGATTGGCTTCCGTATTGAAAAAGTGTGGAAAGTACCCTTTAGCCATTTCTGTCATTCCAAACGTTTTAGGCATTCGGCTCAAAGGCATGGCCAAATAGCTCATCTAATCTTTAAACTGTACTTGTCCCACTTGCATGAAAATGATTTTGGCTCCGTTCAAAGTCACTTTAGGACGCTCGGTGCCTTGTTCCGTATAGTATCTCAAAAGAAACTGTCCATCGTATCCGGAGACATTGTGAGCCATCACTGTGGCATGACGATGACAATCTCCGTAACGTTCGATGTCCTCTTGGCTCCACGTCTTGTCGATGGGGTCTAAGACCCATTGGGCAAAATCGGCTAACGTGTTCGGTCCCCGAAAGATTTTTTCACGCCTTCCGGGAATCTTGCTGCAGTGAGGGCAATGACTGAAGATAGGTTCTTGAATGAACTTCTCGCACGCTCGATGAGCCACGCAGAAATTAGGAATGTGAATGCCGGTCTCTTGCATGCATTCGAAATCGAAAAAGATGAAATTGCCTTTCTTCTTGTGACCGTCCTCTTTCTCTGGTGGGGGTTTGGTATTTTTGCACGTAGCATTGGTTTTCCAAGTCCACGATGTGGTGACAAATGTGACATTTTTTCTTTCATCGACATACGTGTGCCTTGGCATTATTGGTAAGTATGCCTTGTCCACACGTAGTGCACAATCTCAGCAGTTGACAAGCACATTTCTTCTGTGAACCTTGTGTTTTCAAATGTTGTTGGTAACAGGTAGGGCTGACAAAAGTGCGCAGACAAGTTGAACAAGGCACTGGTTCTTCGTTCAGACAGGGTGGAGAGGCCAAACATCCTGAGCATTTCAATCCACAATGCTTGTGTTGCTCACGATTATTAAAACCATAATCACATTTCTCACAATAATAAACATATCCCAGGAATGCAGTGATACTGGTAAAGGTATCGAAAAGTTCATCGTGATAATAGACATGAATGTATTTTCCGTCCTTAAAATCTTGGCCTCGAAACAACAGAGAGCCACGCATTTCTTGAGGGTGCACTTTCAAGGTGTATCGTGGAGCTAGGGCATCTTGCAATTTTTGCATTTCAGGAATGCCACAGGGTATGTCTTTGGACAGTCCGGCTTGTTGTAACAGGAGTTCTGCTTCGTTTCATTGTTTGGCTCGGTTCGATTTTCGAATGTTCTCCCAGGTTCTTTTCCATTCTACCGTGTCGTTCTTGTTGGCATAGGTTCGTCCCACCACGATGGCACGGGCTAAACACATCTGGTCTTGAGGGTTGTTAATTCGGACGAGACTTGTTTTGGTGTTGCGAAGGTCGTCCACCAATAACATCTTTCTGCGTCCACTCCCTTGAGGAGGAGAGACGTGGGTCATGTCCAGTGTGGCTTTACCATCGGTGATGTCAGACTGATCATCAGATTGTTGTACGTGTTGAATCTTGTCCATGACTTTGGAAGCAGTCAATTCTGCAGGGGTTCTAAATTCGATCCAAACAGGGGATTTCAAACCGTCGTGTTGTATGTAAAGTCTCAAGCGATCGTCTTCTTTGGGTTGACATTGTCGCTTGAGTGCGGTGAGCAAAGAATTCCATACCCCAGTGATAAACACTTCTGCTTTCTCTAACGGCACTTCAGCCTTGAAATCTTTAAACTTCACTGTGTATTTGTAAACCGTGGTTCTAAATTTTCTAATGGAGCGCTTTTCCGTCTCTAGAATGGAATAGTATTTTTCAGGGTTGACTAAGGGTGGTGAACTTGGTTTAGAGGGTTCGGATTCTGGTTCACTCATGTCCTCTTCAAAATCATTGGCATGAATTTGTACCAAGATTTCAGCCCTGGTACGAGGCGATAGATCACGTTTCTGCCTATTACTTTCTTCTTCTTCTTTCTTCTCGAATGAATAGGATCGTTTCATCTTGAGTGCAAAACGTCAAATGACTCAAGTTTAAACACCATAGACTAATTTATAGTCATGGCAGACCAGCGTATATAAAAGGGTGTGTTTCTTGTCCTTTCACTATTCATTTCACTCTCAAGCCGAGCACAACGATGGAAGAGACTAGCCAAATCGAACGTTTCGTCAGAGCTTTGCGAGGGGTCATTAGAAAATTCTCTTCAGACCAGCCGACGGACTACTCTCCTTCCTTTCGAGATAAAAGTCAAGATACTTGCTATATCTGTCAGAAGAAAGGGCATTGGTCTTCAGAGTGTCCAGACCGTCAAAAAAGAAAAAAAAAAGGGCTAAAAAAGAAAAAAGTAAAGATACCTGTTATTATTGTCAAGAAAAAGGACATTGGTCTCCAGATTGCCCAAAAAAGAAACAAGATGAGTCAGAAGAAAAGAGGAATTCTTCAGAAGAAGAGAGGGATTCTTCAGAGGAAAAAAAGAAAGAAAGAAGACAATTCTATTTACAAGAGGCAAAGAAACAGGAGAAGAAAAGAAGAAGGGAAGAAAATGAGGAGAAAGAAGAGGAAAAGACGGTGAAGAAATTCAAAAAACAGAGAGGCTAAACAAGGAAAAAGAAGAAGTCAATGAACTTTATATTAAAGTGTTATGTTGTGAATTGTGAATTGGATTGTAACAATGGATAAAAGAATAAATTAATTATATAAGGTAAGTGTCTTTGAGTTATGATTTTAAAATAAGAACGTACACTCACGCACTCATACAAAGACACGTACTATAGGGGTAAAATGGTTTTTTTTTTTTGAGTTATGGGCAAATTGAAAGGCTATCTCTTTTCGAGAGAAGTGGGTGGCCCTGAAAAGGGCCTTTTTTGGTGTAGGGGTGAGTTTAAGCAATCAGCTTTAACTGCCTTAAGCCTTTGCCACGGCCAAGGCCTACTTCTGGACTGCGTAATGTTGATGATGATTGGGTTGAAATCACTAAGGGTGGTACGGCAGGCTTAGTCACAGGGTTGACGTGTTTAGCTCGGGAAGGTCGTATTCTCTTCGGTCGTAATAAAGAAGTCTGATACATTTGTTTCAGACTTCTTAACTCCGCTAAACTGTCCAACAGTACCGTGACCGTTTGATTTTCACCCTCTTGTTTCTTTGCTGCTACTTCTTCTTGCTGTTGTTGCTGTTGTTTTTTTCTTACCTCTTCTTCTTGCTGCTGCTGTAGGAGAAAAGCTTGTTCCGCTTCCTTTTGTCGTTGTATAAATTTCTCCAATTCTTCTTTCTGTCTCTGTCTAAAATTCTCCACTTGCGGTAATGAAGAAGATAACGAAGGTTCCGGAACAAATTCTTGCGAGGTAAGAAAATCCACAAAATCCCAATTTACCTCTTCTGAAAGTAAGTCCGGGTTCCCTTGGGCAGTCTCCCCTGCTGGTGCACCCCAATGAATCGTTTTCTGAGTTTCCGTCATGTTGAATCACTGTCGCATAGATTGACTGTACACAAGCGCTAGCGAATCTATATAGACCATGTGACGTCACAGACTGCTCTCTTCGGATTGGATGCGGGCTAACTGAATTTTGTAACGCGTGTTCGGATTGGTGAATGAACTCAATCCGTTTCAATCCTTCCTCTACCTATAAATAAGCGCAGTTCACTGCATTGATTCACCTGTTCTCGTCGCTTCACGATGTGGACCACAGTCGAATCATCCACCAATGTGTCTTCCATGATGTTTAGGACGGACATGCTCATGTATGTCCGGTCCAAGTGGATCGTTGTCGACAAGTCAGACACCAGTCTGTGGATACGAAGAGTGTATGTAGAAAGACAAGGTCGCCTCAAGAGGACACTGATTTATGGCCCTCGAGTAAGACGCAGCTTGAGGACAAGAAGATGCCGCAGATGCCCTTTATGTTAATGGATACATTAACATAAACCCAAAGGCCCTTTTCAGGGCCACCCATATTTCTCGAAAAGAGAATGACTTTCAATTGCCTAGCACATTTTTTTTAAATTTAGAAGAAAAAAAATCCCATGTTAAATTCCGCTTGTCCCTAAAGTAGTTTTTTTCTCCCATGTTAAATTCCCCTTGTCCCTAGACAGACCCAAACTCTATTCCCCATGTTAAATTCCCCTTGTCCCTAGACAGACCCAAACTCTATTCCCCATGTAATGCTAATTCCCCTTGTCCCTAGAGTGACCCACGATTTTTCTCCATGTTAAATTTACATAGTCCCCAGAGTGACCCAGGGGTGTCTGTAATGCTAATTCCCATTGTCCCTGGGGTGACCCACTTCACTACTTGTATATATATATATATATATATATATATATATATATATATATATATATATATATATATATATATATATATATTAAAAATAATATACAGAAGATACACCCATCTGAATTGGATATATATATATATATATATATATATATATATATATATATATATATATATATATATATATATATATATATATATATTAAAAATAATATACAGAAGATACACCCATCTGAATGGGATATATATATATATATATATATATATATATATATATATATATATATATATATATATATATATATATTAAAAATAATATACAGAAGATAGACCCATCTGAATTGGATATCTATATATATATATATATATATATATATATATATATTACAAATAATATACAGAAGATACACCCATCGGAATTGGATATATATATATATATATTAAAAATAATATACAGAAGATACACCCATCTGAATAAGATATATATATATATTAAAAATAATATACAGAAGATACACAGATCTGAATTGGATATATATATATATATATATATATATATATATATATATATATATATATATATATATATATATATAGATATATATATATATATATATATATATATTAAAAATGATATACAGAAGATACACCCATCTGAATAAGATCAACACCTGGCATGTTTTATTCTCAGTGTTAGGAGAAAAGATGGATCTGAGTTTGAACCGAACATCTAAAGAAGCATCATCATTTCCATTGATAGCCACCAAAACAACAAGAAATATGCATATACAATCATGAAAGGTAGATACACAAATTTTGGACTAACAAGGGAAGCTCTTAGGGCTATGCAAAACGATTTAAAATCTAAAGGAAAAGGAAATAAACCCAATCGGAGTCAACCGATCACAGACGTAGAAATAAATGACTTGTATAACAAAAGACTAATGAGGAAGGAAACACCTGAAGCAATTGTTCACCCATTGTGGGTTAACAACTCTGTGCATTTTGGTTTGAGGGGAGTGACTGAACATTACAATCTGAAATGGGGGGGGGGGAAGCAAGCTTCGTTTTATTTTAATGAAAAATGTATACATCTCGTGGTATATCATATACGTACAATTTTATACTTTTTAAAATCATGGAAAGTATGAGGTATGTTTTTTGCTATTTTATTTGCTATCGCTCTTTTCCGGCATGTTTAAGAGGGTTTTATTTGCTCTGTATTTTTTTTTATATTTTTTTCATAATAAAATAAGATTGTTCTGTATTTATTTCCAACGCATTTTTTGCAAATATCTTAATAACCTCGTAACCCCTTTATGCAACCTAGACACGGTCTAGGTCCTGTAAAACCTTTCTTGATTCATTGGTTATGTATAAGGCAGTATTTCCCATGACAATTCTTATCACAGAATTGTATTGATCCATATAAGAGCCATTTATATTTATTCATTCCAATTGGAAATGGCATTTATATTATGCAAAACAAATGTTCGAATTTTAATTATATATATATATATATATATATATATATATATATATATATATATATATATATATATATATATATATATATATATATGATGTCAGCGAATAACCATATATGTGATATTATGTGCTTAATTATTCCTGCGGACTGTCTTATTCACACGACGATAGTTTCTATTGATGATAACGATATCATCAACCCTGACAATGTTAAGTAATATCGTATTTGTGCGGAAAATAATCCGGATTTTACTCATCCTACAAATTTGTTTGAAGAAAATAATGAGGAAGAATTATAACAGATATCGCCAAAAATAATTATTGTACTCTCATAATTATTCGTTAATAAACATAAATTGACTAGAGAAATCTGCTGATGTCAAAAATAAAACAGAAGATAAATGCTTTTGAGAAGTATGTCTATACACGAATATGTACTTCAAGGATTAATAATCCAGCATTTTGATATTTAGATGGGTTTTATATATTTGCGTCGGATGATGATTTTGAACAAGTTGCTGATAAATTCAATAATGAGTATTTGGTCAATGAAATACCAGAGTTTAGACTTACATATCCATTTTTTATATTGATTCCTATTTCAAATGGATACATGATAACATAAATTATAAGGATAAAATTGGTACATGGATAAGTACTGATGAACAGATAAAGCCAGATGATAATATCGATTATTTTATGAGACTCTGCGATTGTTCATGGTCACATATTTATCTGTGCGAGACATATAGTGGGTATCATATTATATGCAAATCTACACCCGTTTCATTAAAACATCAGAAAACACTCACCATAAAAGCTAAAGATGACAATCCAGAATGGCGCATAGATTTACAAGTTGTATTTCATAGCATAAAACTTACAAATACTAGATCTTATAAACCGCGTAAAATAACAAATTGTAAAAAATGTATTTCGCATCAAAATGTTTTAGCATCTCAATTACTCGCATGTCCAACTTGCATTCAGCATAAAGAGGTAAGATGCAACGAAAAAGAAAAAATCATATTATTATTCAACGATAAACCAGATATGAAAATAATTTCAAGTGAATTAACCGGAATACATGATCAACTGCTTGGTATAACTTCTCTGAGCGATAGTGCATACAATGTGCGACTACCACCAGGTCATTATTATAATATTTGATAACGAAATCATGGAATTACTCCTAATGGCTTAGATGTTAGTAAATGCAATAATTATATTGTGATTGTAGATTTAGATCATTATATTGCAATTTGTCCGAGTTTCATGAATGATAGACGCAAAATAATTAATCGTGGCAAAGAATCACTTGACGAAGAAATTAAGAAAATAATCTTTGTAGAAAAAAAGAATTCAGAGGTATCAAATATCACTGAGAAATTACCTGAATATCAAAGAAAATCTAATTATATAAAATTGTTACTGAAATCTAAGCGAAAAACAAAATTATCCAGGGGAATTTATCAGAGAAAGGCCAGATTATAAAATATACATCCAGCCCAGTTGATGAAGGTAGACCTGGATGTCAAGTTATTTATAATTTAGATTATATTTATGGATCTTAATATGGGATGGGAAAATCAGAGACTGCTTGGAAATCTGTGCAAGGAGATCAATATGTACTCATCGAAATCTGTGCAAGAAGATCAATCTGTATTCATCAAAATCTGTAAAAGAAGATCAATCTGTACTCATCGAAATCTGTACAAGAAGATCAATCTGTACTCATCAAAATCTGTACAAGAACATCAATCTGTACTCATCAAAATCTGTGCAAGAAGATCAATCTATACTCATCAAATTCTGTACAAGAAGATCAATCTGTACTAATCAAATTCTGTACAAGAAGATCAATCTGTACTCATCGAAACCTGTACAAAAAGATCAATCTGTACTCATCGAAATCTGTACAAGAAGATCAATCTGTACTCATCAAAATCTGTACAAGAAGATCAATCTGTACTGATCAGAATCGGTGCAAGAAGATCAATCTGTACTCATCAGTAGCTGCAGAAACATATTTACAGAAAAAACAAGGGCAAATTATAAGATCGAATCTTGCATGAATATTAATGGAGATATAGCGTTTAAACCTGGTGATAAGCGCAGAATGATCGTTCAGATAAAATCATTTCACATAGTAAAAGGGGTTCTATTTGTGTTAATAGTTGATGAATGGCATGGAATACGACGACAGATATTCAAAAACGAGCCATCATATAAAATATATTGGAGTAAGTTTTGAAAGCTAGTTAGTGCATCTGTGTGTAATGTCATCCTTGATGCAGACGCTAATGAAGATGATCTCAATTTATTTAAATTGTACAGAATGAACATGAAATTTATCATTCATGATTATAAAACCGATCATGATAGAAAATTTATTGTTGAAAACTCAGATAATGATAATTTATATTTATTATTTAAAATAAATCAAAGATCTCCACGTGGCGAGAAGATAGCTGTGTTCAGACATTATAAGTCCGGTATAGTTTATTCAGTGGAAGGTTTGGGCAAAATATTACAGTCACGAGGATTTCGTGTGCGATAGTATCACGCTGATTCAAGTCGTGAAGAAAACAATTTAGATTTCGCCGATGTCACCAATGCATATAATGATGTAGATGTCGTTATATACAACGATACACCTGAGGCTGGAGTTAGTATAACAGATGCGAGATTTTCTAACATGTGTATATTTTCATACGAATTAGGATCTGTAGAGCCAACAAAACAAGCATTACACAGATTTAGGTTCGTAAATGAAATGAACTATTCAGCAATGTCAAAAAAAACATTCATAGTTAACTTCCCATGAATTGTGCAGATATTAGAAAATTATTAATTGATCGTGAAAGATTAATTACTAACGAAGAAAAGTTGCGTATAGAGCCCCTAATTCTGATGAATTAACAAATCTATGTGGATTTACATATATGATGGATATTACCGAATCAATTAATTCCAGAATGTTTGTATAACCAATATTATTTGCAATGACGATGAAAGATACGAGATATAAAATTATGCAAACACCAACAGATGATTATTATATCTGGTTGCTAAAAACAGTCATGGTAAAGTGAGTCTCGACAAAAACGATGTCGATGAGATTTTAAAGACCAGCATCGGCGATCGAATAAAAAAGGAACAACCCGATATTGATAAAGCTGACAATGCGAGACAAATATATTATGAATATGATTCAGAGGAGAAATTAAAGTCATATATGGCAAAACAATCATACATGAATAATTTAGTTCAGTGTAACGTTGGAAAGTTTCCTGCAGATGAAATTGAAGACAAGACATTTAACCAATTAAAAAGAGTTCAGCAAGTGATTGTTGATAAATTCAATAAGGGCCACGTGATAGATAATAAAATATTTCGATCAGATAAAATAAGCTCGCTCGAAAATATTGACATGATACGAGATTTCCTGAGCATGTTAAATCTTCCCGATATAAATTAGGATAATCTCAGCGAGAATTCAGTTGCGATCTCCAGAGAGGATCTTAAAAATCGTATAGAAGTTGTTGTTGTTGTAGGGTTTAACGCCATTTTTCAGCACACGATAGGCTATACATGGCGGCCAGTATTAATGGTGGAGGAAGAACCCGGGAAAACCCCGGAAAGAACCACCGACCCACGAGAAGCTACTGGCAAGCTTTCTCACATACCTACATTGGCTGAATCCGAGACTCGAACCTACGCAGACAGAGGTAAGATGGCAGTGATCCGTAACGGAGAGCGCTTTAGACCACTCGGCCACTCGGGGCCCCTCGTATAGAAGTAATGATTGACGATAAAGATCAGTTGGCTAAATATGAGAATCTGATCACAAATTGGTTAAATATATTTCCCGAAACAAGAATTCAGTCGATGAAATTAACAACCAAAAGTATCACAGAGAAAATTAAATTGATATATAAGGAATTTGGAGCGACTTTAACTCACATGATACAAAAAATCCAGATCGAAGTGATTATACACTGTTAGGTATTTAAGCTCGAAAAAAACAGTAACAAAGAAAAGGTGAAAAGATCAAGCTTTTAAAACTTAACAAATAATTTATTTTCCCGGAAAGTTCTGTAGAAATGAAAGCAAAAGGAGAAGAACTTACGGTTTCAAATATAGAATCCAAAACTAATCTAAAAATAATCAACGAATTAAATTGCAAAAGTTCTAGTAATAAATGTTCTAATAATTTCAAGCTCGAATCCTGATTGAAAATCCAAGATGAATGACGATGACGTATACTGTAGTCAGTACTGTGCTTAGAAACAGTTCCTCTTAGAAATGCAAATAATGGCACTCTGGTGTTGGAAATCCAAATTAAATTTGTAAGCAATGTCTACCAAATTTTCGGTGTGAGCACTCTTCAAAATATTTCCAGAGAAAAAAAAATTAATCCTTTTGAAATCCAACTGATCTGAAGAAAATTATAACTCAAAATCTGGCTACTACAAAATAACATGACATCAGTGTAAAAAACCCAAAACTGAGAAAGCTCTCTCAAAGCATCTCTATTACAACTAGCAAATGTGTAGCAATGGAAAAAAAACGGAATTGCGAAATCGAAAAGGGGATCACTGATCGTGTTTAAGTCACGCACACCAAAAATTACCCTGACGACAAAAACATCATTATAAAATAAAATAGAACTTGCTTGCGAAGATTGTTACAATTTCTGAAACAAGATCAAGATCTAGATCAACACCTGCTGTTTACGAAAGAATGATTCAGAATTAATTGTCTGGAAAAATATCTTCATTGAATAAACTTACATTATAATAGCATGTAATAGAATACAAAATTTAAAACTGACAAACAATTAAATTAAAATAAATATAATTAAATCAGATATATATATATATATATATATATATATATATATATATATATATATATATATATATATATAACACCACTAACATATCCTGTTCGGCCAAAATCAAACTTTGCTGATGATATAACATGGAGAAATATAAAAATCAATTGTGAAGGATTTGACGGAGGAAATGATATCTAGATAACATATAAACATTCAGAAATACTGAAATTTCATATTTGGAGTGCCAGCAGATTGTTTAGTATATCTGATGAACAAAATATAATTTGATATGTATACCTAGACTTTTAAAATGTCATAGAAGAGCAGTCATTTATTCATTCTGATGTCTCTATTATCATTGTCGAAAGTATACCTTGCAGGAGGGATCTTGAAGTCTTGATGCTTCACTTGATGGAACCTAAGATAAACGTTGGCCTCATGGATGGATTCAGAGTGAACTTTCATCACATAACTGCCTCGGTTCAGTTACTGTTCTTACCCTTCATAGTGTCTTTTCTGTCATCACTGCGTGAAGTATTGGAAGATGGCTTTGATCAGCATTTCCATTATTTGAGTAAACTGAATTAGAACAAAATTGTATAAAGGAGACTTTGCTTTAAGATGTTTCTATAATTTACTTGACCATGCAGTTATAGGAATACATTACCTATTTAAAGGGAATAACAATCATCCAACCAAACAGAATACCAATATAGATGACAGGTAACAACAATTTATATTTGATATTGCTTTGGCAAGATATCCCCATCTCACCATGTTGCCAGTAAATGTTTCCCCATTTAAGCATTACAAATAGACAGAATGAGGAACCCTTACTTGGAAAAGGAACATAATTACATACAACTAACGTCTGACATGCACACCAATATAACCGCCTTCTTGTTTTAAATGCAGAATTATGGATGCAAAGGTGCCAAACATTATATAAAGTAACGTGTACATGTATAATTCAACAGTACATCATCACAATCCTGTGTATATCAAACAAAGCACAATCTTGTAAAAATGGAAGAAATTAACAGCATGCTAAATTCTTAAGGAAGATGACTCTTCTATGGGTCTGATTACAATGGCTTAGAAAGAAAATATAATTTCATGGCATGTTGAAGGAAATCAAAACAATGTGTAATATCATCTAATTGGTGCAGTTGTACTAGTACCTCAGTTTGTGTAGTAATACCACATTTAGTGTAGTAGCACCTCAGTGTAGTGGTGCCGCAAGTAATTTAATAATACATCAATTAGTGTAATAATACATCAATTAGTGTAATAATACATCAGGTAGTGAAGTAGTATCTTAAGTAGTGAAGTAATACTTCCGTTTGTGTAACAATACATCAATTAATGTTTTGCAATACATACCACAATTAGTGCAGTAATACCATCAACCAATACGAACTGCTTTTAATTATTAGCATAACTTCATTTACATATTATTAAAGGTGTCTACGGTGAAAACAAAAACCATTACAATATGTCAGTAAAACTGCACCGTTTAGTAAAGTGCAGAGTTGCCTCCCTTACACCTTGCAATGAGAGATGCCTCGATTAATCACAGAGAATCAACTGTAAACAAGAATCCCTTGCAGGGGCTGATGCCCTACTCGACGAAAAAAGAAAAATCAGCAATTGAAGACCATTTTTTCCTTTTAACTGATGAGTGTTAAAACTATCTTGGAAATGTTTCTGCAATAACAAGATTTTCTAATTATATTAAGTTGTGAACACAAGGGATGTCAGACTGGCACTGTTTTTTTAGGACAAAGTATACATCACTAGAAGTCTTTTAGGCTATCGCAATAATCATTCATTCAGGGGGAGTAGTCACCGGAAGGTTGTCTTGACGGCCATAATCTTGGAAGTCAGGTCAGTACCATTTACATTTAGGATGATATAGACATCATAAGAAGTACTCAAGCGGAAAACCTCATGATAAACCTTCCATGTAGGAGGAGTAGCAATAACAAGATTTTTCAAGATGGACACTAAGGAGGACATATTGGACATTAGATCAGAACCATTTCCATTTCGGTCAAATGATATCATATAAAGTCTTTTAGTGAGAACCTCATGTTGATGTGACCAGTCCTTAGGTAAGAATCTCATGTTGATATGGCCAGTCATTCAGGATTAATAGCAACATCATGATTTTTAAGATGTCTGCCATGATGGATGCCAGACTAGCACCATTTTCATTTAGGACAAACTAGACATCATAAAAAGTCTTTTAGTGAAATCCCATGATGATAACCCCACCCATTCTGGCAAAGTAATAATACTATGATTTTCAAGACAGTGACTGTGGTAGCCATATTGAATATGCAAGAAGCCCCTTTTAATATATGACCGTGTAGACCGTGGGGTGCATGTGTGTGCAATGTTTCATGGCAATACTCCAAGGCAGTTAGGAGGAGCAGCGATAGGAACCTTGTGCTAACAGACGGATGACAAAGAGAGACAATGAACAATCCCATAAGCTCTTCTGGACTATGATCGTTGGAGCTCAAAGGTAAAATCTAAACAGATTATAAATTATTCATTTTTCTTAAAATCAAAGCAAAATATTTTCATTAAATACAAATATAACTATAATGCACTTCTCAATACTTAAATGTTTATGAATTTGTATACTTTTCTTTGTAAACTTTAAAACATTCACTTTGTTCCTTTACTGATAATGCAAGAAAAGCCACATAATATTATCTTAATCTCAATATAAGGCATTTAATTAGCACTAAGGTCATGCCCTGGCTATTATCGTAATATCAAGATAAGACATTTAATTAGCACTAAGGTCGTATCCTGACTATTATCTTAATATCAATATAAGACATTTAATTAGCACTAAGGTCATACCCTGACTTCTTATCTTAATATCAAGATAAAACATTTAATTAGCACTAAGGTCATACCCTGACTATTACCTTAATAAAAGGGAAGACATTTAATTAGCACTAAGGTCATGCCCTGACTATTATCTTAATACAAGGGAAGACATTTAATCAGCAGTAAGATTATGCCCTGACTATTATCTTAATATCAAGATAAGACATTTAATTAGCACTAAGGTCGAATCCTGACTATTATCTTGATATCAATATAAGACATTTAATTAGCACTAAGGTCATACCCTGACTATTATCTTAATACAAGGGAAGACATTTAATTAGCACTAAGGTCATGTCCTGACTATTATCTTAATACAAGGGAAGACATTTAATTAGCACTAAGGTCATGCCCTGACTATTATCTTAATATCAAGATACGACTTTTAATTAGCACTAAGGTCATACCCTGACTTCTTATCTTAATATCAAGATAAGGCATTTAATTAGCACCAAGGTCATACCCTGATATAAGCAATACCATACCACCTCATCTGTTGATTTGTTTTCTATAAGCGTTGTCACTCCATATTCCAAAGATTGCTTATTGAGTTAGCATTGCTAATATTTTGCCAAACATGTCAAATGTACTAATTTAAATAATATCGAGACACAAATATCAAGAATCCAACATTCAGAATGGATAACTAGAAGACAACTATACCCGCTCTATCTTTCCTGTCATTACCTTTTATTTCAATGTGACCATGAAACCAACAATACTAGATATTTATTTTCAGGTTTGAAGAAAAAATAGTGTTTCAGAAAGATTTTAGATACTAATGAGTTATCACATTCAAGACTTTGCAAGGATTTCAATCATGAAAAGGTATCTAAAAGGTTATGAAATTTCCGTTTATTTATTTTTTTAGTTTTGACCTAGTTCCAAGATTTGAGCATGTCTGTTATTTATGCAGTAAAAGCGGAGATTTCATCCATTATTCAGTTACAGATGGTGCCGCTAGGTGCCATTGGATGTTGCATCAGCAGCTGCCTATTTCAAACAATCTGATTACATGGGTGTATGGAATATTAGATGATTGTTAGGCAAATCTTTTTAAATTACAAATATCCAACATTATATCGCATGTATTTATTAACAAAGGTGAAATTCTTGGAATGGAAACTTTTACAGTTGTGACAAAATTGATTTTTTGCTCTTCTAAATGATGGTAGATTCATAAGCTAAATTAGGTTTCCTAGCACAGATGGCTTGGCATTTGGATCTAAAGATTACTTCTGTATACAGGATTAGAGGGATTAAAATAACTTGGGACTGAAGATTTAGGTTTGTTCATCTGCATGAAAGTGATACATCATTTTTTTGACCACAGAGGCTTTCTGAAAGTGAAGTTATACATGCCTCATGGCAAAATCTAAGTCCCTGATTGTGTATTGGATACAACAACCCTGATGTTGTGTATTGGGCACAACATGTGCAGGAAAAATTGCACAGTTGATGTATACATTAATGAGCTAAAGTCACATTTCTACCTTAAACAAAATCATGTATAACCGTATCAACCCTTTCTGGTATAGCTTTCATGAGCAGCAGGGAAGTTGAACAGACCAGCGTTTCCAAGCAAAATAAACCTTCCTACGCGAACTTTCTCCGTAGAAGCCTCGGAATTCACTTTTACGGCTTTCTACGGAGATCAATTTTCGTGTATTCCAGACCAGGTGCATCAGGTGTATATACCAGGTGTGTCAATAAATATAGCATCCGAGACAGAAAAATAAATTCTCGTTAAGGGAAGTTGAACAGACCAGAGTTTCCAGCCAAAATAAAGCTTCCTACGAGAACTTTCTCCTTAGAAGCCTCAGAAATCAAAAATAACGCCTTCTACGGAAGCTAATTTTCATGCATTTCAGACCGAGTGCATCGGTTGGTCGCGCCGTGTGTGTTAGTAAATATAGCGTTCGAGACAGGAAAAATAAATTATCGGGAATAATTTTTTGTGTTATATTTTTTGTTGCATGGTGGGGCTGCTTTTTCATGAATAAATTTGATCAAGACCAATTCGATACCGACTTCGTGGATCATGAAGATTGATCGTGATGAAACCATGCGGCGTTGCCTGAGCGCGGCTGAACAAATTTTTAAATTTATTTATATCCATGTCACCGTTGCAAAAAGGTCTGATGGATATTTCTCAGCGTGTGTGTGTCTACGCCATTGAACACCGATAAAATATTACAATTGTCCCTAATCACCTTGGGAATCTGCGTATATCTCTGTGTTACGTAAATAACATCGGTGTTCTTGTGTCTGCCACGCGAGAATATCCTAGCGGGGTTGGTCTGCTTGTCCAGCATAACGTCATCGAATACAACGAGATTATTAACATCGCCGTCCAAATTTTCCACGGATGGAGCTTCATTGATGTCTGTGATGAATTCGATTGTGCCTTCGTCGGTATTGTCACTGAATTCTTTTAACACTTGATAACAGCGTTGATCATCGACGGATGGTGCAACCAAATACAACTTGTCCCATTTTAGCCATCGCATGATCAAATTCAATAACAATTGTGTCTTACCAGATCCAGATGGGCCAATGATTATCATTCTAATCGAATTCGGTAATACCGCATGATGTTTCACTTGCTCGCGTCGTTTCGTGGCTGAAAAATCAATTACATTCATGTTACTAAAATGCATGGATCTATATTGTGTGAAGTGCCGCAAGCACACAGCTACGATAAATCCAACCGAAATCGTCACACGTAACAACAGGAACGCAATTGCAGGGGAATGTGAAGTTTGTAAGACGCGCAAGTTTAGATTTGTAAAAAAAAAACTAGAACCGGAGGAGATATCGCAGCCTCCTTAAAAAAATCTACCTGGGTTGCCCTGGGCGAAATATCCCGGAGAGAAACATCTACCTGGATATAATTATTGTGGACCCGGAACGAGAATCGATATCAGACTCGACGATAATAACCAACCATTTCAGGGTGAAGATCCGGTAAACGCCATCGATAAAGCTTGTTACTATCACGACCTCGCGTATCGCAGCGGAGATTTACAACAAAGGCATCTCGCTGATATCAAGCTAATTCACGCACTAGACGCGATCCCTAATAAAAGTTTCAAAGAGAAATTAGCAACATGGTTGATAAAAGGCGCGATGAAAGGTAAATTAGTATTCGGCGCTGGTAAATAATATGAGCAGATATATTATTCTCCGCGAGGATTTTGGCGAGGAAAATCAGCGATCGCCAAACTCGCTAAAGCCGCCAAAGTAAAATCATCCGTCGCTGAATCGTGGTTATCAAAACAGGCAATTTGGCAAATATATCTTCCTCCGCCTAAAAAAATACCGTACGCAAGTTTCACCGTCAGTGTCCCTAATGAGGTCCATCAGGCGGATCTAATGTTTCTTCCTCATGATACCGTTGACGGAGTCACATACAAATACGTTTTGACCATCGTCGATATCGCTAGTAGGTATAAAGAAGCAGAGCCATTATAGAATAAAACAGCAACAGAAATTGCCAAGGCATTTAACGAAATTTATTCACGATTCCCGTTAACATGGCCGAATCTTCTCCAGGTTGATCCAGGTCGAGAATTTCTTGGTGCGGTTACTTCATTGATGAAAAAGAATAATGTCAAAATCCGTCGCGGTATTGTAGGTGTTCATCACAATCAAGCTATCGTCGAAAGATTCAACAAAACGCTCGCAGAACGATTATTTGGATACCAATACGCGCGTGAATTTATTCAAGATAATCGATCTCACGATTGGGTATCAAGATTGCCTCATGTGATTAACGCGTTAAATAACGAGACAACTCGAACAATAGCAATGAAACCTGCAATTGCAATCACAAAATCGAATATACCCCTAAAGCGAAATTCCACAATTCAACCTGTGCTAGGTAGCGTCACAGTCAGATATTTGTATAAAGAAGGCGAGGCCGAAGGAGGCAGAAAAAGAGCAACCGACCCAACCTGGAGCGTCACAACTCACAAAATATCCGCCGTAACAAGATCGTCAGGAAGACCAGCGATTTATATCCTAGATTCGTTAGCGCCACAACGCGGATTTACCAAAGAAGAATTACAAATAGTACCCGAAGATACTCAACTACCGCCAGCGTCACTAATGTAGTTTACTCGAATTCGTCCTAGCTGAGATAATTTTCTTACTCTCGACACGGCCAAATATACCAAATTTGACCAAGAAATTCTATCATCGACGATCCAAACTTGGCCATCTACGGTCAATCCTTGCGACGAGTGTATCGTTGTTGCGTAACCTAATTTCCACGGTGATTTTTCTGCATTTAACGCTTCATTAATAAGGTTGATATCAACAAAGATAATATCGTTCAGGACCAAGTTTTTTTCCCTTCCGCATGGCAAAGTAACGCTGACATTTTGTCGTCGAGTATTAGCGGGCCTATAGCATAACGGTACCTGCAGCGTTGGAAATTTCTCACAATGCAGCTTGAATAACATTTCCTGAATAATATCACGAATAATTTTTCTACTAGCAACGATCAGATGATCAGGACGCCACAAATTTAGAAAATCGCTCATCGGAGTCTCGTCGATTATTTTCCTCATGACGTCACATTGAATCTTGTTTGGTTGTAATCGAATTAATTTTTTAAACTCGGTCAACAAAATATCTGTCGATCTATAATCAGCGTCGATTTCCTCGTAATAGTCAACGAAACTTCTGAGCCATTCGTGAGGCGATTCACCATCGATAGGATTAGGTTGGCCATGATCGCCGCACATTATTACGGCGGTATTTTTCCCTCCCAGCCAAGCTAATATCGATTTTAATATATCTAAATTCACCGTGCAAATCTCGTCAAATATTATGATCTTGTTGATATATTTATCGCCCATGCGTGCCGAGTCCCATGATCCACCGCTGTATTTGAAATAGCTATGGTACGTGCAAGAATTAACACCGCGCTGCTTTATTTCTCGCGCTAATCTATGTGTCGGAGTCAATACGATCATATCGGAGTTCGCAAATAAGTTTATTACTCGCGTTGTTTTACCGCTACCTCCAGGCCCATTTAGGCAAACGAATTTACTGCGTGAAATTGGATCGAACGCAGATGCGGCCGCCGAAGATTCTCCAAATTTACCTTGATGAAATTCATCGCAATCTTCGACATCGGCGTCTTCACAATAATCTAGGATATCCTCGTTTTTTATCCTCCAGGTTCCCCATGAGCTACCATCGGTGATTAAATTTTCCAACCTATCTTGGTATTTTTTATCGATATAAAACGAATCCGTCGCGACCCTTACTGCGATATCAGAAAATTTATTTATCATCGAGAGTAAATTTATACTTACATAGGCGAGCATCGACGACCGCAAATGCGTATATTGCGCTGATTCTCCGTCAAGGTAGCTAATCACGGTACCTAATTTTGCTCCATCAATGATACTATTCTCTCTGTTGCAAAATATTCCTCGTGATACCGTATCGGCGATTATAAAATCCATCTCGGCGTCGATGATAAATAATCTAGCGTGTCGATGTTTGTGATCAACGGATCCACCTTGAGTAAATTTACCGATTATTTTTCTTCCTATATCTTTCGCGTTGTCACAGTCTGTCGGCAACCACACCTCGATCTGTTTTTTGTAAGATATAATCGCCTCACTCACCGTCAACGACACTAACATCGACGAATCTAGCATATATCTCAATAACACCGTAGGAACCCAACGACGCTGGAAGAAATGCTTGCCGAACCAAATATAGCAGATTTTATGCAAATTTTCAGCAAACTCGAACGACGTAACACAAGCGAATCCGGTCATGACAAAATCAGGCAACGGTCCGTTAATTGCTACCCTTGTCATTTCGCTGGTAGGATGGCCGAATTTAGCAAAATAATCGGCACAATCGCCATATCCAAGGAAACTTCCAGGATAACACGCGCTCATGTCAACGGAGATCATATCTTCGAAATCGTACTTGGTATTCCACAAACCACCATGGCCATACTCGATACAGCTAAGTTGAATATCAGCGAGAAATTCGTTCCTTGTAGGCTTCCACGAGTTTTTCTCTCTAGCGGCGTGAGCGGCCACAGACGGAATTGTAAGGCAATTTGTCAGTAACTGATCGGGATTCGACGAATATTTCATCGCGAGTTTTCTCATCGACTCGTGTAATATTTCACCCCTGTAAATATCGCCGCATGGCAGGATAAACTGATCGTATCTTTCCTCGCTCGAGAATAACCATATCGATACTGGATCAGATGCGCTTAATTTTTTGATAAATCTGAACATATCATCGGAATTATTCTCCGCGAAATTCTCAACATCTACAGGATAAAATTTAACCACACGATCCCGCGGAAATATCATTACCGAATGCGACCACGCGTGGGAGTTATGATCGATAATCTCGATTGGCGCTCCTCCGGATCTGTACGGCGACGAGTATAATATTTCTCCCGATAACGTTTTCACCGTGATTGGAAATTTAAGTTTTTTACTCAACGCAGCTACATCGTCCACCGATGCACCATCAGCGACAGTCTTCGCCCACGCATTAATTTTATCTAGCCTCAATTGAGTCAAACCAGATCCACGTCGAGCGTTTTTCATGTGTTCGATTACGCGCTCAGCCACGCAATTTATCATCGGTGATTCTTTCATCGCAGGTAGGTTTTTTACTTCCGGATTGTTATTCAGCCGATAAATTCCATAAACAACAGCGCTGGCTGGATAGGATCTAGCATAATAAGGGCCATCGATTCCCAGTAACAATCCGGGTTTAGAATTTTTATCAAAAACAACGTTTTTCTTACCACCACGCACAGGATCTCGTTTATCGCGAATAATCCAAGTATCATCAGGCATTTGTGCGATAAATTTTATTCCAAAAATAAATCGCTCTTCTTTGTGTTCGGTTTTTATATGCTCGATTATTTTCTTAGCTCGTTCCAGGTTCATCGTAGCATCGATAGAATTTGTTTTCCAAGTCGACCAAGTGTGAACAGCTCCATCATCGAAGAACTCTTTCTTGGCTCGATCAACCTCAGGAATAATATATTCTGCCTCATCAAGATCAAATATATCCATGATTATATTTTAGACATATGTTTAAATTATATGCATTGCAAATGGATACTAATCGGCTCAACAAATAATTGTGACAAATCTTGCAGAGGCGATTATTGCGGCGCTCACATACATGCGATTCGGCGTGGCAGTAAAGGACCACAGCGATGTTTAGTTTGTCAAGTTGGCACGCGAGGAAAAACTCGATTGTGTCTGGCTTGTGGAGGAAAAAATTATCGGGAATTGCGGCGGTATTATGAAAAAAGATCCTCGTCGGTCATAACATGCGAAGAAGATTATATTAATCGATTCAAAGCAAATAACGATTTAAACATATAGATATTACTATATGAGTCTGAAATCAGCAATTCCAGAAACAACAATGACATGCGAGTTTAAATCTCACCCAACGATCACTGGATACGAGGCGTCATCGGATGGTGTTGTCAGAAATACCAAAACGAAGAATCGGGTCGGTAGGGTTTGTAATTCAGGTTATCTTGTTTTTACCATCAACAAAAGCAAAAAACAAAGATGCGCAAGTTATCTCAGTCATAAGTTTGTATTTGAATGTTTTCACGGACCAATAAAAGTCGGTATTGTTATTGACCACATCGACGGAGATAAACTTAACAACAAACTGTTAAATCTTCGGGAGGTAACTCCGAGTGAAAATTCCAAATTTGGTAATACCGGTGGCGTATGGCGACCATCTAAGGCAGTTAAATCAGTAAATCGAGAAACAAACGAGGAAATTATATTCACATCGATGAGTGCCGCTGCAAAATATTTTGATATTAATCCAGCATCGGTGCAACGTGCGACAGAAAAAATAATAAACGCGACATTCTCCTACCGATTTGGTACATGGTTCGAATTTTATTATGTTCCAATAATATCCGAAGAAAATTAATTAAAATTACAAATATAATATAAATGAACGAGGAAAACGTAAATAACATCATCGAAGCCATCGAGGATCTGAAAAATAAAAATGTAAATTTATCTTCAGATTTGGACGCAGGTAAAATCCGGTCCGAGTTTGAAACGATCGTCCAAGGGAAACTCGAATACAGATACACGCTACCATCCGAATATAAGTTTATAAAGAAAATCCAGATTGCGATGTATCAATCGCTTGCAACTGTCAGCGATGATCAAATCGAGGATTTTGTTAAATTATCAACACTGGTAGAAAAAGTAAGGTCGAGTTTATCAGACGAATACGAGTCGAGAAAAATTACCAGCTCGCGCGTCAGGCAGCTAAAAAAGCTGGTCGATGAAAGTAAAATTAAAATCGAAGATTCCTAAAATCGAAAGATTCTGAAGATTCTTGCCACAAAAAAAAAACAAAATTTCAAGAATCTTCGATTCTAATTTTTATTATTTTTTTTATTATTTTACTGAAATTGTGCAATTTTCTTAATTTTGACGGGTATTTACCCCACCAAAAACATAAAATTATATAAATTGCGCAATTTGACGGGTATTTACCCCAGCAGATTCACGAAATTATATAAATTACTCGATTTGACGGGTATTTACCCCATCAAAAACATAAAATTACACAAATTTCTTAATTTCCCTGATTTTTATTATTTTTTTTTATTATTTACTAAATTAATTTATTTACTGAAATTGTACAATTTTCTTAATTTTGACGGGTATTTACCCCAACAAAAACATAAAATTACACAAATTACTCAATTTGACGGGTATTTACCCCAACAGATTTACGAAATTATATAAATTACTCAATTTGACGGGTATTTACCCCATCAAAATTAAGAAATTTACTAATTTTGAAAAATTTCCTGGTTTTTATTTATTTTTTTTGGCCATTTTTCTTTGGCGGAAAGATTACGATCTCACCAGAAAGTTGATACTTAATGTTTCCTCGCGTATATCAAGCAAATTTCCATTTTGATCCGTCAGTTTGAAATGTATCTTCGACAATAATCGATTGTGACATCGCAGGTAAAACGGATTTACTGGCTCTTTTATTATCAAAAAACCCGGAGAGGCGCTAGGTGAAAACGAATATAAGATAAATCCCTGCTGTGCCTGCTCTGACACAGACGCATCTGCGTTGTAGCTACCTTCAACGACATCCGCGTGAAGATAAATCGCGATAACTTCCGTTATATTGACGATACCCGGCAAGATATGCCGTCCCCCTTCCGTTTGATCATTATTGTGTTTGAGAATTGATTCCGATTGTATTTTTTTAGTCCACGCGGCGTGTAATTTCGGAAATAAATCATCGATGGTATCAATGACGGATTTGCTCATTTTATCAACGTCATAATCGGGAAATTTGAAATTTGGTAGCGTTTCCTCGGTTAATCCAAATACTGTCATGAATTTTTGTTTTTCTCCTGAATTTTTGATCAACTCGAATTTGCTAATAGGAAGAACGTAATCGGCAATTGATATATCGTCGGTTATCGCCCGAATGGACATGTCGTGATAATATTCAACATCATTCGCGAGTTGATTTAAAATCTTCACACGTCCGATAATTCCGCTGCATGAACCTGATTTATTTAAGATGCATTCATGAAAGGATTCCCGCAATAAATTTAAATGTAATTTATGTTCTTGATTAAATTCGTCGATGGTTTTTCTTATCATGATGCCTTCTATGGGGAATATTGTCCTGTTAATGTTAGTAGCGTCGAAGATTTTCACGCCGGGGGGAATTTTAGGAAGAACCAACCACGAGAGAATTTTTTCGTCCCTAAAAGTAAAAGCGAACATTAACAGGTTAAATTTGTGGATATTCATGATGTTGATGGCATTGTGGATTAGAGGTTTGTGTCTGATAGTTCTGTACCATCCTTCGTCGGTGGTAAAATCTGATTTTTTTGGCTCCGGTAGCTCTGGAGGAGCTTTTTCGTGCCAACCTGGAATAAAAACATCTGGTTTTTCTGGTTTTACCAGAGGTGTGATTTCGGGCCAACCTAGAACTGTCCTAATCGATGACTGGTAAATATCAACGATATACGGCGATTTTACTTCGATGATCGATGACAACGTTGGTTCGTGTGCTAATATTTTTATTCCTGGCTTAGCATCGCCGGTTATATTCGATATTCTACTGGTAAGTTCCTTGTCGATTTGCTCAATTTCGTAACTGCCTGTTGGTATGCCAACGACGATCCAATCGGGAGTTCCATCGGGTTTGTTTTTATTGGCAAAAACAAGTGAATTATTCGGCGATAATCTACCGAACGATTTTGACCTAATATTGGGCCAGCTATTATAGACGCGTAACTGTGACAGCGCAATTTCCTTGACGCTAATTGGTATTGGAAAATCGATACTAAATTCTGGCCTGGTTGAGCTTACCGATATCAGTGTTGTTATCAGCGGTGTCGTGTTTGTCACGATTTGAGCTAGTTCCGACATTATTGATATTCATTTGTTCAATCTCAGAGTAGATATTTACCATCATGGAAAATTCTAGATCGGATATAACGCCGTCGTTGAGACTCTCAGAAAGCAGCGATGATAATTTCGAATACGCCTCGTTGACCTGGGATAGTTTACTCGTGTACAGGGATAATTTTTCATTTGTGCATGAGGATATTTTTTTTGCGATAATATTGAGAACACCCGCGATTGTTGTTGTCGATGATATTATTATCGTTGCTATGATCGGCGCGATTGTTGTCACCGCGGATAAGATTATACCTGCGCCGGCAATTATTGCGCTTACCGCGTACACAGCAACATCGATGGCAACTAATCTGCCCTGATATTCTTTTATTTTTGTTTGATATTCGTCGAGAAGTTTTTTTAACGAATCCTGCCATGAACGCGCCTGATTGTATCGGTAATCCGATGCAGTCATTTATTAGTTAGGTTATCTAACCAATTGTGTGGTGTGTTCCGGATAAATATTCGAAAACTGCAAAATAAGGGGTTGGTTCTGTCGTGGTTCTATCTGGTGGTTCTAGCGTAAATGTTTCCGTGTCATTTGCAAGCATCAAAATATTTAAAAATTCGTCGTAGATATTAAAATATCTGGTTATTATTTTGAATTTTATCACGGAGATAAAATATATTCGATATATGCCAGTAATTGGCATGGTAAAGCTAAATGTGTTATTCTCGGGTGTCCATGTACCTTTGTGTGTTTTTAACACAAATGGTACATGGCAGGGAAGATTTTTTGTTTCTACCTCGGATGGTATATTAATACGCGCTAATTTTTCAAGATTAGCTGACGATATTTTTGCGCTAATATCGTTAATTTTTGTAGTTGCGTCAAGAAGTTTCGCATTTAAATCTCGAATTTCTCCGTCATACGACGATACATCAACCTTTTGAGGCGCCAAATCACGCGTCTTGGAAATTTCCTCGTTGATTTTGGTAATATCCTCGTTGATTTTTCTCACACTTTCGCTGAGATCGCCGTGTAATGTCTTATCGACTTTTTCATTTGTGATTTGGTATATCTTGGAAATTTCATCGTTAATTTTAGTAATATCCTCATTGATTTTTTTCGTTTCCTCGCTGAGATCGTCGTGTGATGTTTTATCGCTTTTCTGACTCATTACAGTTTTTATCTCGGTAATATCGGTGAAAACGTTAGTAATATCCTTGCTGATTTTTCCTACCTTTTCGCTAAGATCGTCGTGCGATGCTTGATCGACTTTTTTCTTTGCTAGCTCGTTTGCGGTGGTGGAGATATTATCAACGGATGTTTTTATATCTTCCTCGATTTTTTTGCTAAATTTAGTCAAAGTATCGTCGAGTTTTTTAAGATCGTTATTTAGCCTGTTAAGTCTTTTTGTCACTCTGTCCTGAAGATCATCGTGTAATGTTTTATCGGCCTTCAGAAGCAACGTTGCTGATAGCTCGTTGTCCTTTTTTTCCACATCCGCGATATTAGCCTTCGAGGGTAACTTCGCTATAATATCGGCGATATCAGCGATGGATTTTGATACCGAATCTGACAGGCTAGTAAATTGATTGATACGATCGTTATATTCGTCTCGCTTGATTATATCAGTTATTTTGACGTTGCTTGTTTGTAATCTTCCTTCGCGGCTCTGAAAAACAGCAACTTCGCCAGGATCTACCTCTGACAGCGATAGAAGATTATTAATATCATCCCTGGTTGCGAATTTTGATAGATCGACGTCAGTCACTTCTGCTTCCTTCTTCCTGTAGAGGAATCTCCCGTAAATATCAACCATGATATTTATCTATGGCATATTCAAATACGATTCTATGACACGGACCGGATGATTTTGAAATTGCGTCGAGGACATCAATTGATTCTGGGCCGCATATCGGTGGATCCATTAACGTCTGCGTTGGAAGTGTCGAATACCAAATTGGAATATTTAACTTTGACACGTAATTGACGAATTCTTTTGGTGGCGCTAGTCCGTACGAGTCAAAGTAAACAACTTCGCGAGGATTAATCGCGTAGGCGACCCAATGTGTGCCAGGACCGGTATTTGAATCGAGATTTATTATTCCTGTCTCGGTGGGGTTTGGTTTTTCTGGTAGTTGATCCCGCATAAATACGCCTCTGAAAAACTTAATTTTTTTTTTCTTTGCTTCGTTGAATAAATCTAAATTTGAATAGGGCGCGCTAATCTTAGGCCGGATCCGTATGGGGGGCGTCTTAGATAAAGGCCGCTTCCCTTTTTTTTACCATATCGCCCTCCCATTACTTTGTGTACTAGTTTGTCGCCTACAGCTCCGGCCGCACCTAATCCTATCGCTTTTGCAATTGCCGGAAGAGCCCCGGATAATAATCCAGGAATAGCAGCTAGGAAAGGGAAAATTCATCCCGTTTTGACCATGTCTCTGATGGCACCTATACTAAGATTCACATGAACGCCAGAATTCGCTGATTTGGCTTTGGTGAAACGTTCACGTTGACTCTTAGTTAGCGACAGTTTGTTAGGCCCACCCTGAATTTGATCATTTTTCAGGGTTAATTTCACACCGCATCGCTTTGCTGTTGCTGTTTGGAGTTTTTTCATCTGACCCGGGGTCAGAGTTACGCTGACGTGTTCGTATGGCATATTACTAATCGTTTAATCTAAATTTAGAAAAATCTAGGTTTTTGTTACATTTTCTCGACAGGCGCGTCGATGACTCTCATTCTGCCGCTGATTCCTTCCAGGATCATTGTTCTATCGCTGAGAATTACCGCGATTGCTTTGTGATTTAATCCACCTGTGTTAATTCTGGCTTTGATATGGATATCGACAACGGATTGTTTTACCAAATCAAGATGCTCCAGGGAAAAGTAGTAGATAGGATAGTGAGTATTAAAATCCAACTGTGATATTTGCAATCCGGTATCGATATTTTGATCACGACCCATAAAACACAACAAGCGATGATATGCGCGAGCCGTCGAATAGTTGGCAAAATCAATTGATATTTCCTCGGATGGTTCTTGTTGGCCATTTACTCTCAGTGATACGTTTGTTGCTCCAATGTGATCAAATATCATGTGACTATATAATTGATGATATCTTTCGGTACGCAAAAAAGCGATAAAGATATGCCTAGGTGCAGAGGTACCCTGCTGCCATGCAATACGCCAGGTAAAATCACCATTAATATTGGTATTTGTGGAATCTGTTGTTGTTGTCAGCCATGACATGACAGATTTACCACCCTGGTTCATGAACGATAATAATTTTTCTTCCTCGATTATTGATGGAGTTATCGCTAGCATCCACAAGGTAAATTTAAGTAATCTTACTATGCCGTTATTTTGCGCGGCATCATTGACACCTATCACGCCAGTAGCGTAATCGACAGCACCTTCTCGCCAGATAGCATCGTTGCTATTTTCCTTTCTGACAAACGTAATGGTGTGTTTTGCTCCGTAGATAATTTTCCTGAAATGTCTACAAAATCCGAATATATGGGATAACGGGATAGCACAAGAGAATCTTCTGCGATCTGGTGCTAGCATAGACTTTCGCGTGGCAAATCCGAGATTATAATCAGGATAAGGTCTAATGATCATATCTTCGATAGCAGCGGGAGCGACAGGAGCGGCGCGATCGTTAGGTTGTCTGATAAGAAACGGCCTACTTTCGGAACGATTAGAATTATCCTTGGCAAACATCATACTAGGGCCAGCTGATCTAGTAAAATCATCCGAGTATCTAGCTAGACCTATAATCATCGTTGCTAAGTCAGTATCATTGGTAATTGACTCAATTTCTCTTCCGTCAATCATGTAAGTGGCACTCTTGAATAATGCCATAATACCGTTGTTAACAAATCCGACCCTAAAATCTGCTGCATAGGCGGTATTATCTGCTTTAACAACTTCCCCGACAACTTCGATATATGCCTCAGATGGAAGAAAATATCTTGTCGTATCGTGAACTTGAATTTCCAAGCGATTAGGTGTATTTGGTTCAACTGCGTCGTACGAGAAATACTGGAAATCACGCACGGAGGTGTCCTTGCCTACAGGCTCGTCCATGTCGAACACTTCGTTTGACACTTGTGCGAACATTTTATTATTAAGAATTTCATCTAAAACGAAGACCGCTACCCGATATGAAACTTGTATTTGCAACTTCCTGTGCTAGCTCATTTATTTTTTTTATTTGCTGCGTCGTTTATAGTTTTACTGACATCGGCGGGCATTTCGCTGGTGCTAGGTAATTTGACAGGCTGCTTTTTTTACGCATTAAATTTGATATTTTGCTTTTGACAACATTGAAGCCTTTACTGGCCAAATTACCAATACCAGAGATGACAGTCTCGCCAATTTTTCCTATTGCTTTTGATGCAATTTGCTTAGCTGCGGGTCCGATTTTAGGGACTACTCGCGTGACGAGGCTTCCAACGATGTCGCCTAGTCCATTGCCGTGAATATATTTGTATACGGGCAATCGAGAGTTAGCTATGCGGACCTGTCTAGGTCTGCGTTGATGTTTGTGAACTATCATGTTATCTAAATGCGATTGTTTTAATCGATGAGTTCATCAACGAGCTCCTTGTAAATATAGGAATCAATGACACCGCCGCGAAATAATCGCTGACAAATATCGGAGGCCTCGCTGATTATTTCAGAAGAATTGTTTCCGGCTCGTTTTCCTCCTATTAATATTTCGAGGCGAGATACGTCGTTGACGACGCTGTCAGGGCAAACGGTATATCCGCTTCCTATTTTAGGATCTTGCGGTGGTGGCGTGCTTTGTCTAGGATCTGGTGGTGATGGTGTACTTTTTCTAGGATCTGGTGATCTGCCTGCAAGTATTTTTTTATATTCATCGACCTCCTTTTTAAAATTTGAATATCCGATATCGAGTAAATTCATCGGTTTTCTTAAACTACCAAAATAAATTAACTGCGGCCATGTTCCTGATCCGAATGAGTCAATAAATTCTTTTACGTATGTTCTTATATTCGCTGGAGTATAATTCGCAGCGGTATCTAATCTTTCACCTTCATCTTTAAGTTTATCGATATTGTCTTCCCTCAAATAATAATCAGCAGGTTTACTATAATCAACTAATCTTCCTAATTGAGATGCAATTTTTTTCTCAATTGATGCTCGAACCCCCTCATCCCCAGGTGGTTTGTAGTCGCTTGGTTGAACTTTTTCTTCTGGTATTGGTTCCTGGTCGCTCTTATCCTTTTTCTTCTTTGGTTTTTTCTTTTTTTCCTGAGGCTGACTTCTTTTCTTTGGTCTGGCCCCTAATTCCTGTGGTTGAAATTCAAACTCCTGTGGTTGAATTTCTTCTTCCAATTCCTGCGGTTGAATATCTTCTTTTAATTTTGCTTTTCTTTTCCGTGAAGATTTAGGCTCTTTTTCTTTCGCTTGTTGCCTTTTTTCTTTCGCTTGTTGCTTTTTCTCTTCCTCTTGTTGCCTTTTTTCTTCCGCCTGTTCCATATTATAATTATACGTTTCCTTTGCGGCTGTTAAAAATCTTCTGTAATATGGATCAGTATCCCTTGCCTGTGATCTTCCCGAGTAAACTTTATATAACATATTATACCAAATTTTACGATTTGCGTATCTTTTTTTCCCTTCATTAGTCAGATATTCTCCTCGAACACTAAAATAATCTTCCGCAAATTTACCAAATTGATCTATATTATACAACGTCGAGAGCGGCCGTGATATTATTTGCCATCCCTCCTCGATAAAATTTCCTCTTATGTCATCGGGATCAAACGGTTTTCCTCCTCCAGGTTTTCTTCCTCCAGGTTTTCCTTTTTTTATTTTAAAACCAATTGCTCCTGCTGGTTGTACTTGACCACGTTGTTGTGCTAGTATTGCTAGTCGTTCCGGTAATACTCGTGAATGTTCCTCAATTCCTCTCAACACAGGAAGAATTCCACGTTTCCTGATATCCGGATCGTCATCGTCACCAAAAAAGACTCTTTCGGTTACTTCGGTAACTGGCTTCAATAATTTCGACGATAACTCGGTAAATCCCTGCTCTGCATCTTCGTGCTCACGAACTTTTTTCTTGAATAATTCTTTTACTGGGATAAGTTTCTTTAGTGCCGCTAATTGTTCTCGCGCTAATCTAGCAGAATGAGGCTCTCCAGCTGTGCTAGTTTTCCGACTCATATTATTTTTAATCATATTATTTTAATGTGACGTAAAATGGACCAAAGCAGCCTCGCCATGCAACAAAAAATAATAACACAAAAAATTATTCCCTGATTTTTATTTTCCTGTCCTGGACGCTATATTTACTAACACACACGGCGGGACCACCCGATGCACTTGGTCTGAAATGCACGAAAATTAGCTTCCGTAGAAGGCGTTATTTTTTATTTCTGAGGCTTCTAAGGAGAAAGTTCTCGTAGGAAGCTTTATTTTGGCTGGAAACTCTGGTCTGTTCAACCTCCTTTAACGAGAATTTATTTTTCTGTCTCGGATGCTATATTTATTGACACACCTGGTATATACACCTGATGCACCTGGTCTGGAATACACGAAAATTGATCTCCGTAGAAAGCCGTAAAAGTGAATTCCGAGGCTTCTACGGAGAAAGTTCGCGTAGGAAGGTTTATTTTGCTTGGAAACGCTGGTCTATTCAACTTCCCTGCTGCTTTTCATGTATAACCGTAGTAAGGTTTTCTGGCATATCTGTCATGTATACCCGTAGTAAGGCTTTCGGGTATAAATTTCATGTATAACCGTAGTAAGGCGTTCTGGCATAGCTTTCATTTATAACCGTAGTAAGGCTTTCTGGCATAGCTTTCATGTATAACCGTAGTAAGGCTTTCTGATATAGTTTTCATGTATAACCGTAGTAAAGCTTTCGGGTATAGCTCTCATGTATAACTGTAGTAAGGCGTTCTGGCATAGCTTTCATTTATAACCGTAGGAAGGCTTTCTAGCATAGTTTTCATGTATAACCGTTGTAAGGCTTTCGGGTATAGCTTTCATGTATAACCGTAGTAAGGCTTTCGGGTATAGCTTTCATGTATAACTGTCGTAAGGCGTTCTGGCATAGCTTTCATTTATAACCGTAGTAATGCTTTCTGGCATAGTTTTCATTTATAACTGTAGTAAGGCTTTCGGGTATAGCTTTCATGTATAACTGTAGTAAGGCTTTCCGGTATAGTTGTCACGTATAACCGTAGTAAGGCTTTCTGATATAGATTTTATGTATAACCGTAGTAAGGCTTTCGGGTATAGCTTTCATGTGTAACTGTAGTAAGGCGTTCTGGTATAGTTGTCAAGTATAGCCGTAGTTAGGCATTCTGGTATAGTTGTCACGTATAACCGTTGTAAGGCTTTCAGGTATAGTTGTCACGTATAACCGTAGTAAGTCTTTAGGGAATAGCTTTCATGTATAACTGTAGTAAGGCTTTCCGGTATAGTTGTCACGTATAACCGTAGTAAGACCTTCTGATATAGTTTTCATGTATAACCGTAGTAAGTCTTTCGGGTATAGCTTTCATGTATAACTGTAGTAAGGCGTTCTGGCATAGCTTTCATTTATAACTGTAGTAAGGCTTTCTAGCATAGTTTTTATGTATAACTGTAGTAAGGCTTTCTGGCATAGTTTTCATGTATAACCGTAGTAAGGCTTTCTGGTATAGTTGTCACGTATAACTGTAGTAAGGTTTTCTGGTATAGTTTTCATGTGTAACCGTAGTAAGGCTTTCTGGCATAGTTTTCATGTATAACCGTAGGAAGGCTTTCTGGTATAGCTGTCAGGCATAGCCATAGTTAGGCGTTCTGGTATAGTTGTCACGTATATCCGTAGTAAGGCTTTCGTGTATAGATTTGATGTATAACCGTAGTAAGGCTTTCGGGTATAGCTTTGATGTATAACTGTATTAAGGCTTTCCGGTATTGTTGTCACGTATAACCTTGTAAGGCTTTCTGATATAATTTTCATGTATAACCGTAGTAAGGCTTTCTGGTATATCTTTCATGTATAACCGTAGTAAGGCTTTGTGGTATAGCTGTCATGTATAACTGTAGTAAGGTTTTCTGGTATAGCTTTCATGTATAACTGTAGTAAGGCTTTTTGGTACAGCCTTCATGTACAACCGTAGTAAGGCTTTCTGGTATAGCTTTCATGTATAACTGTTGTAAGGCTTTCTGGTATAGCTGTCATGTATAACTGTATTAAGGCTTTCTGGTATAGCTTTCATGTATAACTGTAGTAAGGCTTTCTGGTATAGCTGTCATGTATAACCGTAGTAAGGCTTTCGGGTATAGCTTTCATGTATAACTGTAGTAAGGCTTTCTGGTATAGCTGTCATATATAACGCAGTAACGCTTTCGGGTATAGCTTTCATTTGTAAACGGAGCCGTATAACGAGGGATAATAAAACATTTAAGATTGACTTCTGGGTCATCAGGAATTTTAGTTAATCAATAAAACTGAATACATACAATTTTAGATTTAGAAACCATGAACTCACTTTCTTTAGAGCATTTCTGAACACCTTTGATGCAAATTTGTCTCATTTGTTAACAGTATCCAACACTGACTACCAGTAGCTTAAGGTTTATAGTTTTCATTTATAACCGTATTAAGGCTTTCTGGTATACATGTCATGTATAATTTTAACAAGGCTTTCGGGTATAGCTTTCGTGTATAGCCATAGTAAGGCTTTCCTGTTTGCTCCCCAATCTTTGTTTGCACTACACTTGATAATGACTGATGTTTTGTCATACGTTTCCCTGAGGTATATAATATGTAGAAGGAAAGGTCATTTACAGTAAATATAAGGCCTACAAATGTGATCTACTCCAATGAAAGAGGATGTGGATGTGTGTGTGTGTGTGTGTGTGTGTGTGTGTGTGATTTGGATTTTTAAAGTAGCTTCAACACTATTTCACTCGTATCGCTCTGATATCTGCAGTGTGGCAGTTATAATGATGTGTATCTAGCACTAGGGCGTCATGCAGCAGACATGTAGCATGATGTCCCACACAGACACATTATCCTGACACAAGGCCGATAGGTCATAACGCTAACCCGTTAATGCTGAGCACCAGGCGAGGTATCTGTTAGTACCATTTTTTGTAAGTCTTTGGTATGACTCTGCTGGGGATCGAACCCACGACCTCCCGCATCCGAGGCTGACACTCTAACCGCTAGACCACCGGAGCGGTATTACGTGGGATAACAGAACATTTAAGACTGGCTTCTAGATCCTCAGGAATTTCAATTAATCAATAAAACTGAATACATACAGTTTTAGATTTAGAAACTGAGAATTAATTTCTTTTAAGCATTTCTGAACTCCTCTGAGGCAAATTTATTTCATTTGTTGAACAGTATCCACAGACTACCAGTAGCTTAAGGTATAAAAATCCAATCATACGTTTGTATTATCACCTTACAAGACAGTACAGAAAAAAGCCTAAGTCAGGTCTATTGACCTTAAAATTAATGTCCGAAGGTCAAATAAAACACCATTTCAACGTGACAGTCCCTTTAAAAGAACTGGTCTTAACAATATAGTCAAGATTACCATCATGGCGGCAGTCTGATCATCATCAGTTTTCTTTATGACCTACTCAGTATAATTAGAAGTCTTTGACTGAGACAATCATGTTACTCTGACTACCAGTCTAAGAGAAGGACAAAACTAGATTGTCAAGATAGCCACCACAGTGAATGTCAGTCAGATCATAACCTTCTTGATTACAACTAAATGACATCATATGGAGTATTTTCTTAAATACCACATATCGATATGACCATCAGTTGAAGTGTATCTGAAACTGCACACCAAAACAATTCCTTACATGGAAAATGGCAGCCAAAGATGACATGGAAAGGTGTAGATAGGAAACAACAAACATGGAAAATAGCATCCATAGATAATATGGAAGATGTCAGAAACTGAAAATGGAAAATGCATGGACTAGAATATAACATAAATGAATGACCTCAGTAAACATTATGTACACTGACAAATGACATAAAGACAACTGTGAAAATTACAAACACTGATGAATAGCATGTACATCTCTGCATAAGAGCAATGGAAAACACAAACTGGAAAATGACAAGTACTATACTGGACGATGCACAAGCTGGAAAAAGAAAGACAAACACAGCAGTGAAAATGCACACATGGGAAAATAACATATTTCTACTACCAGAAATGCACACACTGAAACGCGATAGATACAGAGAAAGATATCCTTTACATCAAAAGATAGCAATAATAACTAGCACCACTAATATGATGATGCTAGGAGAAGGAATAATAAAAGTGCACTCTCAGAATATAATAATGTTAACTAGAGATCAGACAAGGTTCAGTACATGACAATATCTACCTTAACAAAAATCAGTTATGCATATTTCGTATCTCCCTTTGTAGTTCATTTTCAAGTGTGTGCCCAGAGTTTTCATTTTATATTGTTCTTTCATTTTTCAGTGTGTTCCTTTTTCAATGGAAAATATGCCTTTTCTTTCTTAGAAGTGTATTGTTCAAATCTGGTCTAGAGAGAGAGAGGTGTCTGTATTTTACAGTATTGTATTTGTCTTGTAATTTGCAGAGCATGCATTTTCCAAACAGAGTCATTAAATTCTATCTTATTTTCGTGTGTTTACAACTTCCATATGGATATTGTCATGGTGGCTATACTGTGTCATTCATTTCACACATCCATAATTGTTCAGAGTCATGGATGGATGAGTGACATTGTGGTTATACTGAATATTAGATTGGCATTTTCTTCATTTCAGACCAACATCACAAGAAGTCATGTAGTGAAAACACTATGCAGATAAGAACATCTATTAAGTAGAAGTGGTGATGACAAGATTTTAAAGATGGTCACCATGGTGGACAATCGAGGTGTCCGATGGCAATATGCTCATCGGGGTCAAACGACTTAATACAGGGTATTCCAGCAAAAACCCTCTTTCAATCCAACCAGCTATTCAAAAGGAGAAGCAATTAGATTTTCAAAATGGATGTAGGCCATTTTGGTTGTTAAATCTGTACCATTTACATTGAAGATCAGCTTGACAGCATGGGAAGTTATTTAGTGAACTACAGTCAGATTTTCAATATGGCCGCCATGGTAGCCATACTGGATGTTAAAGTAACATTATTTTTAAAGATCGACATGACGCAAGTCATTTAGCGGAAACTCCATGTTTATGTGACAATCCATGCAGCAAGAATAGAAATAAAAAGATTAGGAAGCCCTGTAAGAGCTATAATTTTTTGCACCATTTTCTTTAGGTATTATTCAGACATATATAGTACAAACTATATGAAGATATAAATATCCATTCAGCAGGATAAATGCCAAGATTTTCCAAATGGCAATCACAGAGGCAATAATGAATATCATATCAGCCCTATTTTCATTTATGACTAACTAGACATCATTTGAAGTCATTCAGTGAAAAAGACCATATTTTCAGGAAGATATTACCAACATGATTTTCAAGATTGGGTGTGCACTGGATTGTCAGATCGGCAACATTTTTTGTTTAGCACCAAGTCAACATCAAAATAGGTCTTTTAGAGAAAACACTATGTTAATATGACATCAACTGAAGGGTAGTGACATGATCTTTAAGACTGCCACTAATGAGGCCATATTGTATGTCTGACAGGTACCAGTTACATTTAGGCCCAACTAGACTTCATCAGGAGCCTTTTGGTGAAAGGCAATGTTGCTATGATCATCTGTTCATCATACGTTTTAACTTGTCATCAACCGAACATCGTAATACACCATGTAGTGAATACCAGGCATTTATATGGCTCGTCCGTTTAGGAAACGTTGTGATAACATGATTTTCAAAATGGCTGACACCGGGGGCATACCGGATGTCCGAAATCATTTGTTTTTTTCATTTAGGATCAACTAGAAATTCAGATGAATGAGATTAGAAAGCACGGTGTCAACCTTCCCAGTATGTCAGTGTAATCAAACATATGCAAGGGATGATGTATGAAAGTCCATCCAGTACAACCATTTATATAATGAAAAGCATATCTAGACTACTGGTGTAATAGGTTCATGAAGTTTAAGAAGTTTAAAAAGATACATTGAATGGCTTTTGAGTTACAGTGAACCTGCCCGAACTGTTTACTTGTATTATGCAATCACCTTCTTCAAAAGTCACTTTACTTAGATATGTGGTCCAAAATGATTGTTGAAATAAACCTCCATTAAGCAACTGTATGTTATAAATATTCATTTTCTGCTAGTGTCTGTTTAGAATGGATTAGACAACACATTACGTCGATAATACATATGTGATGAAGCAGGATGGATGTATGGAAAAATAAATGAGAAGATATTAAGATTAGCGAAGCCAAATAACTCTTGATAGCAAAGGTGTATATACAAAACCAAACCAAAGTGTTCATCAAGATTTAAAGATAGCAGGCTTTGAGTTATGATGTCTAAGCAAAATCTCATGGAAATTAATGGAATGATGGAAAGATGGATAAATAAACTAACAACAGCAACATGCATATCTAGAGCACAAATCTTTTCACAGATATATCTTGAATGTTTTCGGGGTTGTACACCTGAATAAAGCAAGAGCATAATATGTACAGAGGATATTTTCTTCCAACTTGTTTAGCCTGAGGTAGAGAAAAAACCTTGCATGAGGTTGGTGAAGGCTGGAAGTTTATGTGTACATTAAAACAAGAGTCCCTATAAGGGTCTGAAGCTCTGATGGCCAAAATGAATTTCCAGGAATTAATGATAACGTCATTTCTTATTTTTAACTGCTAAGTGCTGAAACCATCTCTGATATTCTAGAGTAATACAATTTTCAAATCAGCCACCATGGCAGCCATATTGGATGAAAAACTTGGCATCATTTTTCATTTAGAGTATATTACCACATATGGAAGACATTTGATGATGTCAGACCAGCACCGTTTTCATTTAGTACCAAACAGACATCGGAAAACATGTTATGATCACAAAGCAATGTTGATACGATATCCCCTTTACACTGTAGGAGGAGTAACAAAACTATTTTCAAAATGGCCACTGCAGCACCACATTGGATGCCAGATAGACATTATAGGTCTTTTTACGAAACCATTGCTGATATAACCTTCCATTCAACGTTTGTATTTTGCATAAGATATACTGTGTATATATATATATATATATATATATATATATATATATATATATATATATATATATATATATATATATGTGTGTGTGTGTGTGTGTGTGTGTGTGTGTGTTTCACACTAGATGGGTTTGGATTGTTATCCACAACTATTTCTTTTACCAGATTTTAATAACTGTCTACCATAAAATTGTTTAAAAACAATGTACCTGTCTGCAGAGTACTAAGATCATTAGATTATTAAGCTGTTGATGCAGTAACTCTATACCATCGACTTGCCTTCCATTGCTCGGATCTTGACTTCATTTAGATTTAACTGCCCTCAAAGATTATTTTCTTCTTTTCCGTTTTAAAGCAGAAGTTTGCTTTTCACTTTTCTCCTGACGTGAATCTGATTTTCCTCTATATGGACCCTTTTTTAAATACCATCTCCGAAACTGTATTTTTGATATAATACTCAATCCGGTCCCATTCCACCACGAGCTTTCTGATAGGTATGTGTTCTATTTATTATTGAACAGATGCTTGCTGTAAAGAGCTTTCTGATTGGTCAAACGTTTGTACTTGCTCAATGAATTGTCGGGTAACAGAATTTCTGAGCGGGATACGAGTTTGAATAACCATTTGAAAAAATGTGCGACACTGAAAATAACTTGAAAGCAAAGTCGATGGGAACGTAATTGGTCAATCTGGATGAAAACTGATCGCCAGGACTAGTATGTTGCATTTTATGCCATACAGAGCTTTATAGAAACTGCTAGCGGGCCAATTATGACAAAGAATTGAACCAGGATGTTTTCGAAGCTATATAACTCCAAACTGATTAAGTTGCAGAGTTTAAAATGGGTTCAACGTATAGATCACTGGTGGGAATTGTCGATATTGTTGCCAAATACCCATGTCTATCAAAGATAGTCATATCTTTGCGGAGTTTTCTCGGCCAATAAGTAGAATCATCCTAGTACTAATATTAGCACCCCTACTCCTACCTCGTGAACGTGGAACTACCATGAGCATATATGTGTCTATGGAGCAAGCCGTTTGTGTTTTCGAGTCTAATATCAACGATTTGAACATATATATAATGAAATAAATTGAGTTGTCCTCTTATTTAATACCGTAAGTATCGTAAATCATATTTTCATTTAGACCGTCATCCATATTAGTTCAAATAATGATTACTTTCGTTCCTATTCTCGTTTTTGTGTGTGTGCCATACAAGGATATTGAGGCCTTATTTGGAAACATAAACACATAATAGCAAAAATACGGCGCGGGTTTAGTCATATATTCTGCTCATTAAACATAAATACGGTTTATCGGCAACTTTGAAATTCCAACAAAAGGCCATTATTCGCCACTTGATTGATAATAAAATAGCGTAGAAAATAAAATATGGTCTGGAAAGCCTTTTATAGAAAAGGAGTCACGGCGAGAGTTTTGCGTTATCTGTCATGGCGGACACGGTGAGGTTAGTGTAACCATGCCAATTTATGTTATCGTGTAAGGGTTTAATAAATTCAAAATAAGCCAAACTTTTTTCACAACTTGGTTATACTTATGAAGTAGATTTCTACACTATTTGTTTTTCTGACTTAAGTGATGATTTATCTTTGCTCCACTGCGTGTTATGGGATCAGCTTGTAGTCTCAACCACAACAAATCAAGCTGAGGCTACGACATCGTAGCTAGAACCATCTTTCAATATCGTAAGTGATATTATTGTTTGTATTATTAAAATCTTCAAGTTGCGTTAGAATTCAGTGTCAAATAAGAATAATTATGTCCTGACAAACATTATATGTCACGGATGCTTATGGAACAAGGACTAATTCAGTATTCCACAACAGCATTATAGTTGTACATTAATCAAAAATCAAGTCTGCAGTACAACAGTGACATAAAGCAGGCTCCTAACATTTCTTTATTTCATAATCAGTGTCTCAATGGATGTTTTTCTGTAGTTTTGCATAATTTTCCCAGTTAAATTTTACAATGCAGGAGGGGCCCCGAGTGGCCGAGTGGTCTAAAGCGTTCTCCGTTACGGATCACTGCCATCTCACCGCTGTCTGCGTAGGTTCGAATCTCGGATTCGGCTAATGTGGGTATGTGAGAAAGCTTGCCAGTAGCTTCTCGTGGGTCGGTGGTTCTTTCCCGGGTTTTCCCGGGTTCTTCCTCCACCATTAATACTGGCCGCCATGTATAGCCAATCGCGTGCTGAAAAATGGCGTTAAACCCAACAACAACAACAACAACAATGCAGGATAATGTTTATTTTATATATGTTTATGTGTGCACAGATGCCTGTGGATATTATCTTCTAGGCTTGGCATTTTGATTTTTAAAATCACTTAATTATTTAGTGTCTAGCCAGATTCTTCACATCATTTTGTATATACTGTATATATTGTACGTAACAGATAGAATGCCTCAAGGTAGACCAGTTCTGTAACTAACTGAGTTACCTTCGCTAAATAACTCTCCATTATTTATATTATTGTTATTATTGTTATTAACCAAATCTCTTTCCTTGGATGTCATATAATTGCAACATCTGTGTGATTTTGTTTCATGTACACTGAAACATCACCTTGGTTAATAAATTCTTGTTTAATTCAATTCCGTTATTGATTAGATAACCTTTTGAAAGTTCTGAAAATTACTGAACTAAAGTACAATATTATAAAATGATAAATATTTTAGTGAAAGCACACCAAAGTTTTAGTAAATTCTGACAAAACTTTCAATGAAATGTTAGAGATCTAACCAGACGTTAAGTGAAAGTTTGACCAAATTTTTGTGAAACCTCACCAGAATTACGGTGAAAGTTTTGGTCAGAATTTTTGTCAAATTTCACAAATGTTTCAGTGAAATTTTAGTGAGATCTCAAATATTTCTGTAAAATGAAAAAGACTTAATTGATGCCATCATGGATTAGGGTTTACATGCAAGAGAGCAAATGAGGACAAGAAAACCCTAAATCTTTTATAATGTCTGTAGAATAAAATTTAGAATTCATTAAAAAAAATATTGTGAATATTTATCATTGATTTCCAATCATGTCTAAGAATCGTTAGGCAGGCAGTTTAATAGAAGTCTGAAGCAGACTTTTTTATTGGATGATATTTGTGTAGACATTTAGGGAGACTTTTCTTAGACGGAAACCTTAGGCGGATTTGTATTACAGAGGGAAATCTTAGATGGAATTTTTTGTTTAAGAAGAATCTGAGGATAACTAATCTGCATATTTCGCTTATAAATCCGCCAGAAATCCACCTGAGCTTCTTTAAGTTTATGGATAGGCAGAAAAGGCTTAAGAAACCCGTCTGACATCCGCCTAAAGTCCGCCTGCAATTTTTTTTACAGGATTTCAGGCGCATTTTTATTTCAGGCGGAAATCTTTCTATTCAAAAGGAATATTAGGACTACTAATGTGTGTGTGTCTGTGTGTGTGTGTGTGTGTGTGTGTGTGATTTGGATTTGTAACGCAGTTTTTTTAAAAAATTCAGTCATATCGCTACGATGTCTGTAGTGTGGCAGTTGATAGTGATGTCTAGCACCGGGGCATGATGCCGCAGACATGTAGCATGATGCCCCACCCAGTCACATTTTCCTGACACCAGGCCGACATGTCCTAACACTAACCTATTAATGCTGAGCTCCTGGCGAGACAGCTGTTAGTACCATTTTTGTAAGTCTTTGGTATAACCCGGCCGGAATTCGAGCCCACGACCTCCCGCTTCCGAGGCGGACGTTCTAATTTCCAGGCCACCGGAGCGGTCCACCTAATTTTCATATTTCGCCTAAAATTCCACCCTGAATCCGCTGAATTCCGCCTCAAATTTGGCTAAGCATCTTTAATATGAGAAATTATAGATTAGGCAAAAAGCCCGTCTGAAATCCCCCTTAAGTCCGCCTGGAAAATTTCGTATGTAAAAAATATAAATATTATAGCAATAATTTTTTTCAAATATCTTCATCCAAATACTTCTTTAGGATTGAGATATATAAAAAATTATAGCAGCGGCAGATCTAAGGCTAGAGGATGTTGGCGGAACCACATCTTAAAATATTTGTTAAAAAATCAAGGAAAATTAGATTAAAAATGTCCATTGAAACCCCTCCACTTTAAAATAGGTGAAACCCCTGGAAAAACAACTCCTTTTTTAAAATGGTATTTAACCATATAGGCCAATCTGTGGGCACCATCATATGAAATTCTGCCATCAGGCCATACTATGTTCCTTTCCCCATAGCCTGAGCTATCTACTGCCACTTTCTAGTGTATAAAACCATTGTATAGAATTTTTCTCCAAAATCACATACAAACTATGAAAAAAAGACTCCATTATGATTGTCATATGCAAAAACCACCAAAATGATACACTGGATGCACATGGTAACCATGGAAACAACAAGCTCCTATTATGGTATAGATCGCATATAGGACACACTGTACTAATTCAACTCAATAGTAAACATATGGAAACACAATCATAATCAAAATTCAATAACTTAAAATTTCTGGGTGCTGATGATGAGACCTATAACTCACCATGCACATCTAACCTTGGTGCAAGCTTATGTGTGGAAAACACCATATGACCCGCGGCATTTTGTTTTCATACATGTGCATGAAACACGTTATTGATTCTGCACCAAATGAATCAGGTGCTACTTTCATTATTGTGTACTCCTGAGTCAAGCCTGTAAGAATGCTAAAATTGCATCAGTGGAAATGTGTCTATATTTTTTTAAAATTACATATAGAATAAGCTATCAAAAGATATTTTTACTAAAATTTTAATTTTCATTATTAACCAATTATGGACCACAAAACCCGTACATATTCTATTATTTCTTCACCCATTTCTTGACTGGTTCACAATTGTTCCTTATAATTAGTACCGTGTGTCCTATTGTAAATATATTCTTCCCCGATAATACGTTCATTCCCCATCCACTTCTAATGTTAACTTCAATACAGTGTATTTGACCAATATGTACCTACTACATTGTATTATGACGAGCTTATGTCGCGTGCGGCTATTCGACGATGTAAAGTGTACGGCAGGTAGCTCATTTAAATATTCGTGACACCTTTCTTTCAACTGCCATTACATAAACAGCTTTTATCTATATAGCTCAGTGATTATGTAGTTCAGGGAAGGTGTTATTGATCAATGAAGTGGTCGTTATTCTGTGTTTACTCACCTTTGACCGTGACATCTATTTGACATAGATTTCCAACTGTTCTTAAACCCCTGCATTCTAGCTATCTCTTTAAATGAAGATTTCCTTAATCATCATGTTGATCACTGTTGATTTTAGCACCCGGAACATCTTCAGAATTTAAATTAATTGCTTTAAAAGCTTGAGTGGACGCCATCAATTTGTATGAGGTTTGACCAAGTGATACAGATATGAAAATTCATGAGCGTGCTGTTACGTAGCGGTTGATCTTTGTTAATACTTCCTAACAGAGACCAATGTGGACTAAATAAAACCAATCAGCTCTGCTCGGCCCCTTTGGTGCTCTATTCTACCGACTTGACATTCATAGCTATTTTGCAGGTTGAAGTGAATATTGTTTACATTAGACATGTACAACTAACTCCATTGCTTGGGCAGGGTTAGGTATAATCCATTGCTTGGGCAGGGTTAGATATTTGTAAGCCAAACCCTGCACAATGGTTCTCTTTTTGGCTTTACGCCATTTCTCAGCGCCAGATAGGCTAAAAATACATGGCGACCTGTAAGACTTGTAAAGGGAAGAATCCGGTACCAACCTGTGACAGACGGGAAGCCACTGTCCAACTATAAGTGGATAAATCAAGATCGCGATCTTTCATTTCAGAGATGTAAAGGTTACTTTTTGTAACTGAATAGTGTTGTAAACAATCTGTTCTATACTTTACATTGTTACTATTCCAAGTCGAATCCCTATGGCTCGTTTTACACCTCTCTCTCTCTCTCTCTCTCTCTCTCGTCAGTACATGTGTAAGTGTCCGTTCAGTCGTTACAATTCCATCGCATGGCACATAAACATACACGTGACGCTTATAAAACTTCTGTCAGAAAATAAAACAAAATAGAACAGATTTTATTTTATTTGACGTGTGCAAAAATGCACGTAGACAATATAAAACATTTAATATACAATAACCGAAAATCCCCTGTAAAAAAACACAGACCCATGGGAAGCAACTGGCAAGTTTTCTCATATACCAACATTGGCCAAGGCCGAGATTCAAACCCACGCAAAGAGAGATGAGATGGCAGTAACCGGTAAAGGCGAGTGCTTTAGACCACTCGGCCACCCGGGGCCCCCTTTTGCACAGATCAATGAATAATGACCTTAAAGCGTGTGTGCACATAAATCATGAGAGAGAGAGAGAGAGAGAGAGAGAGAGAGAGAGAATGACACTAGTTGGAATACATTGTACACATTTTTTCAAGCAATGTTTTGAAATATGTATGTTTACTGTATAAACAATAAAGTACGTGGTAAGAACAGTCTGAAATATTCTCCCCCTCCCCATTGCTAATAAATATTGGAAATCGCCCGATGAAATGTAAAATTAGGAAGGTTTTTCCCACGAGGTAAAGTAAAGCTAAAAAGGAAAGAGGTCCTCGAATACAAGAAATGTATGTGTACTATAAGCCCATGTAATGGTGAGAGCATAAATTCCCTTTTAATAATTATCGGAAATGTTGACTTTGTTAACGCCTGTTTCCACGCGGTATTCAAAATAAATTGTCTGTCGGTTATGTTAGGTCACAACTGGGGTGGCACTGGGTAGAGTTAAAAATAATTATGGCCATTTTGTACCTAAACATTAATGAAATCCTTAAAAAATATAAATGATTCATAGAAGACAATTGATTTGAATATCGAAAGAAAAATTATACATCGACAAATGTAGATGTGATACAAAGAGATGCATTTTCGTAAAGATTACACTGGAAAGTCACGCGCGCGCACGTGTGTGTGTGTGCGTGTGTGTGTGTGTCATTGCTTCATATTATCTTATACACCTTCCTGTGCGTCATACCGATACAGGAGAAATACGTCACTGCATGGTATTCTTATTAAGTAAGGAATATTCGTCTTTTGTGTATTTTTATTAGTCACAAGTCTGGCTAATCATAGCGAATAAATTTGAAAACTAGTTTCAAAGGGGTAGGGGTGGGATGTCAAAATATTGGTTGAATTATGTGGAAACTCGTAAGTGTTATTAGTTAAACAGGGGATGCTGCAACATAAATGGCTCGTCTGCAGTGTAAATATTATATTTTGTTATTATCAATGATTGTCATATATATATATATATATATATATATATATATATATATATATATATATATATATTACATGCAACATGCTTGTCATTGCACGCACTCCCCCCCCCCCCATCTCCTTCTCTTAAGAAAGCCTTCCATTTATTTCTGTATGTGAAAAAAAACACTTTATGTATAGGATACATGTAAATAAGCAGTAATAACTCGCAATTTTTCCCTGGGCCCTGATATTTTAATCAGATAAAGAACAATTTCGTACATTTTGTACATGTTTTCTATAGCACTCCAAACCACCAGTAAACGTTTACCTCGTAAGTATAAAATGTAAACAAAAACAAGATGGAATTTTCCCACTGATCATTAAGGCTTGCGATAACATACTAGCACAAACACGTTTAATTCTTCCTTATATGTGGTCTTCCAAGTGTATGAGTCGGATAAACTTTGTTGTACTATCTGAACACTCGTGATTGTTGTGCCTAGTTTTAATAACACTTACAGTATCTCACATGACAGACGAGAAGAATGTATAAATTATTTATCAGTAAGCACATTACGTCATTTTCGTTCGACCAATGAAAGGGTAGTAATCCAGTCAGTTCGTTTCACTTGTGTATTAAGCGTGCGAGATCATGGACTTGTGGATCTGTAGCGTGGGGAAATGATCTGGCTTCCATTAAGGGTATACTAATAAGTTAAACTTTGTGTACGCATACAAAATCGAATGCATGAGCTAAAAATGTATTAGGTTACACCAAGTGTGGTTTGAAAGATCACCGTTGATTCTTAAATAGGTCGTTCGAGAAGATTAGTAAGTGTCCGCCGTTATACGATTATAGTTTGCAGTTGCAGTGTAAACAACAGTACAAACGCATGTGGAATTCATTAGAAGCTTGCCGCAAAAAGCAAGGATACGAACTCTTGTGGGAGTCATTGGACGTTTACCGCAAAAATCAACGATACGATCTCTGTGTGATTCATTAGGCTGATACCGCGAAAAGTAACGATACGATCTCTATGTGATTCATTAGGTTCATACCGCAAAAAGTAACGATACGATCTCTATGTGATTCATTCGGCTCATACCGCAAAAAGTAACGATACGTTCTCTGTGTGATTCATTAGGCTGATACCGCAAAACCTAACGATACGATCTCTGTGTGATTCATTTGGCTCATACCGCAAAACCTAACCATACGATCCGTGTGTGATTCATTAGGCTGATACTGCAATAATCAACGATACGATCTCTATGTGATTCATTAGGCTGATACCGCAAAACCTAACGATACGATATCTTTGTGATTCATTAGGCTGATACCGCAAAAAGGAATCATTTACATTAGTCTTACAATGAGTAAAAATTCAATCACGAATATTAGTCCCATACAATATGCATCTGGAGGTTGCACCATCGGCAGTTCTCTTTTATCAATTTGTGGGGCCTTCGTCATATTTTGGACGTATTGGCGTGTGAGTTCTGTACGAAATTTTCAGCGGACACTTCTGCTATGGCTTACGATCGCAGACTTGATGATTGCATCAGGAAATCTAGCTGGAACAATTGACTTTTTATCTAACAAGGGTGCGGATAACGATGTTTGCGTAGCTCAAAGCGTCGTTACAACATTCGCCTCCATGGCGTCATTTTTTTGGACACTGGTGATAACAGCTCACATGATGGTATCCATTCAATTCAGGAGCGACATGACCAGGTCTGCCATATTAAAGGTCTTGTACCATTTAATCTGCTGGGGAGTTCCAGGTAAGATGCACAATTTAATGCTTTAATATTGACAGATTGATTGATTGACTGATACATTGACTCCTTTATTATACTTTCCTTATTAATTCATCCGTATAATGAAGAATATGTTCATTTTGATTGATAGCCTCTGACATTTTATAATTCTTATAGGAATATTGCATATTTCTCGCTATGTGTATACATTTTCCTTCCAGGAATACTTACGTTAGTGGCAGGATTACGGGGAGTTCTAGGCCGTAACTCTAATAGTAATACAGCAGTGACAGGATCATGGTGTTGGATTAAGGACGATTTACCATTTCCAGACAGGATTACATGGATGCTAGTTACAGGAAAGGGTTGGGAAATGATGTGCTATATATTATCTTTCAGCATCCTTGTATTGTTGAAATTAAAGTTGGTAAGTTGAAATCTATGTGTTATTGATTGGTTTGTGTCGCGATATTTAACATGAAACATTAGGTCTTGAGGAATTGGGCAACAAATAGCTTTTCACAGAAAAAAGGAAGCATATAAAGCTAAAAAGAAAAGATCCAAATTTCTTGTACAAGGCAAACACAGAAATAATTGCTGGAATTCTTCTGGAAGTGTACTAAACTCTTACGATATATATATATATATATATATATATATATATATATATATATATATATATATCACTGTCAGATACGAAACTCTATGTATGAGCATTTATATATGTATGTATATGTACATTTGTGTATATATATATGTCTATGTATATGTATGCATATGTGTATATGTGTGTATATATGTGTATGTGTCTATATGTGTATGTATATGTGTGTGCATGAATATATGTATGTGCATATATATATGTGTATGTGTGTATATATGTGTTTATGTATACATATGTATGTGTATGTACATATGCATATGTATGTGTGTGTATATATATATATATATATATATATATATATATAGTGTACTGTAAGTTCATTAACGTCATGCTATGTTCCTATCTTTTCTGTTTTAACAAAAAATTTACTGAATAAAATCTCTTCTGAAGAGGAAGCATGTATGCATGCATGCATACATACATACATACATACATACATACATACATACATACATACATACTTGATACCACCGTTTTGTTTATTATAATATTCTTACAATTTATTCTCTGCAGTACCTTTCTCGACGTCGACTGAGGGAGCTGAATGCAGATTTCAGGGATCAAGATACCCATTATTTGTACCTGTGGTTGCTTTTGTGGCTGCTCCGAGTTTGGGGCACCGTGCGGTTTCTCTTAGTCTGTTCCCAAAATGATGACACTGTGACATTCCTGATAATTCTTCACAGCATCGGAGATAGTGCACAGGCTTTTGGCAATTGCGTTCTTTTCTGCCTTTTGGATAATGAAATTATGGAATATATAAGAAATAGGTGTATTTCTTCCAGACATGAAGACGTCGAGCATGAAAGACTTATTCCTACATCAGAAGCATCGACAAATAATGCTAAGCGTGGCTTTTACACTGCAATGTAAGAATTACACGGCAGCTGTAAATATATAGTGTCAGGCACATAAAGACATACATATTGTCAAATGTAATAGCATACAGTTACAAAATAATATATTCATACCCTTGAATACGCGACAGCAAGTAGACTTGGTTACAATAGATTGTGATCTTGTATACAATAATCAATTATCACTACAGAACGGTAAATGTATCGTTTCCATAAGGTGCAAATAGTTTGTTTACTCGACGGATCCTAGCTATAATTCTTACTGGAAGAATTAAACAAAATCAATTATAGTAAATCTTGAGAGTAATCATTGTATGGAATTATGGGATACATTTTAGGATCCTTAAGAGTAAATCTCTGGAGCATTAATTAGTCATCCAAGGCAAAATACGTATAAAAATAACCATGCAAATTACATCTCTTGATTTTCCTAGGAGACATAAAAGTTACATATGTTTCCATTAGGGGCCACAAAAGTTCCCTATGGGAAATACATGTTGAAAAGGGTACGGTTTTATGATGGCATATGGGAATTTAACATTATTGGATACTATCGACATGTATTTAAAGTTAACATTGGGTCTGGGTTACTATAAGACTTTGGGAAATCGATATTACAAAAGGGGTCTAGGTATTATGATGACTGTGAATTTTACATTAAGGAACATATTTAGATGTATGGGAATTTAACATTAGGTTTTGTCCATTATATGGAAGTGTGTAAAATACATTATAATAAGAGCTATGGATAGTGTGCATTTAGGGCAATTTAACATGTATCGGCTACTTTGGGGTGTACATGAATTTAACATTATATATGTCACCATAGACCTCTAAAGGGACTTTATTCATATCGCCAAATCTAGCGGGCACAGCCCTTGCGGGAATGTAACATGATGAGACATTTGTAGCGTTCTAGGGATTTTATCATATTTCGTCTTGGTATACCCCTCTATATAAAGGTAAAATACCTTCAGAATGGCCTTCAAACTCACACTGACTAATACCTTTTTTGATTGATAAATACCTATTCTAATTGACCTATGCCTATTATGACTGCCTATACATATTCCCATGGACAAATACCTAAATTGCCTGAAGAAACTCAATTTTGACTGACTAACAGCCATTTGTGACTTACATATGTCTATTCTGACTAAACAACGCCCATTGTGACTGACCATCACGTATTTTAACTATTCTGACTGACCACTGATGCTTTGGCCTACCTAACATTTTTTCTTCTGAAAAACGTTTCCTTCGATTTGAGTGCAAGACTTGGGATATCCCTGGGAAATTGTATTGTGTCGGAAGTCAAGTGAAACAGTACATATAGTTTTTATAAACAGAATCTCATTCCTGTTTCATAACATTCTTTGGAAATATATGATTATTGGTTTTAGTTGTGCTTAAACATAATTTGAGATGATTCATTTATTTCAATTATTCATAGGAATTACAATATGCTCATTGATACATTTGACTAAAACAGTACTTTGGGATTATTAAGTACTCATTTGTAAACATTCTGGATCATTTCATTTTGACACAACACGACATTTAAGACTTGGAATTCATTGCGAACATCATATTATGTTGGACTTGTGATACAACATTTAGGATTATTTGGGATTTCATTCACAAAACCGTTATTTCCTCTTAAATTTTCATTTTGTAACTTGGAGAAATGAATTATTGGTTGATTTTACTATGTTTGATGGTTATGCTTTCTTTTTGTAACACAGTTTAAGACCATAGCGTTGCAACACCAGTGCATATTCCGCCTGACCAATGCATGTACTGTCAAGTGCGATATTGTTTTCTCCTTTTTTTAAGTAGACCAATCCGGTGGCCTAGTGGTTAGAGTGTCCGCCTCGGATGCTGGAGGTCGTGGGTTCGATCCCCGGTCGAGTCATGCCAAAGACTTACAAAAAATGGTACTAACAACTGCCTCGCTAAGCGCTCAGCATTATGAGGTTAGTGTTAGGACTGGTTGGCCTGGTGACAGGATAATGTTACTGGGTGGGACATCATGCTACACGTCTGCGGCATGATGCCTCAGTGCTAGACATTGTTATAAACTGTCACACTACAGATATCGTAGCGATATGACTGAAACTTTGTTAAAGCTACGTTAAAAATCCAAATCACACACACACACACACACACACACACACACACACACACTATCTCTTTTTAAGCAAGGCTTAAGCTGCATCACAGAATGCTTTTAGACCTAATTTGATGCTTCTGCATTTGAATTTAGATTTTACAAATAATTGTGGATTTTAGGGGGTTGACGTTATCTTAAAATGTAGATTTCATTCGTCCAGATACTAAATTTCCTTTTGATCACTGCCTTTTAAAATGATGTGCCTGCTAGGGTTTCAAGTTCTGCGCTATGTGTTTTGTTAGATTGTATTTATGTATTATGGCTGTGTTTGTTTTTCTTGCAAATCATGCTTGTTTTAATGACTCTATTGTGGGTTTTTTAATGCCAGTAAAATGATCATTAGACCTTACGTTGAATTGTTGTTTTAAATCATGCCGACCTTAACTAAATATTATCTTAACTTAACCCCCATGTTGACGGAATCAACGTAAGTGCTACAACTCTGAATCTGAACCACATCCAGTTCCGAGATCCCAATGACTGTTTCAGACATGTGTTTAGTGGTGCTGTTATCAATACGTTCAATTTCAGTGTAATTCGGCAATCAGTAAAACAAATTTTCTTTGGATGTAGCAAACTGCATCAGTGTTGGCTATATCCGTTTATCCTCCATCAAGGGAAGAACTTTATAATTATAATGTGATTCTCGGTCCAACCCAGAAGAATAACCACAATTATGTGCTTGTTAGTTGTACCACATTTTCAATGACATCAAGCGTCCACCATTCATTATATGCTAGTTGAAACGTGTTAAATTAATTTAATTGAGCAAACTAGTGCAAGAGCGACTCAGTGTGTTCATTAAGTTTACAAGTACAATAGTTTTCCACAAAATAGGAGGGGTTATATATATATATATATATATATATATATATATATATATATATATATATATATATATGTATGTATGTATGTATATGTATATGTGTGTATAGTATTCTTAAACGTTTATTGATTTACTGAATATAGGAGGGTGTTAAAGGAACAGTTTCCAGGGTTAAACCCCAGACACCTAATGACTCGACTGGCAGCTACTCAGTACCTACTGAGAGTTCATTCGTAGCTGAGATATGTGTACCACACTGAACCGCTTTCAGACAGGACATGAGTGCTGTACAGTCAACCATGTCCGATGCGGCCAGGCCAATAACTCTTCGTTTTCCTGTGAAGCTCTTCAGACCATGTCACAGATTGTGAATAACTGTCCACTGACAAAGTTATATAAAGTCTCAGCCGCATAACGTAGCAGTATGCAAAGGCTCAACACGTCATTTCATTTATATAAAGTCTCAGCCGCATAACGTAGCAGTATGCAAAGGCTCAACACGTCATTTCATTTATATAAAGTCTCAGCCGCATAACGTAGCAGTATACAAAGGCTCAAAACGTCATTTCATTTATATAAAGTCTCAGCCGCATACCGTAGCAGTACGCAAAGGCTCAAAACGTCATTTCATTTATATAAAGTCTCAGCCGCATACCGTAGCAGTATGCAAAGGCTCAACACGTCATTTCATTTATTCATATAACTTACGCTCAAAGATTGATCATATATTCTCTCAAGCCATTTCCTTTTCAATTATGTGATAGTTAATACAATTCATCTTATTATATAGATGCTATATTATAAATAAATTGTCGCGTTGGTACTGTTGAACATTGTGTTCTCGCCAAAAATACCTGCAAGCAGATGAAAACAGGTGTGATTAAATCTAGCGAAAACGCATAACAAAAAGACGTGCATGATATATATATATATATATATATATATATATATATATATATATATATATAAATGATGAAAATTAATTAGAATATAATCTCTGACACCTTAGCGCACACCTTTAGTTCAATCTCTAAGTAACTAATGTAAACCAAGCAAATACCATAACATAAACTTTCACACAAAATCCACCAATATATTACAAATGTCATCTTTCTTTAACTAATGCGATCAAGGCATAGTTCATCAGCAAATATATCAAATGGTATCATTCGCCAACGGATCCAATCAACGTGTGGATTTATGAACAGGGATGATTTATGTATGGATTTATCAACAAATGTTTTAATATATGGAGATGCCTTTTTATAATGCATATTATTTATGACCGATATTCTGATATCCCAGTTTATACTTCACATCTGTCTCTCACAAACTTGTTGATCAACATATATGCAAAATTCAGGTTAAGCATTTGTTTTGATAAAGTTTACACCAAGTTGTAATTGCGTCCTTGAAGTAAGGTCAACCTTTTTTTACTCAATACAAGTTCAGTAGGAGGTTGATATTTAGAAAACTACAATTGCTTTCCGAGAACTTCTCAGAATAGGCGTCACTCAGTTAAAATATACGTATTTATTATTAATGTTATAATTGGGTTTGATAAGTCACAATACATATCGGTCAGCCAGATACTGGGGTGTTCAATCACAATAAGTATTGGTTAGTGATAATATGCATTGGTCAGTCACACTATGCGTTGGTCAGTCAGAGTCAGAATAGGTTTTGGTTTTTGTTTGGTTTGTTTGTTTGGTGTTGTACGGAACAGCAACACAGTTATGTACTTTTAGTGCTGAAGCAATTGGAGTAAAATTCTTGCTCGATGATACACCATGGTAGCTAACTCAGACTGTCTGTTGGTAGGATTCGAACCCACATCCCAATTAGAATAGGTGTTTATCACCAAGAATTAGTGCATTGTACTGATACTAATTTAGCAGTTCCATAGATGGCTATACCATACCCGAGCATGTTAAATCCATGAGGAGCCATACAAGCTCCAGCATGGCAAATGATTATAGAGATCAACGTTCGCCTAAATTGACCGTAATGTTAACATCCCATAGAGGTCTACACTGATATCTTTAATCTTAAATCTCCATAGACCCCTATTTTAAAATTCCACATATCCTTTGGTACATTAAACAGTTTATAATGCATTATCCCCATATCCTAGTGTTAACTTTCCATATATTCATAGTGTGCACCATAATGTTAGCATTCCACTGAGGTCTATAACGATGTCTGTAATGTTAAATCCCTATACAAAAATCTCCCTGGTACATCAATCAATGTCTAATGTATTCCCCCTATATCCCAGTGTTATTCCTACTGTGTGTCATAATGTAGAATTCCCATAGGCTATCAGAATAGCTCAACCTTTCACAATGGAATTTTAGCAGGTGAAAATGTAGTGTATCCTTTTAATTGCTCCTTCAAATCGTGACACCAAATATACATATGTATATAACTATACATAATTTGCACCTAACTTAGGGCCTGTGATATTTGTATTTACGTTTCCGTGCATAACATTGTTAGATTTCTGAGATTTTTTGCTTGAGTATGGGGAGTTGGTGTTGGGAAGATATCTGCCTAAGTAATGAAACAATTCTCCATGACGTCATAAAGTACAGCATTCACAAGACTTTGTGACAGCATGGACTAGCTTCCTAAAATGTACATTCCTTACTTTCTTAACACTGGGATTTCTCTGGAAACGTGTACGTGTTTGGGTTGTGTTTTCTGTTGCATGGCGTAAAGTACTGACATTCAGCTGACAATGACTGTTGTCTTGAGAGTCCTTGGAAATAGTGCAAAACAATTGGTCTCAAGCCAAACTCATGCAGCTTATCATTTACTTGGTAACTAGACCCCTTGTGTGTAACTATTCAAGTATTATGTTTCATTACAAGGTAAACAAGCATTTGCAAACTTTAAATAACATTCTGTTTGATTATGTATGTAACTGCCAAAATCTCTTCGATATGTGGTTTGTTTTTGCTTCAAATGATCTCTGACCTTTGACACTCTTCAACGTCTAAATAACATGCTTAGTTAGTTTTCAAAGCGTCATCTCATGTACTGGAACATCGACTTCCCGTCAGATGAGTGGATTTGGATAAGGATAAAAATAACAAACAAAGATTATCACAAATTAAACAGTATTCAATTGTTTCGGTCCTTATTGCTTATTGGCCTTTAAAGAAACGCACTTGATTCAACCAACTAACGATCAGCCTTTAATTTGTAAACAATACCATTAAACTACTATCTAAAAACGCTTCACCTCTTTCACAGTGCAGAAAATATGTAGTTTGTAAAGGGTAAAAGCTGTAGCATTCCGATAAGTCGTTTCATTGATTACAGAAATGGATGTCGAAAACATTTAAATATGAGAAAAGAAATTATTAGATAATGCTTACGGTAAATAACACCGTAGAACAAATAAATGCATAAATAAAATAAATATATAAAACAGGAAAACATCCATATAGACAAACACATAAATATGTTCTATGATGTACGTGATTACCAAAAATAGATATTACAATAATTTTGTAATTTGTTTTAGCCTAGATATTCATTTTATTGCAATTCTGTTATCTTTTAGACCAAAATATAATCCATCTGATTTTTAAAAAACTTTTTCTATGTATGAATTAGCTTCATAATTTTTTTTACTTGTGGGTTATTTCGTATTTAGCTTCGTCAGTTTTTAACATGTGTGTAGCTTCCTGCTCAAGTTAATGGTTATTCAGTCGTTTTGATGTTAAATCATTAATTTCTCTTTAGCAGAGTTCGGTTGTTGTTTCCATATTGGGTTTCCCCGCACATTAATAATTATACATTTAATTTTTCTTTCCATCTGTCTCCAGCCACAACGAGGAGGAATATACAATTTATTACAGATTGTATTAAATTGCACTACGTTTGCATTATTCTTACTTGGATTTAAAGATTGATAATAATGAATTGGTATTTTGCATACATAATACTAGTCATGATGGAAGTAGATGTAAAAGCTCATGGCTGCGGACTGATTTGTGGGCTCTAAGACAAATTCTCCAGTAGGTCACTGCGAATTACAAATTGTGAGGGCAGGGTGCCCCCTGATCGTTGTGGTCCTCTGGAATGTTGTCCTCGTTATCCCACCCTGTCTGAGGCCCTGTAAAAACTGTATATAGATTTAAACAACTCTGGTCGTCTAATCCTGTCTGAGGCCGTGTAAAGAGTATATATAGAATTAGATAATTCTGGTTGTCATACCCTGTTTTAGGCCCTGTTATAAGAGGATATATATATAGATAGATAGATAGATAGATAGATAGATAGATAGACTGTCCTACCCGGATCGAGGCCACGCAAAAACTGAATATTGATTTAGATAACTCTGGTTGTTCTACCCTGTACGAGGCCCTGTAAAAGGTATGTATAGGTATAGTTCACTAGTTGTCTCTGGTTTTATTTATTGGCTACATGCCAAAATATGTTACACCCTGAAGTTGACATCCATACTGCCAGTTTAACTGATTTTGCTCACATTTTCAATAACCACGTGTTCTGTATATGTTCATTGAATATTCATTGTCCAAATTTTAATTGTAAGCATCTAATATCAAATGATTTACATACATAATTATATGTGTAGTATATCTTTTATCACTTAGTTGGTATACTTTATATACAGTGTTTGTGGTTTATTATTTTCGATATGTCCACATATTAAATTTTCGTTGTCTGTGAATCTGATTGGTACAATTAAGCCCATGATATCATTGAGATGTATTCTCATTGTTAATTGGCTGCGATCGTGGGAATTCTCCATGCCCCCGCCTTCTGGTACTAGGTTTTACTATTAATGGGTTTCAACTTGGAATAACGCAACAATTTGGAATCTAAAGTTGTTGCGCTCTTTCTTAAGAAATTGCGTGACTGTGCCAAACAATAAAAACAGACCGAGCGGTTGGTTTTTGTAATTTGACGTACATGGTCAAATTGTCGCACACATCGGAAACTGATGATAAGTAAGTAAGTGTAAGTAAGTAAGTAAGTAAGTGATTTTGTATTAGTTCAATTAGTGCTTTGTATAATGGGGGATATTAATAGAGCCGTGAATGATAAGACAACAAATAAATTTGTGACAAGGGTTTTTGACAATCGTGTATGTTATAAATTAGATGGGAGACCTAAAAAAATGTCAGGTTTATGAAACTATTTATCAACAAAGTTAGAAAACTTAAAGACACGTTAATTATGTTTTTTTCTCACCTTCATAACAGTTTTCAAGTTAATTGTAAAATAGGTAGTGCAGTTTAATCTCACAAAGTATTTTCTAGGGACATGTAGCATATTGTATAAATTGTATTAATGGCTGTAAATATGATTTTTGTATATTTCCTAAATATTACAACAACGATTAAAAACTTTTGAAACTTTTAAATTGGCTAAATTTTGGAAACAATTTTTTAAAAATAAATTTATTTTGATTTACAGTGATACATAATAAACTTGTTTATATACCAATATGTAAGGGGGAGACATAATAGATGTTACCGATTCTGACTCCATAGAATCTGTCCATTGATTAAGACTCCAGATGTAATTAATAATGAGCCCCTTTTGATGCAAGCCAGTTGGTCAGTGATGGGGTCATGGTGTCATCTCAAATATTGCCGAGTAAATGTTCATGTTATAACCCCTTCCCCTATTCCCTCTTCTGTATAATAATAATAATAATAATAATAATAAATGCATGAGCTGGTAAAGATTGATACAGATGGAATTAAAATGTCAGTTATCGGTAAAGGTGAGCAATTTGGACCACTGGACCAACCAGGGCCCTATAGTTGTTTCAGTTTTGAGCTTAATGCCACTTGTTTCAGTATATGATAGGCTATACATGCTGGCCAGTATAAGTGTACATGATAGGTTATACATAATGCCTGTATAAGTGTACATGATAGGCTATACATGCTGGCCTGTATAAGTGTACATGACAGGCTATACATGCTGGCCAGTATAAGTGTACGTGAGAGGCTGGCTATACATGCTGGCCAGTATAAGTGTACATGATAGGCTATACATGCTGGCCAGTATAAGTGTACATGATAGGCTGTACATGCTGGTCAGTATAAGTGTACGTGATAGGCTATACCTGCTGGCCTGTATAAGTGTACGTGATAGGCTGGCTATACATGCTGGCCAGTATAAGTGTACATGATAGGTTATACATGCTGGCTAGCACAAGTGTACATGCTGGCCAGTATTCGTGGCGTAAGAAGAATCTGGGTAAATCACGCGAGAAACCAGACACACTTGGATGTACTGGCACTCTTTCCATATTTCACTACTATGGAGGTTAGTCCAAGTTATTGCATGATGCTTGCATGCCTTATTGGGAATTTAGTCTAAGAAAGAATGTCTTGAAGGGAGTCTACGATCAAAGTATGCATGCGGACATACAAAGAGATTGAACAACAAATTATGTTTTTTTGATATCTTCCTTACATGATTTTACAACAAATGAGCAGTAAAAGGTATGGAACCTTTTGTTACAAAGCATTACAGCTGAGAAATGTTTAAAAGAAATCTTATGCTGTATTAAATGTATTGTCATTTAATATGTGGTACAAATGGTACAACAACAACTATGCGATGATTGTAAGATTTTATTTGCATTTGTATTTACAGTTGTATTAATATCAAACAGACAATAAATACATATATAAAAAACTAATTCTGTGTTGACAGCTGTCCTGGATGATGACGTCAGCCTCAAGATGGAGATGCCTTTAACAACTGCTATCACATGTATCAGTACCTTGAAGCTGATGAATAAATTGATGAAGAAATACAAGTTGCTTTAAAATATTTTATCAAACTTGAGAAGTTGATCTAGGTTTCCAAGTACTGTATTCAATATATATCAAATGCCAAGACGTACTGTTAGGACTCTTTGGTCTGAAAGTCAGTAACATAAAAGAATGAAAGCCAATGGTATTCTAAAATTTAAAAACAAACTTAATTCCATATAATACAAAGTGAAAAGTGTGTGTGTGTGTGTGTGTGTGTGTGTGTGTGTGTGTGTAATTTGGACTTTTAATAGTGCTTTAAAAAAGCAGGTCATATTGCTATAATGTTTGCAGTGTGGCAGTTTATAGTGATGTATAGCACTGGGGCATCATGCCGCAGACATGTAGCATGATGCCTCACCCACTCACACTATTCTGACACTATGCCTACCAGTCCTAACACTAACCTTAATAATGAGCACTAAGCGATGCAACCGCTAGTACCATTCTTATAAGTCTATGGTGTGACTCAGCCGGGTTCGAACCTGTGACCTCTCACATCCAATGTGGATACTCTAGCCACTTCGGCTACAGGAGTGGTCAAACTGAAAATTTAACAAGGACTTATAGCATTGTAAATTAAATTGCAAATTGTTCAAGCAGTTATATCACAAGTCCAAAAGTCCCCACTCCTCTATATATTGACCAGTACCATCAATTTCATTTGTAACGAGACCTTGCGGCTCACCATTATATTTTGCGCTAGAACTGTATATAGAAACTGCTCTATTTGCTCAATGCCTATGTAAACACATAACAATGTATAAAACCTTTTTATCCATGGGTGACGAGAGTAGATAGTCACAGACATTATTGCAAAATCTTCAACTGTAAATCTGCCATTTGTACCTTATATTACTTTTTTTAAATTTTTCATGTGATGCTTAGAGATGCGACATTTTCCGATGAAGAAACTCCTTCATTAAAATGACTGTAAAATGTGACTTCCAGCCATTTTTTAATGGAAAATAGCTTAACTTCAAAATCTCTCAGCATTTTAAACAGAAGAAAAAGAATAATAAAAGATCAAATGCAAAGTAAAATTTATGAAAATTTATAGTGTAGTGCTTCTTTAGCATAACATGAATGCCTTAGAAATACATTTCTACAAATTGGCTTCCTCATTGTCTTCAGTATAATTATCACATTCTGATACAAGATAACATTTATGCAAACGTTCACAATTCGCCCACAACAAAGTTTTGAAACTAATAATACTAGTGCTAAAATCACACGGTCTTAAGCTAAATAAGAGCAAAAAGCAAAAACCAAAAATGTTTTGTAGAATTATTCGCAAGAATTTAAGTTGTGCGAAATGAAACCCAAACAGTCCTAAAACCATATCAAATGTCCAAAAGTATGATGTCCCAATTGAAGTCCAGTGGCGTTACAAATAAATTCCAATACCGGATGTGTATTCTCTGTAGTCCCAAATGTGCTAATGTACTGGAGTGTGGCAATGTACTGGAATGTGGCAATGTACTGGAATGTGGCAATGTACTGGAATGTGGCAATGTACTGGAATGTGGCAATGTACTTGAATGTGGCAATGTACTGGAATGTGCCAATGTACTGGAATGTGGCAATGTACAGGAATGTGGCAATGTACTGGAATGGGCAATCCACTGGAATGTGGCAATGAACTGGAAAGTGGCAATGTACTGGAATGTGGCAATGAACTAGAATGTGGCAATGTACTGGAATGTGGCAATGTACTGGAATGATGTTGCCTATGTACTGGAATGTGCCAATGTACTGGAATGTGTCAATGTACTGGAATGTGCCAATGAACTGGAATGTGGCAATGTACTGGAAATTGGCAATGCACTGGAATGTGGTAATGTACAGGAATGTGGCAATGCACTGGAATGGGCAATCCACTGGAATGTGGCAATGAACTGGAATGTGGCAATGTACTGAAATATGGCAAGGTACTAGAATGTGGCAATGTACTGGAATGTGACAATGTACTGGAATGTGGCAATGTACTGGAATGTGCCAATGTACTGGAATGATGTTGCCAATGTACTGGAATGTGCCAATGTACTGGAATGTGTCAATGTACTGGAATGTGCCAATGAACTGGAATGTGACAATGTACTGGAAATTGGCAATGCACTGGAATGTGGCAATGTACAGGAATGTGGCAATGCACTGGAATGGGCAATTCACTGGAATGTGGCAATGAACTGGAATGTGGCAATGTACTGAAATGTGGCAAGGTACTAGAATGTGGCAATGTACTGGAATGTGGCAATGTACTGGAAATTGGCAATGCTCTGGAATGTGGCAATGTACTGGAATGTGGCAATGTACTGGAAATTGGCAATGCGCTGGAATGTGGCAATGTACTGGAATGTGCCAATGAACTGGAATGTGGCAATGTACTGGAAATTGGCAATGCGCTGGAATGTGGCAATGTACTGGAATGTGGCATTGCTTTAAGGTTCTTTTGATATATCAGTAATATGTTATATTCCAAAATATCCTTGACTGAATTCACAATAATTCCAAATTAATGATTTAGTCCAAGAAAGTATCAACGAGCACTTTGTAATTCTAGTATATAATACGTTGAATAAATAATTCCAACCAAAGTAGGATCTGAACACAAAAATAAGACTGATTCTGCTTCAGATGTAAAAGCAAGAATGAGTGTTTTTCAAGTAAGCAACACTGATATAAAAAGCTATTACATAATAACAGAACCAGGATGTAGGTCTATCTCCTCTGTAACATATAATAATATATGCGCAGTAAATATCTCACAACGTCATTAATATGCTCAATAAACATCGCACTAATTCATTAATAACTCAGTAAACATATCAATATGTCAATAATATACTAAGTAAACATCCCACCATGCCATTAATATACTCAGCAAAAATCCCACTATGTCATAAATGTACTCAGGAAATATACCACTGTCATTAATATATTCAGCAAACATCCCACAAAGTCATGAATATCCTTGGTAAACATGTCACTAGGTCATGAATATGCTTGGTAAACATCTCACTATGTCATTATTGTACTCAGTAAACATGGCACTGTGACATTATTATACTCAGATAACATTTCACTATGTCATGAATATACTGAGTAAACATCCTACTATCCAATGAATATACTCAGCAAACATCCTACTATTTTATGAACATACTCAGCAATCGTCCCAATATGTCATTAATATACTCGGCAAATATCCAACTATGTCTGGAATATACCCAGTATACATCCATTTTATCATTTTTGTACTCAGTAATCATCCCACTATGTCATTAATACACTTAGCATACATACCACTATGTATTTAATATACTCAGGAAACATCCCACTATGCCAATAATATACTCAGTAAACATCCTGCTATGTCTTTCATATACTTAGGAAACATCTCACTATGTCATTAATATACTCAGTAAACATCCCGCTATGTCTTTCATATACTCAGTAAACATCCCACTATGTCATTAATATACTCAAGAAACATCCCACTATGTCATTAATATACTCAAGAAACATCCCATTATGTCATTAATAGTCTCAGTAATCATCCCACTATGTCATTAATATACACAGCAAATATCCAACTATGTCTCGAATATACCCAGTATACATCCATGTTATCATTTTTGTACTCAGTAATCATCCCACTTTGTCACTAATGTACTTAGCATACATACCACTATGTATTTAATATACTCAGGAAACATCCCACTATGTCATTAATATACTCAGTAAACATCCCGCTATGTCTTTCATATACTCAGGAAACATCTCGCTATGTCATTATTAATCTCAATAAACATCCCACTATGTCATTAATATGCTCAGTAAACATCCTGCTGTGTCTTTCACATACTTAGGAAACATCCCACTATGTCATTAATATACTTAGTAAACATCCTGCTATGTCTTTTATATACTTAGGAAACATCCCACTATGTCAATAATATACTCAGTAAACATCCTGCTATGTCTTTCATATACATATGAAACATCCCGCTATGTCATTATTAATTTCAATAAACATCTCGCTATGTCATTAATATACTCAGGAAACATACCACTGTGTCATTAATATACTCAGTAAACATCCTGATATGTCTTTCATATACTTAGGAAACATCTCACTATGTCATTAATATACTCAGTACACATCCTGCTATGACTTTCATATACTTAGGAAGCATCCTGCATTGTCATTATTAATCTCAATAGCCATCTCACTATGTCATTAATATACTCAGGAAACATACCACTGTGTCATTAATATACCCAATAAACATCCCACTGTGTATTTAATATACTCAGCAAACTTTCCACTATGCCAATGATATACTCAGGAAGCATCCCCCTATGTCATTAATATACCAAGGAAACATCCCACTATGTATTAATAAACTCAGTAAACAACCCACTATGTATAAAATATACTCAGGAAACATCCTACTGTGTCATTAACATACTCAACAGATATCCCACAATGTCTTTAATATACTCCGGAAACATCCTATTATATCATCAATATACTCAGTAAACATACCGCTATGTCATTCATATACTCAGCAAACATCCAGCTATGTATTTAATATATTCAGAAAACATCCCATTATGTATATACTATACTCAGTAAACATCCCACTGTGTCAATAATACACTCAGCAAACATCCCACTATTTATTTAATAAATAATAATAACAATGAGGACTTTGTAAAGCGCCTAATCTTTAGAAGCTCTAAGCGCTTTACAACTTTAGACAACACCTATATGATAAGAAACATAATAATATTATTGCAAAAACAAGCAACATGAAATTAGAAAGACATTAAAAATAAAAAACATGCTGAGAATATTTCAGGTAGGAAACATTATTAGGTCTTTAAGTTTGTTCTTGCAGTCGAAATAAGTGAGTTTTGAGAGCCCTCTTGAATGTGATGACTGTGTCTTTGTGTCTAACTTCAGTGGGCAATTAATTCCACGTTGCTGGGCCCTGATATGCAAAAGAACGCTGTCCGTATGACTTTGTTTTCATAGTGGGAATAATGAGTATACGATTGTCAGAAGAGTAGCGTAAGTATCTTGCTGGTGTGTAAAGATGGGTGAGGTCAGATAGGTAGGTTGGACTAGAGTCCGACAGTGAAATGTAGCACAGAGATCAAATTTTGTGTTTGATTCTGGATCGAATGGATAGTCATTGTAGGGTACAGAGCAGCGGGGAGGTGTGCTCTGATCGTGGTACTCTAAGTACGATCCGAGCAGCTGTGTTTTGATCTTTTTGAAGTCTCTGGAGTAGGCATTGAGATGAACCAGACAGAATTGAGTTACAATAGTCCAGTCTTGAAAGTACTAATGAACACACAAGTGTTTTAGTGGCATCAACTGAAATATATTTGCGAAATGAGCTGATGAGTCTCCGCTCAAGATATGCGGCCTTGTATATGTTCATGACATGTTGGTGCAATGTGAAAGTACTGTCCAGAGTAACACCTAGGTGTCGTACTGGTTGTGTGAAATTAATGTTGACGTTGCTGATATTTAATGTTGGAGGTAAAGGATGTGAATGAGAAAGTCTTTGTGTTGTGATCAGTAGGCCTCAGTTTTATCATCATTCAACTGCAGCTTGTTACAAGTCATCCATGATTTCACATCAGAAATGCACCTCTCTACACCTTGGATGGTAGCATCAACTTCAGCTGGGCGGCTAGATTTGTATATGTGGGTGTCATCAGCGTACAATTGGTGAGACACTGCATGATGATCTATGACACTTGAGAGCCACTGAGTGTACAGAATGAAGAGAACAGGTCCACGAATAGACCCCGGTGGAACACCACAGCATAGATCAACTGGGCTGGAATGAATTCCATTTGCAGATACAATTTGTGTCCTGTTGAACAAGGAGGACTTCAACCACAGTACGGCTGTATCATGAATGCCAAATACATACTGGAGACGGTGAAGTAATATATCATGGTCTATTGTGTCAAATGCTGCAGACAAATCAAGGAGGATCAGGAATGTAATCTTTCCGCAATCCAACGCAGAGAGAATGTCGTTAACTACTTTTAGAAGAGTAGTTTCAGTACTGTGGCCAGGGCGATATGCAGATTGTACATTCCTAAAAAGACTATTTGAATTTAAATCAGATACAAGCTGGGATAGAACAACCTTTTCTAAGATTTTTTTAAATGAATGGCAGATTAGGAACTGGGCGGTAGTTCTTTAAATCGTTATGGTCTAGTGTTGGTTTCATCAGCAGAGGCTTTACAATGGCAGTCTTGAAAAATGATGGGAATTCCCCAGATGAGAGAGAGGTATTAATAACAAATAAATTGTGGTGTCAAGCTTATCTCTAATGGTTTGTACTTTGTCACGGAAGAAATTTGCAAACATGTCCGGAAGGTCGACTGGAGAGAAGGTAGTTGGAAGTGATGTTGATTTCTTCCTTGACATTAGTTTGTTAGTAATCTCGAAGATCTCTTTGCAGCTGGAACTTTCCATGGTCTTAGTAGTGTAGTGGGCTGATTTCGCTGCATGGACTATATTTGTGACATTGTTCTTAGCGACTTCATATATTTGCTTATGAATAGCGAGTCTGGTGGTAAGCCAGAGCCTCTCAGCTTTACGGCAGTCTCTTTTAGCAGTGCGAAGCTGGTCCCTAACACTGCTATACCATGGAGAACACTTTTTAAATGATACCTGCACTTGGTAGCTGGGGCATGTTTGTTAAGTAATGAACGCAGACAGTTATCGAGTTGTTCTGCGGTAGGAGGTAAGCAAGTTGTTAGGTTAGCTTGGATGTTGTGCATTAGTTTGGTTCTATTTACCAAACGGAGGTTTCTCTTAGTTGCACATAAAGGTGGAGAGTTAGGGACTGATACGTCAAGATGGCATATAATGCAGTGGTGATCTGATGCAAGGTCATGGGATACCAGGGAGGACCGTATAATGTTATCATCAGGTCTATGAAGAATCCAGTCTAATATGTGAATATGTTTATGGGTGGGTTGGTTAACTGACTGTCTGAAATTGAAAAGATTAATATAATCTATGAGTTTTGATGTTTTTGAATTTCCATGACAGTCAAAGTGAACGTTGAAATCTCCAAGAATAATCAGGTTGCCACCTATCGAATTTCCATAGTCCAGGAGATTCGAAAACTGTTCCTAAAAGAGAGAGTCAGCCAGCTTGTTTGTTCTACTAGGAGGAGAGCGGTATAGGCAGAAACAATGGACTGACCTTTGCTCCAGTGTGAGTGTGGTTTGGAATCAGTAATATATTCAGCAAACATCCCACTATATCATTAATATAACAAGTTTGAAATGTATTTTGGTAATATGATTAATTATAAAATAAGATTTTCTAGCTTGATTCAGCTCATAGTGATGTAAATATTTATGAAATAAGATTTTAATTTGTAGAAGTAATTCTTAGTCTCATATAGTATTTAAAATTTTAGTTTAACATAGTATTTAAAATATTAGTCTAATAGAGTATTTAAAACTTTAGTCCAGTATATTATGAAAAATTTAAGTCTAATGTAGAAGTTATAATTTTAGTCTAATAAATACTTTTTAATTTTACCTTATAGAGAAATTTTATTTTTATCATAAAAATTTTATTTTTGGTTTAATAGAAATTTTAAAATTTTGGTCTATGAAATATATAATTTTTAATTGTGTCTAATGTAGAATTTTTCAAAATTATTACAATATATAATTTTTAATTTAGTCTATTATAGAACTTTAATATTAGCCTAATAGAGAATTTATAATTTAGTCAAATATATAATTTTGAATTTTAGTCTAACAAAGATTTTCATGTTTTAGTTTATGATAGATAGATAGATAGATAGATAGATAGATAGATATATAGATAGATAGATAATTTATTATTAGTCTGATATATCATTTTTAATTTAGGCTAATACAGAATTCGTAATTTCAGCCTAATATAGGAATTTTATTTTAATCATATATCAAGTTGTAATTGTTGTCTAATACAGATTTTTAAATTTTAGTCTATTTAGTACACTGTATATAATTTTAAATTTAGTCCAATACAGAATTTGTTAAATTAGTCTAAAATGCAAGTTTTAATATTAGTCTCATAGAATTTCTAATGTAGTGTAATATAGATATTTTAATTTTAGTCTCATAGAATTTCTCGTATAGTGTAATATAGATATTTTAATTTCAGTCTCATAGAATTTCTAGTGTAGTGTAATATAGATATTTTAATTTTAATCTCATAGAATTTCTAGTGCATTGTAATATAGATATTTTAATTTTAATCTCATAGAATTTCTAGTGTAGTGTAATATAGATATTTTAATTTTAGTCTCACAGAATTTCTAATGTAGTGTAATATAGATATTTTAATTTTGATCTCACAGAATTTTAGTGTAGTGTAATACAGATATTTTAGTTTTAGTCTCATAGAATTTCTAGTGTAGTGTAATATAGATATTTTAATTTCAGTCTCATAGAATTTCTAGTGTAGTGTAATATAGATATTTTAATTTTATTCTCATAGAAGTTCTAGTGTAGTGTAATATAGATATTTTAATTTTAGTCTCATAGAAGTTCTAGTGTAGTGTAATATAGATATTTTAATTTTAGTCTCATAGAAGTTCTAGTGTAGTGTAATATCGATATTTTAATTTCAGTCTCATAGAATTTCTAGTGTAGTGTAATATAGATATCTTTGTTTCAGTCTCATGTAATTTCTAGTGTATTGTAATATAGATATTTTAATTTTAGTCTCATAGAATTTCTAATGTAGTGTAATATAGATATTTTAATTTTAGTCTCATAGAAGTTCTAGTGTAGTGTAATATAGATATTTTAATTTTAGTCTCACAGAATTTCGAGTGTAGTGTAATATAGATATTTTAATTTTAGTCTCATAGACTTTCTAGTGTAGTGTAATATAGATATCTTTGTTTCAGTCTCATGTAATTTCTAGTGTATTGTAATATAGATATTTTAATTTTAGTCTCATAGAATTTCTAATGTAGTGTAATATAGATATTTTAATTTTAGACTCATAGAAGTTCTAGTGTAGTGTAATATAGATATTTTAATTTTAGTCTCACAGAATTTCGAGTGTAGTGTAATATAGATATTTTAATTTTAGTCTCACAGAATTTCGAGTGTAGTGTAATATAGATATTTTAATTTTAGTCTCATAGACTTTCTAGTGTAGTGTAATATAGATATTTTAATTTTAGTCTCATAGAAGTTCTAGTGTAGTGTAATATAGATATTTTAATTTTAGTCTCATAGAAGTTCTAGTGCAGTGTAATATAGATATTTTAGTTTTAGTCTAATAGAATTTCTAATGTAGTGTAATACAGATATTTTAATTTTAGTCTCATAGAATTTCTAATGTAGTGTAATACAGATATTTTAATTTTAGTCTCATAGAAGTTCTAGTGTAGTGTAATATAGATATTTTAATTTCAGTCTCACAGAATTTCTAGTGTAGTGTAATATAGATATTTTAATTTCAGTCTCACAGAATTTCTAGTGTATTGTAATATAGATATTTTAATTTTAGTCTCATAGAATTTCTAGTGTAGTGTAATATCGATATTTTCATTTCAGTCTCAGAATTTCTAGTGTAGTATAATGTACATATTTTAATTTTAGTCTCATAGAATTTCTAATTCTATTGTAATATTAAGTTCTTAATATTGGTCTAAGAAAATGTTGAGTTTTAGTCTAATTTAGAGTTTGTAATTTTAGTCTTATATATCATTTAAATTTTATTCTAATTTAGAATTTATATTTTTAGTAAAACCTTATTTTTTTTTGGTTTAATTTAAAATTTCTAATTTAGTCGAACATAGAATTTGTTATTTTAGTTTATTTATATATTATTTTAAAATTTTAGTCTAATATAGAATTTTAATTTTAGTCTAATGCAGAGTGTTTAATTAGATAGAATCTTTTGAAGGAGATTTGAATTCAAAATATTACCTGGGGGGGATTTCTAAGTTTTGAATTCAAAAGATTACCTGGGGGATTTCTAAGATTTATATTCAAAAGATTACCGGGGGCGATTTCTAAGATTTGAATTCAAAAGATTACCTGGGGGTATTTCTAAGATTTGAATTCAAAAGAGTACCTGGGGGGATTTCTAAGATTTGAATTCAAAAGGATTACCTGGGGGGGTGGATTTCTAAATAGTTTCCCCTGATTGACTTGGCTTAGTACCATTAACCTTTAAATAACTGAATTCACAATTTGGAAAAAAATCATGTAAGGAAGATATCTAGAAAACAAAAATTTATATTTCAAATTTTTGGCATGTCTACGTGCATTCTTTATCAGCTCTGCTGATCCTAAACTCCATTCAAAACTTTTCCTACATTTCAATCAGTCTTTTCAAGGCTAAATTCCCCCAGATGGCATGTAAGCATCATACAACAATTTGGAATAACCCCCATAACTATGAAATATAACCATACTGGGTAATATTAACAGTCCCTTGAGATGTTTAATATCTTCCGAATATTCGTTTTATGCATAACGTCCCACCAGGACCTTTCCAACCTTTAAGTCAGTTTTTCTAAGGCTAAATTAAGAATATGGCATGCAGCAACTTGGAATAATCTCCATAGAGAAATATTCTCTATAAGATAATATCAACAGCATCTACAGACCTTTAATATCTTAAATATATTCTTTTTCTGCGACAACTACCTTGAAGAATTTCCCTAGCTTTAAAATACAATTTTAAATGATTAATGTTTTTTAAAAGGTATGTATGCATCATACAACATCCACTGATAAAACCCCCATAAGTGTGAAATACAAGTCTATGTGACAATATCAAAATTCACTTTCGACATTTAATATATTCCTATTATGCATGTTATGCAACATCTCCCATCTAGGTCACTCCTACCTTGAAAATAGTCGTTTCAGGACTGACGTTTTAAAAAGGTATGCTGGCATAATGCAACAACTTGGAATAAACCCCCATAGGCTGTGAAATATAACCCTAGCGGGCAACAGTAATAGTCCTTGGAGATTTTTAATAAGTTCCAAAAATTAATTTTGTGCTATATCTCCCCTCAAGACATTTCTTACTTTATATCAATCTTTCCAGGACTAAATTCCAAAATTCTTGCATGCAAGTATCATGCAACAACTTGGGTATGTAAATAATCATCTACAAAAAGAAATATGGAAGGATTTCGATTCAAATAATGTAAATAATTGCCATTAAAAGATGTGTGTAATCAGATCCTAAAATAAATTGCAACGTTTACTGAAATAGTCGACTTCGCAACCTATGCGAGTTTTTAAAAACCGGATCAGGGTTAAAACGGACTGGTACCAAAAAGATCAACGACCAAAACGGACTAGTACTATACAGACCCGGCCAAAAAGGCCCATTTGTGATCTCAATTACCAATTACTAGTAGCATGTATACTAAAAGTACCTAGTACGTACATATCAAATAGTAGTTTTAAATAATGGGCAGTATAGAACCATTGTGCAGTATGTCACAATCGTACGTAATCATGAAATTAATTGCGACACTTAACTGCTTGTTCTTTACGCAATTTACTGAATGAGAGATAGTTAAATAAGGCAAATACTAGTTGTGAAAGAAAACATTCGAAGTAAAGCAAATCAATAATATCTTCTTGGCATACTGAATACGAGTTTGTGTAACCCACGTGTGAAATGTGCATGCCAACATTGTCATGGTGTGTGTGTGTGCGATTAGGATTTTTAACGTAGCTTTTAACAATTTATCAGTCATATCGCTACAATGTATACAGTGTGGCATATTATAGTGATGTCTAGCACTGGGGCATCATGCCGCAGACACGAAGAATGATGTCCCACCCAGTCACATTATCTTGACACCAGGAGAAAAGCAGTCCTAACAATAACCTCTTAATGCTGAGCGCCAAGCGAGACAACTGTTAGTACCATTTTTGTAAGTCTTTTACATGACTCAGCCGGGGTTGGAACCCACGAACTCTCGCTTCCGAGACGGACGATCTAACCTTTTGGCTACCGGAGTGTTTGTCATGGTGTTGCTTTAGTTAAGTAACGACAATTCCATTCATGACGGATAAATGTTTCAATTTGCGAAGATTGTTGACTCTATCCCTGTTTCACATAAGTTCAATATTGTTAATACATGTGTTTGCGTAGTTTACTTTTATTTATGTAATTTGGTCTTTAAATAGACTTTTGCTATACTGGGTGTTTTGCGGGAACCATTATTGCTTTGTGGTTGCAATAAAGGTTAAGTCAACGTTAGAAAGATTAAGGATGTCTTTTTTATATTGTTACGGTGGAATAGACAGACAAGAGGAAAAGGTATAAAGTCTAACCAGCATTAGCAACGAAAGACACAATAACTCTAACGCAATTTTAGATTTTTAAAACATTCTATTATCAAATTCTACACATATACCATACACTACTACAACTGGCCCCGAGTGGCCGAGTAGTCTAAAGTGCTCACTGTTACGGATCACTGCCATGCCACCTCTCTCTCTGCGTGGGTTCGAGTCTACGTCTCTGCCAATGGGGGTAGGTGAGAAAGCTTGCCAGTTGCTTTTCGTGGCTCGGTAGTTCTTTCCTGGGTTTCCACGGCTCTTCCTCTACCATTTATATTGGCCGCCATGGATAGCCCATCTTGTGCTAAAAAATGGAGTTAAACCTAATAACAAACATAACACTACAACAATATTACACATCATGGTTGTAAATTAAATGTAACAGTACATTATAGCATGCAACTAAGCACCGAGTTATAAAACAAATATAAACCTTACAACACGAACAAATTGTACGATAGTACGATACAGGATGCATTCCTAGAATAACAGCAGCAGGTAAACACCGAAGTATCAACTGTAAGAACATGCATACATAAATATTCACTTCTGAACAAGAAACATTACACAACAACAAAATTGCACACAATGGCTGTCAATGTATAGTTTAGGGTGCATTCTTGGACTAAAAGCACACGTGTATTTATAATCTCTGTGCCTTAGTTTTCCTAGTGTAGATGTTGAGTCACAGCGTTTCAACACGTGATTAAATATGTGGCTATCAAAAAGTCTCATAAGAAGAGATGATTTTATTGGACATTCAGGAAAAGAAAACAATCCCATACACAATCGTAAATGCATACTTAAAGAAAAGTTCAATTATATAACTGTACGTGTGACGCCAAGTTCTAACATTTTGATTTAATACTACATATGGGGCCAAATTGAGTGATTTCAATTTACTGTAATATTGAATGCATACATAAATGTATGACACAATTGAAAATTTGTAAGAAAATTACATGAAAGCACTCAAGCTTCTTTCTCTCCCAAATTAAACAGTAATACTTTTGTTCCCTTAATTATATTTGTAAGATAAATAGCGTTTGTCGTCCTTTAAAAAAAACCGTATCTCTTTACTTCAACATGTTAGCGATTATTCTTTCACAGAGCTAAAAATTGGTTGATTGTAAAGGGATACAACGTTAGCATTCCGATAAGTCGTTTCATTGATTACAGCATTGGATGTTGAAAACATTTAAATCTGAGAAAATAAATGATTGGATAATGCGTACGGTAAATAACACCATATAACAAATAAATGTATAAAAAAAATGAATCTATAAAAGAGGAAATCATTGTTGGTGACAAATCCATATGTAGATGTAAAAACTCAAGGCCGTGGACAATATTTGTGGGCTCAAAGAAAATTATCCAGTTGGTCACAACGAATTACAAATTGTGAGGGCAGGGTGCCCCTGATCGTTGTGGGCCTCCGTAATTTTGTCCTGGTTGTCCTACTCTGTATGAGACCCTGTAAAGCCATTATCAAGACTTAAAAACTCTGGTGTATATGAGTTAGATAATTATCTTTGCCCTACCCTATCTGAGGCCCTGTTTTAAGAGTATATATATATATATATATATATATATATATATATATATATATATATATATATATTATCATCCTTTTTAATCACTATACTGTCGTCATTCATTAGATTATATAGAGACTTAATTTCGTCCTTACAAATATTACTATGTTACTGCTTTCATTCAGTTAATATCTCTTTTGTGATCGCGTATATATAAAAATATAAATATGAATCACGGAAAAGATGACTTTATTTTGTTATAAAAAAAGTTATTTGGGTGACAAGTTTTGGGATGAGTTCCCCAACCAATTGGGGCGACTTCTCCAGATACGTGGGGGCGAGTTCTCCATGGGGCGAGTTCCCCGCATACCGACGTAACTTAGAGACGTGCAAGCGATGGATAAATGCTCTCGCTTTCTGTCTCTGTCTCAACGTTGTTTCATATGGCGAATATTGCTCACCAATATCGTCTGGTATATATTTTAATGTTATCACGCCCGCCATTTTCACAGAATGTTTGTCGGAGGTTAAGAGGTTGTCAAATCACGTGTTGGGTAGGCGGAGCGATCTACCTTCTGCGTAAGGTCAATTGGCTGCAGTCGTGGTAATTTTACATGCCCCGCGCTCTGGAACTACTTGTTTTTACTATCAACCAATATGGTCGCTGCCTTTCTGATTGGTAGCTGAATGTACATTGGGAAATGGTATAAGAATGCACAATAATCATTAAGCATGTCGGAAAATGATTCCATTTTCGTTACACTGAATTATCTGAAACTTAGAACCCACCAAGCGTTCACCTTTAGTATATGTCAGTGTGTTCATTCACTCATATTAAATATTAATTGTTGTTCTTAAAATTAATACTAAAATAGTTTAAGCAAAGTCGATTAAATTTTGATTGTTGAATGCTCTGTACCTTAAATGTCCTCAATAAACTTCAGACAAAAATTGTTGATTGGTCAAGAAAAGAGGATGTCGGGCCTGTCTTAACAAACAACAGGGTAGGGCAAATTTTGTTTTCAACATTTGCTGCTTTTTTGACATCATAGCGTGCATTCAATCCAATTTGTACTAATTAAAACCATTATTTTGACCTCGCTCAAAAATGTAATGTAACATTGATTTTCTGATATATACTTCTCGGGTGTGTAACTAATGATCTTCAAAAGGAATATGGAAGGATTTCCATTCCGGTAATGTGAATAATTGCCATTTAAAGATGTGTGAAATCCGATTCCAAAAATTTGCAGCGATTGCTGAAATAGTCGACTGTCATATAATACGTAACTAGTAAAAACCAAAACTGGGTGAGAACCAATACAATCCATCACTCGATAAAATACGTACATACAGTCTGTGCGCAGAGAAATGGCCGGCAGTTGTTCAGTGCTACCACGTGGTATAGATCTTGCACTCCATCCATAGAACAATCACTTTTTAAATGTCATTCTATTGAAGTAAATAAACTTACACCTACTATGAAGTGTATGTCGACAAATGTCGATTTCTCAACTGACAAAAGTTATCCAGCCACAGGAGTTACATTTTTGCATTCAATAATCATCTCTTGTTATCCAGCCACAGCAGTTACATTTCTGCATCCAATAATCATCTCTTGTTATCCAGCCACAGCAGTTACATTTCTGCATCTAATAATCATCTCTTGTTATGCAGCCACAGCAGTTACATTTCTGCATCCAATAATCATCTCTTGTTATCCAGCCACAGCAGTTACATTTCTGCATCCAATAATCATCTCTTGTTATCCAGCCACAGCAGTTACATTTCTGCATCTAATAATCATCTCTTGTTATCCAGCCACAGCAGTTACATTTCTGCATCCAATAATCATCTCTTGAGACAAATATCCAACAACTGCTATATAATGTGATTTCTTCAGCCGTATCTAATAATGCACACTGAATGCCCATGGATTGTATAATGGACATACGTTCCAGTGAAAAGGCAGCAGGCAGTATTTTATAAATCAATGTATATGGCATCTCGACAACTCTAGTTGACCTGACCGAGTGAATTTCATGACATCACAAAAGAATTTCCACAGGAAATTCATTGTTGAAAAATGACGTCACTGTCAAAATTTGTATTGTATGGAAAGATAGTTGCTTTTTTCATTGAAAAAAGTAAGTATAAAATATATAGTTATTAATGATACTGAATGTCAAATTATGCAATATTGCTTGAACTTGCATTAGGGACTACTGTTTCATGAGCAAGAAGGGCACAAACATGTGAATCAGAATGATATAAAATGCCAAATTCATTTGGTCTTTATTTATCTACACCTGTTTCTACTCAAAATAAAAACTGTGATAAACATAATCGCAAATAAGCACCAATTTAATATAAAAATTAATGAAACTCGTTTAAAAATGTCCAGCGTATGCTCGCTAAATAGCTTAAGCCTAAAAGTGTTCAACTCATTACATGCATTCAATATTAAATCAGTACTTGTTTGAGTTCAACTCATTACATGCATTCAATATTAAATCAGTACTTGCCTGAGTTCAACTCATTTCGTGTGATGTGATGTGATGTGATTTTGATTTTTAACGTAGCTTTAACAATTTTTTAGTCATATCGTTACAATGTCTGCAACGTGGCAGTTCATAGTGATGTCTAGCACTGGGGCATCATGCCGCAGACATATAGCATGATGTCCCACCCAGTCACATTATCCTGACACCGGGCCGACCAGTCCTAACACTAACCTCTTAATGCTGAGCGCCAAGCGAGGCAGCTGTTAGTACCACAACTCATTTCATGCATTCAATATTAAATCAGTACTTGCCTGAGTTCAACTCATTTCATGTATTCAATATTCAATCAGTACTTGTTTGAGTTCAACTTATTTCTTACATTCATTATTAAGTCATTACTCATTTAAAATGTTCAACATGTTTCATGCATTCAATATTAAATAATCACTCATTAAGTTTCATAAATTCATTATTAAATCAATACTCACTTGCATTCAGCTCATTTCATGCATTCAGTATTAAGCCATTACTCATTTCAATTATTCAACTTGTTTCATGCTTTCAATGTTAGATCATTACCGTTTTGAGAGCCTCTATTATTCTTTTAATTTCTTTACTATTTCTTTATTAATTGGACCATATTATCTTGAAAGTTCAAGTCATTTAAAGCTATTATATATAAAAAAATTATATAAAATATTTTAAGAAATTAATGTACTATATAGATTTGTAAAAACAAAAAACTAACAAACATTGCACCATGTCCTTGTTCTACAGCTCATTTAAATGGTCCAATTAAGAGAGAGAGAGTTGGAGTGTGCAGTATGGCTGTTAATCTAAATTTAGTGCAAAGTTCAGATTAATTTTTGCTCTCCTGCATGAAACAATATTGAAGCTTTCATATAGCTTGCTAAACAACATCAAACTCTGAAGTGAATCCTTTGTATAGCTTGTTAAAGAACACCAAACACTGCACCAAAGCCGATACATAGTTTGATAAAGAACACCAAACACTGTACTGAGGCCTTTGTATAGCTTGTTAAAGAACACCAAACACTGTACAGAAGCCTTTTTTATAGCTTGTTAAGAACACCAAACACTGTACTGAGGCCTTTGTATAGCTTGAAGTCTTTGTATAGCTTATTAAACAACAATAAGCAGAGTGCCCATGACTTTGTATTGCTTGAGGCCTTTGTATAGATTGTTAAAGAACACTAAACACTGTACAGGGACCACTGTATAGCTTGTTAATGAACAGTGAACTCTGTACTGAAGCTTTATAGAGTTTGTTAAAGAACATAATTCAAATACTCTATCATGATCAAAGCAATTTGCTCGCTGGATGATGGAACAAGTACTCGCGTTATTGGACCAGAAATAGAAGTCATCTTTTGTGCAAGTATGACAATTATAGTAATATGCCTTCATCCGTCTACCCATGAATTAAAGCCATCTCTGAAGACAAAGGTTCAACTCTGAGAAAATACAACATCCGTTTTTATTAGGGTTAAGGTCATTCAGTATTAAAATCGGTCAGTAGAGATAGGCTATGTTCAGTTCATGGGTCAATATTCATATTTTGCTTCTTTTGATTTCTCATATAAGCCGACTGTCTTTTGATCTTGGCAAGTTGGGCATCTGGCTAAAACCATATACAGTTTCTAAAACATGAACAAATTAGCTAGTTATTAGAAATCAGTGGTGATTTAAACTTTATAGGATTGGTCACAGCAGTTTCATGCGGAACAAATTTCAAACCATATAAACACAAAACAACCCATAAGCATAATTGATGATTTTATTGTGTGTGTGTGTGATTTGATTTTTTACATGGCTTTAAAAAAATATCCAGTCATATTGTTTGATGTCTGCAGTGTGGCAGTTTATGGTGATTTCTAGCACTGGGGGATCATGCCACAGCCAGGTAGCATGATATCCCACACAGTCACATTATCTTGACAACACCAGGCTGACAAATCCTAATACTATTCACTTACTGCTGAGCACCAAGTGAAACAGCTGCTAGTGCCATTTTTATGCATTTGGTATGACTCTTCGAACCCAATCTCTCGCACTGATTTTATTGTATAGTGCACATAATAAATAATAATAATAATAATAAAAATAGCGGTGATGATCTTCGGTGCATGGTATTTGTTCAAAACTAATTTATTAGAAAAGTAAGCCTGTATACAAACTCTTTTGCATTTTCCTATGGGTAGTTGCTATTGAAAGTTTGTGTTTTATTTTAACATAGCTTTAACAAATTTAGTTATATCATTACAATGTCTGCACTGTGGTAGTTTACAACAATGTCTATAATGGGGGCTTCATGCAGCTGACATTTAACATCATAATCCACCCAGTTACATTAGTTGGACACCAGGCCGACCAGTCTAACCCGAACGTCTTAATGCTGAAAGCCAATTGAGGCAGCTCTTAGTACTCTTTGTGTATGTCTTTCGTATGTCGCGGCTGGGGCTCAAACCTGCGACCTCCAGCTTCAGATGTGGATGCTGAAACCATTAGGCCACTAGAACAGTCAAAAATTTGACTTTATATATTGGCAAATTGTTGCAATACAATAGGATTTATTTTAATGATAAATCACAAAGGACAGGAGGACTGGTTGTGTAGCTGGGAAAGGTCATTGAACTTCATCATGGTACTATAAAATATATTGATATGACATGGGTGCTCCCATCAATATAACGTAAATAAAGGACACAATTATAAGTCAAACGAGAGCCATAACTCCCACAGTCATTGCTGTAAATTAAATTCAACTTGGGTCTTCATAATGTAAAACTTAATACCAAAGTTGGCTTCGTTCCATAAAGTCCTTTGAAAGTTAGTAACTGGAAACATTCATGATTAGATCCTACATTGAACAAGGCCCATAACTCCTGTAAATTCTGATGGAAAAGATCGAAACTGAACATGTGCAAGGGACACAATTCGATGAGTAGATTTAAGTTGGCCTGTAGGGGCCTTGTCAGACAACAGATTTCAGTTAGCCTGTTGGGGCCCGTGTCAGACAACATATTTCAGTTAGCCTGTAGGGGCCATGTCAGACATATTTAAGTTAGCCTGTAAGGCCGTATCAGACAACAGATTTCAGTTAGCCTGTAGGGGCCGTGTCAGACAACATAATCATCATGAGATGCGATACGTATTACTAAAAGTGTATTCTAGAAACCTCATATCAAGATAAGCATTAGTCAAAAAGAATAAGTAATAATATGGTTTTCAAGATGACTACAGTGGTGGTTTAGATGGACTTTAACCAATTTCATATGGAGATCATAACAGACGTACTTTACCTTTTCATACAAGATACATTCCTGGTGGTATGTTCACTACATTGTATTTACCATTTCATGGAAGTGTGCATTGACCTGTGTCCTATGTTATTATTTTATGTGTACTCTTTTGTAAAAAAGTAGATAAAAGTAGAAGGTAAAATAGTGCTATACCATGCAGTGCCAGCACAAGTTTTAAAAGAATGCCAAAAGAAATTTTTGTTTCAAAATTGCGGAAATCAAAATAGGAATCAGTATTGAAGAGTCAGTTGATGATATTCGTTTGATAGCTGAATCTTTTTAAAAATCTGAACAATTTGTGAAGGCATTATAGACAGTGGAAATCATTATTTTACTTCATAACAATGAACTAGTTGATGCTAAAACGTTACTTGAGAATTTGATCTCAAATGCAAGTTTTAATGTACAGAGATAAACATGATAGCAGAAAATAAGTGGCATGTGATGGGAGTGACAGTGATAATTTTGATGAAAATATAGACAATTTTGTTGGGAAAATTGAGGCTTAGGCAGTGCAGATCATGACCTTGACTATAAGGAAAGGAACAAAGACGATGATCAGTTTGTTACAATATTTTTTTCAAACAGAATTTAATATGTGAAGATCCAAATGTTGAACCACTGAAGCAGAATGGTAACATTAATGCCAATGTTGATGAAAATAGAGAACATTGTGGGGAAACTTGATAGTTTAGGCACTGAGGAACATGATCTTGATTACATCAACATGAACTGAGCTGAGGATAACTAGTTAATTGGTATTTTTTTTACTCTGATATTGATGATGATGATGATTACTTTGATTATTTCAAGATAACGGGAGATTTTGATAACTTCACAGCTCATTAAGTTCAATCTTGTACCAAGGTTGGATGTGTACATTTTATGAAATTTTGCCACAATTTTGGAAATGGACCAAAGTAAACTAAACGAATTGATACGTTAACTTTCAAATTCATTTCTGAATTAAACTACTGAAACAAAATGCACCGCTTTGGCAACATTCAGCAGAATATGTTAGGTTTGTTCTTCAAAACACATTTAATAACCTTTGACATTCGTAATTGATTTTTATTATTTTTTCACCATCTTGTATGGCATCAGTTTCCCCACATTTCCTATTTACATAAAGCGAGTAAAATATAGCAGATAAAAAACTGCATTGAACGTAAATATAAAACATGTAAAGCATATGATTTAGTTCCTTTAACTTTACTTTCAACTTAACTTTATATATCTGAAAATTTAAGATGAACAAATATGCCTTTACAGAAAACTCTGAACTTTGAAAATAGCATACAACTTTGAAAAACTATTTGAAAATCTTGTACTTGAGTCAGATTGACAAGATTACTGCATTCAATCATACTCATACACCAATGCCTGAACAAATTATCAATTCTACACAACTATTTGTCTGAGTTGGCGTTGTAAGAAAAATGATTATATTGGATACATCATACAAAGGAGATCAGAGCAAAGTGTCTTTCCCAAGAACAAACTGAGACATCAGACTTGGGCAATGACCTTTGGATTATGAGTAGAACACCTTAGCAACTAAGCTATCATTCATTTTAAACAATGTTTCCACTGATTCCCAAATTCCAGTATGCATATACAGGAACAAAATAATTAAACATATTTTTTTCTAAACGGAATCTGGATTGAGAACATTCATAATAAATAAAAAAAATGTGTGTATAATCATGAACCTTAAGGACCATCCACACAACATGACTAGTCACAATGCCTACTGTACTGGATTATCTGTGAACAGTCTGTGTGTCTTGAAAACCTGAATTATGTTCACTAACAACTATGCATAAGAATTCAAGTTTCACTTCTGTGGTTTATGAGACACCGTGATCAACATACTTGCACATTATTTTCATTAATTATGTAGTGACCTGAGAATAAAAATAAACAAATTCAAAACGAAGCTTCTGTAATATATCTCCACCAAACATTGGTCTGAATTAACTATATAAATATAATGTTGTTCTTTCCGAACTTTATTAGATCTGTATGAAGACTCCAAGGTTTTGAGTTCTATGGTTAGGTAAAATACTTTTACTTTCCAAGACTGTTGCAGTGACATCTATTAATATTGGAAAAATGATGTGATTACTTAAGTTACTAAAAGATCACATTTTGAAAGGATTGTCAACACAAACAAGTCATATCACATACAGTTAGAATTCATGCCATATTTCAAAATGTTTCCCGATGATTTAGATTAATAATACCTAAGAGTCAGAAGGCAGAGACAATGATAAAATTGCATTACTTGTCTACATATCTACTGATATTAAAACATGTTACTCACAGGATGATTCCATTGTATTCATGCATTCAGAGTTCAGTGAAAATTTGCCTAAGATATAAACATAACAAGAGAGCAAAAAGGGTCCAAAAACACAACAAAATATAGACATGCATGAAGAAATGTTTAATACAGGACTTGGAAGAAAAAAAATATTATAGTAATAATGAGAACTTAGTGCAGTACCTAATGTTTAGAAGCTCTAGGCAATTTACACTATTGGATAATACATAAAAGCATATACAGTCACAAAATGACAACAAAAAAAATAATGAAATTACAAATGAAATACATGCTGGCAATAATTGAGGAAGTAAATTTTAGTAAGTTTTTAAGTCTGGTCTTGTAGTTGTTGTTGTTGTGGGGTTTAACGCCATGGAGGAAGAACCCGGAAAACCCCGGAAAGAACCACCGACCCACGAGAAGCTACTGCCAAGCTTTCTCACATGCCCACATTGGCTGAATCTTAGACTCGAACCGGGTCTTGTAGTTGAAATAGGGGAGTTTTAAAAGAACTCTTAAATGAGATCACCTTGTCCTTATGTCTAAGATATATTGGCAATTATTCCTTGAGGTAAAGGTATGTGAGTTAGAAAGTCTTTGCATTGTGACCAGGTGTATAATAAAGGCTCAATATCTGTATTGGATTCTCTCTTCCTACGAGCATATTTTAGGCTGATCCCAGCTTAAGTAGATTATGTGCTAGGCTGATCCAAGCATGAAGAATGTCTTCTGATTTAAATTACAAGCAATGTAACCAAACAAAAATCTAATCACTTAGGCTGTTCCCAGTCAGCAAGACTTGAATAATTTGCCCTGGTCCCAGCTTAAGTAGAATTAAATTCCACAACTAAATTCACATACAGTTTGTTTGCGATTGTTTGTGTATATATGTGTGCTATCAGCAACCCGTTACTGCCAGATGGAGCACCTACAGTGCAGTGAACTTATAAACACCACCTCAGTGCAAAAGGCCATGCTAAAATCAGGTACTGGGGTTCTTAAATGTTAAACCATCATTTTGGCAAGATGCATCTCAACCGTTTTCCTTGTGCTTGATTCTTTCAGCAAAACTGCTTATTCCTAGTATCTTGATCTGACTGTTTCTCTCATCAATGTACACTAGCAACTGTTGCCAAGGAATGTCATTGTCATATTTCTACCTGCAATTATAAAGCAAAGCAACCTTAGTTCTATAGTAGGGATCTTCCCTGTGATTCAGTGAATGTCAATTAAGAACACTGACAATAAAATCCTGTAAGAATAGATAATTTCTAAAAAAGCAAAATAAAGTAGCACTCTGAACAGTGTAAACCCTATCTATCTCCATTTAAAGTAAGTTAAATCTCATGCAAGGCACATATTTTGTGTACCCATGACGCATCTGTATTTCTGAAAATCTACTTAGAAAAGAAATTCTTTATAACCTTGAATAAAGCTCATGTGTACACTGAATATGGATGCTTGCACTGAATATGGATGCTTACGCTGAGCATGGATGATTGATCATGTGTACACTGAACATGGATGCTTGATCATGTATACACTGAACATGGATGCTTGATCATGTGTACACTGAACATGGATCCTTGATCATGTGCACACTGAACATGAATGATTGATCATTTGTGCACTGAACATAGATGATTGATCATGTGTACACTGAACATGGATGATTGATCATGTGTACACTGAACATGGATGATTGATCATGTGTACAATGAACATGGATGATTGATGATGTGTACACTGAACATCGATGCTTGATCATGTGTACATTAATCATGGTTGCTTGCACTGAATATAGATGCTTGCACTGAATATGGATGCTTGCACTGAGTATGGATGCTTGATCATGTGTACACTGAACATGGATGCTTGATCATGTGTACACTGAACATGGATGCTTGATCATGTGTACACTGAACATGGATCCTTGATCATGTGCACACTGAACATGAATGATTGATCATTTGTGCACTGAACATAGATGATTGATCATGTGTACATTGAACATGGATGATTGATCATGTGTACACTGAATATGGATGATTGATCATGTGTACAATGAACATGGATGATTGATGATGTGTACACTGAACATCGATGCTTGATCATGTGTACATTAATCATGGTTGCTTGCACTGAATATAGATGCTTGCACTGAATATGGATGCTTGCACTGAGTATGGATGCTTGATCATGTGTACACTGAACATGGATGCTTGATCATGTGTACACTGAACATGGATGCTTGATCATGTGTACACTGAACATGGATCCTTGATCATGTGCACACTGAACATGAATGATTGATCATTTGTGCACTGAACATAGATGATTGATCATGTGTACACTGAACATGGATGATTGATCATGTGTACACTGAATATGGATGATTGATCATGTGTACAATGAACATGGATGATTGATGATGTGTACACTGAACATCGATGCTTGATCATGTGTACATTAATCATGGTTGCTTGCACTGAATATAGATGCTTGCACTGAATATGGATGCTTGCACTGAGTATGGATGCTTGATCATGTGTACACTGAACATGAATGCTTGATCATGTGTACACTGAACATGGATGCTTGATCATGTGTACACTGAACATGGATCCTTGATCATGTGCACACTGAACATGAATGATTGATCATGTGTGCACTGAACATAGATGATTGATCATGTGTACACTGAACATGGATGATTGATCATGTGTACACTGAACATGGATGATTGATCATGTGTACAATGAACATGGATGCTTGATCATGTGTACACTGAACATGGATGCTTGATCATGTGTACATTTTACATGGTTGCTTGCACTGAATATGGATGCTTGCACTGAATATGGATGCTTGCACTGAATATGGATGCTTGCACTGAACATGGATGATTCATGATGTGTACACTGAACATGGATGCTTGATTTGTACATTTTACATGGTTGCTTGCACTGAATATGGATGTTTCCAATGACAATGGATGCATGTGCTGAATATGGATGCTTGCACTGACAATGGATGCTTGCACTGAACATGGATGCTTGATCATGTGTACACTGAACATGAATGCTTGATCATGTGTACACTGAAAATGGAGGTGGCACTTTACAGTTCCGCATTTTGCATAGGGTTAGAAATTTAAAGAAAAACAATTTCCCCAGGTTTCCTCACTGGTTATACTGGTTATATAAAAACAAAACTTTGTCTCTCTTTGGTATTGTTCAAAGAATCTTTAATTCCCTTTATTTTGTTGTATGACTAATGGGTGTAACATGGGTTACAGAGTACACAGCTTGGCCTTACTCCAGATGTGCACCATTCGAAAAGCTGCTATCTCCACTTGGTCATCTTCACTTCCTGGACATCAAAGGTAAACTGGTAAAAAAAAGAGCCAATAACTTTTTTACATTTTATATACTTGGTAATTCAAACATTGCACTTTCAGAAGCTGGTGTTGTCTAGTTGGTCAATATTCATTCTCCTTTTTTATTAGGTGCTAAAGATAATGTTCTTTAGACAATTCAGGCTGATTATATTAGCACAAGGGAGCAATCATTTTCGTTAGCAGTCTGATTAGATTCTGTAAAATTTCATAAGTTGTTGTTGTTGTTCTAGGGTTTAACGCCATTTTTCAGCACAAGATATACATGGCAGCCAGTATAAATGGTGGAGGAAGAGCCCTGGAAAACCCAGGGAAGAACCACCAACCCACGAGAAGATACTGGCAGGCTTTCCCACGTACCCTCGCTAGCTGAGCCTTGGAATCGAACCCATGCAGACAGAGGTTAGATGTTAGATGGCAGTGATCCGGAACGGTGAGTGCTTTAGACCACTCAGCCACTCGGGGCCCTATTTCTATAAGTATAATATCCAAAGAAATGTAAACCACTTTACATCAATGTAGCATTGAGGTATGCAAACATCCTCTCCACTGTACATATTGCAAATGCAAACAACTTCACCTTACATATGTCACTCTCTCAAAAGTATATAATAACTCGTGCGCATATGTAGTATTATTGTATCAATTAATTTTGATTGCATGGCTGAAAAATTAAGTCGCAAGAAGACTGTTCCCTAATCAAGGTGTGATCTTGAAGTCTTGTAACATTGCTTCACCTGATGGAAGTACAAATAAGCGTTGGCCTCATGGATGGATTCATGTCATGGACAGGTTCATATCATCAATGGATGGATGGATGGATGAATACAGAGTGCCTCGGTTTAGTGACTGTTATTTTCCTTCTCTCATCACTGCTGGAGGTAGTGGAAGATGGCTTTGATCAGCAATTCCATTATTTGAGCAAGCTGAATTAGAACATAATTTTGTAATGGCGATTTTGCTGTAGGATGTTTGTATAATTTACTTGATTGTACAATGACCGGAATAAATTACATATTTACAGGGACTAACAATCATCCAACCAAAAGGAATTACCAACACAGATGACAGGTAACAACAATTTATATCTGATATTGTTTTAGCAAGAAATTTCCGACTCACCATGTCATCAGTAACTGTTTCCCCATTTAAGCATTACAAATAGTCAGACTGAAGAACCCTTACTTGGAAAAGTAACACAGTTACATACAACTAATGTCTGACATGTACATACAAATAACTGCCTTCTTGTTTTAACACAGAAATATGATGTAAAGGTGTCAAAAATTATATAAAGTTTGTACAAATGGAAGAAATGAACACCATGCTAAACTCTTAAGGAAGATAACCCTTCTATGGATCTGATTACAATGGCTTAAAAAAAAAAGATAATTTTATAGCATGTTAAAGGAAATTAAAACAATGAAATGCGATATGATTTGTGCACTTGGTGTACTGGTACCTCAGCTAGTTTAGTGATACCTCAATTAGTGTAGTAGTACCTCAAGTAGTATAGCTGTGTCTCAAGCAATGTATTAATATATCAGTTAGTGTTGCAATACCTTGATTAGTGTAGCAGTAGCTCAAGTAGTATAGAATTACCTCAAATTGTGTAGTAATACATAAATTATTGCAATAATAACTCAGTTAGTATAGTAATACCTTTAACCAATATGAACTGCTTATATTTATTAACATAACTTCATTTACATATTATTGAAGGTGTATATGGTGAAAAAAAGTTATACTATGTCAGCAAACCTGCACCATTTAGTAAAAGTGCAGAGTTGCCTCCCTTACACTTTGCAATGAGACATGCCTGGGTTAATCACAAAGAATCAACTGTAGACAAGAATCCCTTGATAGGACTGATGGTCTACTGGGTGAAAAAAAAATTCAGCAACTGAAGACCATTTCTTCCTTTTAACTGCTGAGTGTTGAAACTATCTTGGTTATTTTCCAGCAATAACAAAATGTTCAAATTAGATGAAGTTATGAACATATTGGATGTCAGACTGGCACTGTTTTCTTTTAGGACAAAGTAAAAATCACTATAGGCATTTTAGTCTATCGCAATGATCATTTATTCAGGAGGTGTAGTGACCAGAAGGTTGTCTTGACAGTCATTATATTGGAAATGAGGTCAGTACCATTTACATTTAGGATGAAGTAGACATCATAAGAAGTATTGTAGTGAGAATCTCATGCTATGACCTTCCATGTAGGAGGAATAGCAATACAAGATTTTTCAAGATGGACACAAAGGAGGACATATTGGACATTATATCAGCAACATTTTCTTTTAAGTCTAATGATATTATAAAAAAGTCTAAATGAGAACACCATGCTGATATGACCAGTCATTTAGTGAGAAAACCATGTTTATATGAAGAGTCTTTTAGTGAGAACCCCATTTTTAGATGACCAGTCATTTAGTGAGAAAACTATGTTTATATGACCAGTCTTTTCATGAGAAAACCATGTTTATATGACCAGTCTTTTAGTGAGAATCCCATGTTGATATAACCAGTACTTTAGTGAGAACCCCATGTTGATATGACCAGTCTTTTAGTGAGAAGCCCATGCTGATATGATCAGTCTTTTAGTGAGATCCTCAAGTTGATATGACCAGTCTTTTAGTGAGAAGCCCATGCTGATATGATCAGACTTTTAGTGAGATCCTCAAGTTGATATGACCAGTCTTTTAGTGAGAAGCCCCTTTTAATCTATGACATGGTATAGCTTTCATGTATAACCGTAGCAAGGCTTTCTGGCATAGCTTTCATGTATAACCGTAGTAAGGCTTTCTGGTATAGCGTTCATGTATAACCGTAGTAAGGCTTTCTGGTATAGTTTTCATGTATAACCGTAGTAAGGCTTTCTGGTATAGCTTTCATGTATAACCGTAGTAAGGCTTTCTGGTATAGCTTTCATGTACAACTGTAGTAAGGCTTTCTGGTTTGCTCCCCAATCTTTGTTTGCCACGATTAATTAATAAATCCTGGTGTTTTTCACATGTTTCCCTGAGGTATATAATATACAAAAGGAAAAGTCATTTACAGTAAACATAAGGCCTACAAATGTGATCTACTCCAATGAAGGGGGATGTGTGTGTGTGTGTGTGTGATTTGGATTTTTAACGTAACTTAAACGCTTTTTCACTCATATTGCTAATATGTCTGCAGTGTGGCTGCTAATATTGATGTCTAGCAGTAGGGTGTCATGCACCAGACACGTAGCATGATGTCCCACCCAGACACATTATCCTGGCAACAGGCTGACAGGTCCTAACACTAAACCCTTATGCTGAGCGCCAGGTGAGGCAGGTGTTAGTACCATTTTTGTAAGTTTTTGATATGACTTGGCTGGGGATCGAACCCACGACCTCCTGCATCCAAAGCAGATGTTCTAGCCACTAGACCACCGGAGCAGTATGACGTGGGATAACAGAACATTTAAGAGTGGCTTCTGGATCCTCAGGAATTTCAATTAATCAATATAACTGAATGCATACAGTTTTAGATTTAAAAACTGTGAACTCACTTTCTTATGAGCATTTCTGAACGCCTTTGAGACAAATCTATCACATTTGTTGAACAGTATCCACAAACTACTAGTAGCTTAAGGTATAAAAATCCAATCATACATGTTTGTATTATCACCTTACAAGACAGTACAGAAAAAAGCCTAAGTCATATCTATTGACCTTAAAATAAATGTCTGAAGCCCAATTACAACACCATGTCAACATGACAATCCCTTTGAAAGAACTAGTCTTAACAAAATTTTCAAAATGGCCATCATGTTGGCAGTTTGATCATCACCATTTTTATTTATGACCTACTCAGTATAATTAGAAGGCTTTGACTGAGACCATCATGTCACTCTGACTATCAATTCAAGCGAAGGACGAAACAAAATTACCAAGATAGCCACCACACTGAATGTCAGATCAGAAAAGACACAAAGAAAGATAACCTTTGCATTAAAAGATAACAATAAAATCCAGCACCACTAATATGATGATGATAGGGAGAAGAAATAATAAAAGTGCTCTCTCAGAATATACTAATGTTAACTAGAGATCAGAAACAATTCAGTACATGACAATATCTACCTTAACTTAAATCAGTTATGCATATTTCGTATCTCCCTTTTGTATATCATTTTCCAGTCCATGTAGTTGTTGGTAGTTTAGATGTCTGTTGCTTTTTCCACAGCTGTATTTTTCATTAATTTTCAAGTGTGTGCAAAGAGTTTTCACTTCACATTTTTCTTTCATTTTTAATTTTGTGTTTCTTTTCCAATGGAGAATATGTGTTTTATTTTCAGTAAGTACATTTTCCAGTCATGATCTAGAGGTCTGTGCATTTTCCAGTGTTGTATTTGTCTTTTAATTTCTAGTGTACGCATTTGCCAGTCAGAGTCTGTAAATTCTATCTTATTTTATTGTGTTTACAATTTCCATGTGTGCAATCTGTGTCTTTCATTTCACACATTTATTTCACACATCAATAATTGTCTATAGTCATAGATGGATGGATGCAATGGTAGCTATACTATGTCATTCATTTCACACATCAATAATTGTCTATAGTCATAGATGGATGGATGCCATGGTGGCTATACTGTGTCATTCAATTCACACATCAATAATTGTTCATAGTCATGGATGGATGGATGCCATGGTAGCTATACTGTGTCATTCATTTCACACATCAATAATTATTCATAGCGACGGATGGATGAATGCTATGGTGGCTATAATGTGTCATTCATTTCACAAATCAATAATTGTTCATAGTCATGGATGGATGGATGCCATGGTGACTATGCTGTTTCATTCATTTTACACATCAGTAATTATTCATAGTTATGGATGGATGGATGTCATGGTGACTATGCTGTGTCATTCATTTCACACATCAATAACTGTCTATAGTCATGGATGGATGGATATCATGGTGACTATGCTGTGTCATTCATTTTACACATCAGTAATGGTTCATAGTGACAGATGGATGAATGCCACGGTGGCTATACTGTGTCATTCATTTCACACATCAATAATTGTTCATAGTCATGGATGGATGCGTGACATGGTGGTTATACTGAATATTAGATTGGCATTTCCTTCATTTCAGACCAAGATCACAAGAAGTCATTTAGTGAAAACACTATGCAGATAAGAACATCTATTAAGTAGGAGTAGTGATGACAAGATGTTCAAGATGGCCATCATGGTGGACAATCTGGGTGGCCGATGGCAATATGCTCATCCGGGTCAAACGACTTCATACAGTGTATTCCAGTGAAAACCCTCTTTCAATCCAACCAGCTATTCAAAAGGAGAAGCAATGAGATTTTCAAGATGGATGTAGGCCATCTTGGATGTTAAATAAGTACCATTTACATTGAAGATCAACTTGAAACCATTGGAATTTATTTAGTAAAATGCATATTGATGTGAAAATCCAGAAATAAGATTTTCAATAAGGCCACCATTGTACCCATAATGGATGTTAAAGTACCATTTTCATTTTAAGATCAACTTGACACAAGCCATTTAGCGAAAACTCCACGTTTATGTGACAATCCATGCAGCAAGAGTAGAAATAAAAAGATTTGTAAGAGGTTTAATGTTTTTGGCAACTTTTTCTTTATGCGTCTTTCCAACATGTGTAGTAAACATTCTATGAAGATATAAATATCAACTCAGTAGGATAAATGCCAAGCTTTTCCAAATAGCAATCATAGAGGCAATACTGAGTATCACATCAGCCCTATTTTCATTCAGGACTAAATAGACATCATATGAAGCCATTCAGTGAAAAATACCATATTTTCAAGATTGGGTGTGCACTGGATTGTCAGATCAGCAACATTTTTGTTTAGGACCAAGTTTACATTAAAAGAGGTCATTTGGTGAAAACCCATGTTAATATGACCATCAACTGAAGGGAAGTGACATTCAGGAAAAGTTGTGATAACATGATTTTTAAAATGGCTGACACTGTGGACATACTGGATGTCCAAAATCATTTTTTTTCATTTAGGATCAACTAGAACTTCAGATGAATGTGTCTAGAAAGCATGGCGTCAACCTTCCCAGTAGCTAAGTGTAAACAAACAATTACAAATGATGATGGATGAAAGTCCACCACATAAGCTCTTTATAATAATTACCTATTCAGTGCAGGAGAAATTATATTCCAAGGTGGGATCCAAGCCATTTTCATCATATCTGAAAATATAACAAACAATTGAAAAGAATGAAATGATGTCAATTATATCAATCATCCTTAAAATGATATATGTAATGTGTGTGTAATTTAGATTTTTAAAGTAACTTGAACAAATTTAGTCATATAGCTACAATGACTGCAGTACAGCTGTTTATTGTGATATCAAGCACTGGGGCATCATGCTGCAGACCTACAGTTTGAACCAACAAATTTCAGCATCCGAGGCAGATGTTCTAAGTTTTAGGACAGCGATGAGGTATCATCTGTAATGTGTTTAAATTAAAACTAAAACTAAAGGAGTTTGTAAAAGCAAAAGAAACATCTAGGCAACTTGTCTGACTTTTTACAAAGCTGACATATGTACAAAGTTAATACACATCTATCCAATCAGTTTGATATGTTTATCACAATTCGTAAAGATGTCCTATATGGTTTTGGAGTTATGCTCTGAAAATGAAAGTAAAGTTGAAGAATTATTGAGAAAGAAACAGTGAGACTGCTAGCCTGATGTCTACTATGCTTTATACAGAAATCTGGAATGCTTTGGAGTCATGCTCTAAAATAAAAAGTGTGCTGCGAAAGGAAGGACGGAATGAATGATGGAAGTATGGATGAACACATTTCTATACATTAAAGCCAAACAAATCTCAATAATGAAAAGCATATGTGGACTACTGGTGTAATATGTTTATTAAGTTTAAAAAAGATACCTTGAATGGCTTTTGAGTTACAGTGAACGTGCCTTAACTCTTCACCTGTATTATTCAATCACCTTCTTGAAAAGCCACTTCAAACGAGTGCTGAAATAAACTTTCATTAAGCAACTGCCTGTCTTAGAAGTTCACTTGTCACTTTCCGCTAGTGGCTACTGTCACGGAATTAAACTCTTTTATTTATTGAATACATGTACTCGAGTTACATTTCTTTGTGTACAACGATACCCGAGGGTGATTTATGTATATTGTGTCGTATTTTGAAATAGTGAGTTTGGTTCATCCCATGCCGCACATACGAAATGCTCTCGATGGGACAAACTGATTGCCTACATTGCACAGACTGTCTGTGTATAAATACCTCACCGTATATACATTTCTTTACAATACGATATAGTCTTGTCATTTGGGAGTCTGCTTCAAGGACTTGCACATCTTCAGCTGTAGAGCTATCTAGTGTCTGTGACTGGAATGTCTATTGTAGAATGTCTGGAGGATCTAATGTCCGGGATGTCCAGAATGTCTGCTGTTTGTGACTAGAGTGTCAAATTTCCGGGGTGTCCGGAATGTATACTGTCTAATGTCTGGGGTTTCCGAAATGTCTACTGTCTTTGATCGGAGTGTCTCTGTCTGTGACCAGTGTCTGTGTCAGTGACCAGAGTGTCTAATGTCTGGGGTGTCCAGAGGGTCTAATGTTCAGAGTGTTCCAAAGTGTTCCGAGTGTCTGGAGTCTATAACAGCTGTGAAGCTGGACTGTAACAGCCATGTAGCTGAAACAGTGTACTGGTGATGTAGTGTATCTCCGTACATGTAATTTGTTAGCCATGGGCTAATTTTGGGGTTCGTAAAACACAGTGTTTCTTTCAGGACTATAAAAATAAGTTGTAGATCTGTCCCTCTTTTTATCACCATAATTTTGCTACCTGAGTGAATGCATTTTACTACAGGAGTAAAATTTTACATCATTTACTACCTGAGTAAACTATATCCATTGTTTTATTATCAAATTGTTGTGAACCATTCCCCCCTTGTCTTAATATTTCCTAATTTAATTTATTTGTGTTTTTCATCATTAAGTCTGTGCGTTCTTATGTTAATCAAATCCAATATTTGGAACACATATATATATATATATATATATATATATATATAGATAGATAGATACACACGCATGCACATTTTCATAATCAGTTGCTCATTTCAAGTCTACCATTATTAAACATTATATTTATATCATCGTCAAAAGTGTTCTGTTGTGAATCCAAAAATCCCACCCGGTTATCTTGTTACAGCTGCTTGGAATGGATTTGACTACATTTATTAGAATGGATTTGACTGTACATTACTTGGAATGGATTTGACTGTACATTACTTGGATATTACAGTTGTTATAATGACCGATGGATGTATGGAAAAATAAATGAGAATACAATAAGACTAGTGAAGCTGAAGAACTCTTGATAGCAAAGGTACATGTAAAAAAACAAGACTAAAGTGTTCATCGAGATTTAAAGATATCACGGTCTGAGTTATGGTCTGTAAGCAAAATCTCATGGTAATTAATTGAATGATGGAAAGTTAGATAAATAAACTAATAACAACAACAGGTACATCTAGAACAAAAATCTTTTCACAGATATTTCTTGAATGTTTCTGAAGTTGTGCTCTTGAAAAAAAAAAGCATGAGAAACATATGTACAGAGGATATTTGATTCCAACTTGTTTAGCCTGAGGGAGAGGTAAAACCTTGCATGAGGTTGGTGAAGACTGGAAGGTTATGTGTACATTAAAACAAGAGTCCCTCTAAGGGTCTGAAGCTCTAATGACTAAAACGAATTTCCAGATTTTAAGGATAACACCACATTTATTCTATTTAACTGATGATTATTGAAACCATTTCTGATATTCTTTACTAATACAATTTTCAAATGAGCCATTGTTGCAGCCATATTGGATGAAAAAATTGGCACCTTGTTTCACTTAGAATAAAGGCCACATTTATAAGACATTTGGTGATATCAGGAGAGCACCATTTGCACTTAGAACCAACTTGACATCATAAGACATCTTATAGTCACAAACCAATCTGACGTCTAAACTGTAGAAGAAGTAACAAAAATGGCCACTATGTCAGCCATATTTGATGCCAGATACTCATCATAGGTCTTTTCATGAAACCCATGCTGATATAACCTTCCATTCAACATTTGTATTCTGCATAAGATATGCTTTGTATTTGTGTATATCTATATCTATCTATCTATCTATCTATCTATCTATATATATATATATATATATATATATATATATATATATATATATATGTATGTTGCATGTTATCTACACTCAACGGAGAAGTCTTGATCTCACAATGTTTTTGTGAAAAAAATCCCATATCTCTAACTCCACCTCACCCATCTTCCAAAAGATATGGATAGGTTAAATTTGTCCATGAATAAGGAATGAGGTAAGTGATACATGCATGCTTTCTTTCAAGTCTGCTGAAATAATAAGATAGGGATATATCAAGGCCATCAGGACAAATGCATATTCAGCAAGATAGGGATATAATAAGGCCATCAGGACAATGCATATTCAGCAAGATAGGGATATATTAAGGCCATCAGGACAATGCATATACAACAAGACAGGGATATATCAAGGCCATCAGGACAATGCATAATTAAATGCCGTATCAAATGAGTTCATTCCACGATTCAGTGCAAAACAAGAATGCAATTTGTATTTATTATATATCCTCTCATTTTGCACTTTGTAAATATTTCTAGCTTTACAGTGTTAATGAAATTCAAACATAAATGAGATCATACAAGTCTGAGTAGGTGCATCTAAAAATATTTACAAGCAGACATCAAAAAGAGCACCTACATGTAACCAGTTTCAATTTGTGATACAGATATATGGATCAAACAAATATAATGAACATCAGATCAACCACTCAATATTAAATGAACATACATCCCACCCCCAGATGTATAGGTGTAATTATTGTTATTATAAGGGGCAAAAAAGGCACAACCTGGTTCTGCAGCTGGTAAAAATACTTGTCACAAACTGCAAAATCTATATGGATTAGATCCATAATGCAAACACAAAATACATTCAACACTCACTTCAACTAGTCTAAATGGGTAACTTACACAGAAAGATCATGACTGGAATAATACAATGATCAAAGTGAGGTGCTAAAATATAATGACTGGAATCCTACAATGATCATAGTGAGGTGCTACAAGATGTTGACTGGAATCCTACAATGATCATAGTGAGGTGCTAAACGATCAGGAATGGAATCCTGGAATGATCATATTGAGGTGCTACAAGATCATTACTGGAATCCTGGAATGATCATAGTGAGGTGCTACAAGATCATGACTGGAATCCTGCAATGATCATAGTGAGGTACTAAAAGATGATGACTGGAATCCTACAGTGATCATAGTGTGGTGCTAAAAGATGATGACTGGAATCCTAAAATGATCAGAGTGAGGTGCTACAAGATCATGACTGGAATCCTACAATAATCATAGTGAGGTGCTCAAAAGTGAGGTGCTCAAAGATTAGGACTGGAATCCTACGATGATCATAGTGAGGTGCTAAAAGATGATGACTGAAATCCTGCAATGATCATAGTGAGGTGCTAAAGGATTATAACTGAAATCCTCCAATGATCATAGTGAGGTGCTAAAAGATCATGACTGAAATCCTGCAATGATCATAGTGAGGTGCTTAAAGATCATGACTGGAATCCTGCAATGATCATAGTGAAATGCTAAGGTGTATTACATTACTCACATTCTTCTTTTAAAGTTTGTAATGTGGTGTTGATTTGTCACTTTTTTCTGATCTGACATGTTTTGAAGTTTGAAAAGATCCATCTGCTCCAATAATTTCCATCATATACCCTCCACAACTCCCATTGTAAAGTGTTTCACTTAACATCTGGTGAATTTTCTTTAAAAACTTCACTAACTAACTAGCATATCTATCAAATGAATCTGTTACGCATGTACGTATGAGTATATCATAAAAGGAAAATCAATATTCTTGATTTTTAAATAAAAAATTGAAAATTCTAAATTTGTTACATATTTAATAGAAAACCTGGAAATATCATTTTATTTGTCTCATATAAATCTGGGCTTATATGTTTACCTCTGAGGAATTAGGGTCTTTCTATTCTAATTCAGATCTTTGTCATCTAGATGATTTAAGTATAATCAGAAAATTTGGATTCATGCTGCTGAACTGGTGACATGTCAGTCACAGTGTACTCCATGAACCATTGATTGCTGTAGCAGAAATTATTGCTCCTGTCTCACATCTCATTTTGATTTGCATTTCATCATCACACTCTTTATACAATAATTTCCCTGTTTTATTCTACTACCAGCACTTTGTTGCGGTATGTTACTGTGTTAATCAAAAGAATATAAGCTATACACCACTCATTAACTTTCTGATCCATGTGAAAGAATAGTGAATAAAAATGACACAAAATTTTCTGAAACCCATGTAATATATTTTAGTTGAGTGATTGCAAAAATTCCCACCATTGTTTATTCTTTCTAAATTCTTACTAAATATACCTAAGATAAGAATAGGATGGCTTGTACAGGTGACATTTGTAACTTCAATTAAAAATCAATATTACATGGGTTGAATGCATGTATATACTACCCAAACTTCAATCATGAACAAGTGCTTATGAAATAGAGTGATCAAAGTGCAAGTGTTCTCTTTCTCAAACATTCATACACAAACACATGGAATAAAGTAAACAAAACATCAGGCTATGATACCTTGACATTACAGTGGCTCAGGGTATCACACCTTGCCATTACAGTGGTTCAAGGTATCACACCTTGCCATTATAGTGGCTCAAGGTATCACACCTAGACATTACAGTGGTTCAAGGTATCACACCTTGCCATTACAGTGGTTCAATGTATCACACCTTGCCATTACAGTGGCTCAAGATATCACACCTTGCCATTACAGTGGTTCAATGCATCACATCTTGCCATTACAGTGGCTCAAGGTAACACACCTTGCCGTTACAGTGATTTGAGTTATCACACCTTGCCATTACAGTAGCTCAAGGTATCACACCTTGCCATTACAGTGGTTCAAGGTATCACACATTGCCATTACAGTGGTTCAAGGTGTCAACATAGAAATTAGTTTTCCTAAATGTTATCTATATTTCAAATTCTAACACAATAATGAAAAACAAAGGGGAATACTATGTTTCTCATCTTAATTATTTGTTGTTACAAATATAAATAAATCAGAATGCCTAATGTAGCATTTTCTTATACTGTACACCTGTCTTGCTATTCATTACAACTATTATGGAATGTAAAAACAACTGATTGGCTCAATAAGGGTAGTAACACCTTGAACCAATATGGTTCCAGCCTGGAAGGGCCTGTGTCAGCACATATAACAGTATTTAGAAATGTTTTGAGTTGTCTCCCTTGCATCATACACTGTGACTTGGCAGAGTTGCAGACAGAATTACAATTAGAATAATTTACTTTCACTACAACTTATGACAAAAATATACTTTAAAAAGTAGAAATTGTTAAACATTTTTCTGAAGACAGTTTTACAATTTAAATATTTTATTCCTTTCTTGATCACAAATAAGAAAGACTAGAAAAATGTTTTTGTCCTAATATCTAGATAAGACAATGGATTATTATTTACTTAATACCCTGACCAAATTAAACTAGCACCTCTATCAAGCTGGAGATAATTACTTAATACCCTGACCAAATCAAACTAGCACCTCTATCAAGCAGGAGATAATAGCTTAATCACCTATTAGGAAGCATCCAGGGCAGGCCACTTAAACATAGCATCACTCAAGCTTAATCCCTGGTAGTGGGTTCAGCATTTATTGAGTCAACCTTCAAATTATGTACATCAATGTTGTTTTATATCTGTAATAACGGGTAAATCAGAACTGGAACAGCAAGAAATGTATCTTACTATAATGTTAAAGTCACAGGTGCTTGTCAAAATGATGACATTAGTGACTTGATAAGAAATCCCAGTATAAAGAAATTATGAAAGAGACAATTTTGGAGCAATAGGATCAAACTGTAGCTTACTGTAATTTTATACTATACTTTTAATAAGGTTTGGAACTCTATGCTGAAGTGCTTCCACCCCCATCCGATCGTCTTCTGACTTTGTGGACTAAAGAAGAAGATGAACATCTATCACAGTCATCAGAGCTAAACCCATACAAACTTTTTCATCCAGGATAGTGTGAGAATTCCACAATGCAGCAACAAAAGAACACAACACAAAGGATCAAGTCTGCAGTGAAAAATGATTTCTTTCACCCTAGTTCACCGAAACAATATGGCCTAACTTCGAGAGAAAGGTCAAAAGTGTGATTCAAGTAATTATTTAAATGAACCAAGAAAAAAAAAATTAATCTTTCTTCATTTCTAATCTATGGTTGCATTGTTGTCAAGTTTAAGGTGTGTGTGTGTGATTAGGAATTTTAATGTAACTTTTTCACACTTTTTCAGTCATATCTCTACAATATCTGCAGTGTGGCTGTTTATAGTGATGTCTAACACTGGGGCATCATGCCGCAGACATGTAGCATAATGTCCCACCCAATCACATTCTCCTGACTCCAGGCCAAAAAGTCCTAACAATAAGCTCTTAATGCTAAGTGCCTAACAAGGCAGCTGTTATTACCATTTTTATAAGTCTTTGGTATGACTCAGCCGGGTTTCAAAACCTGCAACCTCCCACACAGGAGGCCCACATAGGCTTGTTATGATATTTGTAGATTATCAAGTTCATAAAGAACAAGAACAAATAAAACTCAGACAATTGGTCAATTGAAAACGTGCATGTGAAAAAGGGGTGGGGGCATACCCATAATATGGAATCCAGTCTATATACAAGAGTCATTTAAATATTAACTTCTTGGAGTAAATAAACTCACCTCTGCTCACAGAAGAATGTGGACATAGACCCGTCTCCAAAATGAAAGAACCTTACCCATCCACAGCATATTTACACCGTAAAAGTGCTTTAATCCTGTAATGCAATTCCGAATTATGTCTAATATAGTCTACTGTAAATCTGGAATATCCATAATCATCACTTCACATTTCCAACAATTTGCAAGCATTAAAGTCAAACTGATAGTGACACACTCTTCCTGTTAAACATTTCTCTAACAGAACTAAAACTAAAAAATCATGATGTTTAAGTCAGATATTCTATTTATTGAGATAGACAGTTGAAATATAATTGGTAAAAATAAAGTTAATACATTTTACTCAATATAGAATAGCACACAAAATTCATTGGACTATTTTTGCACTCAACAAATGAAAGGTGTAGTGTCTGAGTCAGAACAAATAAAATTATTTCTTCTTTCACACCTATTTCCATTTAAATTTAAATAAACACAATGTGATAAACAGAATCTCAAATTTGTAATGACTTAATAATATATTTATGAAACTCACTGAATAATTTCCAGATTTTGCTCACCAAGGCTTACAAAAGTTGGACATTATTCAACTTGTTTCATAAATTCAATGTTAAATCATTACCCATTTGAAATCCTCTATACGAAAACACAATATAAGTGTTACATTATGAACAAAGTTTTTAACATATTACACATACATTTATGCATACATACCTACCCATACCTACATGTAAACATACATATGTTGTTGTTCTAGGGTTTAACGCCATTTTTCAGCACAAGGTAGGCTATACATGGCGGCCAGTATAACTGGTGGAGGAAGAACCCTGGAAAACCCAGGGAAGAACCACCGACCCACGAGAAGCTACTGGCAGGCTTTTCCCACGTGCCCACGCTAGTCGAGCCTTTAACTCGAACCCTTGCAGATAAAGGTGAGATGGCAGTGATCCGGAACGGTGAGCGCTTTAGACCACTCGGCCACTTGTGGCCCCAAACATACATATGTACATGTACATAAACCACATACACATATATACACATGCACCTTCAGTCGGTGATGCAATTTATGTTACAGGAAGCACATCCATTGTTCAAAAGCTGTCCAAAATTAAGACTTACTAATATATGCATTGATTTGTTGAGCAATTTCTGGAGAGAAACCATACTGTATTACATTAGAATAATTATAATAGGAGCATGGTAAGAATTTACAACTTTGTCTCGAGAAAAATGGCAGAAAACAGTGAAATTCATCATGTACGTTATCCCACCATAAATAGTGAATTTTCTGTTTTGCCTTGCTACATTTTCCCAATGCATTGACTCTACTAGAACTTTGTGGTTGCTAGTTCTAAATTGTTTAGCAACAGGAAATAAGCGATTCTGTCTGAAGATAGCAAGTACGTAAGTCTTTTTCTGAATAATTGTTAAGCCGTACCTTTCGATGTAACATCTAATCTTGCACCCCATTCCTATATAAATACGTCATTATATAATACCTGCTTTCAGAGCTTTTAGGTTTACATAATCATGCTTCATAAAGCAGATCAATTCTTTCAAATGAAATAAAAATATTTCTAATATATTCAAACTATTTATAAACAAAGCTGAAGGGGGCCTCCAGTGGCTGAGTTGCCTAAAGCACTCACCGTTACGGATCATGCCATCTCACCTCTGTCTGCATGGGTTAGAGTCTCGGGTTTGGCCAATGTGGATATGTGAGAAAGCTTGCGGTAGCTTCTTGTGATCCATGGTTTTCCCCGGGTTTTCCTCCACTATTTATACTGGACGCCATGTATAGCCTATCTTGAGCTGAAAAATGGTGTTAAACCCTATAACAACAACAACAATAAAGCTGGAATGTATATCACACACCATGATAGTATACAAGTTTTGGAGAATTTTGCATTCATTATTGAGATCCAAAGTCTGATCATGTGACATTTAATATAAATGTTGATTGGTTTCCTACCAAGTTCTGAACATGAGAAGGTAACTGGTGTGTTAAGTTTTTAAATTTTGAAACATATTTAGGGATATCGGTGTGAACACATTCAATTATCTCTATTTTTTTAAGCCCATATTTCACATCTAATAGAGCAAAATAGTAAAATTGTGTGATTGAGCAGTACATGCAGGCTGCTTATTCTTCAATAGAGAAGATGAATGGTTCTTTTGCTTGTTCAATATTATGTTTTACATTTTACAGCTTTAACAAGCTGCTGATTTTTATAAGAAGTAATTTCTAGTATTTAATTTCTTCACAAATACAGATGGTATTTCCATCGATTGTAAATGTAAACCAAGTACAATTATGTGATGAAAAAATTAATATTTTGGTTCTTACAAATTAACATTAAGTTTCCAAATTTTAGTGTACTCAAACAAAACACTGTTTATTTGTGAAATGGCTGCATCAGTTCTAAATATTAGCCTGCATATAGTAAAATCAACAGTTTCAGGTGTCAGAACCTTCTGTTGATAGTGCAATTCCTGTATAATCATTCTCTTGCAGAAAGCTCTCCAAGTTGTTCAGAAACAGTGAAAATAGTACTGGCAGCAAAACGTTCACTTTGACTAATGCCACAAAGAATCTGAAAACCTGGGACTGTTGTCCATCAAAGATCACAAGGGATTTTATATTTTGTTGTAAACTGAGAGTAATTCTAAAAAAACATTATATTGTTTGCAATAACTTTGTACAAAGACCCGCCCACCAAACTGAATCCAAAGCTTTGCTAAAATCAATAAAGGAGATAAATAAAGTTTTCCATTTGTTTTTAAAGATTTCTGATAATGTGGTAGAGAAAATATGTGATCCATTGTAGAGTACCCAGCATGAAATCCAGCTTTGTGATCCATTGTAGAGTACCCAGCATAAAATCCAGCTTGGTTTCTTGCTAATATGTTGTGTTGGCTGAGAAAATGTTTGATCTGTGAGTGCAATATAAAGGCAAACAACTTACCAACTTTGGACAGTAATTGGCTGATAATTTTCGGCATTGGTATGGTTTCTGCTATACTTGTGAACTGGTCTTCAAGCCATGATTCCAGGATAAAACCTCTCTCAGGTATTAAATTGAAAACAAGATATAGGGATAGGAATTATTAAAGTGGATGTGGTTTTAAATGTTCATTACATATACTGTCAGTTTTCTTATCATTTAGAGCTTCATAACATTTAATGCTTTTCCCCTCAGCTTTCTGTGTATTCAATGTTATCATCATTGTCCAGCTAACTGATTTCATAACAATTTGCAACATAATTGTTTTAATGTACCTTATTTGTAGCTACAAATGAACATACATCAGTGACTGTCTATTTCTACCTTGTGATAGGATAATGCACTCTGGGCTGTAATGAATCCCTTAGGCGCTAGTTTTGTATGACATGTACAAAAGGTAATGTTACTGTAAGCCATTGACACCTGGATGGAAACAGATCCCAGAAAGTGTATATAAGACATGCTGCTGCTAATTCTGTTTGTGATTTGTTGCCATCCAAGTGTCAATAACCAATTACCTACAATAGGCCGGTAATATGTATGACTGGCATACAAAGGAATTTATTTATTTTAGCTTCATCATAGAAGCCATATTGTATATATTGAACTAGGACCATTTTCATTTAGGATCCCTGTCTACATGATCATTCCTTCAAGGGGAGTATTGAGAACTAAGTTTTATAACTGTCATTATAGCAGTCACATTGGATCTACGATTAGCACCATCTTCATGTAAGCCCATCATGGTATCATAATAAGTCGACTGGTAAATACTTCATGTTAATAAAGCCATTCCTTTGGAGAACATTATAGAAAACCAAATTACAAGATACAGCTCTCCTTTATGCACCAGACCGACTAGTCCTAATGATAAAGCTGAGTGCTAAGCAAGGCAGCTGATAGTACCATTTTCTTAACTCTCTCATACGACTCAGGGTTTGAAATTGCAATCTCTTGCATCCGAGGCAGATGCTCTAACTACTTAGGCCACCAGACTGGACCCTTTTCAAAAGATCATTATTTAAAATTTTTTACAGTGCCTGATATACCATGGTTTTGTATATTGCACTTCTTATGTCACTTGTTTAGGCTTGAATAAACAGTAACACAAGAAAGGGTAAAAACAACAAGCTTTGAAAAATACAATAATTTATTTCCCTGGAAAAATTCTGTAAAAAAAAAAATATGAACTTACGGTTTTATAGAATCAAATCTAAAAATGATCCAAAAATAATCAGAGAATAAAATTTGAGTAGTCCTAATAACAAAATGTTCTAGTCTGTAGTGTTGAAGTATACAGTTCCTTGTAGAAACAAAAATTATCACTCCGGTTTCTGATAGCGGAATAAATTTTTGTTTAAAAAACTGTTCTTGTTCCACAATATTACATGAGCACATATATTTTCCAGAAAAATAACAGAATTAATCCTTTTGAATCCAAACAATTTAAAATACTCCAAACCAAGTAATTTGAAATAACTCCAAACAGCACAACATACAACTAACAGTTTAACAGCCCAGCTTCTACTGAGATTAATTCTCCAAAACATGGGTTATATGGGTTTTCTAAAATGTAAACAAGGGTTATGTGATCATCTTCTGGAAATTTATAGAAGCAAGTACTTGTTACAGATCATGTTTATCCAGTGTGACCCTGACGAAAACCAATAATTTTTACTCTAAGAAATAAAAAGAATAAAAAAATTGTTTATATATTAAAGACAAAGTCCAGTCATGACCTTGGAAACAGCAAACATTTTAAAATAAAATAGAACTTGTTTACGAAGGTTGCTACAGATTCTGAAACAAGGTCAGGATTTAGATCAACACCTGGTGTTTATAAACTAACAATCAAGGTCAGACTATTTTCTGAAAATAAGTTTCATCTCTAGTGAATAAATTTACAAACAATTAAACTGAAACAAATATATACTAAATCAGATATAATTAGATCAACTATACATAACAGCACTATTCTCAGTATAATGTGGTTCTGTATATATTGTGGTACACTACATAAAATGGTCTGCAGTTGTGGACCCTGGCAGTCATGTTAAAATGAGACAGACGAACAACCAGGGTGAGTCATTATCATTAAAGACCAACTAGACATTAAAACCATTCTTTTGAAAATCCAACATCAAAATGACTTACCATTCAACTGGAGTAGAGAACGCAAAATGTTCAAGATAACAACATACTGGACTTTAGCTCAGCACCATTTTAATAAAAGTATTTTAGTGGAAAAAAAGCCATGTCAATATGAAGTTTTGTTCTCAAGAAGTAGTGATAACAATATATGCATGATGGCTATTGTGGTGGATATTTTCAACTTGAAAACAGCCACATTTTTATTCAGGACCAACTAGACATCAAATGATGTCTTTCAGTGTAAACCTCATGTTGATTATGCCATCCATTCAGGTGAAGTAATGCTAACAAGACTGTCAATATGGCTGCTGCTAGATTAGTTAGATCAGTACTATTTTCATTTAAGACAACTAGACATCATAAGAAGAGTTTTTGGTGAAAACCTCACATCAATAAGATTTTCTGTTCAAGTGAAATAATTCTCAAGATGACTGCTGACTGGCACCAATGTTTTATTGGACAAGCAAGACATCATTAGTGTGTGTGTGTGTGTGATTTAGATTTGTGACATAGCTTTAACAATTTTTCAGTCATATCGCTATGATATCTGCAGTGGGACAGTTTATAGTGATGTCTAGCACTGGGGCATCATACCGCAGACATGTAGCATGATGCCCCACCCAGTCACATTATCCTGACACCAGGCCTACCAGTCCTAACTCTAAACTCTGAGCACCAAGCGAGGCAGCTGTTAGTACCATTTTTATAAGTCTTTGGTATGACTTGGCTGGGAATCGAACCTACAACTTCCTGCATCCGAGGAGGATGCTCCCACCACTAGGCCACCGGAGTGGTCAGTCTTTTAGTGACAATCCCATGTTGGTATTATTATCCATGCAATAAAAAGACTTTGAAGATTGTGGCTGTAATAACCATTTTGTAGTCAGATTGGCATGATGTTTATTTAGGACCAAACAGACATCATGAAAGTCTTTTAGTGAAAAAGTTATGCTCATATGATCGTCCACTCAGAAGTAGTAAGCCTTAACAAGATCTTTAAGATGGCTAGAATGGTGGCCATATTAGATGTGGATTGGCACTGTTTGCTGGGCTCAAGAACCGGCTTTTGATATATATCACTATTTATCCTAGTACCACAGCATTTAAGCATTTCTATTTGGTACTGTCATCATGCATCAAATCTCAATAACTCACATGTAAACATAATATACATCTTTGATAACTCGCGCGCGACGGGGTCCAAAAACATCCCAACATTTTTAAAGGCATCCTGCTGTTGTTGGTTCTTCTTTACGCTTCACCAAATCTGGAATTCCCATGTGGGTGATTTTGGACGGATTGTCTAGTGCCTTCCTATTCTCCTGAATCAACAGACCAGCAAGCTGGTCTACTGAATCAAATGCCAGTCATTTCATCTAGCCCTTGATGACTGCATATCACTATTGAAAACGTTTAGAAAAAAATATTACAAACAACAACAATTTATAACACACTTTAAAAAATAATTATAAAATTCAATACAAACCTCCTTCAAAGCTGACTGAAAATTCTAAATGAGAAATATTGATAATAAAAAAATCAAGCACCCTCTTTAGAATCTCTAATCTATTGACGGAAACTGCATTTCATTCGAAAATCTCTGTTTTCGCCACATGAGACAATGATAGATGCCCTGAGGGTATCACTAAAATGCAAATTGTTGCAAAATGTTGCGAAAAGTTACACAACGTTGTGAAAAGTTACATACATTTATATACAGGTACAAAAAGTTGCGATAAGTACACAATTTTATTTTGTAATGTAGACCAAGACGAGAAATGTTGCACTGAAATGATCACAAAAGCTTTACTATGTCTAACATTACATTAACTAAAGCCATACTAAAAGTTTTCTTTATTTGATCATTCTTACTTACGAAATTGGTTTCCACAGCTGTTACGAAAAGTTAACACCGTAACCGAATCTACATTTCGGCCGCTAAAAGTTTTCGTTACCATCAGCTGCATCAGTATACATATATTTTTGAAGCTGCTATAAACCCTTGAACGGAAATGCGAAAAGTGCTTTTAAAATATTTATTTTGTCTATTTCTTTCAAAACGGCATATATATTTGAAATTGGAACATGCGTGATTAAAAATTTGGTTTTATGTTAATATTAAGATATATTAACATAAAGGGCACCGCATTGGTCTTCTTCTTGTCCTTAGGCTGCGACTGACTGCAGGACCATAAATCAGGACTCTTTTGAGGCATCCTTGACGTTCTACATAGACTCTTCGCATTCACAGACTGGTGCCTGTCCTGTGGACAACTGTCCAGTTGGATCGGACATACATTAGCATGTCCGTACTGAACATCATCGAAGAAACAAGGGTTGATGATTCGACTGTGCTCCACATCATGAGGCGCCGAGAACAGGTGAATCAATGCAGTGAACTGCGCTTATTTACAGGTAGAGGAAGGATTGAAACGGATTGAGTTCATTGACCAATCCAAACACGCGTTACAAAATTCAGTCAGCCCGCATCCAATCCGAAGAGAACAGTCTGTGACGTCACGTGGTCTATATAGATTCGCTAGCGCCTATGCGATGTCAATCCATGCGACAGTTATTTAACATGACGGAAACTCAGAAAACGATCAATTGGGGTGCACCAGCAGTGGAGAACACCCAAGTGAACCCGGACTTACTTTCAGAAGAGGTAAATTGGGATTTTGTGGATTTTCTTACCTCGCAAGAATTTGTTCCGGAACCTTCGTCACCTTATTCATTATCGCACGTGGAGAATTTTAGGGAGAGAAAGAAAGAAGAATTGGAGAAATTTATACAACAGCAAAAGGAAGCGGAACAAGCTTTTCTCCTACAGCAACAACAGCAAGAAGAAGAGGTAAGAAAAAAAACAACAACAACAACAAGAAGCAGCAGCAAAGAAACAAGGGTGTGAAAATCAAACGGTCACGGTACTGTTAGACGTTTTAGCGGAATTAAGAAGTCTGAAACAAATGTATCAGACTTCTTTATCACGACCGAAGAGAATACGACCTTCACGAGCGAAACACTCCAACCCTGTGACCAAGCCTACCATACCACCCTTAGCGATTTCAACCAAGTCATCATCATCAACAGTACGGAGTCCAAAAGTAGGCCCCGGCCGTGGCAAAGGCTTAAGACAGTTAAAGTTGATTGCTTAAACACACCCCTACACCAAAAAAGGTCCTTTTCAGGGCCACCCACGTCTCTCGAAAAGAGATAGACTTTCAATTGCCAATAACTCAAAAAAAAAAACATTTTACCCCTATAGTACGTGTCTGTGTATGAGTGTGTGAGTGTACGATCTTATTTTAAAATCAAAACCCAAAGATACTTACCTTTATACCGAATTTATTCTTTTATCAATATTTAGAATCCAATTCACAATTCACAATTCTCAACAGAGCACCTTAAAAAGTTCATACACTTCTTCTGTCTCATTGTTTAGTCTCTCTGTTTTTTCAATTTCTTCACAGTCTTTTCCTCCTCTTCCTCCTCTTCCGCCTCACTTTCTTCCCTTCTTCTTTTCTTCTCCTGTTTCTTTTTCTTCACCTATCTGCTTTATTCCTTCTCTTCTTCCTCTGAAGAATCCCTCTCTTCTGACTCCTCTTGTTTCTTTTTTGGGCAATCTGGAGACCAAGGTCCTTTTTCTTGACAATGATAACAGGTAGCAGCAGAGGAGGGGAACAGACCACTTTAGGGAAGGGTCACCCTTGTTATACAAAAAAAAATAGTGACCCTTCATAGAGGTCAAATACCATGTCTACGATTATTGTTTGTCCCCAACATAATTGTAGACGAGCCTCCTCTGCTGCTCAATCTTCATCTGAATCCTGGGAATCTTCATCTGAATCCTGGGAATCTTCATCTGAATCCTGGGAATTTGTTTTATGTTTCAAGTAATATTCAAGTTCTGATGGTGGTTTTTCTATTCTTGGATTTATGTTTTTTCTTTTTCTGTAATATATCATCAAACTTCTGTATCGATCTCCACCGCAATTTTTGCAAATCTGATATAATCCTCTAACGCCGTCGTTACATCCAACACATCTTCGTGGACCAGCATGGGGGTTTTTCTTTATAAGATAATTATGTTTTTTGCAATATTCTCCACGACATTTTTTATCACATTTGTTAGTGTTTCCTTCACGCAGCCACGCACAATTGTTCATTATATTAATGATATCAGTTTAATTTTATCATCATCCCCGTTATCCAAATATTTTATCAAGTCCAATACGATATATTGTTCTAGGATCTTGCAAATTTATTGTTATAAACCCGTGCGGAGTAGTTTGCGCTCGTGAAAAGAAGTTTCTGAATTTAATTATATCCATGTCACCGCTGCACCAGGTTTGATGAATATTTCGCAACGTGTGTGTGTCTACGCCATTAAACACAACTAAAATGTTACAGTTATCTCTGATCACTTTTGGTATTTGTGTGTATCGTTGAGTAACATAAATAACATCGGTATTTTTATGTCTACCACGGGAAAAAATCCTAGCTGGATTTGACTGTTTATCTAGCATCACATCATCATACACAACTAAATTATTAATAAATCAGTTTAAATCATCAACGGACGGTGCTTCATCAATATCTGTTATAAACTCTATAACATCATTATTTTCGTCCAGTAATCGCGCGTTTTCGTTAAAATCTTTAAGTACTTCATAACAGCGTTGATCATCAGCGGATGGTGCTACCAAATACAACTTATCCCATTTCAACCATCTCATTATCAGATTAAGTAATAATTGCGTCTTACCCGATCCAGATGGTCCTATGATAATCATTCTGATGGAGTTCGGTAGCGCAGGATGATGCTTAACTGGCTCTCGCTGCCGAGTTGCTGAGAAATCAATTATATCCATATATATTATAACATGAATTTATATTGTTTACGCTGTAAAGTTAAAACTCCAACCACTGATTTAGCTACGGTTATAACAAAAAATAAAAAAATAGCGTATGGTGGAAAATGTTCTGTATGCGGTAGAAAGAAATTTTCGTTTTTACCTAATAGGCGCGGTGGTGATATTGCTAATTTGATGTCAAAGTTTCCACTTTCTCCATGGGCTAAATACAGCGGAGAAAAACATCTACCAGGATATAATTATTGCGGTCCTGGTACTCGACTCGATATCAGGCTTGATAATCAGGATCAACCAAAACCAGGCGAGGAACCAATAAACGCCATTGATCGAGCTTGTCATGTTCATGATGTAGCTTATAAGAGTAAAAATCTACAAGATAGGCATATTGCAGATGTGAAATTAATTCATTCATTAAATTCCATAAAAAATAAAAATATCAGAGAATCATTAGCTAATTGGTTAGTAAGATCCGCGATGAAAAGTAAATTAGCGCTAGGGGCTGGTAATATATAATGGAATCAATTTATTATTCACCAATTGGATACTGGAAGGGTAAATCAGCAATTAGTAAACTCGCTGATGCAGCAGCGGTTAAACATTCTGCCGCTAAAACGTGGTTGTCCAGGCAGGCAATATGGCAAATTTATCTACCACGTCCTAAACAAATTCAGTACGCGTATTTCAGTGTCAGTGTTCCTAATGAAGTTCATCAAGCTGATATTTTATTTTTGCCATATGATACTGTATGTAGAAAAACGTACAAATACGCGCTAACTGTTGTTGATGTTGCAAGTAGATATAAAGAAGCAGAACCGTTAACCACTAAAACAGCCGCTGAAGTAGCCGACGCATTTAAACGAATTTATCAACGAGGACCCGGACCACAAGGTGGTCTGCGATGGCCACAGCTGCTACAGGTTGATCCTGGCAAGGAATTTCTTGGTCCAGTATCATCGTTGATGAAACAACATAATACCAAAATACGACGAGGGCATACTGCAATTCATCGTGATCAGGCAATTGTTGAGCGATTTAATCGAACACTCGCTGAGCGGTTATTTGGATATCAATACGCGAAGGAATTGATTCAGGATAAAAGATCTCGTGAATGGGTGGCAAGATTACCAAGCGTGATAGCTGCATTAAATATTGAGATTACACGAACAACCAACATGAAACCCATTAATGCAATTACAAAAACAAATATACCAACACAACGAAAAGATATTGAAAAACAAAAAATATTGGGTGATGTTACAGTTAGATATTTATATGAGCCCGGCGAACTTGAAGGCGGTAAAAAAAGAGCGACCGATCCTATTTGGAGTGTTACCACGCATAAGATATCCACCGTGACAAGATCGCCAGGTAGACCCGCAATCTACAGACTAGATTCGGCTGCTCCTCAACGCGGATTTGTGCGTGAACAATTACAAGTGATCCCTACGGATACACAATTACCACCAAAATCACTTAACTAGCACCCAAGGCGCTGGCGCCTCTGCGTCGATTACATTCAAGACAGGTCAACATGATATTTTCTCGTGTATGACCAAGATTGTTATTTTTTCTATCTACGGTAAATTGTCTTGGATCATTTTTCAGATACCGCCATAACATTATACAATTACAACTTGCACAATGATTATTCTGTTGTTGTTTTAGCGCATTAATAAAATCAACATCAAGATCAAAATTGCGTTTATTTTTTTAATCACACTGTTCATAACCAGATAATTTTTTTCTTATTATATCATCGTCAACAACATCATCACTAATCACTGACGAGTCCATGACGATTCGTCTCAATTGAGATAGTTTCTAACTCGAGACACTGCGAGATAAACCAAGTTCGACCATTCGATGTGATCATCAACGATCCAAACAACTGTATCAGTAATAGTTAATCCCTGAGATGAATGAATCGTCATGCGTATCCGAGTGTCCACGGGGATTTATCAGCACGTAGAGCATCTTCAACAACATCAACGTCGACGGCAACACTATCATTCAATACAAGATTCTGTTTCCTCTTTGACTCTCCTGGTATATCAACGTCGATATTTTGCCGTCGTGTATCTGCTGGTCGATAACATAGTGGAACTGACAACGTTGGAAACTTTTCTCGTTGTAACTGAAACAACTCCCGCTGAAGTGTATCACGAACTATCTTTCTACTTGCAACTATCAAATCGTTTGGTCGCCACGTTTGCATAAAGTCTTTCATGGGTGTTTCTGAAATTATCTCGCGCATTATTTCACATTGAATTTTATTCGGTTGTAGTCTGATTAATTTTTTTAATTCCTTCAATGCTGCATCAAGTGCTCTATGATCATCAGTTATTTCTTCAGCGTGATCAACGAAACTTTTCAGCCAATCATGTGGAGATGGTCCAGCTACAGGTGGTGGTTGACCGTGATCGCCGCACATTATCACAGCAGTATTTCTTGTTAACAACCAATCAAGAAATGTTTTTAATGTTTCTTGCGGTACAGTGCATATTTCATCCCATATTATAATCCTTGGAATGTATTTCTCTCCCATCCTTGAAGATGTCCATGTATCACCCTTCCATCGAAAAAAGCTGTGATAAGTATGGGAATTAACACCGCGTTGTTTCATCTCTCGCGCGAGTCTCTATGTGGGTGTTAGCACGATCATATCCGAGTTCTGAAATAGTTCGATAGCTCGAGTGGTTTTACCACTGCCGCCAGGTCTGTTTAGATAAACCGTTTTGTGTCTAGTTATTGGATCGTATACCGATGGTAACAACGAAGTTGTCAACGTTTGATATTTTTTACAGTAAATATCTTTAACCGCAACATCAGCGGATTCGGAATAATCGGGCATATATTCATTTTTTATTCTCCACGAACCCCACGATGCATAAGTGCCTATGTTTAATTTTTCTAACAACATTGAATGTTTTTTACTTATATAAAACGAATCGGTAGCAACTCTGACGGCATGCGTAGAAACCTTATTTATCATCGATAATATATTTATTGAAACATACGCGAGCATCGATGATCTTAAATGAGTATACTGAGGTGACTCACCGTCCATGTAGTTCACAATGGTACCTAGTTTATTTCCATTTGACAAGAAAGCTGTTTCTCGACTTACAAACGTGTTCTTGTTCGTTGTATCAGCGATTATAAAATCTAACTCAGCGTCGTCCATGATCAATCTTGTACAATGTTGTATGTGATCATATGCTGCTCCTTGGGTAAATTTGCCAATTATTTTTCTACCAAGATCCTTCGAATCGGTTTCATCCGAATGTGGTAACCAAACTTCGGTTTGTTTTCGATATGATATAATTGCTTCGCTGATCGTCAGCGATATTAACATCGTGCAATCAAGCATATACCGTAATAGTACTATTGGTGTCCACATTTTTTCCGAAAAATGTTTTCCAAACCAAACATAACAAATTGCATGGAGTCCTTTAGACATTTCGAATGACTCGATACGAGCAAATCCAGTCAGATCAAAATCCGGTAATGGTCCATTTATCGATACTCGCGTCATTTCGTGCGTGGGATGACCGAATCGCTCAAAATACACAGAACAATCTCCGTATCCAAGAAAACTTCCCGGATAACACGCAACCATATCAACTGAAATAACATCTCTATGATCGTATTTAGTATTACATAGTCCGCCGTGTCCATATTCGACACAACTGGATACTATGTCATTGAGAAAATCAAACCGAGTTGGTTTCCACGAATTTTTCTTTCTAGCAAAATGAGCCGCAACGGACGGAACAGGAAAGCGTTGTCAATAATTCGTCAGTGTCATCAGTGTATTGCAGTGCAAGATTTTTCATTTTCTCGTGAAGATGATTTGTTCGATAAATAACACCATTTGGCCTCACAAACTGATCAAATTGATTATTTTCTTCCACGCAAGAATGAAATAACCATACTGACACAGGATCGTTTTTACTTATTTCGTTAATAAAATCAAACATATCTCCGGGATAACATTTAACAGTTCGATCTCGTGGAAATATTGTTACTGCGTTAGTCCACGCGTGTGAGTTATGATCAATAATTTCGATCGAAGCTCCTTTTGATCTATATTTTGATTCATACAAAATTTCTCCAGTTATCGTCGCTACGGTTATTGGAAATTTTAATCTTTTTCCTAACTCAGCGACATCTTTCATAGACGCACCAGTATCTTTAACCATTTATCCCCACGTGTTTATTATTTTACGTCTCTTATCCGTTAGACCGTTTCCACGAGTCAAAATGGTAAAATGTTCTGTTACTCGTTCAGCTACACAATTTATTTTCGAAAATTTCATCGGCGCTAGTTTATCAACGCTAGGTTTTTCATTTATCACATAGATTCCATAAATAACCGCGGTCACAGGATATGCTCGTTCATAATACGGTTTGTCAATACCTGTTAATAGACCTGGTTTGGAATCTTTACTTAGTACGACAGTTTTTTTATTACCATGGACAGGATCATATTTGTCACGGATAATCCAATCATTTGTTTCTGTCAACACGACGAATTTTATTTTGAAAAGATACTTGCGATTACCTTGATGAATATCAAAGAGGTAGTTAATGATAATTGCTGCTCGTTTGTCGTTCATCATAGCGTTAATGGCGCCGTTGCGTATAATCTTAAACGTTGACCAGACATGAGATGCACCATCTGTGTGAAATTCTTTCTTGGCGTCGTGAATTTTATTAATCAAACTTTTATTTTTCGGATCAACCAGATCTCGTACTGGTAAGTCTGGAGATATTCTGTCAAGGTTGAATTTATCCACGCTCCAGGGCTTTATTCGGGATAATCTATCGAATTCGTTCATACTATATTTCAGACAAGTATTTAAATTAAAATATTATGTATACAATGTCTCAATGCAGATGGCTCATGGTGGGTTCATTGACTCGTTGTAATAAATCCTGTAAAAGGGAGTTCTGCGGACAACACATGCAGTGCGTTAACCGTGGAAGCTTAGGACCAATACCATGTCTGCGATGTGGTACTGGAGTGCGAGGAAAAACAAAATTATGTGGAAAGTGCGGGGGGAAACGGTTCAGAGAACTTAAAAGATATTATGACAAAAAAAAATAATAATTGTGAAAATGCTATAAAATCCGTGGAGGATTATCTAAGTTTTCAGACAAACAATAATTTAAACAAATAATATTATCATATATGGAGCAAAATATATTTATCCCACATCCTGTCGTGACAAACTACGAATCAAATATTTATGGTATGATCAGAAATTGTATGCTTAAAAGGCCGGTTGGTTTTGTCACTAATACTGGTTATCTAATGTTTACTGCTGGAAAGAAACATTATCTGTGTCATAGATTTACGTATGAGTGTCATAACGGATTGATCGAAGATGGTTTTGTTATTGATCATCTTGACGGGGATCCTCAGAACAACTCCTTATCCATCCTTTGTGTTGTCACGCAAAGCGTGAACTCTGCGCGTGGTAATACTGGAAGATGTAAGACAGTTTCTAGAAGGGTGATCAAGGCTACAAACATAGAAACCGGTGAAGAAATTACATTTCAGTCTATGAACGCGGCTGCGAAATATTTTGATATTAACTCGCGTGTGGTAAAATACGTCGCAGAAAATATAACCAAATCTACTTTCTCAAAAGTATATAAACAGAAAATCACCTTTCAATATTGTTAACTATCATCACCACCTCGAATTATATTTAACCACATTGAATTATATTAGTCGCTCTATGGCCCCCTCACACTACTGAATTTTTAATTATGCAAAAGGGAGATTACTTTGTAATGTATAGTTTTCTTCGTAAATTTCCGATTTTTATGGTCAGATTAACCATTTACGTCGTAATTAATTACTCGTAGAAGTATATTTATGGTTTCTAACTTACAAAATAGAAATTTCCCATCATACAACATAGCGAGAAACTGAGGTAACTTGACCGTTGTTATTGATCCGCAAGTAGCTGTATATGCTGCATTTACAAACCGTTGTTATGCACAAATCGATATGCAGTGATTCATACCGCACGCAGGTTATATTTGCAGTCTGTTACGAAAAACACTGTTATATTCAGAAACCGTCATTTTAATGTAGAAACAGTTATTTAAATGTAGAAACTATTCCGCTGTTTTAATTCAGAAATGCTGTAGCTATATATTAACTTCCGAAACATATGTTTGTAATAAGATTTGATAGCTCAATCCGTATCGAATTGGGTTGTGACGCTTGCGGTCCAGGATCGAATCCCATGACTGACAATTGGTCGGTGGTTACGCATATTAGCGATTTTTATAATTAATTGGGGCACCGCCAGCCTCTCTCCGCTCTCAAAACCATCCAAACCACATATCACCGGTGGTTAATACATGTTTTGTATTACCTACGTGTTGATTATTGGGGTAGGTGGTTCTGTTGAGCGGAGAAAATGGCCTCATTCATTACATTCATTCATTCATTACATCTCATTATGTATATTTCATTCATTAGATTCATTCATTCATTACATCTCATTATATATATTTCATTCATTACATCACATCTCATTATATATATTTCATTCATTACATACTTAAACCTGCTAAAAGACTCGAATAGAGGTTCCATTTCATAATATATGTTTGTGTCGTCATTCATTACATACTTAAACCTGCTAAAAGACTCGAATAGAGGTTCCATTTCATAATATATGTTTGTGTCGTCATTCATTACATACTTAAACCTGCTAAAAGACTCGAATAGAGGTTCCATTTCATAATATATGTTTGTGTCGTCCATGCATAATCTGAGCTCGCTAAAGACTCGATAGGGACTCTTCATTCTGTGTGCCTGGTGAACTTGGTAGAATGCGAAGGCAATCTACGAGTTCTTGGCTGTACTGTCCTTGAAACATCCCGACGAACTCGCTAAAGACTCGATAGGGGTTCTAGGGATATTTTTTTTTTTATTTTAAAGATTTATATATTATATAATGAACCATGAAAATATCGAAGACATTATTTCTGCCATCAAAAAACTAGAAGAAAACAGAATTAATATATCTGATGAACTAAATCCTGAAAAAATAATATCTGATTTTGAAACGTTAGAAGAGCTTAAGAATAAAAATAAGTACGTTCTATCATCTCAATATAAGTTCATAAAGCGGATTCAGGCAGCTATGTTTCAGTCGCTAGCTACCGTAGAAGATAATCAGGTGAAGGAGTTCGTTCCTCTCTCCGCCGCAGTTGAAAAAATTAGATCGCTGTTATCCCACGAGTACGAGGAAAAGAAAACAATTAGTACTCGCATAAGACTATTAAGAAAAATTATGTTAGCGAGTAACCCCGTCCAAAGTAGTAATTTTGAAGATGACTGAGATCTTTGATGGGTTAGTTGGTACTTAGATTTATTATTTTATTTCTGAATTATTATTTTATTTATTCTGAATTATTATTTATTTCTGAAATTGATGGGTTGGTTGGTACTCTGAATCATGCAAACCAATCAATTTTGTAATTTTGATGGGTTAGTTGGTAGTCAGATTTATTATTTATTTTTTCTGAATTATTTTATTTTATTTTTTCTGAATTATTTTATTTATTTTTTCTGAATTATTTTATTTATTCTGAATTATTTTATTTATTCTGAATTATTCTATTTATTCTGAATTATTTTATTTATTCTGAATTATTATTTATTTCTGAAATTGATGGGTTAGTTGGTACTCAGATTTATGTAAAATGATCAAATTTTCAGAAAAAAAAATAAAAATATTTCAACATTTGTCAGTGAAAATTGATGAATTTTCCTTTATCATTCGGGTCAAACCTCAAGCGGTTCTCTAATTGATTTATCGATAAATCGTCAAAAATCAGTAAAATTAGCTCAAAAATGAGATTTTTCATGCGATTTTTGTTAATTTTTCTGGTAGTTTTCGAAAAAAATGAGGGTTTTTGACGATTTATCGATAAATCAAGTAGAGAACCGCTTGAGGTTTGACCTGACGAAAAACTGTAATTTGACAAATTTTCCCTGACAAATCGACTAAAACACGAAATTTGTTGATTTTTCACTGAAATTCAGAAAATAAAATATTTCTGATGAAATAAAATAAAATATTTCTTAATCCACTCCTTATTTTATTCATTCTGGAATATTATTTTTTAAGTTGATCGACTTTAATGCAGGAATGTGCCTGATCTATCTCTCTCGACGGAGTTCATTGTGTTAATAAGAAATCCTCGTTTCCGTGGCTAAATTGTTCTATGTTTTGTGAATACGCGCGTTTTCAAGTGTATAAAAACCCTCACGTGCTGGATCTTTCTACGATAAAGTCTTACGACTTTACCTACATATTTATTCCAATCTCTTCTCCACGTAGGTCAATTAAGCGATTAAGGTGGTCCGTGAGTTTGAAATTTATTCGTGACAAATACTGATTATGTGTGCGTAGATAGACAGGATTGGTTGGTACTTGCACGATCAAATCGCCAGGGGGGACTTGTGGTGTGAACGTGTATAGGATGTATCCTTGTTGAGCCTGATTTAATTTTCCAAGATCTATTTGATAACTGCCTTCGATTACGTCACAAACTAGGTTAACCGCGATCGTCGACGTTATATTAACGATTCCCGGAGATATGTGCCTACCGCCGCCGAGTGGATCATTATTATGTCTGAGAACAGTTGCTGGTGGGGTTATTTTTGTCCATGCATCAAGTATTTTAGGAAAGAACTCATCAATGACATCATTGACAGATTTTCTTAACTCAACTACACTATACCCGGGAAATTTAAAATTTGGTACATCGGCTTCTGTTAATTTATATTTATCTAACCATTCTTTTTCACTAGACCATTCAACAAATTTTGAACTAACCATAGCTTGAACTATTCGGTTATTAAAATATTCCATATCTGATACAAGCTGATTTAATATTTCCACACGCGTGATGATTTTTTCACGTGATGACGCTGATATGTCAAAAATATGTTCGTTAAAATATTGATTTAGTTGATCTAGTTGTTTTTTACATTCTTGATTGATTTCCTGAAAATATTTAACAATATTACTTCGACGAATACCTAAAGTAGTTGTTTCCCCGGGATTTTTAAAAGTCCATGCCTCATCATCCTCGACGGTGGTAAGGAGGCTAAACAGCGATTTATTTTTTAAAATACGTAGTAGTTCCCGGTATGATGGATTAATTTCATGATATGATTGCCTATCCGTGATATAATCAGACTTTTTCGGTTCTGGTGGTATCTGTGTTGTCGGTGGTGATATTTCAGGCCAGCCTAGCTTTTCCTGTTATTGATTTTATTCTACGAGCAAATTCATCATTGATTTGTTCGACCTCATAACTACCAGTTGGTATTCCAACAACAACCCAGTCAGGTGTTCCATCGGGTTTGTTTTTATCAGCAAATACAAGCGAATTATTTGCTGGTATACCATTAAATGATCTCGATCTGATGTTTGGCCAGCTGTAATATACTCGTAATTGTGCTAGTGCAATTTCATTCGCGCGAATTGCTGTTGGAAAATTGATGTTAAATTCAGGATTACTCGAGCTTAGCGAGATCATCGTGGTCTTGTGCGGGGTTGTGTTCGTCACGATCTGCTGCAGTAATTCCGTCATTATTGATACTCGTACCTTTAATACCAGCGCAATTGTATACGCTGATCATCATTGAAAACTCAAAATCGGATATAATTCCATCATTGAGACTCGCTGATAACAACGAGGATAACCTTGTGTATGCGACAGTTGCTATGTGTAATTTTATCTTGTAATCGGATAATTTTTCGTTCGTGCAATTACATATTTTTTTTGCAACGATATTAAGCACACCTGCAATTGTCGTAGTTGCACAAACACAAATAGTCACAGCTACTGGTGCCATCATTGTTACCGCGGATAATATTATTCCGCTTCCGGCAACAACAGCGGATACCGAATAAACAACAACGTCGATGATAACTAATCGTCGTTGATACTTTTTTTATTTTTACTGTATATTGTTCGACTCGATCTTTCAACGCTGCCTGCCATTCACGCGCTTGATTGTACCTAAATCCTTGAACGTCGATAGCACTCATTATATTTTATGCCGTAACCAACTGAGGTGTTCCAGCTACAAATTCCAAACACCACCAGAAGGATGTTGCGGTTAATTTCTTATCAGCTGCTTCCAGAATAAATATTTCTTCGGTTCCGCTATTTAATATAACAGATACAACCCCGGAAAACCTGTCGGTGGAATGACGCCATGGAAACGTTGTAAATATTTCAAATTTTGCAGCACTAAACACAGACAGCCTGTACACGCCAGTGACTGTTGCAGTATATTTGGGGGCCCCGAGTGGCCGAGTGGTCTAAAGCGCTCTTCGTTACGGATCACTGCCATCTCACCTCTGTCTGCGGCGGTTCGAGTCTAAGATTCAGCCAATGTGGGCATGTGAGAAAGCTTGCCAGTATCTTCTCGTGGGTCGGTGGTTCTTTCCGGGGTTTTCCGGGTTCTTCCTCCACCATTAATACTGGCCGCCATGTATAGCCTATCTTGCTGAAAAATGGCGTTAAACCCCACAACAACAACAACAGCAGTATATTTGATAGTATTATTTTGCTGCGACCATGTTGCAAATCCCGATGATACCGTGCATACGATGTTGGTAATATGCCCGGAAGTTATTCCGGCTGGGATTTTAATCAGACTGGTTTTATTAACGATTTCAGGAATTCCCGCTACGATGTCTTGCTGTGTTCGTTTGATCGTGTCTAGGTTAGTTTTGATATCAACGAGATTTATGTCAACGGCGTGCGGAGTACCGAAGAATTTATCTATGGATTCGTCGGTTTTTTGAAAATTTCTTCGAAATCTTCCAAAAGCGCCTACGTGAACATCATACTCGGCTCTCAGCGTGGATAATTTATTATCTACGGTGTCAACATAATTTTTCGTTGCAGCATCTTCACCGGATGTTGGATCTCCTAAAACTACTATTTTATTTCCGTTCATGCTAAGTTCACCTGTCATTGTGTCACCGGTATTTTTTACGCGATTATCAGCAGCTGCCGTAATTTGATTTCTGATGGTTGTAAACGATATACTTGAATCCTTGATTCTGCCGCTGTCAGTAAACACGGGTATATTATCCGTAATTGCACCAAGTACTCGTCGAATTATATCATTCCATTTGATATTGCTGCTTTTTAGTTTACCATGTCGATCCTGAAAAATAACAACCTCATCTGGATCATCTCCAGCCAGGTTCATAATATCAGCGAGGTCATCCTTAGTCGCGTACTTCGATAGATCAACGTCGCCGGGCTTTTTCTTAACGCGTGAGGAAGATCTTCCGTAAATATCAACCATTATAATAAGACCTGTTGTTTAAAACGAATCGGTTGCTTGTATAATCATGCACGACTTTATGTGGCGGCCTGGATGATTTTGATATAGCATCGAGTACATTAATTACTTCACGGCCGCATATTGGCGGATCTGTCATTGTTTGTGTGGGTAGCGTTGAATACCAAACTTTGGTTCTTGCGTGAAGTGGTGCAACCTACTTGATAAATTCAACAGGCGGAGCTAACCCGTATGAATCAAAATAAACGATTCCACGTGGATCAACCGCGTATGATACCCAATGAGTACCAGGTCCGGAACGTTCGTCGAGATTAATAATACCTGTTTCGAGTTTGTTTGGTTGTTTTGGTAATTGATCTCGCATGAAAACACCTCTAAAGGCACATATTTTTAATCGTTTAGCGGCATCAAGTAAATCAAAATTTGATGCTGGAACGTCTAACGTGGAAGCCTTAGACCTCTTCCGCAACGAGATCCTGGTAATCTTAAGCCGCGTCCTTTTTTTTTGTATCCTTGCCCTGTTGCTTTCTTTAGAGCCATTCCAGCAGCTGTTCCAACAGCACCTAACGCGGCTGCCTTTGCTACGGCTGGCGCGGCAGCAGCTATTAACGCTGGAATAGCCGCGAGAAGTGGAAAAATACCGCCTGTTTTAATTGAGTCTTTAACCGCACCCGCAGAGAGATTGAGTTTGACGCCTGTTTTTGATTGTTTAGCGTCGTTGAAATGTTTAAGCTGGCGTTCTGATAATGATAGCTTATTTTGACCACCCGTGATCTGATCTCGCTTTAGTGATATTTTCATTCCGCAGTTTTTTGCTGAATTTGATTGAAGGTTTTTAATCTGACCGTGAGTCAGACTGACACTAACGTGTTGATATGGCATTTTATGATAATACTCGTGTTTTTAAATAACACGATTAAAGATTTTCCACTGGTGCATCAACGACTCTCATTCGACCACTACCACCTTCAAGTAACATGGCTTTATCGCTGAGAATAACCACGATTGCTTTGTAGGCGCCGCGAACAAGTGGTGGACCAGCTATATCAGGAGGAGGGTTAGTAACACGAGCTCGAAAGTGTATATCAACGACAGATTGTTTGGATAAATCAAGATGTTCCAACGAAAAGTAATAAATCTGATATAGTTTTGTAAAATCTAACTGTGATATTTGCAGCCCAGTATCTACGTTTTGATCACGTCCCATGAATGACATCAAACGATGATATGCACGCGCTACGTGATTTTGATCAAAATTTAACAATATATCCTCAGCCGGTTCTTGATGTCCATTTATCCGCAAGGAAACTTCATTAACTCCAAGGTTGTCAAATATCATATGTGAACGTTCTTGATTACTCGTCCGAGCATTATCTTGCAGCGCAATAAAAATATGTCTTGGTGCAGAAACACCCTGTTGTGATGCTATATTCCATGTAAATAAACCATTAACAGAGCTTTGAATAGCATCTGTGGTTGCTGTTAACCATGATATCAATGATTTACCGCCTTGATCCATAAAAGATAGTAATTTTTGTTCTTCAATAATAGATGGAATCATTACTGGCATCCACAATGAAAGCTTTGATATATTTACTTTACCATCAGCGACACCAGCACCTCGCCAGATTGCATCATTATCATTACTTTTTCTTACGAGCACAATTGTATGTTTAGCTCCAAAGATGACCTTTCTAACATTTCTGCAAAATCCAAAGATGTGAGATAATGGAATTGCACATGAAAAATTTCTATCATTTCCTGACAACGCTGCTCGGCGTGTTGCAAATCCCAGGTTGTAAGTCGCATTAACGCTTCCTACAATATCAAAAGCAGCACCTGGTCTGTCTGCGTGTTCAAAATCAACTGGTTGTGGATCAGATGCAGTACCTACTGGTGTTCGTAACTTAGTATATTGAACATGATCAGCGCTGTCAGTAATATCCTTAGCAAACATCATTGTTGGACCGGCTGATCTTGTGTAATCATCAGAATATCTGGCTAGACCAATTATTGTTGTAGCAACATCGACATCCTTCTGAATTGATTCAATATTTTTTCCATCAATCATGTATGTGGCGCTATCAAACAGTGCCATAATCCCGTTGTTGACAAAACCAACACGCAAATTATCAGCATATGGCGTATTAGCTACAACATTTGTTACAAGTCTACCTTCTACTTCAATAAACGCCTCAGCGGGCAAGAAATATCTACTTGTATCATGAACCTGTAATTCGATTCTCGCCCACTGATTTGGTTGTCTTGCGTCATAGGAATAAAATTGATAATCACGCACTGATTCCTCTTTGAGGACCGGTGCGTCCATGTCAAATGCTGGGTCGGACATACGTTTAAACATTTTATTGTAATTACCATTTTTCCAAATGATAATAATCGTCGACGAAGACCGCTTCCCGCTATTAAATTCGCTGTTATATTTTTTTCTGCTTCTTCAGACAATTCCGCTAGTTTTTGATTTGCAGCCTGATTTATTATTTTACTGACATTTGCTGGCATAACCTCAGTACCTGCCAGTTTTACTGGTGGTTGTTTTCGTCTTATTAATCGTGCTAGTCTATCTTTGATCGCCGAGAACGCCTTACCAGCAACATTGACAATTGCACCAGGAGCTTTTTCACGAATAGCCTCAATAGCCTTCATACCTAATTGTTTTGCAATCGGTATTGCTTTTGGAGCCATCCTTCTAAATAAACCCTGAATAACATCACCAAGTCCATCTCCGTAAATTACTTTGTAATTTGGCAGTCGTGAGTTTACTACCCTGACCATGATCGGTCCACGTTGAGCAGTATGTATAATCATTTTTATATATTGATTGATTAATTGTTTAGTCGCTGTGATAATCATCAGCAATTTCATCAATAAGTGAACGATAAATGCTGCGATCCATAATACCACCTTGAAATAATCTTCGACAAATATCAGATATTTCATTGGTTATTTCTGTTGAGTTATTTCCTGCACGTTTTCCCCCTATGAGAACTTCTAACCGTGATACGTCATTGAGGATATTATTAGGACAAACAAAACTATTTTCTCCTGATGCAGTCAAGAAACCACTTCCTACAGCGCCAGGAGGATCATCGTCAGGATCTCTTTCTTCTGTTGTCTCTGTGTCTTTAGATAAGGATCTTCTTGCTCTTTTAAGATACTTCTTTTTAAGTTTCGGCACAGACGACTGTTGTTGTTCTATCTGTTGCGGAGGTGGAGGAAGTTGATACTGAGAGAGTTGTTCTTGTTTTAGTTGTTTCATTCTCTCTTTATAAAGTCTTTTTACTTCTTCATGAAGACTTTCGTATTCTGGACCTCTAGCTTGTTTTTTGTTGTAATATACGCGATATATCCATTTAATAAAAAAATCATCATTTACTTTTTCATGACTAGTTTTTAAAATACCAGATTTATTAAATATACCAAATAATATCATTTCAGGTAATTTTTCTTTTTCAGTATTTCTAATATCTTCAACAATTCCTTCGCTAAATCTTGCAATTAATTCTAAGTTTTCTCCTACTGGTTTGGATTCAGATGCATGTTTTTTTCTCACATCGGCGACTTCAGTATGAAGTTTTCCAATACCTTCAAGTATTTCTTCACCGACAGGTGGAGGTTGAGCTGCAGCTATATCAGTTGGAAGGTCTCGTAAGATCTTTTTTGTCTGTTTAGTTCTTCTTGCTATTTTTTCAGTCTGCGCCGCAGTTTGTTTTGATACCGGAAGAAGATCTTCTTTGATGACTGTTGCAACTTGTTCAGTAGCTGCAGCGACGGGCTTAAACAGTTTTTAGTTTCTTCTTCGTACTCAACTTGTGCTTCTTGCTGCGCTTGTAGATTTTTTCTAAATGAATCTCTAACAGGAAGAAATTTTTTAATTGCTTCTAATCGTTCTCGTGCCATTCTTGCAGTATGAGATTCCGGATGTACCATTTTATTATAACATAATGATTTAATTATTATAACAGCAGAAGGGGTGATGATAAAATTAAACTGATATCATTAATATAATGAACAATTGTGCGTGGCTGCGTGAAGGAAACACTAACAAATGTGATAAAAAATGTCGTGGAGAATATTGCAAAAAAAATAATTATCTCATAAAGAAAAACCCTCATGCTGGTCCACGAAGATGTGTTGGATGTAACAACGGCGTTAGAGGATTATATCAGATTTGCAAAAATTGCGGTGGAGATCGATACAGAAGTTTGATGATATATTACAGAAAAAGAAAAAACATAAATCCAAAAATAGAAAAACCACCATCAGAACTTGAATATTACTTGAAACATAAAACAAATTCCCAGGATTCAGATGAAGATTCCCAGGATTCAGATGAAGATTCCCAGGATTCAGATGAAGATTGAGCAGCAGAGGAGGCTCGTCTACAATTATGTTGGGGACAAACAATAATCGTAGACATGGTATTTGACCTCTATGAAGGGTCACTATTTTTTTTTGTATAACAAGGGTGACCCTTCCCTAAAGTGGTCTGTTCCCCTCCTCTGCTGCTCAGGTATCTTGACTTTTGTCTTTTCTAACCCCTTTTTTTCTTTTTTGACAGTCTGGACAATCTGAAGACCAATGCCCTTTCTTCTGACAGATATAGCAAGTATCATGACTTTTATCTCGCAAGGAAAGGGAGTAGTCCGTCGGCTGGTCTGAAGAGAATTTTCTAATCACCCCTCGCAAAGCTCTGATGAAACGTTCGATTTGTGTAGTCTCTTCCATCGTTGTACTCGGTTTGAGAATGAAATGAATAGTGAAACGACAAGACACACATCCTTTTATATCCACTGGTCTGCTAGGACTATAAATTAGTCCATGGTGTTTAAACTCTAGTCATTTGACGTTTTGCTATCAAGATGAAATGATCCAATTCATTTGAGAAGAAAGAAGAAGAAAGTAAGAGGCAGAAACGTGATCTATCGCCTGTTACCAGAGCTGAAGTCTTGGCACAAATTCATGCCAGTGATTTTGAAGAGGACATGCGTGAACCAGAATCCAAACCCTCTAAACAAAGTTCACCACCCTTAGTTAAAACTGAAAAGTACTATGACATTCGAGAGACAGAAAAGCGCTCCTCTAGAAAATTTAGAACCACGGCTTACAAATACACGGTGAAGTTTAAAGATTTCAAGTCCGAAGTACCATTAGAGAAAGCAAAAGGGTTCATCACCGGGGTGTGGGATTCTTTACTCACCACACTCAAGCGACAATGTCAACCCAAAGAAGACGATCGCTTGAGACTTTCCATACAACACGACGGTTAGAAATCCCCTGTTTGGATCGAGTTTAGCAGCCATGCAGAATTGACCGCTTCCAAAGTCATGGACAAGATTCAACACGTGCAACAATCCAATGACCAGTTTGACATCACCGATGGAAAAGCCACACTGGACATGACCCACGTCTCTCCTCCTCAAGGGACCGGACAACGCAATAAGGTGTTATTGGTGAACGACCTTCGCAGCACCAAAAAGAGTCTCGTCCAAATTCACAACCCTCAAGATCAGATGTGTTTAGCAGGTCTGTCGTGGTGGGACGAACCTATGCCAACAAGAACGACACGGCAGAATGGAAAAGAGCCTGGAAAACTATTCGACAATCCGACCGAGCCAAACAACGAAATGAAGCAGAACTCCTGTTGCAACAAACCAGCCTGTCCACAGACACACCCTGCGGCATTCCTGAAATGCAAAAATGGCAAGATGTCCTAACTCCACGCTACATCTTGAAAGTGCACCCTCAAGAAGTGCGCGGGCCTCTGTTTTTTCGAGGGAAAGACTTTAAGGATGGAAAATACATTCACCTTTATCATCACGATGACCATTTCGATACCATTACCAGTATCACTGCATTCCTGGGATACGGTTATTACTGTGAGAAATGTGACCATGTTTATAATAATCGAGAGCAACACAATCATTGCGGATCGAAATGCTCAGGTTGTTTGGCCTCTCCACCCTGTCTGAGCGAAGGGCAAGAACCAGTGTATCGTCCTGCTTGTCTGCGCACTTTTGTCAGCCCTGCCTGTTACCAACAACATCTGAAGACGCAGCAAGGATCACAGCAGAAATGTACTTGTCAACTCCTGTGATTGTGCCCTACGTGTGGACAAGGCATACGTACCAACAGTGCCAAGGCACACGTATATTCAGGAAAGAAAAAATGTCACATTTGTCACCACATCGTGGACTTGGAACATCAATGCTACGTGCTAAAATACCAACCCCCACCAGAGAAAGACGATGGTCACAAGAAGAAAGGCAATTTCATCTTTTTCGATTTCGAATGCATGCAAGAGACCGGCATTCACATTCCTAATTTCTGCGTGTCTCATCGAGCGTGCGAAAAGTGCATTCAAGAACCTATCTTCAGTCATTGCCCTCACTGCAGTAAGATTCCTGGAGGGCGTGAAAAAATCTTTCGAGGGCCGAACACGCTAGCCGATTTCGCTCGATGGGTCTTAGACCCCATCGACAAGACGTGGAGCCAAGAGGACATCGAACGTTACGGAGATTGTCATCGTCATGCCACGGTGATGGCTCACAATTTCTCCGGATTCGATGGACAGTTTCTTCTCAGATACTATACGGAACAAGGCACCGAGCGTCCTAAAGTCACTTTGAACGGAGCCAAAATCATTTTCATGCAAGTGGGACAAGTACAGTTTAAAGATTCGATGAACTACTTGGCCATGCCTTTGAGCCGAATGCCTAAAACGTTTGGAATGACAGAAATGGCTAAAGCGTATTTTCCTCACTTTTTCAATACTGAAGTCAATCAACACGCCGTTCTGCCCCATTTACCTGAGGCTCACTATTACGACCCCGACAACATGGGTACCGAACAAAGAGAAGCTTTCTACGCTTGGTACCAGGCTCACGCCTCGGACCCTTTCGACTTTCAGGAAGAAATGTTAAAGTATTGTCGTTCCGACGTGGACATTTTACGACGATGCTGTGGAAAATTTCGAGAACTGTTCATGGAACACGGAGGGGTCGATCCTTTGAAAGAAGCTTGCACCATTGCCAAAGCGTGTTCCTTAGTGTACAGACAACGATTCATGCCTGAAAACACCGTGGCTGTCATCAGTCCTCAAACGAACAACTATGTCAAACGTCAATATTCGGTCAAAGCCCTACGCTGGTTATATTACTTGTGCGACAAGGAAGACAAATGGATTCAGCATGCCCGCAACGGAGGGGGGAAACAGACCATCGGAACGCATTCGGTCGATGGCTGGGACTTAGAAAACCCCAAAATCGTGTATGAGTTTAACGGTTGCTTATTTCACGGATGTCCAGTCTGTTACGCTGACCGTGGCACTAAAAATCAGTTTTTACAACGAACCATGGAAGACTTGTACCAGGCCACTTGTCAGCGACGCCTAAAGTTAGAACAGCAAGGATACCAAGTGGTGGAAATGTGGGAACACGAGTACGATCACCGTTTGAAAACCGACCCCGAATTTAAACACCTCGTGGAAAGTTACCAGTTCATGGACCCGCTGAACCCGAGGGATAGTTTGTACGGAGGAAGGACCAATGCCACCTGCTTGCTGTACCAAGCCGACGAAGAGAAAGGAGAAGAAATCCAATACTTGGACGTGTGTTCGCTGTATCACTACGTATGCAAATATTGTCGCTTTCCTGCAGTGCACCCACAATTGCTGACGAAACACATCGACCTGAAAAACATTCGACAATACGAAGGCTTGATCAAGTGCACAGTTTTGCCTCCCACAAACCTATACCACCCCGTCTTACCTCACCATTGCCAAGGCAAACTGGTGTTTCCTTTGTGCCGTACTTGTGCCGAAACGTGCAACCAAGATCAACCTTGCCAGCACACCCAGGAAGAACGCGCCTTGACGGGAACCTGGGTCAGCGTAGAATTGTTCAAAGCTCTGGACATGGGATACCAACTGTTAGAAGTGTACGAAATTTGTCACTTTCCCAAGACACAACAATACCGCAAGGGTGACCCCACTCAGAAAGGCATTTTCGCAGACTACGTGGATGCCTTTTTGAAACTAAAGCAAGAAGTCAGCGGCTATCCGTCCCGGTGTCACACTCCCGAAGACCAAAAGACATTCAAAGAGAAATACTGGGAACAAGAAGGCATCACTTTAGATCACATCGAGAAAAACGAAGGCAGGCGATCATTTGCCAAAGTGATGTTAAATTGCTTGTGTGGCAAAGTGGCACAACAACTGTGTTTACCCAAGACGGAATATTTGACCGAACCTTCCCGCTATTTCCAGATGATTCACGACAAAACCAAATTCATGAAACACGTGGACGTCGTTCGCGAGGATTTGATCTTGGTCAATTATGAAGAAGATCTGGACTTTGCATAAGACGAGCCCTTTGTAAGTGTCATCATCGCGGCTTACGTGACAGCTCATGCTCGCTTAACATTGTAAGAAGCTTTAGAACTGTTAGGGGAACGTGTCCTGTACTTTGACACGGACAGTTGCATTTACATCCATCACCCGAGTCAACAGCACCCTGACATCGAAGGAGACCGTTTAGGAGCCTGGACAGACGAGCACCCCGACGACAAGATTCTAAGTTTCGCCAGTGGCGGTCCTAAAAATTACGGTTACGAATACCGGTACAAACAAGGAGAATTGCGCACGCAGTGCAAAATGAAAGGATTGACTCTGAATTATCGTACCAGTTGAGTGGTGAACTTTGGGGTATTGAAAGATGCCTTGCAGTCTAGAGAAGATGAACACTTTAAAGTGACCACCTATCAGCCCAACAAGACTGTACGTTTACCCACTCACCACATCGTCAGTCGACCCTTGGAAAAAGTCTATCAAATCGTGTACCAGAAGCGAGTGCGACTGCCCAACCACTTTACTTTTCCTTGTGGACATGTTGGTATAAAACATTGGTTGTAAGAGAATAGCCACCCACCAGAAGGATGACTTCGTCACAGCAAGAATTGAGTGAGAAACCCGATGAGAACTCCAAGTTCAAACCCTACCATTTTCCGGTTTTCTTGCCTAACTATTGTGATTGTGCCCGTCGATTGGACACGTTTAAAGCATGGCTTACGGATAGGAAAGGATTACCTACTTCGCATGTTTTAGCTAGAACAGGATTTGTCTATTTGGGACCTGAGTCAGGATTGGGATACGAAGTACAGTGTTTCGCTTGCGGACTGAACTTACGAATGGATCTATGTATCTATAAAGATTCAGCTATTTTGGAACATACTCGATGGTCTCCGCACTGCCCTTACCTTTCTATGGTCTTTCCACCCATGACATTACGGTACAATGATGACGGCACCTTAGAAACGGTACCTTCCAAAACTAAACATAAAAAAGGAACGATGTACAAGCTTGAGACTGCATTGCGACTAGTATAAAAAGGGGCTATTGTCAAGATCGATAGTTCATTGTGACTACCAGGACCAAGCGAACAAGATGAATACTTTCAGAGAAACACAAAACAAGTTCAGACAGGCACAATTCAAGTTTGGGGCTTCTGAAGTGGAATGCGATTGTGAGCCTTGCGATGGGAACGATGCTGTGCGTTGTGACCTTAGCGATGCCGTAAAGCATCATGGGAACTTTGTTCTAACTTCCCCTATCATGGAAAGTGATGCTGTGCGTGTCAAACCTGAGGGATGCGAAAGCGATGCCACTCGTCCTCTTGGACACTTTACTGGGTTTCGTTTTAAAGGTGAATGTCTACCTTCACGTCTACCTCCCTACGGATGTCATCCAGCCCTGAGCAAACTCCTGTCCATGTCACCCAACCCTCATCGAAACGAATCTGTGAAAGACGAATATTCGTTTCCTGTGCGTTTGTCGGAATACTGCGACTTTGAAAATCGTCTTCAATCGTTCAAAGGAAAATGGCCTAAGTATCTGGAAGGACCGACCCCCGAAGAATTAGCCAGAGCCAGATTTTTCTATTTGGGCGAAGGGGATAAAGTCAAGTGCTTCAGCTGCGGTGTGTCACTTCACCACTGGGAACCACAAGATTCGGCCTACCTAGAACATGCTCGTTGGTCACCGAATTGTCATTACTTACCCTTAGTGGGACCGAGACATTAAAGTAACTTGCCATGTCGTTGAAGAAGAAACAAGATTGGCTAGGAGTCAAATGTTGGACATCACCGAGGCCAGTATTTAAACTTCATTTCAAAAACGACATTGAGTCATTACCTAAAGAACTGCAAGAGAAGATTTACAAGGAAGTTTGGCATGGGTTTGCCAGAGTGAAATCTCAATGGGTGGCTGTAGAACGTTTGTGCCGAGAAATTCACAAGAGGAAAGTGAAAAAAGTCAATCAGTGTGTTAGATTTCTCTGGGTCAAGTGTGCATTCGTCCTATTATATCACTCTAGACCGTTTACATCAAAAGAGTTCAATGAGATTCTTGGACGTTACCCTGAATGGCAGTGGTCAGAAATTACTCACTATTACCTTTGCTGTAGGAGAAGACTGTGAATTGTACGGACTGACCTATTCATTGTTACTTTACAAGAGAACATTCGTGCTTTGCCTGTGGAGTTGAGAGAACGCATTTACCGAGAGCTGGTCAAAATACAAGTCAAACGTAAAGAACAGTTGCATCCGTTACGTCACCGGTGTTTGAACCACTGGTACCTGAATGCTATACAAGGACTGATTCATTTGAAAGTGTTCCATTGGACAGACATTGATCAACGACCTCCTGGTTTTAAAAAGAATTGGTTTGGTATTGATAATTCTATCTACTACATTGTAAACGTACTGGATCCAATTCCAGAGGAAGAGTTAACGAACTACCAACATCTTTTACGCAATGTCGACTTAGTGAAAGAGGAAACTTCTGAATGAATTGTAATGTGTAAATTAGTGATTAAACGATTTAGATTCGACAATGAATTAAAACCATGTCTGTGCAAACAGTACATTTATTGTGTCAGACAAAAGAGGATTTAGTATGACCTATTCATGGATACTTTACAAGAGAACATTCTTGCTTTGCCTGTGGAGTTGAGTGAACGCATTTACCGAGAGCTGGTCAAAATACAAGTCAAACGTAAAGAACAATTGCATCCGTTACGTCACCAGATCTTTAACCACAGGTACCTGAATGCTATACGAGGACTGATTCGTTAGAAATTGTTTCAGTGGTCAGACCTTGTTCATCACTTTCAGTTAGTGAATGAACTAAATGTTCGTAATTTTGGTTACTTCGAGATTCACCTACAGCAACGTATTGAGGAAGACGTGTTAAAGGATTACCAACATATTTTACGTGGAATCTGCTTAGCGGAAGACGAAACATCTAGACAAACTCTGAAGTGTAGGTTACAGTATGCAATATTTAGATTTCCTACTGGAGAACGAAGATGTCTTGTTAGAAAGTACCCTTATTGCTTCCGAAATAAAGAGACTATAAAATCAGGAATCGATGCCACGGCTTATGTCACAAGTGATTGAACAGATTCCGTGGAAGGAACTCAATGACCATATTCAAACCGTGGATCATTACCATCAATTATTACAAGAACTGTATCCATTATATTTGGGACGACGCATAGTGTGTGTCTTAGTGACTTGTTTTCTGGGATTTCGTTTACCAGCCGATTCCTTGTGGACTCTTTACGATCAGTACTTACCACCCCAATGGCCTTAAATGGTTACGAAAGACTCCTTTTGCTCAAAGCCTTGTGTTTTCATCTGGATACTTCTCGACCTCAACAGGAAAAAAAGATTCGTCAACTTTTAGCTACCGAAGACGTGTATGACGATGTGTGTGTAGCTTGTGACTTACACCCCCATTGGACAGATGTTCGTGACTTGAAAAAGGGGGGTTTTGAGGCTTGGACCCAAGAAGTGACCCAGTATGCACAAGAGTTGTTCAAGGAAAAAAGTTACTTTTCAACCTGTGTTAGTAACAGTGCCAGAACAACGCGTCACCGAGAACAACCACTCGCTTCAGGACAGGACTGTCATGGACATTCCTGAAAGGTCATTCCAGGAGAACACTTGTGTGACAATACCTCATTTAGAGACTATAAGAACATTACACACTGTCCCTAGGACATCTTGGTTACCCAAAACATGTTGTACAGAGATTGTTTATATTCCACTTTGATCGTTTTGATGTTTTTTATTCCTGTACATAACTATTTGACTTTTATATATTTTTGTCTTTCGTGTTGTTCATATTTGAAACATTCAATAAACGTGTCCTGAAAAAAGTATATAAACTCTCGTCTTGTCTGTTTTGTCACAAGTGACATTCCTAACACTATGGCTACCTCTGCTGTCTCTGCTTCCTCTTCCTCCACTGTCAAAGTCATCGACGAACACTTAGATCGTGCCAGTTGGGAGGCGTTGCATCTTCGCCATCCCTTTAACATGTTCATTGCTGGACCTAGCGGTTCAGGCAAAACCGAATTCGTCAAACGTTTGATCGAACATGAACATCATTTGATCGATCGTCCACCTCAACGCATCGTGTGGTGTTACAAAGAGTGGCAATCGGCGTACAGCCTCTTGCGAGAAAGTCAAGGCGATTTCATCGTGTTTGTGAAAGGCATTCCTAAAGAAGACGACGGCATGGTCTCTGACTCCCGTCAAACCCATTTGGTCATTTTCGACGACATGTTAGGAGAAGACGAAGAAGAAGTTAAACTGTGGTTCACGCGCAAAGGGCATCACCGTAATGCCAGTGTCGTTTACATCACTCAAAATTTGTTTCAACAAAGTAAAGCCCATCGCACCATCAGTCTCAATGCGCATTACGTGGTCTTGTTTAAAAGCCCTCGAGATAAATCGCAAGTGCAAGTCTTAGCCAAACAGTTAGGAACGCCTTGGCTGACTCAGGCGTACGACGATGCCACTCAAACTCCACACGCCTATTTACTCGTCGATGTTTTGCGATTTCGTACCCACTTGTTTCACCACTGGTGCTAAGACGGAGGGCCTGTCCTGTTCACGTCTCCGTCCTCGACTTAATTTCACTCAACAAAAAAATCTATAAAAACCTCAGACACTTTTCGTCTGTCTCACACACAGTTTGAACATGACGTCCCTTCAGTCGCATCTTCCCGTCAAATTTATTCGTGCCTTGTATGGCATCAGTCGAGAAAAAAATCCACAAATACGGGCTCCTGTCTTAGAAGCTAGTCTCAGAGAAGTCTTACGATGGTTCATGGTGACAGCACGTCAGTTACTACAACGAATCATTCAGATTCCTCATCAAACCAAATGAACCAAATGCTTTTTTGATTGAAACAAAGTCGCTTTGACCCAACTGGCCGATCCTCGCATCGACACTCAAACCAAAAAACAAATCGTTTTGAAACCTGGAGGGAGCGGTACTCTAGGAGGGGACATCATTCGCTCTCTCTTAAGATGGGATCCTAATGCTCCCAAACTTCTCCCCAAGAAAAAAGTCAAACGAAGCTCCAAGAAGAAGAAAAAGACCAGGTCCCCAAGGAGACCCGTGTCTGCAAGAACTTCTCCAGTGGCGGGACCCTCCTCTTACCAGGCACCACCCCGGAAAAAGAAAAGCCCCCCAGAAAAAGAAACAGAGAAAAAGTCCCCAGAAAAAGAAAAGTCCACAGAAGAAAACTAGTCGCAAGAGAAGCACTTCAGATTGGACGCAACCTTACACTCGCAAACCACGACCTGCAACGGCGGTGATCACGTCTCCGGCAGCCTCAAGTTCATCCACTTCCCCGTTGATGACACCAAGAACTGAAGAGTACTTGGAGACGTTGATCACACCAAGAACTTCTCCGTTGACGACCCCAAGAACGTCCCCAGTGGCAGGACCCTCCAATTTAGTGGCAGTTGCTGCTGCTCACAAAGTACCTGCTCCCAAAATCAAAGTTCAAGAAAGATCGGGCATGTTACGAAGTTTACTGGATTTGTCCAAGCAAGAACTGGCTCGATTTAGTCCGTAACGTACCCCTGCACGTCGTGTCATGCCTGTCCTCAAGTTGATACGACGTAAAGACAATCAGTGGCGATGCGTTCCAATATAAAAAAGGCCTGTGACCAAGTAGGGGTATCAGCGTTTTTTGGTACTGAAGACTCAAAGATGTCACCCTCCAGAAAACATCCCTCTTCTAAACAACCCCAAGGAAAGAAAAGGAAAGGACTGCCTCCTCGTTTAGTCAAACATGGGGACATGTTATCTGTCCTGTCCAAAGCTTCTCCACCCTTACGAAAAAAACTCATTCAATCAGCTTCCAAAGAGGTCATCGATACCGTGTGCGAATGTTGTTTGAACGTCTTGAAAGGCACCATCCCTTTGTCCAAACACCAGAAACAATGCTTAGGCAAACATCGTCACGTTCTTCGCCAAATGGTTCAAAAGAAAATCCCCATTCGTCAAAAAAAGATGTTGGTCCAACGTGGAGGCATTTTACCCCTCTTGTTAGGTCCATTGCTGAATGGACTCTTGGGAACCATGTTGGGAGGACTGGTGGGACCAAGATAAAAATTCCTTCTAATTCCCACGATCTCAGAATCGACCCTTGACAACCCCAAGGAAGGACGAAAACTAGCTTTAGTGCCTTACAAACGATGGACGGAATACCATCGCTGGCAAGAACAACGCACCCCGCGTTTACCTCCTAATCCCAATTTGAGCGAGATGTCCCAGTTACAACACGACTTGCAGTCCTTGAAGGATCGCCAAGATTTGTCCGAAACAGAAAAATCGCAAAAGTACGGTCAACTCTTGCAACGACTGCAACTCTTTCACCAGAAAGCTTTAGACGAAACAGCTCTTCCCACTCTGAAAGATTTTAAGACCTTGATGAAAAGTCCAGCATCATCACCACTACGACCACTACTGCCAGTGACCAAGACAAAAAAAGGAGAAGAAGAAGAGGAATGGTTTCAAACTCCACCAGAAAAAGTACGCAAGTTAACAACACCACCAACCTCCAGAATTGGATGGATTAAAAAGATGATGACCACCTCTTCTTCATCACAAGAGAGAAATAAAGTGAAGACGGAAGTGAAGACAGAAGTGAAACAAGAAGCGATATCCCCTGTTCAGACATCCTCCTCCTCTCCAACACCTATTGCCGGTCGCACACGCAAAGCATTGCAATCCAAGAAAGTACCCCAAGAGAAAAAGAGTAGCATCTTCCAAGAGTGGGTGCCTTATTAACACACAAACCAACAAATCGAAAAAGTCTTAGCCAGCATTTACTACGATCCCTCCCATCATGCAGGTTACGCAGGAGTTCAGAAATTGTATCGTGCTGCCAAAACTCGACTGAAAAGTCTCCGTTTACCTCAAGTGCAACGATGGTTACAAGAACAAGCTACCTACACTTTACACAAACCCATTCGACGCAAGTTTGCCAGAAGTCCCACCCGAGTGGAAGGCATCGATCATCAATGGCAAGCCGACTTAGACGATGTCTCTCATTTGGCCAGCTACAATCGCGGCTACAAATATTTGTTTTGTGTCATCGACGTTTTTTCCAAATTGGCCTGGGTCGTACCCTTGACTTCCAAATCGAGCAGCGAGTTAGTGCGAGCCCTGCAACGGGTGTTGAAACAAAGCGGTCGTCACCATCTTCAATGGCAAACGGACAAAGGTACCGAATTTCTGAACCAAGCTTTTCAAAAAGAATTAAAGAAACGTGACATTCATTTTTTTACCACCGAGAATCCCGTAACCAAAGCCAACATCGTGGAACGTTTTCAACGCACTTTGAAAGAACGCATGTGGAAATATTTTACGCATCACCACACTCTGAAGTACATCGACATCTTACCGCACCTGGTGCAAGCGTACAACCAATCTTACCATCGAAGCATCATACGTGCCCCGCAAAAAGTGACTCCCAAGAACGAAGTGTTGTTGTTTGAGCGCCTGTTTGGTACGTCCCCGACGAGGGCTGTCCCCAAGAAAAGTGGAGTGTTGGCCATAGGAGATTGGGTACGCATTGGCAAAACCAAACGCACTTTCGACAAGGGTTACTTACATAACTGGACTACCGAATTGTTTCGTGTCACTGGACGAGTGCATGGCCGTCATCCTGCCGTCTATAAATTGGAAGACATGAACGGAGAAGTGCTCAAAGGAACGTTTTACTTATCCGAGTTACAACGTGTCACCAAAAAAGAAGACCACGTGTACGACATCGAAAGCATTCTCGAACGCAGAACCCGTAAAGTGGGCAAACGACGTGTCAAAGAAGTCAAAGTACGTTGGAAAGGATATCCACCCAGTTTTGATTCTTGGATCGACGCTTCGCAAGTCATCGACTACAAAAAGAAGTGACCATCATGCCCTTTCACACAGACGCAGCTACGTCGACCACTCCTTCACCTAGTTCTTCTCTGCAAGATTTACAAAAACAACCTTTGTGGGTGTGGTGTGGAGAACTTGTGCCTAAAACGCAAATCGTCTTTTTCTGCCATATCTTCGTGGTGTATTGTGTCATCGGGGCAGCCATCGCCAATTTAAGTTTGCAACAAGGAGACAAACAATTGTGGACCATTCTATTGAGCAGCTGCATCGGTTACCTGCTTCCCATTCCCTCCCTGAAATTCTCCTCGAACGGGAACCACGGGAACCTTGTGTCCAGTGCCAGTGTCAGTCACCACTCCAATAACAACAACAACAACCCTATTTTTGGCGGAGACACGCCTCTGACGTCCAGTAACCCCTCGGACAGCCACAGAACTCTGGAATTATGAGTCACCAAAACCAATTTTACTTAACCTTACCCAGTGACAGTTCCATGGTGGTGTTTCCCAAGAACACGTTGTGCTATTACACGGCCAAATTACCTCAGACCATCCCATTAGATCACGAAGTCCATTGGGAAGTGGCTTTAGTAGAAATCATTCACCCGACCCAAGTCCTCAATGTTCTTCCCAATCAAAACTTTTTTGATGTGGAAGTTCATGACGAGCAAATGCAAATGTCCTTGGATACCCATGGCAAATATAACATAAAAACCCCTGGCACACAAAATCAAAAGTACACCACCTATCACTTGTTCGTTCCCCCAGGCTATTATTTTAGTGGTCAACATTTGGTGAACACCATAGCCTCCAGGTTTAATGTCGTGTTTCTGAAAGCTTTGGAAAGTGTCAAAAAAGTGTCACCCTGGAGTAGCACAAAGCAGTTCGTCGCTTCTTGATGAAATTTGACGGGAGTAAAATCGTGTCCATTTTATTTTGTCCTGAATTGTTTGACATGTTGGGCGGAGACATGGACATGAGAATGGCCATGCTCAAGAAAAACGAATTGCCAGTCATTTACGACAACGAGTCTTTTAGCAAGTTATTTCGTGCCCCGGGAGAACTGAACCAAGGACTGAATTTGATGTTTGTGTACTCCGATGTGGTGGAGTATAACGTGGTGGGACACACCTCTGTACCGTTACTGCGTCTCATTCTTTTCAAAGTGGATTCTGCCACGAACGCTGACGAGGAAGGTGGAAACACTTACCACGTTCACCGCGAATTTGTACATCCTCACTATTTACCTGTCAGCAAGTCGTATTTGGACACGGTCAACATTGCTATAAAAGGAGATCTGGGACAAAATATTCCATTCACCAAAGGAAAAGTCACGGTAAAACTCCATTTTCGAAAACGGTTCTCTCACGACTCGTAAGTCATGTATCCAGTGTACCGAGGGGTTGCTCGACAGCGAGGACACGGTTTAGGAGATATGTTAAAATCGGCCTTTCGTTCGGTGGCTCCGGTGTTGAAACCGATGGTGACACGCGGATTGCACGCCTTGAAAGATGCGGCACAGACGCAAGGCAAAGAATTTCTCCAAAATGTCATCATCGACAAACAAAACCCTAAAGAAGCCTTCATGAGGGCAGGCAAAAATGTCTTGCTGCAAACGGGCAAAGACCTTTTGGGCCGACGAGAAACACCTCTAAATGCCCTGCACGCTACCGTGTCAGGCATTCAGCAAGGACAAGGTAGAAAGAGACGACGAAGAAAACACCTTTTCACCAGACTTCACACTTCTAAAGCTAGAAAGGCAAAGAAAAGAAGAACCGTTCGAGACTTAGACGTTTTCGATTATTGAGAAAGAGAAAAATGATGCACAGAGAGTCTTGCGCCTGTTCCAAGTCGGAACTGGATCTGTTTGCCATGCCACCCACCATGATGACGATGCAAGAATCCCAATGGGTGGAATTTCACCCCGTCTCCTCTGTGACGGATTCCGCTCCCATCGAGTTTGAAATCAAAGGACAGCCCGAAGATTACATAGATCTGAATAGCAATTACCTGTACTTGAAAGTGAAAGTGATCAAAACTGACAACACCAATCCTGGAGGCGATGCTAGTGTAGCTCCTGTCAACAATTTCATGCATTCCTTGTTCAGCGAAGTGGACTTGTACTTGAATAACAAACTGGTCAGCAGCAGCATGGATACTTACCCATATCGTGCCTACCTGGAAAATCTCTTGACGTACGGAAAAGAAGCCAAGAATACTCATCTGGATGCTTGCGTGGTATGCAAACCTGACACGGCAGGTGTAGCCACGTTTAGCGCCACAGTCCTGACAGAAGATGACAATCTTCACAATGTGGGGTTTAACGACCGTCTTAAGAAAATTCTGCAAGGGCGAAGTTTAGAACTGATGGATCGTTTGCATTTGGACATGTGGTTACAAGAAAAGTATTTGCTGAACGGGGTGGATATTCGTCTGAGACTGAATCGTAGCAGTGCCGCTTTCCATTTGATGACACATGCCAATGAATACAAAACTATCATTCAATAAGCCCGACTTTACGTGCGTCGTGTGGAAGTGTTACCTGAAGTGGGAAACGACGTCAGTCAGACGTTGAGGAGAACGACCGCCAAGTATCCGATACGACGCGTAGAAGTGAAAACGTTCACCATTCCCGCTGGACAGCGATCTATGATCGAAGATCATCTGTTCCAAGGACAGTTACCCAAACGTTTGGTTGGTGGTATCGTCAGGAATTCAACCTTCAACGGAACCCACGATCAAAATCCTTTTGAGTTTCAACATTACAATGTGTCCAAGATCGAAGTCAGTCGCGACGGCAAGACCTTGTGTACCCGACCCTTTGAGCCTAACTTTGGTGTCGCGAAGAATTATTTGAGATCGTACTTGTAACTGTACGAAGCCACGGGACAGTTAGGAACCAACACCAGTCACGGTATTTCGTACGACGATTATGCAGGAGGCTATGCTTTGTGGGGTTTTGATTTCACTCCAGACCAAGGCAGCGACGAGGGACATTTCCACCCTATAAAATCGGGTCAGATTCGTGTGGAACTTCAGTTTGCAAATCCACCTCCAGATCACACGGTGAACGTCCCCCTGTATGCAGAATTTGACAATACCATAGAAATCAACAGTTTGAGAGAAGTCATTCTAGATTATTAGAAGCTATGGAAGACTGTTATCCCTCTTTACCTAGTGGAGAAACTTTGAAGATGGAATGTGAGGAGACCGTGGAAGAAGAAGAAGAATCCCAAGACGAAGAAGTTATCATGATGAAGTCAAGATGGCCAGAACAAGAAGCCCATTTAGTCTCCTGTTTTGCTACAGTCCTGGCAGATATAATAAAAGAATTGATCAAGGAAGAGTGCTATGGATGTCACAACGATCATCCCAGTCAAATTCAACACGACAAATGTCTGATGTTAAGTCAAGAAGAAAAATTGGACGAATATCTGGACAAAGCTTGGGATCACATCGAAATAGAATTCGGGTTGAACGAGTGGTATAAAGGCTTGGATAAACATTGTTCTCCTCCATTAACGTCTCTGGAGTGCCGTCGCATCGAATCTCTCTTTGACCAGAGTAAGAAGTCGGATCTAAACGCCTTTTACTTGTCAGACATTTTCAAGCAAAAACTCAGGATCGAATTGATCACTTATCATTACCTGTGAAGAAGAAGAAGAAAGAAACCACACAAAACATGGATACCTGGGAACTTTATTACCTTTTGAACCACAGCACGTACACGGCTTCTTGGAATCCTGTCGTCTGTGCTAAAGATGAACTCCGTCATCGTAAACCTCAAGACCATCTAGCTTATGTGATCAACACGGACGACAGTCATCTCCCAGGAACCCACTGGGTAGCCGTCTACTTTCCTCAAGAAGGATGTGTGGAATATTTCCATTCGTATGGATTGCCTCCTTTGGAAGACGATATCATTGACTTTATGAGAAGAAATGCTCAGACCACCCGATTCAATAATATGAAATTACAAGGCACAGGTTCCTTGGTGTGTGGACAATATTGCGTGTATTTTCTGCATCATCGCAGCCTGGGTTATTCCTTAGAACATTTAGTGACTCATTTTGATCCTCGTTCTTCTTCTAGAATCGATGTGAAAGTAGATCAATGGTTTTGTGACCATTTTGCTTATCTTTTGTCTCAAGCTAGGAAACGTAGTGTCCATCAATGGCCTAATGACTTCCAACAGTGTAAATCACAATTTCATTTACAACGTTGTCAGCCTTGTCCAAAATAATGTGTTATTTGAAAAAAAAATGTTTGTGTTTTGAAAAAAATGTTTGATGTTATATTGTTAAGAATGATACAGTTGTTTGTTAGTCTTAAGTGATTTTGAATTAAAAAAAATGTTGTATTTTGAAAAAAAATGCTTTTGTGGTTTGTTTTGGCTATAGGAATCTTGATTCATGCTCTTTGACTTCTTACTATCCCTCTCATGACACTCATTGAACGGTCCGACTCGAAAACCGTGTGGGGATGTTTTCCTTCACGTCCGCGCTTTGACTTAAAAAACCGGAGCAGTTTCCAGTCTAACCATCCATTGCCGACTCATCCTCCTACGAAGATGTGCTCCAAACTAGCTGAGCTAAACGAAGCCTACGTGAATTTGCATAGGGTCAGACACAGGCTGATATTGAAGCCTGAAGAGATAGAGAATGTGAGAATGTTAAAAGTCACTGAAGACCTGAGAGAAGAGCTCTTCAGAGAAGAAATGAACAGGGAGAAAGAAGAATGGACGGAGAAGTACAGACTTCAAAAACAGCAGAGAGAGCAGCAACAGCAGCAGCAGCAACAACCTGAACCTGAGAGAGGCTTTGTCGATTGTCGTATCGACACCAAAGAGTACTTCTCTTTCCGAAGAAGCAGACCTATCGTCAGAAAATCTATCGTCAGAGGACCTCGCATTCTTAGAAACTAAAAGATTGCCATAGCAAACAAAAAGAACCAGCCCTTTTCAGGGCTACCCAATACTCTAGAAAAGAAATAACAATCGATTTGCCAATGTGTATATGTAGAGTAGTGTGAATATAAACACTGACTCTTTTTTATAGTGTGAGTGTATGAGTTTGTGTATATGATTGTGTGTTTGTAAGTGCTCACGTACGTTTGTGTGGATAGTAGATTATGATCATGTTTTTTTTTTGCTGTTTGACGTGTGGGGAGAGTAGATTTGGGGTTTGATTTGATTGTTTCGCGTATGTGGATAGTATATTTTGAACATATATATAAATGAACATTTTTAGAATAGTAATGGGTAGTATGAAAAAGTCAGTGAGTGTTTCTTTTAGGTCCGCGCGTTGTTTGGTCATGATCTAGGTAAGATAAATTTTGTTTTAGGGGATGTTTTCCTTCACGGCCGCGCTTTAACTATAAATTGAAAATCGCTTGGCAGTCTAGCTACCCTGTTCATTCGTTAACAAGACGATGAATACCAGAATAAGCAAACTTCTTGAACTCCAGATGCGTCTGGAATATATCAGGCGCCTGTTAAATGAACTGGCAGCGGAGGCCATAGTAGAAGAGGGAAGAATAAAGAAGGAAGAGGTGGAGAGAAGACAAAGGGAAGAGGAGGAAAAGAAAATAGGAGAGAGGATGGCTTACAAGATACCAGAGACAGAGGATTGGGGTGCTGAAGCCAATCATCGTCCCTCTGCGCTCTCAAGAAAAAAGGTAAAAGGAGACTGGGGAAGAAGATGTGTTTGTGGTGCCAGGCCTGGAAGGTGCCATCATTAACCAGGAGTCACTGGAGTTGAAAAACAAACAGCCCATTTCAGGGCTACCCCAATCTCTAGAAAAGAAATAACAATCGATTTGCCAATGTGTGTATGTAGAGTAGTGTGAATATAAAGACTTACTCTTTTTTCCGTGTGTGTGTGTGTGTTTTATATCCCTCTCCCCTGTTCCCTTTCCATAGACCTATCAGGTCGGGACCGTATTAAAATAGGGTCCCGACCCTATTCCATTTTCCCTTGACGCTATTCAGGCCCACGATTTATTCCCATGTTAAATTTCCGTTGACGCTATACAGTCCCAAAATCTATTCAAATGTTAAATTCCCTTGAGGCTAAACAGTCCCACGATTTTTTCCCATGCTAAATTTTCATTGAGGCTAAACAGTCCCAGGGGGTCCTGTAATGCTAATTCCCCTTGAGGCTGAATCGTCCCAGGGGTTTCCGTAATGTTAAATTTCCCATTGAGGCTAAACGGTCTCAGGGTGTTTTTTAATGATAAGTCCCATTGAGGCTGAATCGTCCCCATATACTACTATTTTATCCCAATACTATCTAAATTCCATCAGAGTATTATTTGACGACAGTCCGCGCCATTTGTGGCTATATAACTACCTTATATCGACTGAACTTTAAAGTTTGCGTTTCGCACTTTGTAATTTTTTAATGGTGTTCTGAACCTTTCTGCCCGCTTTCTTCTACTTTTGTTAGGTTTTCAGCCTGCATAAGGAGTTCTGCTTGCAGTTTGTATTGAGCAAATCATATTCGTATAGTCTTTACCACAGTCAGGAAGAAATCTTTATGATCTCTGATCTCGTTTTTCTTCCATAATTCTGGCCAAGTGATCAATGTCAACATGTTCGTGCAAATTTCTTTCAGTGAGGCGATATTTGCCCGTGTTTCTCTGAGAACGACATCTCTTCCTCCTCAGTGATCACTAACTGCTGAAGCTGTTTGGCGAACTCATCTAGCTTCCATTTTCTGGCCGATTTCAGGACGTGACTGACATTCTCGGAGTTGTTGTTTGTCCATGTGCTCGTAATTTTGTCATTGTTTACCGGGTCAATGGCGTGATTTTTGAGCATTGTGTCAAAGTAAGTGCGGAAGTGTATTTCGCTGGTATACGAGTCTTTGGCATTGATGACGGGACAGAATTAGTTGAATCTTTCTGGTTGGGTGTCAACTTCTGTATTTTTGTGCCAGGCTATTTGAGCCAAACACTAAATCAAGCACTTCCTGGCGATCTTTTAACCGAAACTTAACTATATTTTCCATGCGTCTTTTTGCGTTCTGCTTTAGATAGCAAGTACAAAGAACGCATATGATACCAGTCAAACAGCGCTTTATATCAGTTCCGAATGCCAATTCATCATCTGTGCCCATTACCAGTAACTCGAGCTGGCTATTTGCCAAGTTGTCAGCGACATCATGGAGGAATGCAGAATATGCCTTCGTACAGGAGTTGGTGTGGATGAAAGGTTGGCTGAACACAATTGGATGGTCATCTGTAGATCGCCTTTAGCAGCAGAGAGGGTGAACAGACCACTATATAGGGGGTTCCAAGCGACGAAATAAGACTTCTAACTAAAAAATATTTCGAGCTGAATATTTGCTTTTAAAAAATGATTATCTAAACAAATTGAGGATTCTCCGGTTAGTTCGATCATTTATTTTTGTAATTTTTGTTCCTGATCTGAAAACTCGTGAAATTAAAATTACTATTACGAAAACGAACCAACATGAGGTCGTTACCCTCTCTGCTGCTATAATTAAATCATCATCATATTAATAAATGCCACCGGCTAGTCAGTCTCACACCGCTAGATTAGCTCGAGAAAGACTAGAAGCAATAAAGAAATGTATTCCTGTTCGTGATGCTGTAAGACAAAAATTGCAAGAACGTCAAGAAGCTGTGGTTGAATTTGCAGAAGGCGCAGAACAGTTAACCTGTTACAAAAATTACCGAGAGTATAATTCCTCCGTTAGGACAAACTGCTAAACAAACTGAAAGGATAGGAAAACGAACTAAACAAACAAAAAAGATTTTACGAGATCTCCCAACCGAAATAGCTGCGGTACAACCTTATGGTGAAGAACTTGAAGGTATTGGCAGAGTTCGTGCTGACATAGATGAAATGAAAAGTTTTGAATCAAAACCAAGACAAGAGGGTGAACAAATTATACTGAGTGATAAATTCACCGGTAAAAGCATTAATTATATACGAAATATTGAAGACGTCGGTTTATTAGCAAAATTTGCCGTGGATAACTTTGAAGTAAAAGACAAATATTTAAAATATGGATATAAACCTAAGAGTAAAATATATTATGAAATCTGGATCAAATGGATTGTTCGTATATATTACAATGAAAGTAAAGCTTCACCTAGTGATCTAAGATATGCTAATTTTCTCAAAGAAATAAACGAATATAATGTAGAAAAACAACAGTCTTATTCACCTCAGCAGATGGAATTTGAAAGTTTTGGAGAGCGACAAGAAAAAGCAAGTGTAGCAAGAATACAGAAAGAAAAAGAGATTGAACAAGCAAGAAAACAAATGACGGATGAAGATCTCGAATCTGAAAGAGTTAGACAAAGAAGAAAATCGCGGTCTTTACCAGGTAAGGAAAAAGATCTTGATGATGATCCTCCTGGCGCTACTGGAAGTGGCCTAGAATGTGGTCTCATTGATTGCCCGAATAATATTATTTCCGACGTAGATAGATTATAAATACTGATTGGAGGAATACGTGCTGGAAATAATTCTCCAGAAATCGTTAATGAAATATCTGATATTTCTGGAAGATTATTTACTGGCGGCATTATGGATCGCAGCATTTATCGTTCCCTTATTGATGAAATTAATGATGATTATTATAATGATTAAACAACTGCTAGATATATAAAAAAATGATCATACATACTGCTCAACGTGGACCGATCATGGTCAGGGTAGTAAATTGGCGACTGCCAACTTACAAAACAATTTACGGAGATGGACTTGGTGATGTTGTTCAGGGTCTATTTAGAAGGATGGCTCAAAAAGCATTACCGATTGCAAAACAATTATGGATGAAGGCTATTGAGGCTGTTCGTGATAAAATTCCTGGCGCTATTGGTAATCTTGCCAGTAAAGCGTTCTCGACAATCAAGGATAGACTAACTCGGTTAGTACGAAGAAAACCGAAACAACCAGTGAAACTGGTCAGCACTGAAGTTATCTCAGCAAATGTCAGTAAAATAATAAATCAAGGAGCAAATCAAAAACTAGCGGAATTATCTGAAGAAGCAGAAAAAATATAGCTTCAAGTTTAATAGCAGGAAGCGGTCTTCGTGTCCTTGGCAAGTCAAGGCGGCCATGACTTAGATCATGGCAATTATAATAAATGGTCAAACGTGTATCCGACTTGGCGCTTGATATGGACGCACCAGTTCTCAAAGATAAATCGATACGTTATTATCAGTTTTATTCCTACGACGCACGACAACCAAATCAACGTGGTCGAATCGAATTACAAGTTCAGGATACAAGTAGAAGGTGAAATTATAAAAGCAGATGTTACTGAGTTCGTAGGTGATGTTAGAATCGGTTTTGTCAACAACAGTATTATGGCGTTGTTTGACAGTGCCACATACATGATTAATGGAAGAAATATTGAATCAATTAAAAAAGGCGTTGATGTTGCAACAGCGATAATAGGTCTAGTAAGGTATTCAGATGATTATCCAAAATCAGCCGGTCCGACAATGACGGTCGCCAAAGACACTTCTGATCACCCAGATCACTGACAATATAATATAAGATTTTGATCAAAATCATGTAGCGTGTGCATATCATCGTTGGACGTCATTCATGGGACGTGATCAAAACGTAGACACAGGGTTACAAATATCACAGCTTGATTTTGCAACATCATATCCGATTTATTACTTTTCGTTGGAACATCTTGATTTATCTAGACAATCTGTCGTTGATATTCACATTCGAGCTCAAGTAACCCATCCTCATGTTAAAGTAGCTGGTCCTCCTATTGGTCATGGTGCTTACAGAGCAGTTGCTGTTATATTTAGCGACAAATCAATGTTGTTGGACGAATGATAGTTATTGATGCACCAGTGGAAAATCTTTAATCATGTTATTTAAAAACACGAGTATTATCATAAAATGTCATATCATCACGTTAGTGTCAGTCTCACTCCTGGTCAGGTTAAAAAAAAATTCAATCAAATTCAGCAAAGAACTGCGGAATGAAAATATCACTAAAGCGAGATCAGATCACGGGTGGTCAAAATAAACTGTCAACATAAACATTTCAACAGCGCTAAACAATCAAAACAGGCGTCAAACTTAATCTCTCTGCGGGTGCGATAAAAGACTCAATTAAAACAGGTGGTATTTTTCCACTTCTCGCGGCTATTCCAGCGTTAATTTCCGCAGCTGCACCTGCCGTAGTAAAAGCAGCCACATTAGGTGCTGTTGGAACCGCTGCTGGAATGGCATTAAAGAAAGCAACAGGAAAAGGATTAATAAAAAAGGAGGAAAAGGTCTAAAGTTACCAGGATCGCATCGAGGAAGAGGTCTGAGGCTTCCAGGAACACGTCGTTAATTATTCCAGTATCAAATTTTTATTTACTTGATGCTGCTAAACAACTAAAAATAAAAAAACTTCAGAGGTGTTTTTATGCGAGATCAATTACCACAACGACCAAACAATATTGAAACTGGTATTATTAATCTTGATGATAATTCTGGGCATGGCACTCATTGGGTATCATACGCAACTGATCCACGTGGAATCGTTTATTTCGATTCGTACGGGATGGCTCCACCGCGTGAGTTTATCAAGTATGTCGCGCCACTTCACGCAAAATTTTGGTATTCAACGCTACCAACACAAACAACGACAGATCCGCCAATATGCGGAAGTGAAGTAATTAATGTACTTAGGGGGCGCTCACCAATTAATATGTACTTTTGAGAGAGTGACGTATGTAAGGTGAAGTAGTTTGCATTTAAAACATGCACAATGGAGAGAATGTTGGCATACCTATATGCTACAGTAATGTAATGTGGATGATATTTCTTTGGATATTGTACTTTTGGAAATTTTACATGATTTAAGCACACTGCTAACTAAAATGACTGCTCCCTTGTGTTAAACAATCAGCCTGAATTAGTAAAGTACACTATACATAGCAGCTATTAAAATAGGGAAAATGAATTTTGCCAGACTGGACAATACAGCTTCTGAAAGTGCAATGAATGAGTTACCAAATATGTAAAATGTAAAAAAAGTTATCGGCTCTTTTTTATACAATTTACCTCTGAAGTTCAGGAAGTGAAAATGACCAAGTAGAGCTAGCACTTTTTTGAAAGGTTCACATTTGAAGTAAGGCCAAGCTGTATACTCTATAACCCATAGTACACCCATCAATCACACATCAAAATAAAGGGAATTAAAGGTTTTTTAATTATACCTAAGATTTACAAGGTCTTTTTTAAATAGCCAGTATAACCAGTGAGGAAAGCCGGGGAAATTCTTTTTCTTTAAAATCTTAACACTATGGAAAATGCAAAACTGTATAGCGCCACCATAACGCTATATCAAAGTCTTCCAATGCACCTCATAAAGTCGTGCATGATTATACAAGTAACCGCTTCGTTTTAAACAGATCTTAAATTATAATGGTTGATATTTACGAAGATCTTCATTTTCCACTAGTATCTATCAATCATCGTCCAGAATATAGAAGTTTTATACTACAATCAATGCCGTATTATTATTATGAAATTAATGCTGATACTGGTGAATACGCGTTATACACCGATGAAGAAAGAAATGTAATCAACTGCAAGAAAAATCAAAGATGCACACAAGCTTTTTCTGAAAAATTAAAACAATTGTTTAAAAATTACATTTTTGAATATCCTAACGATAATCTAACGGATGAAATCATCGAAATATTGCAGCACTTGAATCATGTCTTATATAATCTTAGCGCTTACAATAAAACCACAGTAAGTAGTTTTTTTCAATGTTAAAATGCCTACAGATGACGAAACGCGTATTCTTAAGAAAATATTTTTAGATCATTATAAAATAAATGAAGCGATGCATCAACGTTTGTAATAACATAATTTAGATCAGACGAAAAATTATCGTCAGTTATTAACATTATTGATGAAAACGTTCCTAAAATTGTCGATGCGTGGAGAAAAATAAGACTGCAGCAAGATAATATTTTCAGATATAACAAAGATCAACACGGCCTCGGGTGTCATTTCTCACCAGGAATAGTTAATATAACATCAACGATCGCGGTCAATCTTGTATGTGATGTAATTGATGGCAGCTATCAAACAGATCTTTTAAAGTCAAATCAGGCTCAACAGGGATACATTCTGTACACATTTACTCCGTAAGTATCTCCTGGGGATTTGATTGTGCAAGAACCAATCAATCCTGTCTATGTACGGTGTCATAATAATATATTATCACGAATAAATTTCAAACTCACTGATCATTTAGGACACTTAATTGACCTGTGTTGGGAAGAACCGATTATAAATCTGTATGTAAGATCATAGATCTTTGATATTAAGATCTTTGATCATAATATTCCAAACTTTGTTAGGATCGTAGATCTTTGTAGCGTGAACATCAAAAATGAAATATTCATAAAAAATAATAAAATATTCAGGAAAAATAATACAATATTTCTGATGATAATCCATTTTTCAGAATAATAACAAAGTGTTTCTGATAACAGAATAATAAAAAATATTTCTGATAACATAATAATAATATTTCGAAAAGGCAAAATCTGAAAGATTACACGTGGTCAGCCAGAGTCGTTTCGTTATCATCAGTAACATACATAATTTTTCTTAATTGTCTTAAACGAGTATTAATTGTTTTCTTTGCTTCATATTCACGAGATAATTCTGCTCTAATTTTTTCTACTGCGGTGGGGGGGGGGGAGAATTCCCTCACTTTGTTATGTTTTACTGCAGCTAGTGATTGAAACATCGCCGTTTGAATTTATTTTCCAAACTTGTATTCAGATGGTAGCTTGTATCCACCTTCAGTTTTACGTTCTTCTAATATTTCAAAATCAGAAATAATTTTTCAGGATTGAGTTCATCAGATATATTAATTCGGTTTTATTTCTAATTTTTTAATAGCAAAAATAATATCATTGATATTTTCATGGTTCATTACACAGTATATAATATAATGAATGTATATTTAAAATAAAAACAAAACAATCATGGTTCATTATTCATAAATATTTAAATTGAATTTTTAACAAAATATAAACAGTAGCATGATTCATGGGGTCGCAACATGATTAGAACCACTGACCCAGAACAAGAATCAGCCAGCCTCTACCCTTGCGCCATGTTCGAATCTACTGGTATATGTTTCAAAAATTATTATATAGTTACCTCTACTGGGTAAAATTACAGCGTGAATTTATTTTCCAGAAAACATTGCATAAACTAATCACACAATGTGACAGTCAAAGGTTGAAACATAGCTATATCTGTATCTAAAAGTGAATCACTTAATGGTGTTGTAGCTGAGATAATCTAAATGACCTAACAAATTCAGAGAAATAAAGATATTGTTGTATCTATAAATATAAGATTACAGGCTCTAACCGCTAACTGTTAAGGGACTTGACGTTGAATATGTCTTTCCATTTTCACTTCTAGAGCGAAATACAGAAAATATAACGCCGATTTGCTTTGTTCTACCTGAGGAGAAAAAAAAACCAAAACCAAAACGATATCATTTATTTTTTTTTAAAATACAAGCGATTTTACTCTTAACCACTTTTTGCTTATCCCTGACAGAAATATCTCACTTAATGTATAGCTATTTGCCTACTTGTCATACACCAATAGTATTCTTGTAGCTGATATAATATCTCTTTACTGAATAAAAAAAAATTAAATTGAAGTAATTACTCTACCCTAACAATAATGATAGAGAATTAAATAAAAGTCTCCCTTCAACAATAATAAAATATTATTTTTTGCTTCTTTTTCGAAAAGGCAGATCTAGTAATATTATCCGCGACATATTGTACATAATGTGGGTTAATATAAAAATGTCTGCCAGCTGCATTTATTGATCAAAATATTATTTCCTCGCCAGTCTCTGTATTCAGAGATTTAATCGCACTCCTTGCAACTGTTTTACATCCCCCAGTATTACCACGTACATAATTCTAACTCTTTGCGATAGCTTGTAAATTAATTAAATTATTATCAAGTTTTATCCATCAATATGATCGACCACATGACCCTTCTCGATTAATCCTAGAAACATTCAAATGTAAATCGATGACATGTGAGAAATGTAAATCGATGACATGTGAATCCCTTCGCATGTAAATATGAGATAACCTTGATTATTAACAAAACCGACTGGTATTTTTCGTCTACAGTGTCTAATTACACCATCACGACTTGCTTCGTAATTCGTTATGATAGGATGTCTCACAAATTCTTTTTGTTCCATTATATTATAATATTATTTGTCTAATTGATTATTTGTCTAAATCTTTACTTTGAAAATCGTATCAGATAATCCTCTGGACTTTTTATAACCTTGTCACTATCATTATTTTTTAATCATAATATCGCTTCAATTCTCTATCTCTTTTACCATCGAGTGCACACACTAACACGTTTCTCCTCTAACTCCAACACCGCATCGTGAACAAGGTTTTGGACCTAGACTCCCCCCTTCACGCCTTGCTAATGTTGTCCGCAGAATTCTTTTACGCAGGATTTATTACAAGGAGTCATAGAACCATTCATCATCCACTTGCATTTGTTATTTGTTTTAATCATTATATATATATATACAATATTTCAATTTAAATACTTGTCTTAATTATATTAAGAGTGAGTTTGAGAGATCATCGACAATCAAGCCCTGGAAAACAAAGTTTTCTGAAGATAAAAAATTTAATCTTGACAGAATATCCCCTGACTTGCCGATGCGAGCTCTGCTTGATCCGAGGAATAAAACTTTGGGTAAACGTTATGATGCCAAGAAAGAATTTAGGATAGATGGTGCATCTCGTGTGTGGTCAACGTTTAAATTCATACGCGACACTAAAAATATCGATGATACGATGATCGACCAACGAGAGGGAACGATCATTAACAACCATGACAATCGAAAATATCTTTCTAAAGTAAAAGTTGTTGTATTATCAGAAGCAGATAATTGGATTATCGGTGACAAATATGATCCTGTCCTTCGCAATGAAAAAATTGCCATACTGAGTAGATATTCCAAACCAGGAATGTTAACTGATATTGACAAACGGTATTATGAAAGAGCGTATCCTGTAACAGCGGTTATTTATGGAATCTATCTGATAAATGAAAAACCAAATGTTGATAAGCTGAAGCCAATTAAATTTTCAAAGCTAAATTATGTAGCCTAACGAGTAACAGAGCATTTTACAAATGCGATGCGTGGAAACGGTTTAACGGATAAAAGACGTAAAATAATAAACTAGTGGGGAGAAATAGTTAAAGATAAAGGAGCTACAATAAACGATGTTGCTGACTTAGAAAAAATACTAAAATTCCCAATAACTGTAGAAACAATTGACGGAGAAGTATTGTACGAATCGAAATATAAATCAAAAGAAGCTCCGATAAATAGTGTTGAACATAATGCGCATGCGTAGACCAGCCAATCACAGTGTTTCCACGAGATCGATCTGTAAGATTTTACCCGTCCTCGGACAATTCCGAGGGGGAGAACACTGGGAGTGGTATGTTTGATTTTATCAATGAAAAAAAGTAAAAACGATCCTGTGTCAGTGTGGTTATTTAAAGGTTCAGATGATGTAAAATATGATCAATTTGTACGACCTAACGGCGAAATATATCGTAAAGAATCTCTTCACGAAGAAATGAAAAATCTTGCGCAGAAATTATCAATAGAGAATATCGACAGTTGCTGAGCAACTGTTTCACCGTCCCGTCAGTTGCTCACTTTGCAAGAGAGAAAAATTCTTGCAAGCCATCACGATTTGAATTTCTTAAGTTGTTGTGAATACGGACACGGTGGATTGTGGAATACTAAGTATAATTGCAACGACGTTATTTCGGTTGATATGGTTGTGTGTTATCCAGGAAGATTTCTTGGAATAGGAGAATGTTTTGTATATTTTAAAAGATTTGGACACCAGACAAACGAAATGACTAGAGTAACGATAAATTGGCCACTTCCTGATTTTGATCTAACCAGATTCGCTCGTATTGTATCATTCGAGTTTGCTAAGGATCTTCATCCTATTTGTCATGTTTGGTTTGGTAGACACTTTTCAGAAAATTTGGGCACCGATTGTTTTATTACGATGTATGCTTGATTGTAAAATATTAATATCTTTGATTGCAAGCGATGTAATTATATCATATCGGAAGCAGACCGAAGTTTGGTTACCAGCCCATCTGAGTTCTGATGATGATGATAAAACCGCAACAGATCTTGGGGGAAGAATAATTGACAAGTTTACTCAAGGCGGGTCATATCATCATAAACGACATTATGCACGATTAATCATAGACGATGTTGAATATGATTTTATAATCGCCGATGCAACAAAGAGAGATATATTTGTAAGTCGAGAAAACGCTTATTTATCTGACGAAATACGGATTAGTACAATTGTTGGTTATATTGATGGCGGGTCACCTCACTATACTCATTTAAGATCTTCAGTGCTCGCTTATGTTTCTATAAATTTATTATCGATGATAAATAGATTCCCTTACACCGCAGTTAGAGTTGCAACGGATTCGTTTTATATCGAAAAAAAAATATTCAGAATTACCGACTCGTTTTACAACCAGTAAACAACGAGGAGTTCAATCATGTACCAATCATAGCTTTTTTTCGATACAAGGGTGACACATGGACTCCTGATCGAATGGGAGAGAAATACATTCCAAAGATTATCGTTTGGGATGAAATATGTACAGTATCATTAGAAACATTAAAAACGTTTCTTGATTGGCTATTAACACAAAATACTGCTGTGATAATGTGTGGCGATCACGGTCAACCACCACCTTTTGTTGGATTGTCTCCGCACGATTGGCTGAGGAATTTCATTGGTTATTATGAAGAAGTAACTGATGATTATAGAGCACATGATTCATGATTAAGAGAGGTTAAAAAGTTAATCAGAATACAACCGAATAAAATTCAATGTGAAATAATGCGTGAAGTGATTTCAGAAACTTCAATGAATGACTTTCTGCAAAAGTAGAAAGATAGTTCGTGATACACTTCAACAGAGGTTGTTTCAGTTACATAAAGAAAAGTTTTCAGAATTACCAGTGCCGCTGTGTTATGGACCAGCAGATACGCGACGGCAAAATATTGACGTTGAATTACCAGGACAGAGCGAGAAACAAAATCTTGTGTTAAATGATATTGTTTTAGTTGATGTCAATATTGTTGAAGATGCGTTAAAACAAATAAATCCCTGTGGACGCTAGAATACGCGATGACGATTCACTCATCTCAAGGGTTAACTATTTCTGATACTCTAGTTTGGATCGTCGATGCTCGTATCGAATCGTCAAATTTAGTTTATCTCGCAGTGTCTAGAGTCAGAAGATTATCTCAAAAGGGAAGAATTGTCATAGACGTTATAGAAACCAATCGCGGTGTCCTCGATGATAATGATATAATAAGACAAAATTAGTTATAAACAGTGTGACAAAAGAAATAAACGCGACTTTGACCTTGCTATTGAATTTATCACAGCGCTGAAACAACAGCATAATAATCATTGTTTAAGCTGTAATTGCATAATGTTGTGGCAGTACTTTAGTAAAAATCCAAAACAATTTACCACAGATAGAAAAGATAGCAGTCTTGGTCATACACGCGAAAACACGATGTTGACTTGTCTTGAGTGTAATCGGAGTAGAGGTGCTAGTTAAGCGATCGCGGTGGAAGTTGTGTATATACGGGAATCACCTGTAATTGTTCACGTGTAAATCAACGTTGAGGAGCAGTTGAATCTAATCTGTAGATTGCGGGTCTAACAGTAGATCTTGTTATACTAGATATCTTGTGCGTCGTAATACCCCAAATAGGATCAGTCGCTCTTTTCTTACCACCTTCAAGTTCACCGGGCTCATATAAATATCTTACAGTAACATTACCTAATACTGGCTGCACCGAAATATACGTCTTTGTACGGGTATATGCTTTTGTTGTAATTGAATTAATGGGTTTCATGTTGGTTGTTCGAGTAATTTCATTATTTAATGCAGCCATCACACTTGGTAATCTTGCAAACCATTCGCGAGATCTCGTATCCTGAATTATTTCCTTCGCGTATTGATATCCAAATAACCGTTCAGCAAGTGTTTAATTAAATCGTTCAAAAATTGCCTGATCACGATGAATTGCAGTGTGTCCTCGTCTGATTTTGACATCATGTCGCTTCATCAACGATGATACTGGACCAATAAATTCTTTGCCAGGATCAACCTATAATAGTTGTGACCATCGTAGAAAACCTTGTGATCCGGATCCTCATTGATAAATTCGTTCAAAGGCAGAAGAAACTTCGGTCGCTGTTTAGTTGATAATGGTTCAGCCTCTTTATACCTACTTGCAACGTCAATGACAGTTAACGCGTATTTGTACTTTATTTGACGTCTTCCAATTTTGATAGTATCGTGTGGTAAAAACAAAATATCTGCTTGATGAACTTCATTAGGAACACTAACATCGAAATGTGCGTACTGAATTCGTTTCGGTGGTGGTAGCTAAATTTGCCATATTGCCTGTCGTGCTAACCACCCTGCGGCGGCAGAACGCGTGACATTTGCTGCATCAGCGAGTTTACTAATTGCTGCTCTACCTATCCAGTATCCCCTTGGACTATAATAAATTGATTCCATTTGATAATAATTGATTAATTAATTACCAGCTCCTAACGCCACTTTACTTTTCATCGCGGATCTTACCAACCAATTAGCTAATGATTCTCTGATGTTTTTATTTTTTATGGAATTTAGCGAATGAATCAACTTTACATCTGCAATATCTTTATCTTGTAGGTTTTTATTTTTATAAACCACACCATGAACGTGACATGCTTTATCAATATCATTTATAGGATATTCACCTGGTTTTGGTTGATCTTGATTGTCAAGCCTGATATCGAGTCGAGTACCAGGACCACAATAATTATATCCCGGTAGATGTTTTTCTCCAGGGTATTTAGCCCAAGGAGTGCCTGAGAACTTTGACATTAATGTAGCAATATCACCACCGTCTTTACGTTAAATTCTGGGTAAAAACGAAAATTTCTTCCTGTTACACATTGCACATTTTCCACTGTATGCTATTCTTTTATTTTTTGTTGTAACAGTGGATAGATGGTTAGAAGGAGTTTTAGCTCTACAAAGGAAACAATAAAAATCCACATAATTAGATATAACATGGATATAATTCATTTCTCAGCGACACGAAAGCAAGAACCAATTAAACATCATCCAGCGCTATCAAATTATATCAGAATGATAATAATTGGCCCATCTGTATCGGGTAAGACTCAATTATTACTTAATTTAATAATGAGATGGTTCAAATGTGATAGGTTGTATTTAGTAGTACCATCAGTTGATGATCAGAGATGCTATGTTGTGTTAAAGGATGAGAGTGATGATAACGTCATTGAATTTATAACCGATATTGATGAAGCGCCAAGTTTTGATGATTTAGACGGATTTATTAGTAATTTAGTTGTGCACGATGATGTGATGCTGGACAAACAATCAAATCCAGCTAGGATGTTTTCTCGAGGAAGACATAAAAACACTGATGTAATTTATGTTACTCAGCGATACACACAAATACCAAAAGTGATCAGAGATAACTGCAATAATTTAGTCGTGTTTAATGAAGTCGATATGCATACGTTGCGAAATATTCATCAGACTTGGTGTGGTGGTGACATGGATATAATTGAATTTAAAAACTTCTTTTCACGAGCACAATCAACCCAGTACGGGTTTATAACAATAAATTTACATGATCCTAGAACAAGATATCGTATTGGACTTGATAAAATATCTGGTGATGAGAACTCTATTCAAAACAGCCTTGTCTCTCCACATAAATTCTTCTTTTCGAAACGCTTGTATCGGTGATCCTTATAATTGTCCATGATGATCTGACATACATGGGTAAGTCCGTACTGAACCGCATTGACGATACGAGAGTAGACGATTCTACGTTCGTCCACACCTTCTGACGAGAACAGATGAAGGGAATGCAGTGAACTGCGGTTATTTATAGGGGAAGTGCGGATCGAAACGGATTAAGTTTATTCACCAATCCAAACACGCGTTACAAAATTCAGTCACAACAAGGAGTCAGTCTTCCAGTCAGAAGAGAGCGGACTGGAACGTCACATTCCCTATATAGTCAATCTATACGACACAGTTTTCAAACATGAAAGAAACTAAGAAGACAATGAATTGGGGTGCACCGGTCGTGGAGACGAGAAGCGATGGTATTGCAGCGGTTAACAAAGTCAACACAGGCCTACATCTAGAAGAGTTCGATTTTACTTGGAATTTAGTCGATTTTATTTCTTCTTCGCAAGAATTTGTTCCGGTACCAGTAAATTCGCCACCTTCTCCTTCTTTATCACACGTCAATGATTTTAAACATCCAAAGAGAACGGACTGGAACGTCACATTCCCTAAATAGTTAATCCATACGACAGTTTTCAAACATGAAAGAAACTAAGAAGACAATGAATTGGGGTGCACCAGTTGTGGAGACGAGAAGCGAAGGTATTGCAGCGGCTAAGAAAGTCAACACAGGCCTACGTCTAGAAGAGTTCGATTTTAATTGGAATTTAGTCGATTTTATTTCTATTTCGCAATAATTTGTTCCGGTACCAGTAAATTCGTTTGGATCGAGTTTAGTAGCCCATCAGAATAAACACCTTCCAAAGTCATTGACAAGATTCAACACGTACAATAATCCAATGACAAGTTTCACATTACGGATGGAAAATCGACACTGTTCATGACCCACGTTTCTCTCCCCAAAGGGACTGGACAACGCAGAGAACGTGTTATTGGTCGTCGACCTTCGTAGCACCAAGCGTAGCCTTGTCCAAATTAACAACCCTTTAGATCAGAAGTGTTTAGCCAGAACAATCGTGGTGGGACGAACATATGCCGACAAGAATAATTATAATGCGAAAGAGACTGAGAGGACATTCAAAAATCGAACCGAGCCAAACAACGAAGTGAGGCAGAACTCCTGTTACAGCAAGCAGGGGTGTCAAAAGATACACCCTGTGCCATTCCAGAAATGCAAAAAATGCAAAACGTCCTAGCTCCACGCTTCACCTTGAAAGTTCACCCTTAAGATGTACGCGGACCTTTGTTGTTTCGAGGCAAAGATTTCAAAGACCGAAAATACATTCACGTCTTATATCACGTTGAACATTTCGTTGCCGTCACCAGCATCGCTCAATTCCTGAGATACGGTTATTACTGTGAGAAATGTGACTATGGCTATAACAATCGAGAGCAACACAAACAATGTGGATCGAAACGCTAAGGATGTTTGGCCTCTCAGCCCTCTCTGGACAAAGGACAAGAACGAGTGCATTGCAATGCCAACAACATATAAAGACTCAAGGTTCACATCAGAAAAGTGCTGAGATTGTGCCCTACTTATGGACAAGACATACGTACCAATAGTTCCAAGGCACACGTATGTCGAGGAAAGAAACGATGTCATATTTGTCGCCAAATCGTAGACTTGGAACACGAATGCTACATTCAGAATTACCATTCCAAACAAGAAGAGGAAGATGACCAGAAGAAAGGGAATTTCATCGTTTTCGGTCTCGAATGTGTGAAGGAGACCGGCTATCACATCCCTAATTTCTGCGTGGCTCACCGAGTGTGCGAGAAGTGCATTCAAGAGCCTATATTTAGTCATTTCCCTTACTTCAGCAAGATTCCTGTAGGACGTGAAAAAAATCGTTCGGGGACCGAACACGCTAGCCAATTTCGCCCAATGGATCTTAGACCACATCGACGAGACGTGGAGCCAAGATAACATCGAACGTTACGGAGATTGTCCTCGCCATGACACGGTGATGGCTTACAATTTCTCGGCATACGATGGGCAATTTCTTCTTAGATACTATACGGAACAAAGTACCGAATGTACGAAAGTGACTTTGAACGGTGCCAAAATCATTTCCATGCAAGTGTGTCAAGTACAGTTTAAAGATTCGATGAGTTCCTTGGCCATGCCATTGAGTCGAATGCCTAAAACGTTTGGAATGACAGACATGGCCAAAGGCTATTTTCCGCTCTTTTTCAATACCGAAGCCAATCAACATGCTGTTCTACCCCATTTGCCTGAGGCGCACTACTACGACCCAGACAACATGCGCACCACACAACGAGAAGCTTTCTACGCTTGGTACCAGGCCCACGCCTCGGACCCCTTCGACTTTCAGGCAGAAATATTAAAGTAGTGTTGTTTGCACGTGGACATTTTACGGCGTTGCTGTGGAATATTTCGAGAACTTTTCATGGAACACGGAGGGATCTATCCTTTGAAAGAAGCCTGTACCATCGCAAAAGCGTGTTCCTTAGTATACAGCCAACGTTTCATGTCTGAAAACACTCTGGCTATCATCAGCCATCAAAAGACCAACTTAGGCAAACATCAATACTCAGTCAAAGCTATACGCTGGCTACATTACTTGTGCGACAAGGAAGACAAATGGATCCAACATGCCCGCAACGGAGGTAAGACAATACCATCGGAATTATTTCAGTGGATGTCTGGGAATTAGAAAACCCCAGTATCGTTGTACGAGTTTAACGGATGCTTATTTAACGTATGTCTCCTCTGCTACCCTCAACGTGGCACTACATATCAGTTTTGACAACTGACCATGTAAAACTTGTACCATGGCACCTGTCAGCGACGCTTGAAGTTAGAACAGCAATGATATCAAGTGGTGGAAATGTGGGAACACGAGTTCAGTCACCTTTTTTAAACCGATCTCGAGTTTAAACGGATTGTGGAAAGTTGCAAGTTGGTAAACACACTGAACCCGCGGGGCAGTTTGTACACAGACGAAGAAAAAGGAAAAGAAATCACATATTTGAACGTGTGTTTGCTGTATCATTACGTGTGCAAATATTGTTACTTTCCTGCATGGCACCCGCAATTGCTGAAGGAACACATCGATCTGGACAACATTCGACAATACGAAGGGTTGATCGAGTGCAAAGTCTTACCTCCCAACGACTTGTACCATCCCGTTTTACCTCAACATTGCCATGGAAAACGTATGTTCTTTTGTGCCGTAATTGTGCCGAAACGTGTAACCAAGTCCAGCCTTGTCAGCACTTTCAGGGAACGTGGGTCAGCGTGGAATTGTTAAAAGCTCTCGAACTGGTATACCATCTGTTAGAAATGTACGAAATTTACCACTTTCTCAAGACAGAACAGTACCACAAGGGCGACCTGACTCAGAAAGGCATTTTCGCAGACAACGTGGATGCCTTTTTGAATCTGAAACAAGAAGCCAGCGGCTATCCTTCCTGGTGCCACACTCCCGAAAAACAAATGAAATTCAAAGAGAAATACTGTGAGCAGGAAAGCATCACTTTAGACCACGTCGATAGAAACGAAGGAAGGCGATCATTTGCCAAACTGATGCTAAATTGCTGGAGGGGAGAAACGGCACAACGACCGTGTCTACATAAGATGGAGTATTTGACAGAACCTTTCCGGTACTTCCAGATGATTCATGTCAAAATCAAATACACGAAACACGTGCACGTCGTTCGTGAGGATTTGGTCTTAGTCAATTACGAAGAAGAATTGAACTTTGTAGAAGCCAACGAATTTGGAAATGTCATCATTGCGGCTTACTTGACAGTCCATGCTCGCTTAAAATTGTACGAAGCTTTAGAAATGTCAGATGATCGCGTCCTGTACTTTGACACGGACAGCTGCATCTACATCGATCGCCCAAGGTAACGTCACCCTAATATCGAAGGAGAACGTTTTGGAGCCTGGACAGACGAACACCCCTACAACAAGATTGTAAGTTACGCTAGTGGCGGTCCTAAACCTTACGACTACGAATACCGGGACAAACAAGGAGAAGTGCACACGGAGTGTAAACTGAAAGAATTGACTCTCAAGTATCGCACCAGCCGAGTAGTAAACTTTGGGGTATTGAAAGAAGCCTGGCAGTCTGGACAGTTTGGAAATTTTAAGTGACCAAATACGAACCGCATAATATTGTACGTTTACCCGCTCACCAAATCGTCAGTCGCCCTTAGGAAAAATTGTATCAAATCGTGTACCAGAAGAGAGTGCGGCTTCCCGACCACTTTACTTTACCGTACGGACATGTCGATATTGGCCAGCATATAAAAAGGGACAACGTACAAGACCGATAGTTCATTGTCACTACCAAGACCAAGCGATAAAGATGAATCCTTTTAAACAGACATCATTCAAGTTCAGTAATTCTGAAGTGGAGTGCGATGCTGGGTCTTGCGATGAGACGGATGCCGTACGTTGTGACTTCAGCAATGCAGTAAAGCATCATGGGAACTTTGTTATAACTACTGCTACTACCACTACACCAACCGTGGAAAGTGATGATGTGCGTGTCAAACTTGATGAATGCGAAATCCATGCCACTCGTTATCGTGTAGTCTTTATTGGATTTCATCGTCAATGTCAACCTCACGTGAGACCATGTGTCTACCACCATATGGATGTCATCCAAAATTGAACAAACGCCTGTCGATTTCACCCTATCCTCTTCAAAACGAACCTGTGAAAGGCGAATATTCGTTCTCTGTGTGTTTGCCTGAATAATGCAACTTAGAAAGTCGTTTCTAAACGTTCCAAGGAAAATGGCCTAAATATCTGGGAGGGCCTACCCCCGAAGAATTAGCCAGAACCGGATTTTTCTACTTGGGCGAAGGGGATAAAGTCAAGTGCTTCAGTTGCGGTGTGTCACTTCACCAGCGGGAGCAGAAAGATTTTGCTTACCCGGAACATGTTCGATGGTCTCCAGACTGTCGCTATCTACCTTTAGTGGGACCGAGTTATTGAAGTGACATACCATGTCGTTTAAGAAACCAGCTTGGCTAGGAGTCAAACGTTGGACAACACCGAGACAAGAACTTAAACCCCATTTAAAATTAATATTCACGGATTACCAAACGAACTGCAAGAGAAGATCTACAAGGAAGTTTGGCAAGGACATGTCAGAGCAAAATCTCAATGGGTGACTGTAGAACGTTTGTGTCGATAAATTCACAAGACCAAAGTGAAAGTCAACAAACGGGTGAGATTTCTCTGGATCAAGTGTGCGTTCATTCTATTATTCTGCTTTAGACCGATTACATCAGAAGATTTTATTGACTGTTACCCTGAATGGCAGTGGTCAGAAATTACTCACCATGTTCATTACTTTCGCTCTAGGAAAAGATTTTAAATAAAATTATACTGACTGACATGACAATGGATACTCTACAAGAGAACATTAGTGGTTTGCCTGTGGAGTTGAGAAAATGCATTTACCGAGAGTTGTTCAAAATACAAGTGAAATGCAAATAACAATTGCATCCTTTACGTCACCGATGTTTAAACCACTGGTACCTGAATGCAATAAGAGGACCGATTCAGGAGAAAGTGTTTTAGTGGTCAGACATTGTTCAACAACCCATTGGCACAAAGGATTGGTTTGTTACTGATGATTATATTTGCTACAAGGTAGACTTACTGCAACGAATTCCAGAAGAAGAGTTAGAGGGTTACCATAATCTTTCACACAACGTAAATTTAGCTGAAGAGGAAATTTCTGAACAAAGTGTGACGTGCACGTTAGTGATTAAATCATTTATATTTGTCATTGGATCATCTCTGATCTTACGATCATCTCTGTGCAGAAAATACACTAATTACCTCCGCGAAAAGTGTGTATAAAAACGATCAACCATGCCACAAGCTTTGTCACTCGTGATACAACAAATTTCGTGGAAGGATATCAATGACACTATTCATACAGTGGAGGATAAAACAAAACACTTATTATACGAACTGTGTCTTTTGAATTGGGGTCGCCGTGTAGTGTGTCTTAGTAACTTGCTTTCTGGGATTTCGTTTACCAACCGATTCCTTGTGGACTCTTTACGAACAGTACTTGACACACATTTTGTTCAAAGCTTTGCGTTTTCATCTGGATACTTCTCGACGTCTAACCATCAGTTGTTGACTCATACTTCTATGAAGATGTGCTCAAGACTAGTCAAACTGAACGAAGCTTACGTGAATTTACATGGTTTCAGGCAATGCCTGATACCTAAGCCTGAAGAGATAGAGAATGTCAGAATGTTGATAGACCTTATAGAAGAGTTCTTCAGAGAGGAAATCAAGAAAGAGACAGAACAAGAGACGGAGAAGTACATACTTCAGAAACAGCAGAGAGAACAACAGCAGCAACAGAATCGGCAGCAAGAACCAGACAGAGCTTGTGTCGACTAACGTGTAGACACCAAAGAGTTATCCTTCTCTTTCCGAAGAAGCAGACCCTATCCTTAGGAAAACCCTGTCACCAGACGGGACGCACTCTTAGGCAATAAAACTTGTCTTAGCTCCTCGTTCACAAAAACAGCCCTTTTCAGGGCTACCCAATACTCTAGAAAAGAGATACTAATTCAACTGCCAATTGTTTATTAGTAAGTTAGAAAAAATAGAAGTGTGTCTATAAGCATTTCGTTTCTTTCACTTTGTTAGCAGTGTGTCTATAAGCACGTCGTTTTCCGAAGCTTGTCAAATATTCAGTGAGTTTGTGATTGTAATTAGCGTTTGTAAGTAGAAGGTGAGCGAGTGTTTCTCTTAAGTCCGCGCGAACCATGTTTGTTGGGGTAATGATATGGGTCTTGTACATTTTGTTGACAGAGGATGCTTTCCATAACGCCCGTGCTTGACAAATTTAAAGGGAGAGCTCGTCAGTCTGTCTACCCCTTGTTGATTCAACTGTGAAGAATGAGTAGCAGAATCGCTAAAATGATTGAACTTCAGATGCTCCTGGATCATGCCGGGCGGCTCCTGAATGAACTGACAGCGGAGGTAATAGAGGAACAAGCCAGGCATAAGGAAGAGGAGAAGAGAAAGAAGATACAGATGGAAGAAAGAATATTACCTCACCTGAAGATTAGGCCTATGTGGGAGGTGAAACCAATGCTGAGTAAACCTCCACTGGCAGCACTAGTACCACAGCCACGTCAACCACAGCCACTACCTCTCCTACCAGTACAAAGGACCGTGATCCCACAGACGGAAAAATGGAAGGAGTTGCGAGAGCAACCACGAGAACCACAGCATCCAAAGGTCTTGCACACGCGAAGACAGATTGAAGTCTTCAGGGTCCCGCAAACGTAAGCTTGGGATGATGAGGCAACACAAGCTCCCTACGTACTCCCAGAAGCTACAGTCGACTGGGACACTGACTGGAACCGACGCTGTGTCTGTGGTGCCCGGCCTGGAAGGTGCCACCATTAACAAGGTGCATCTGGAGTTATACAAGAAAGCTCTTTTCAGTGCTACTCAAATCTCTAGAAAAGAGACACTATTCAAGTTGCCAATTTGTGTGAAAGTGGAGTAGTGTGATTATAAACACTCACTCGTTTACTGATGTGACTGTGTGTGTTGGTGTGTGTGTGTGTTTGTATGTGCTCACGTACGTTTGTGTAGATAGTAGAGTGTGGTTATTTTACCTTACCGTGTGTGGATAGTATATTTGTGGTTAGTGTTTCACCTTCTCGTGTGTGGATCGTATATTTTGGTTTGTTTTTGCTCCTCACGTCTGTGTTGGTAGTATATTTTGGTTTCGTGGATAGTATATTAAGGGTTTGTTTTGTCTCCTTCTCATGTGTGGATAGTATATTTTGGTTTGTTTTTGCTCCTCATTAATGTGTTGATAGTATAATTGTGATTGTGTTTTCTTTCTCTCGTGTGGATAGAGTATTGCTTTTTTTTAGTATATTAAGGGTTTGTTTTTTCTTCTTCCCCTGTGTGAATAGTAGATATTGTGGTTATTGATAGTATAATATGGGTTTGTTTTTTCTCCTTCTCGTCTGTGGATAGTAGATAATATGTGAAGTGAGTGTAAGGGATGTTTTCCTTCACGTCCTTTCTTGACAAATATAAAGTCAAAGCGTTACTCGTTCGCGCCATTTTACACAGAATACAAGAAGATGACCATAGCGTTGTTTAACAAGTTAAAGGACAGTTGGTACTGGATAGTGGATGGCATCTATGTGGTGGAAAGGCTACAACATGAATGGAGGTATCCAGTTATCAGAGACTTTGTGATAAGTGAAGTTACCAGCCTGAAATTAGCCAGGAATCCGGTCCAGGAATGGTCGAAGAGGAAGTCGAAAAGTCACGAGGATTCATTCAACTTTCGTATGTAAGAGTGGGCAACTTGAAGGAGGCCCTTGATAATGTGATGAAAGTAAGGTGGGTTATTTTTTGAAGATATATTGCATTGGACAGAGTGGTATTTTTTTACGTGGGGGCTTGAACATCTAAAGAAAGCAGAAAAACTAATGAAAAAGTGCTGGAGGAAGTAGTGAAGAAGATAAAGAGAGAAATGACAATGAAAACAGAAAGAAAAAAGAGGAATTTAACAGATTAAATGAAAACTGGATGAAGGAGCAGGATAAATTTAGATCGATGGGATATCCTGATTGGTTACCAGAGAAAGAGAAAAAGAAGAAGAAAAGAATGATTGACAAAATGAGGAAATGGTGGAAAAATTGGAGAAAATAGAAGAAACCAAAGGACATTTTCAGGGCCACTCATACACATCGAAAGATTAGCTTTCTTACCTAAAAGTGTTTTTAGTCGGTTGTATAGTTGTAGATATGACTTGTAGATTTGTTTTATTGCCTAAATATTTTTTTATTTAGTTGTATTGTTGTTTGTATAATGCATACTGTCTGTGTTATCTCTGTCTCTGTTCCGTCAGTCCCGTTCCCGCCAAGAGTTCTAGTTTTTTCCCCCGCTTTTTGGTCCGATTGAGATCAGCCCTTGCTACATTGTTGCTAATCGTCAGTACCGTTACGTCACCCTACCTGCTCCATTCCTATTGATTCTAGACAGTCCAAATACTTTTTTGTCCCTCTATAGTCCCACCCATGTTAAAAGTTCCAATGTTAAATTCCCATTGTCCCTACATCGTCACAGGAGGTATTTTAATGGTAAGTCACATAGTCCCTCTATCGTCCCCATTCACTCCTCACGTAAAATGGGATAGAGGTTATATGCAATTTAGTTTTCATTTAGAAGACATTCCTATTTCACCCCCTCACTTTATAGAATGCTCTTTGTGTGAGTTAGTGTATGTGTTGGTTAAAATGTATGTATTCCTGGTGAAACAATGACACTATGGTCTCATAATATTAAATTCCTTTGAGGCTGCCATAAAGTCATATTTAAGGCTATTGTGAAACAACATTTTCTCTAGTCTTTATAGTCACGTATTGCTGATTCTCACTGAGGTTATACAGTGTGTTTTGGGGTCATAGTGACACATTACTACTACCACTCTGCAAAACAATGTAATATATTTCTATTTGTAGAGAAGACGGTATGAGTAATACGACTTATTAAAACAAAGAAACTTGTGCGTCATTCTAATACTATGCATATATTGTAAGTCCTAACATTGCACGAGTACAGCAATGGGTGGGTGGTTGTAAAGAAGGGAATTTGAAATCTCTAACTCTTTGTCCATGCATGCACATTTTTCGAGTTCTGTGGTCTGCCCTTTGGTAGTGTTTTGTAGCTTTGGTGGAAAAAGCAGCATTAGTTGCCGATTTACGTGGCGCTTGACTATAATATTTCTTTTATTATGTATCTTGACGCTTGTACCTTCGTTTCATCTTGCAATACTTTACAGATATATTTGGTTGGAAAGAATGTGTCTTCACGATCTTTTGAGTGAAAAGCTTCATATTTACCATTTTGGAAAATTGCTTTTAATGGGCACGGTAAAGCCACTACTGTTCCGACGTGCTGTTACAACACACACACACACACACACACACACACAAAATTTTCCAGTACAGGGCTGCCTCATTCGAAGCGTTAAATGATTAAGCCATTTCTGCAAGGTCCACCACAATTTTGATATCAAAATTCAATGTACTCATATAATATATATAAGTGTGCTAAGGTATTTAAAGAGAAAACCTCAGCGCTTTTCTAAGAATATTATTTAGGTAATACCTCACAGCAATAAGAACATGTGCACATGCTACTTGTGCGTGTATATGTGTGTGTGTATGTGTGTGTGTGTCAGTGTGTGTTTGTGGAGCGGGGTCACCATCAGTCCTTAGTCTTTATTGTGTACAGTCTTTTCGGCGACTAAACGGGATGCCGAAGGATGTCACACCATACTGACTCAGCATATCAGCTGTCATCTAAGTCAAAGTTACAACGCATGTAGTCCCACTTTGAAATTTCACTCATTGATCTCATGAACGGAAGTTTGAAATAGATAGCGAGAGTGCAACGGGAAACAGGATTATTGTGTTTGCTTAATCACAATAGTAAATACGCAAACGAATGCTAAACTTTATTCTTTAGACAATACACAGCATTGTGCGAAACACTAATTGTTTTAAGGACAGTACAATTATTGTAGTTAGAATAATCAGTGTCGGTAACTGGATGCTTCCGTTAAAAATGAAGCCGAGAGGAATGAACCAGCTTTACGCAATCCTTACGATGAATTTTAAAGTTTTTCTTTAGTTTTAAGCAGACTGATTGGGTCATAAACATAACATTAATGGACTTTACGAAATACAATACAAGTAAATATGGCGTGTGCCATAGTGTAAAGAAGTTAAATATGGTGTTCTTCATTAAGATACATACATAAATTCCTATAATCAGTACATGATATTATAAAAGAAGTTAATACTTCTAAGTATATTAATCACAATTTGTCTGAGTTATCAAAGACTGTCTAAGACAAAATGCCGAATTGATATAGTAAGAAAGGTTTCTTATAATTAATATATTAATATGACTCATGAAGGATACATATTTTTCTACAGGCGGAAAGAGATAATAAACTTCATTACAGTATTTTTTTGTTAAATAGCCACATGATGGACAAACACAAACAAAATAGAATTCATCTTCTACCAAATATGCATTTTTGTTCCAACATAATTCACAATTACCTATAATTTCTCTCAAACCTACTGTGCCTACATGTCTCTATTTTCAGTGTATTCGCTCAACACCTAAATATATATTATTGTCATTACTCTTTTGTCTTAAATTAAGTAACAGAAGGAAGCAATATCATAGAGGGTCGTACAATGAAGAAATAAGTTAATTCCTTAATTTACAAACTGAGTTTTAAAAGGAACATACAGCATTGTGAAGTAAATCTCAACTAGCCCTAAATTATCTATCGCAAATCCAAAGGTATAGAAAAATGTGGATTGCCAGAATGTTATAATGTTATGAAAAATTCCAGATTAAATTCTCCTTATGATTATTACAACTACTAAGAAAAGAAGACACTGTGACATGTTTGTTTTTAATTTTAAAAAAGTTAGAAATATCTGCACCAATTTTAATTAACTTCACCAACCGCATTGTTTTAGTGCACGTGGACTAAGCCAAGATCAAGTTTGAAAGTAACTAATATCGAATTAGAGTTGTTCATATATTATGCTATGTTCTCAACGATTTAATTTGGAATTAGAAAAGAAGTCTACCTGACACTCAAAAATATAATAAAGCAAATCATTATAGTTATAGAGACAACGTTATTTATAGAAAAACCATCGCCAACCAATTCTACTAATGACAAGCAAATCATGACGGAAATACGAGAAGCCAGATCTAGGTTAATGTCGTTAATTATGCATACAACAAATTTCACATGATTATGCAATGCAAAATAGTGAATGATAACAGTTTCAGATGGCAAGTAAGCGAAATATCAAAGTATTTTAAGAAAAATTAATGTCTAGGAAAGATAATGACAGTTTAAGTGCAAATCTAGAGGGGGATTTAGGAGTTAAAACAGTTACACGACTATTTCAAGAATTAACCTTCATCAGATAAATTCTTAATTCAAACAGGGTCTGATTGATTTACAATTAACCGAAACATTAATGGTGGATGAAAAGATCACACTAGTCTTGATACTTAAATTACTAGCAACGCTATAAAGCAGAGAAATATGTTATTGAATATCGTATTTTAGTTTATTGCTCATTTAAGATTTAATTACCAAACAATTATGGGTACAAATATTTGTTTTGTGTGATCGACGTCTTTTCCAAATTTGCCTTGGTGGTGACATTGACTTCCAAATCGAGCAGTGAATTAGTGCGAGCCCTCCAACTAGTGTCAAAACAAAGCGATCGGCACCCTCTTTGATGGCAAACTGACGAACGCACCGTACGTCTGAACCAAGCTTTCCATAAAGAATTAAGAAAACATGACATTCACCTTTTCACCACCGAGAAACCCGAAACCAAAGCCAGCATCGTGGAACGTTTCCAACGCACTTTGAAAGAAAGCACGTGGAAATATTTTACGCATAGAAACACTCTCAAGTACATTGACATTTTACCGAAATTGGCCCAAGCGTACAACCAATCTTGCCGTCGAAGCACCTGACATGCCCCTCAAGAAGTGACTCCCGATAACGAAGTGACCGTTTCTGGACGCCTATTTGGTAGGTCCCAGACGGAGACTGTCCCCAAGAAAAGTGTAGTGTTGGCTGTATGAGATTGGGTGCGCATTGGCAAAACCAAACGGCCTTCTGATAAAGGTTACTTACCCAACTGGACCACCGAATTGTTTCGTGTCTCTGGACGAGTGCATGGACGTCATCCTACCGTCTATAAATTGGAAGACATGAACAGGGATGTGTTAAAAGGAGCGTTTTACTTGCCTGAGTTACAACGTGTCACCAAACAAGAAGACGACGTGTACGACACCGAAAGCATTCTCGAATGCAGAACCCGTAAAGTAGGAAAACGACGTATCAAAGAAGTCAAAGTTCGTTGGAAAGCATATCCACCCATCTTTGATTCTTGGATCGACGCTTCGCAAGTCATCGACTATAAAAAGAAGTGACCATCATTCCCTTCCACACAGCCTCAGCTACCACTACCACTGCAGCGACCACTCCCTCACCCAATTCTTCTCTGCAAGATCTACAAAAGCAACATATTGTGTGTGGTGTGGAGAACGTGTGCCTAAAACTCAAATCGTCTTTTTCTGCCAGATCTTTGTGGTGTATTGTGTCATCGGTGCGGCGATTGCCAATTTGAGTTTGCAACAAGGAGACAAACAATTGTGGACCATTTTATTGAAGACATGCATCGGTTACCTTCTTCCCAATCATTTCCTGAAATATTCCTCGAACGGGAACAACGGGAATCTTGCGTCCAGTGTCAGTCACCACTCCAACAACAACAACCCCATTTTGGGTGGACACACGCCTCTCACTTCCAGTGACCTCTCGGACAGCCACATAACTTTGGAATTATGAACAACAATAATCAATTTTACTTAACCATACCCAGTGACAGTTCCATGGAGGTGTTTCCCAACAATTATTTATGTTGTTACACAAACAAAATACCTCAGGCTATCCAGTTAGATCATAAAGTCCATTGGGATGTGGCTTTGGTGGAAATTATTCACCCTACACAAATCAAAAACATCACTATAAAAAAAACACTTTCCAGGTCGAAATTTTGAATGCCCAATAATAAGAAGAAATAAATAAAATCGGGTTTGTAAGTGATATTAAGTCAGCTAGCAATCGATCCTTCAGTATACGCAAGTTGAAACTTACTTCAGGTTATTATTTTAGTGGTGAACATTTGGTGGACACCCTTGCGGACACTTTTGAATTTGCCTTTAGCTAAGCCCTGAACAGAGCCAAAAGACGTGTTAATATTGAATATCATAAAGTGGCTCGTCGCATCATGATAAAATTTCAGGATACCGACACCTTGTCCCTCAGGTTAAATGGTAGTTTGTTTGAAATTTTGGGTGGACACCCACAGATGATAGCACAGAATTTTGGTCCCAAGTTCAACAGTAATATTGATTTTTACAGGGAAAGGAATGACACGCAGTAACGGTACGGAGGTGTATCCCACCACGTTTTACTCCACCATATCGTAGTACACAAAGATCAAATTGAGTCCTTCGTTAAGTTCTACCAGGTTTCCAAAAGCCCTGTCAAAATTGTTAATTAAATTTGTTTGTATTAAAAAAGCAAGTGTTTCTTTTAGGTCCGCGCGTCCCATATTAGTTAAGATAATCATATGGGTAATGTAAATTTTGGTAACAGGGGATGTTTTCCTTCACGTTAGTTCTTGACACTTATAAAGGGAAACGCTTGTAAGTCTGGCTACCCATCGGTGACCTGTCAAAAACGAAAAATGAGTAGCAAATTGCCAAAATTAATCGAACTCCAAATGCACTTGAAGTATGTCAGGCACCTCCCGGACGAGCTAGCCATGGAGACTATTGCAGAAGAAGCCTGGATAGAAGAGGATGAGGAAATATAGAAAAGCGAAGAGGAGAAGGAAAGAAAACGAACGATCCTGCCTAAGCTGATGACAAGACCTGTGTGTGAGGTGAAGTCATTGCCACCTCCAGAGGCTGTACCATTACCACAACAACAACAACCAGTACAGCGCCTGCAGGAGACAAGGAGGTCAGTTCATACTCGAGTGTGGCAAAGAATTCAGAGGGAACAACAAGTGTTCACTATTCTCCAAATGGAGGAGTGGGGTAGTCAAGCCACTGAAGCCCCCTCTGCGCTCCCAACCACAAGGGTGAATTGGGAAGGGGATTGGAGTAGGAGATGTGTCTGTGGTGCCAGGCCGGGGAGATTTCGCCACTAGCCAGGTGCATCTGGAGTTTAAAAAACAGCCTTTTTCAGGGCTAACCAAAGCTCTAGAAAAGAGACACTATTCAATTTGCCAATTTGTGTGAATGTGGAGTAGTGTGAATATAAATTCTCACTGCTTTACTAATCATATTGTGCATGTGTGTGTGTGTGTGTTTGTATGAGCTCACGTACGTTTGTGTAGATAGTATATTTGTTATTAGTTTATTCTTCTTCGCATGTGTGCATAGTAAATTTTTGGTTAGTTATGGCAACTTTTCATGTGTGGATAGTATATTTTGGGTTTGTTTTCGCTTCTTCTCGTATGTGGATAGTATATTTGTGGTTATTTTGTTCTTCTTCGCGTGTATGGATAGCAGATTTGTGTTTTTGCCGCTTCGAGTGTGTGGATAGTATACTTGTGGTTAGTTTTCGCTTCTTCTCGTGTGTGGATAGTATATTTGTGGTTAGGTTTTGCTTCTTCCCGTGTGTGGATTATATATTCAGTGTTTGCTTTTGCTTCTTCGCGTGTGTGGATAATATATTTTGTGTTTGTTTTTGTTTCTTTCTGTGTGTGGATAGCATATTTGGGTTTTGTTTTTGCTTTTTCGCATGTGTAGATAATATATTTTGTTTATGTTTTTGTCTCCTTACCTCTGTGTGGATAGTAGATAATATGTAAAGAGAGAAGATGGGGATTTCTTCCTTCACGTCCGTGCTTGACATATATAAAGTAAAAGCGGTCGTCGCTCACGCCATCTTACGGAATAACCAAACAAAGATGGCAGCAGTCTCGGTTTTATTCAACAACTTGAAAGAGAGTGTTATTGCATAGTGACTGGTTATTATGTAGTGGAAAGGCTTCACAAGGAATGGAGGCATTATCACAAGGTAATAAACAAGCCTCACAGTAGCCATGGATCTTGTGAAAGATATGATAGAAGAAAAGTGAAAAGAATAAGAGGCCTTATTAACCCTCAGTATGTGAAAGATGGTAACTTGAAAGAACTCCTAGATATTGTCATGAGAGTCAGGTGTTTCGTAGAAGATATATCGGAATGGACAGAGTGGTCTTTTGTAAAATGGTGAATGGACCAGATTAATAAAGCATAAGAACTGATGAGAAATGTGTTAAGAGAAGAACTGAAGAAGATAAAAAACCTGGGCTAACGAGACAAAATAAAAGAGACAACATAAAGTAAAAGGAGGAATTTAAGAAGCTGAATAAGAATTGGATGAAACTCCAGGAGAAATTCAGAGCCATAGGTCATCCTGACTGGATCTCGGAGAATGAAGAGAGGAAGAAGAAGAAAGGAATATTGGGAAAGGTTAGGAGTTGGTGGAAGAAATGGAGAAAATAGAAGAAGAACCGATAGGCCCTTTCAGGGCCACTCATATACCTCGAACAGAATTGCTTTCCTATCTCAAATTTTTGTTTTTTTAGTGTGTTGTATATATAGAATCTGTGGTTGGGTTTGGACCGAGACAAGGAAATCCCAGTTAAGGGTTTATATTATTTGTCTCCCCACAAGGCTTGCCCGAGTGGAGAGACATATAATATAACCCACGACTGGGATTTCCTTGTTTCGGCCCAAACCCCAACGTAGATTATTTCTTTCACCCAATATTTTCCTTTAAAGTAAAGATAATTCTGCACTAGTTTTCACGTCCAATGGTTACATGCGGCGCATTAAAATAAATATGTTAATGAGGTCTGTGGTGTGACCGTTGCATCCGAAGTAAACAGTTTATAAGCGTGAGCAAAGAAAAATAACAACATTAAACGTCGCATAATAATGAGGTATTATCAAATTTAATATATATGCATAATATTTAATATTGATTAGCACATTCATTTTCTAGTCAGCGTCATTAAATGTAGCTAACAGTATATACTTTGTTTCACACGAAATATTTAAAACTAGTTGGGTAGCTTTAGCTGCATTTAATGTGGCAGATTTAAAATTATAATAAGCTAGGACTGCATATAGGATAAACTTGACTATGCTGTGTGGAACGAACAAGCATGATACCAAAAAGCTCGACATCATATGCGTTTGTCTTTGTCTCTCTCGAAATGTTTTTGTATGGTGTGTTCTCAGACATGGATTTAACTTAAGTTACTACGTTTTTGTCATGTATTTATTGCTGTTGTTGCAGTTCTTCGGTTTTAGTACAACTACGTCAGGCACAGCAGAAGACAGCACGGTTTTCTTTTCTAAAAGTAGTTCTGAGCGAATGGACACCTTGACTGAGACACTGGTCTCAGATGACTAGACCGAGAAAGGAAAAGTAAGGTTAGCAAAATAAGTAGATTTCTCTGTCGCATGGGTGAGAAATATAGAATCTATGTTGGGATTTTGGCCGGGACAGGGAAATCCCAGTCAAAGGTCTATATTATTTGTCTCCCCACGAGGCTTGCCCGAGTGGGAAGACATGTCATATAAACCAGCGACTGGGATGTCCTTGTCTCGGCCCAAACCCCAACGTTGATTATTTTTTTCACAGACAGGAAAATAAATTTTAGCAAAATAAGTAGATTTCTCTGTCGGATGGGTGAGAAATATCGAAGCTATGCTGGGGTTTGGGCCGAGACAAGGTAATTCCAGCAAAGGTCTATATCATTTGTCTCCCCACCAGGCTTGCCCGAGTGGGGAGACATATAATATAAACTCGCAACTGGGATTTCCTTGTCTAGGCCCAAACCGTGACGTAGATTATTTTTCTCACCCAATATTGTCTTTTAAAGTAAAAAGAATTCTGCACTAGTGTTCACGTCCAATGTATACATGTGGCACATTAATATAAATATGTTAATGAGGGCTGTGGTGCGATTGTTGCGTCCGAAGTACACAGTTTATACGCGTGAGCAAAGAAAAATAACAACATAAAACGTCGCATAATAATGGGGTATTAATCTCACTTAATATATGGATGTTATATGAAATTGAAAATAAATAATTAATATTTATTACAAGAAACTGTTTTATTGTCACCAGTTCCAATTTTGAAAAGTTATATTGTAAATAATAAAACGATCCTGGCTACTCAGCTCTACTGTACTTATACTTAGTATAAGCTGTGACGAAGAGTAACATCTAATTTTAGATTATTCATGGGTAATTAGAGATCTGTGTCACTATCGTATATAACTATTCTTTTCCTTGGAGGACGTGAAACTGTGTGTGACGTACTTGTGTTGGGTGTGTTGTCCTTAGTATTGTTTGTAAAATTACCTCTGTATAATAATAGACCCTCCAAAAACGGGCTCTAGCAGATAACCATGTGCTAAACTTTCAAGTTCACGGATTCTTTGAAGATTTATTTTTCTGTCCTGGAAATATGGCAAGTACTACAGTGAAATTTGCTTATGGAATTATGTGCTGACGGATAAATGATTCATTCTGGCTAGTAAGTGTATTATTTGTCATTAAATATTGTAGGTATATCTTTTATTCAACCGGGGCGCAATGGGGATGCTTAACAAAATTAGAAAAAAGCATGTCTTATATAACACTTTTCTGGCTGGTACTAAGTTTTCCGAAGTTGTTAAGAGAGTTGGGAGGCTATGAAGTGTATAGGTCTATAGTATATATGCATGTCGCAGTGTTTTCTATTATATTGTTTATTTCACACAGCATTGAGAATTTTATGCTATCTGTAACAAGGTCATTTTCAGGTCAGCATCATTAAATGTAGCTAACAGTATATAATTTATTTCACACGAAGTATTTAAAATTAGTTAGGTAGCTTTAGCTACATTTAATGACGCTGATTTAAAATTGTACTGAGGTAAGACTGCATATAGGATCAAACTGACCATGCTGTGTGGAACGAACAAGCATAATACCACAAAGTCCGACTTCATATGCGTTTGTCTTTGTCTCTCTCGAAATGTTTTTGTATGGTGTGTTCTCAAAAATGGATATAACTTAAGTTACTATGTTTTTGTCATATATTTATTGATGTTGTTGTTGTTTGATTTTAGTACAGCTACGTCAGGCACAGCAGCAGACAACAGGGGTTTCTTTTTTAAAAGTAGTTCTGAGCGTGTACACCTAGACTGAGACGACTGGTCTGAGATGACTAGACTGAGACAGGAAGAGAAATCTTTGCAGAATAAGTAGAATTCTCTTTCGCATGGGTGAGAAATACAGAGTCTATGTTGGGGTTTGGGCCGAGACAAGGAAATCCCAGTCAAAGGTCTATATGATTTGTTTCCCCACGAGGCTTGCCCGAGTGGGGAGATATACAATATAAACTTGAATCCATTGGATTTCCTTGTCTCGGCCCAAACCCCAACGTAGATTATTTTTCTCACCCAATATTTTTCTTTAAAGTAAAAAGCATTCTGCACTAGTGTTCACTTTCAATGTTTACATGAGGCGCATTATAATAAATATGTTAATGAGGTATGTGGTTTAACCATTGCGTCCAAAGTAAACAGTTTATACGCGTGAGCAAAGGAAAATAACAACATAAAACGTCGCATAATAATGAGGTATTATCACATTTAAGATATGGATGTTAAATTAAATTGACAAAAAATAATTAATATTTATTAAAAGAAACTATTTTATTGTCAACAGTTCCTTTTTTGAAAAGTTATATTGTAAATAATAAAGCGATATTGGATACTCAGCTCTACTGTAGTTATATTTAGCACAAGCTATAACGAAGAGTACCATCTTTCTTTAGATTATTCATGGGTAAATATAGATCTGTGTCATTATCGTATATAACTATTATTTTCTTTGGAGGAGGCGAAACTGTGTGTGACATGCTTGTGTTGTCCTTAATATTGATTGTAAAATTGCCTCTGTGTAACATAGACCCTCCAAAAACGGACTCTAGCGGATAACCATGTGCTAAACTTTCAAGTGCACGGATTCTTTGAAGATTTATTTTTCTGTCCTGGAAATATGACCAGTGCTACAGTGAAATTAGTTTATGGAATTATGTGCTGACGGATAAATGATTCCTTCTGTATGTTAAGGGTCTTATTTGTTATTAAATATTGTAGCTATAATTTTTATTTAACCGGGGCACAATGGTGATGCTTAACAAAATTAGAAAAAATCATGTTTTATATAACACTTTTCTGGCTGTTACTAAGTTTTCCGTAGTCTTTAAGAGAGTTGGGAGACTATGAATTATATAGGTCTATAGTCTATATGCATGGAACAGTGTTTTCTATTATATTGTTTATTTCACACAGCATTGTACTGAGCTAGAACTGCATATATGATACAAATGACCATGCTGTGTGGAACGAACAAGCATGATACCAAAAAGCTCGACATCATATGCGTTTGTCTTTGTCTCTCTCGAACTGTTTTTGTATGGTGTGTTCTCAAACATGGATTTAACTTAAGTTACTATGTTTTTGTCATATATTTATTGCTGTTGTTGTTGTTGAAGTTTGATTTTAGTATAACTACATCAGGCACGGCAGAAACAACAATGGTTTCTAATTTTAAAGTAGTTCTGAGCGCGTGGACACCTTGACTGAGACTACTGGTCTGAGATTACTAGACTGAGACAGGAAAAGTAAGGTCAGCAAAATAAGTAGATTTTTGTGTCGCATGGATGAGAAAAGTGTTTGTCTGTTGTCTGTATTATATCCATCTAAGTCCCACTCCTTTTGTCAGTACTGTGACGTCACCTCACAGGGTTGCAACATTGTTACCAATTTCCCCTACCGTGACGTCAGATGCTATACAAAAGCCCCCTTTCCCTTGTCGCTATAGAAACCCCAATAGACCCATATTCAATTTCCCTTGACGCTATAGTGGCCCAGGGTGTACTTAAAAGTCTTGTCGCTGTAGTGGATATGGGGTCTTGTAATGCTAATTCCCTTTGTCGCTATAGCGTCCTCCTTCACTACTTCCAATAAGTCAACTGACTTGACCAACAATATTAGCAATCACGAAAACCATATCAGAGAAACAGTCTGTGCAAAACTAGATAAACATTTAAATGCAGCCTGGCTCTCCGTACAGTCACATTAAATGCTATCAACTGAACTAAACTACAGAAGAACCGAGAATGATCGTGATTATAAATACAAATGTTGGATATCGAAGACATCAACACGTGTAGAATTGGGCCAGGTCTGTTTTGATTAAGTCACTGTGTCAGTTTTTTTTTCCTGACAGTTTGCCCAGTTATAGGTCACTCAAATTGGCATTGTCCTGTAGTGCTGCTCGTATTTGCTTTATTTCAGAGATAATAGAGGTCACTTCTAGTTATTTTATTTTCTCTTTCTTCAGTTTGTACTTTTTATTATCCTGGATAGTTTTCTTTCTCTGCGCCAAACTAGAAATATTTACGAATATCTACGAATGCCAATCTTTTCCAGAATGAGATTTTGCCCATGTTCTTTAATGTTCTCGTAGGTAAAACATCAGAGAAATTGTTTTGTTTTCCCTAAGCATTTTTTAAACTTGCACCAGAAAGAGAGAGAGAGAGAGAGAGAGAGAGAGAGAGAGAAAGAGAAAGAGAGAGATATATATAATGCTAATTAAGAAATCGATCAGGATAATGCGTCATAATCAGAAACTAAACTTTTGTTCAGAAAAAAAAAAGTTTGTTATAACCAATGTTAGAGCTTTTAAATTCGTCCTATAGTGTTAAATATATGGGTTGGGGCGTGGACAAAGAGAGCCGTACTTGGTGGACTTAAATTCGATTATTATTAAGAGAAAAATTAAACATTATGTAACCTGTACTGATCTATAAAACAGGTAGTTTTTACAGACAGGCAGGCACGTTTCCTTCTACACGTACATGATACAGGTTGCACGTGGCGGTTATTACTACTAACATTAGTACTACCACCTTCCTTGGTCGGAAAAGTACTAACCTGCTCCTTCATCCATCAACGGAGCAGTCAGGTGTGATTTATAAACGGGTGCTCTTGCCAATAATTTAAGTTATGTCTGTAACAGTGTTTAGATACAACTACAGATTATGGTCTCCATTGTACATTTCAGTTTAGAATATATATATTTCAGGGGTCATCTAAACCATCGGAACTTAATATGCTATGGGATAGACCATTATTTTCAATACGGCAGCTGACTGAATGAGCATGATACGAAGAAAAACATTTCATGGCACACAGTCACTCATTTTAGTATAAAGACACGAAAACAGCTTGGTAATTTATTTATTTATTTATTCATTCATTATTGTGCTTCTTTGTGGATTCATTGTGTGTATGTTTAGTTACTGGAATATTTTTAAACGTCTCCTAACACATCAATTCCTATTTAGATTGTTTTCTTTGTTCTTAATATTTTTAATGTATGTACTTATTCAATAGTGAAAGTAATGTTAATGTTACAGAAGCAATTGCTACAATGCGAACAAGCCCACATATTTTTGTTTCTTAAACTTCTACTAGCAATTTAGTTGAGTGGTAAAGATCAAATCATTAGCAATAAAGGTGTTATTATAAGTAAATTAAAATGAAAAATCATTTGTGGCGGATATTTTCCATCTTGTTATCACATAATCAGTAGAACGTCACAGTGGCGTACTAAAGTAAATGTCGCCCGTTGGAGATTTCGTTCCAAAGGGGTTTTGTTGCCCCAAGACCTCAGGCGCTCGGGATTATGGCGCCAAAAGATCCTGGCGCCCGAATCGACCGACCCGTCCTACCTCCCTCTCGTTTTTACGCTACTGGATTGTCACTGGGCTCATTACAAATTAGGTGTGACCGGAGATGGGAATGTGCGCATGACACAGTTTGGTGAATTTCGTTTCCGAAATATTGTTTAATGACATGACTTAATACACTATTTAATCTCGTTAACTAAACAGTGTAGATTGGTCATTCGATCAAGACCTAATATCTCGTTTCCTTCACCTGCCTCATATACATGCCGTTGGTTATTAAAACGAGTGTACTCTTTTGTGGTTTTCAGAAGGCATCGTAAGGAGCTTCGAATGCAAGTTCTAACCTTCATTGGAAGTTATTTGAAATAATTCATGTTGAAATTTGTTCCCAAGTCGATGAGTACAAAAGTGTCCATGCACAAAGGAATTCGATGGATACAAGTCTTAGTCTCATCAACATGAATAAGTCTATGACCCTGTGACATTTTAACAAGGCACATCGTATTTCGTGAGGTAATTAAGATTAGTGCGTAGATGCTAACTATGCGTACATGTTATGTACATGTTCTCATGGAAGTCGTCATTTCATCTAACAGTTAGTTATTACTTAGTTACTTTTTTCAACGTCATAACCTTTTACAGACATAAACTTAGTAATAGTAAGCACACCTGGTTTCTCCTTAAGGTGAACATTTATTTGCAATAAATGAGAGGATTATCAAGATAGAGCAATTAATTTAACAATGTCCACTCTTAAATAATGATATATATATATATATATATATATATATATATATATATATATATATATATATATATATATATTCAAGTGATAATTGTTTATTCTGCTGTGACACTAGCATCATTGCAATTAATAGCTGTGTACTTTTTTCTGAAGCACTCTTTACCTTCTACTCAGACAGTTCTAGTACTAAATAACTCTAAATTAATACTGGCCATTTGGGCAATTTGTTTACAAGCAAGGATATTCGTCGAGTATCGATTCCTCTTAAGAAAATGTTTTTTGTTGTTGATGTTACAATTTGACATTTTTTATATTGCAAAGCCTTCAAACAACATATTTACAGCTTACAGTTTCGTTACAATGCATATTTACAGATTGGGAGGTTCTTAGTTTGAACAATTTTACAATTTTATATTGCTATGGGGTCTGACAAAAGTGAATGTCTGGTTGGTTTTACACCTGGTCAAAAAACACTTTTTTCTTAAATAAACAAGATGGATTTTATTACTATTCTGAGAGAAAACATTGATTCAAATCTATTGCAGAGGTCAACTATGCTACGTACGAATACGGTTAAAAAAACATAAATATAATCTTATTGCGCATAAATTAGATTACCTCTTTTGAGTTTGTGTTTAAAGTTGTATGTATACTATTTGATAAACACTCAGTATTTGCCGTATGTACTATATGAGCATATATAAGCTGATAAGAATACGTAATGGAATTGAATTGCATTATTAATAATTTTTCTAAACCAGACTCATGCTCGAACAGTACATTGAAATGAAAGCGAAGATATAAAATATATACCTTACCTTGGAACGTACGGTAGGTTTAACTTAAGTAAACTGAGAAAATAATGCATACATGTACATAAAGTAAAAAACATTATGTGACTGGAAGAGGGAAAGCAGAAACTGTCATTTTGTTAGACGGTAGCGGTGCAAGCTGTCATGCTGTTTAAATTGATACCGACTAGGACAGACCTCATTATGATCCCTATTGGCAATGGGTTGCTAAGGAACTTTAGGATGGCTAAGCTAAAATGACATGTGTGACGTTTTTCGAACATGATTATTTTCAAGGATCCCCCATAATCTACTTCTTCCTCCTTTTGGTAGGAAAAACGTGAAGATATATTTATTTAATCCACAAAGCTTATCTTGATTAAATGCGTCGCCACGTGGTCGTCGAGTGATGTATGGCGCTAGTGAGTCAGAGGCTCGAGCTCGGGAAAGCGTGGAAGTAGATTCTCGTGGGGCCGTGGTTCCATTCTAAGGATTTCTGAATCCTCTCTCTACCAGTAATGCTGGCGACCATGTATAGCGTATCAGGTGCTGAAAACTGGCGTAAGCCAACAAAATAAACAACTAAATTAAATGCCAGTCATGAAGTAACAAAATATAATTTTACCTTAACTCTACAAGAAAATGTAAAAACAAAGGAAACCGATCACTTAAAATGATAACCCTATATTTCCTTACAAAGGATCAGCGTTCCTTCGTATTATCGTTTGGATAATAGTCATATTCTCTATTATTCTGACTAGGATCAGAAACCAATGTAGCGACCTAACAAATATCCGGACGACACCTGATTGATAATTGTTGATGCAAATCTATCGTGTAAGCAGAATGTACATAGAGTACTATTTTCAGGTGTCCTGAAGACATAATTCAAACGCAAAATCTAATATTTAGCCTTAACGAATGTTGGTTCCCATTTCTATAAACACGTTTCTATTGCTATTTTGCCTGAACCCGAAACTGAAATATTTTGAATATCTTTATTTTTTGGTGCAGAAAAGGATGCGAGACTATTTAAGTAACGTTTATTCTTTAGATTCCAAATATAAAATGATTTTTTCCCAGAGGAGAGTGCAATGACCAGTTGATAGTTGATGTATTACATTCTAAATGCTATTTCATTCTTTATTATCCTTATATATATATATATATATATATATATATATATATATATATATATATATATATATATATATATATATATATTCTTTCCTGAACAGTTATTCATTAAATATCATTATATCTTATTTTTATTGTTTTTTATGTTCTTTTGCATATTGTTCCTGCCCTTTAATTAATGTGTACCAATATGAATGTATGGGGAAAGAGTTAACTTATACTGAGACAACTTCTAGCCGATCCCTTTTAAATAAATTAGGAAATAAAATGTTTAAATTAAACAAAGTTAATCAACAGTGATATCATGTATCTGATCGAATACCTTTCGTTTATTTTTCAAGGAATTTCGAGCGGATCCTTTTGAGAATTCTGCTGTAATAGAAAGTTGAAAATGCTTCAAGAGGATTTCAGGTATGTTATTCACTCATATTACTTCCCTTATTTGATTCTGAAGATACTGCATCTGTATCTGGATTTTTAACGTAGCTTTAAGAATTTTTCAGTCATATCACTACGATGTATGCAATGCGACAGTATATAGTGATGTCCAGTACTGGGGCATCATGTCGCAGACATGTAGCATGATGACCCACCCAGTCACATTATCCTGACACCAGGCCGACCAATCATAACCTCTTAATGCGAGGCAGCTGCTAGTACCATTGTTGTAAGTCTTTGGTATGACTCGGCCGGGGATCGAACCCTCGACCTATCGCTTCCGAGGTGGACGCTCTAACCACTAGGCCACAGGAGCGGTTCTAAGATACCTTATGACTGGATTCTACAAAACGTTGAATAAGGCTGTACGGACAGATTAACACAATCATTGTACCATAGGAAATTCAAATTTCATATACCCAAGTAAATGTGAAGGACTATATTGAATAAGGGCCATTTTCTGCCCCCGTTTTTATGGGAAAAACAAATTCTTGTAAATATCACAACTCTGTTTCTCATAGTATTATTCGATGCATAAATGACACTATTCTGCATTAAACATGAATATAAATTTATTTTTCATACCTAAACGTGGAATAAACATTAAACGGAAGTGTATTTTTACGTTGCACATTTTTTTTTTCCAAAAGCATGCTTTAAATAACAAGATAAGTACATTTATGTTATTTATTTATACATAAATAACAGGAGGTTTTCTTAATTTCCATCACGATACCGTTTGCTACGTTTAATTCACTCACTATTACAGTGTAAATCGTAAATATAATCTTTGAATGAATCTGTCGATTTCCAGATGGAAATAACAATTAGAACCAGCGTATTTTTCATTACATTTTGTTAACGGGGTCTTTCTTTATATAGTGACAATATTAATTCTTTAAAACTAAAGCATTAACTGGGCAAACAACAAAAGATCGTCTGCATCATATAAATCTGATTGGAACAACTGTGTCATTTCCATGATATAGATATTGAACAACGCACGCTTCAAGACCTCAAATGGTATAGCATTATTGTCGCACCAACTTGGAATGCCCCGAAGCTTCCCTTTTTCCTTGTTTTGTCTTCTTTCGTTTTAAGAATTAATATCCATAATATCAACAGCTGTTAATTTACGAGTTTGAAAACAAATTAGTTGTTTTCAACACCAAACAACAAACAATACACAATTTTAAAATCATTTCATTTTTATGTCATGCAAGGTAACATTTGTATCAATACGCTTTCCATCTAAAATGGAACTATACAAAGGTAGCAAATCATGGCTGCATCAGAAAATAATAATGGTATTTGAATCATTATTGTGAAGTGGTTATTCTTTCATGATTAGATGGTCTAACTGTCATATTCAATTTTTCATCCTGAAGTTTTTCATATTTTCCTGTGCACTCTTCCACATGAAGAATAATTGGTTTTAAACTGACATAAAAATTGTAAACTTCCTTACAGCATCAATGATGTTTCTAACAATTACTGAAATTAGAAATCATTTCCAAACAGTGGGAACCATGTCCACAGTTGCGATTCAAGTCAAGAAACCGAATAGATTTATGATTTTTTAATTAAAATATTATTTGCATTGCTTCTTCGCCAAAACACCAGCAATTATATGACCTTCGATCGTTTGCAGATCATTTTATTTTTGTGTTCCTAAAGTAGAATATTATTATGGATATGGTATTCATCTAAAAGGTAACTAGAGGAGAATGACCAAATATCTTTGCATCAGAAAGTGACTGTAGTGGAACCAGTGTTGTGAAGCGATCATTATTCCATCGTTATAAAGTCCAATATTTGTAGATTTGTTTTTTATGCTAAAAGCAATTTAAGACGTCATGTTTTATCTCATTTCCCTAATCATTCCTCCAAATCAACAAAAACCGGGTTTGGACTGAAATAATGTGTTACTTGCCTACTTAATCAATGATTTTTTTCTAGCAATTACTGAAATTAGTAATTACTCATTTTGTTTCCAGTGAGAAAAATGTCCAAAGGTCAGGATGGAATCTAAAGTAACTGAATTGAATTATAGTTTGTTAATTTAAAAGGATAATGGTATTATTCCTACCCGTTAAGCAGCAAAAATTAAAATAAACCAAACAAGCTTGTTAAATATATATATCTAAATACCACATATTTATTGCAATGGCATACTTTCTTTATTTCATTAAGTCTCCTAACTTTATACACTTACAGATTATAACAACAGAAAATCATAAATATAATAGCATTTACAACTGAAAATCATTTATTCAAAGGACATCCTGCTTGAATATAAGTATCACTACTATGAATGCTACGACTATTAAAAATACTACTACTACAAATCTTGCACGATATAAATCACCATCTTTGCAGACTCTAAGTGCTGGTAAATAGCATTTGCAAAACGAATAATAACATGATTGTGTTTATATTTGTTCATTATACGTAGGTCTATATGTTCTTTATAAACGTTAACATCCCCTAATTTCACAGACAACTCATTTTGTTTATTAATCTTATGATTATAGATTGTAAGGGTGGAATTAGGAGACAACATATTAAATACATACCGTTGTCTATTTTGTTCGTTGTGGGTTTGTACTTTGAGATGAGGATATTTCGTCTGAGTAAACATGGTTTTGTGCCATTTTGATTCTGGATGATGTAAAAGCAATGCTGTTGACGAATGTAATGGGATCTGAGTTCAAATCATTGATTTAGCCAAGGAAATTTTAGGCTCACCTGATGTACGATTGTTTGGTAGTTAAAGGACCTGACCTTGTTGACAAATCGGAAGTTTTGTAGTGAATATTTGACCATCATCCAGATTCTGAACCTGTGACGTATTTTTATTTTATAAATAAGGTGGAGAATAACAAAAGTGTTATTTCTATCTTAAATATATGTAGTATAGTTAGTCATTTAGTTGTCTTCAGTTATTATTTGAGACAATTTATTTATTTCAAGTATTCATTCGACTCACAAGGTAATCATAAACGTTACGAGTCAATAAATATTTTGGAATTACTGCGAACTCATTTAAAGTGGATTTGGATTATATCATTGTGACACATCAAGACTTATAGCATTCGAACATTATTTAAAGCTACTTACACATCAGTAAAATAGATTTTACTTCATTTAGAACACAACTGGGATTCATGCATAATATTCTATACTGTTTGACTTATTATATCATTATTTGAAATTTAATTCACAATACTGTACGTTAATTTTAATCTTTAGCTTTTTCTGTTAGTTAGTTTAAGACCTTAGAATCGTAAAAGCTGTGACAGCTACAAGCACATTGTGATTTGGCGATACTGGTGCCGATATATCCTGCTTTCCTTGTGATCAATTAAGCGAAATACGTTATTTATCAGCATGGCTTACTGCATTCAATACTTGACTTAAAAAAGTCTCTTTTGAAGCGGAGATAATTGTTTATTTAGTAATATTTTGTTCAGAGAAAGGTAAACAAATTCATAATGTAGGGGCATATTTTGAAGCCAACTCCAATATTCCATAGATGTTCTTTTGAAGAAAGCAAACATTCATAAACATTTATAATTTTTACATTCTGGAAGGTTCTCTCATGTAATGTTGTCTATGCAGGTAGTTGTGTTATATATTCTAAGCAAATATAAGGTGATTTGGACTGTTTGGTTTATAATCAGAGAAGAATGGAATGGATTCAGTGTTATACTCAGCAGGACTTACATTTACTATAGATGTCAGTGGTTCATGAACATGTATTTTCCAACGTATTCATAGCCGTCTCACGAACCGCTTGAAGTATGTACAAATGATCATTTTAATGCAGACAAACGCGTACGCCATATGTGCTAAAATAGTATTTGGGCATGCAATGTCTGACGGTTGCTACCCATTTTATCTTTGATCTACGTTTAAAATATTAGTATGGAAATCTTTGAAGTAATCGATTTGTGTGAAATTAGACACAATTTGACATATCTGCTGCCACCCAAATTGGCCAGGTGGTTTTGCATTATTAGTTAGTTTTGTTGACAAATTAAGCAGTCCTGAAGAAAAGATAAGAAACAAATCTTTAAGAACTATGCAATATTCCGAAATTAGTGGTTAGATAAAAACAGAGCATACTCGTACATTACTCAAAGAACAGAAGGAGATTTTCTTGGAAAAGGGTTTATAGTAATCACTCGGATATATAGTTTCATGCAAGTATAGTTGATTGAAAAGCAATTCTATATCTTTAATAATCGACATATATATATATATATATATATATATATATATATATATATATATATATATATATATATATATTATGACACTAATAGGCTGATTTCCAATATGAGCGTAGACTAAAAGAGTTAAACCACAAAAAATATCATTCAATGAAGGAAAGGAATTTCATTGTATAAAGGTTAAAGACATGTAGAAGAAAATGATGATTATTTTCCGAAAATCAATCACTAACTCAAAAAAGAAATATAATCGAACTCTTTAGGCTACACTGTGAAAATATTTTCATGAAAATGAAACGGTAAAATAATTAAATGTATTATAAAACACTAATGAGGGAAATAATAAATAACATTATTGATCTATAGAAATGTCGCAGATTGAAGTGAGTAAGGAACAAAACGGATCTAAAGCATCGTTTATATATATGTGTGTGTGTGTGTGTGTGGAATGCCCCAATATAACAAATGTGAGGAAGTCAGGTGTCAAATTATAAAGTTATTTAGGTAAAGGCCGTCTTCCTAATCCACGCACGTCGATTTTTTATAACCAGAGAAATAATTTTCGGACACCTTATGGTATATAAATTAGAAGACTTCTGAAAACTATTTTACGTGGAAATGCTGTCTTTATAATACAAGCAAGATCATGTATTTAAGAATGACAAATTTTAAATAGTGAAGAAAAACACCAACAAAAAAAAAAACAAAAAAAAAAACGAATGGCAAGGATGTGTATTGTAAAATTGTAAGGATTTTAAAATAACTCTTAATTGCTGGCATCCGGAATGGCTCACTGACACAATAAGAGTAAGGTGTACTCCCAACAGTCTTAAAGTACAGTTCATAATACTGTTATACTTACAGGGAAACAGTTTGTATAGAATATACAATTATAAACATATAATTACGTCTATAACTTCAAATATAAATGCAACCAATTGTCTGTTATGTGTTTGTCAAGTTAAGCCTATTGATGAAATGCACCGTCGAAATATTAGTACACGTGATGTAAGGAAGGCTCATATTGTATTGGAGGAGTTAAACATATGATGGAGTACCTAACAACAACACAAAATGCAGTGATTTTGCAAAATCTATAGAAAATGCTCAATATTCTGTCACGTAACGTGAATTACGAACAAATCTGATAATGATGAAAACTCACTCACCAAAGAATTTTGTATTAAATAGTACTTTGTAAATGATATAGGCTTTACTTCAAAGAAAACTAAGGAATCTGACGGAAGAAACTTCAACGCACGACTCAGATAGAAGGAAAACGATTGTGAATGAAACTAAAACGGTCGATATTCCTTGAATTGATAATACGATCAAATATTTGTACAGGCTGAGAGGTCTAGGCCTGTAGCAAGGTAGTCATACATCGATTTACTAAATTTACTAAAAATAAATAGGCCTGTGTTAATATAAGAAAAAGCCCGACATGCAATATAAATTATTTTAAAACCACATAATTATCATTCGTAAATACCGAAAAATATATGAAAACAAATATAAAGATTAGATTAATAAATGTCCAATGAATCTGCAAGATGAAGTAGATTATCAAAACCAATTTAATATATCAATGTATATGAATCAGTATTTTGGTCCTCCGCCGAATCCGAAGAGGACGGATTCTATGCAATCACAGTCCGCAGTCCCAGTATTAACTTGCATAGTCAATGACAGATGGGACATTGGAAGTCAATTATAGTTACAGGGACAGAGGTTCACCTTTGGTGACGTTCCTGAGCTACCTCCGTCTGGCTCCAGCTGTCATTGTCAAGATCAGTAGACGCTTTGCGGGTGAGGGCACGCCAGCAAATTTGGTCCCATTTTGTTCTTGTTATCTCAGATGGTTTGAGACCACAGCACTATATGTTGTCTTTCAGAGAGTCTTTGCAATGATTGTATGGTCGGCCGTAGTTTCTTCAGGCCACGTGCCTGTTCGGCAAAGAAGATCTGTTTTAGGAAGTGACTGCCATCCATTCTGATGACATGGCTTGACAATCAAACTTGGCGCTGGCTTTGGCCATGATTTTGAGGCTGGTAACCTTATCTTGCCGTCGGATCCCAATGATTGAGACGACATCCCGCAAAGATAATATTTCCAGCTGGTTGATGTATATGCGGTATACAGTCCCGGTCTCGCAGCCGTAGAACAAGGAGGTGAGGAGCACTGCGTTTCACCTTCATCCAATATGCAATAGGGCTGCAAAGAGTAATGCAAACATTACTCCTACCCAAAATTCTTTATGGACAATGAAACCACACAACACACGACAGTATTTTGCCTTTTGTGTAAGCCAGTTGTTCACAGAATAGTGAATTACATGAATTACTGTTTGATTTTATTAACTAACAAGTTTATATAGACCCTTCGGAGTCTAGTGAGTTTTCCATTTTTAGTGAAACTGATATTGCAGCTCCATACAAGTTGACTTGTTTTTTTTTTTACTATTCATATATTTTCTCTATAATAATTGATGATACCACATCATTGCCATTCCGAAAGTTCATAACCTTTTAAAATTTGTTTTTAGTCGATCGCCTATATACTTTCCTGGTAAACAAATCTTGAGTGTCTGAAATACAGACCTTGTAATGACCTATTTATTTGTGCAGTTATGTGAATCTATTGCTGTTGCAATATTTTAATACGTTGCTGTTCATTTGTTATTAAAATGTTCTCTAGACGTTATTCTATGAAATTAATTTTGTCCGGTCTATAACGTATTTGAGCGCCAAACGCATTTTAGCACAAACCCTTATTAGACACATCATATTTCTCTATTATGTCCCCTAAATTTGCGGTAAATGTTTGATTAACGTTTAAGTCATTGCTTCATGTTTGGCCTAATGATTGTCTTTTTAATCTTTCTTTATGAATTCAAAACTAAGATTACCATATTGTGTTGAGAATATTGCTATTCTTTACTTAATACGGATTAGGAACTTATTGCGTGAGCTACGCCAAAACAAAACAAATCGATTCGCCTGAGATATATTAAAGACACACGTAACTTCCCTACCACTAAACTATATTACATTCAGGTCTTTATCTTCAATTTTTATCTTTAGTCCATTGAAAGTACATCTATCTACTTTGCTATATCGACTGTTAATATTGTTCGTGATACAACCACCGTAAAATGTGTCTTTAAATGGTACGTCCATTAACAGAGTAGAGTGTGGTCCATTATATTATTCGCATTCCGTGTTTAATCGATTCAAACATGTTTTAAGCTAAACTAAATCAGCTTTATCCAATCAATGGACGTGTTTATAGATGTAACACTAATATAAACTGTTCTGACGTTTTAACGTACATTTCCAGATAACAGAAACAATCAATGTTATAAAGTTTTGGTTTCGTTGTTATCTATTTTATATAGTAGGATATATGGTCTTTTCGATTATTTCAATCATTGCAATTATCAGCTGCTGTAAACAGTCTATGCAATGATGTATACAGTTTTTTTTTCTTTAATGAATCGAACACTGCAATGCTTTCTTAGACTCTCCTTTCACAGTAGTTTATAAATAGTACTTACAATCCAATTTTAACTAAATTAAAGCAATCCTGGGAATGGATATACTTTATTTGAATCATTGGAATATATCTCGATAGTTCCTACCACGGATTCGTTCCTGTGTATTTAAAAATTGTAATGTACTTACTCGCAAAGCAAACACTGCACCAGTTATCGGGTACTGTGTGTTGTAACTTCCATCCAAGTCATAAGAAGGAGCCACATTCAAGAATATTCCTGATATCCTAAGCAGTCTTGACCAATGCTATAACAACTACCAATACCACTACCAATATTCCTAAGCAGCATAACACATCATATTGTAAATATTTGCTGCTTTTGGCTCTTTGGCATTCTTGCGATCCTTTACAAAGCTGTTTACAGAATTAAACTTTGCAATGATCATTTATCCTTTTTGAAGTTACGTTCTCTGGTAATTCGGAATCTTTATTTTTTCTCAGTTTTAAATGCCCGAATGTGTTCACTTACTTCCATGTATCTTAGAAGTACACTGGGTGAAAGGATTTTCTAGACCAGTGCCCAAAGAAGTCGTAAAATTGAAAAGACGAGTGACCCCACATGAAGTCCAAAGGGTATATGGCTCGGGTCATTCTTTTTATAAATCATTCTCCGGCTCGGTAGTTTTTAAAACTTAATAAAACACAACGAGTAACTAACACTCACATTTTAGTAAAATAGCTACGTTTCACATATCAATAGTTAAAAATTGGATGAAATTGCTATAAAAAGTGATAAAGTTTGTAAAATAAGGTAAACAGTTAAGATTTTAGGGTAAATGTAAACTTTTAGACGCAAATTGTTTTTAAATAGTATTTCTGGTCTACGATTACAGACACTAAAAAGAAGAAATAATAACTGAAACAATTAGTTACATCACCGCGCACGAACTTTTTACCAGTTTCTTTGATTTGCTTTTAATTAATCAAATTAATGTCATCGGAAGAAATGTGAATGTCCAGTTAAAAACGTTGATGTTTAGTGCCTTCAAGTATTGTGTGGATGAAAGGGGATTGGATTTGTCTCTGAATCAAATAATTATATTTTGATCAGTTTTGCCGTGCACATCTTTAGTCGGCTGAAATTCTCATTTAACTGAATGGGATGAAAATGTATTGAAGTCGATGATTCTACAATCTCAACAGTTTCTCAAGTTCTCAAGGCAACGTACATACCATCTATACACAAACACCATTATGTCAAATCTTATTTTAATGTATTTTTGAAGACAGAAGCTAAACAAGCGTTGTATATAACTTGCAGTATCATTTGAAGTTACACTGACAAGTATGGAGGGTTTAGATTACAACTCTATAGTACACACCGTGTCGTTATCATGTTGACACTACATGATACTCAAGACTTCCTCTGTTCTTTCTCAATTTCAAATTATCATGTCTTACAAAGATTCTTACAACGATATACTGTCCCAAGTATAATAAAACGAATGAACAATCGAACAGTTAGATTTCATAAACGACAAAACAAAATAAAAAACGAAACAAACCCTGTTTTTATCAATATCTTGATATCACTGTGGCTCTTTTGTAATTATGTCTTTGATCTCTTTTGCACGGATACATGTGTGTGGGTGGTTTTCTGTTTTTCGCTTTCTTCTATCTCATCAACCACATTTCAGTCTTATTTGAGATGTCGGAAATTATTAAGACGTCAAGAGAACATACATGTTTTGAGGCGCTTCAAGCAGGTACAAACGTTTTCGATTGAAATTAAGTACGACAAATGTTGGAAGTACAAACGATAGAGATATAATTACACAAATAAATGCCATTTTGTTTACGAACATTGAATAAATTTAAAATTAACATTTTACTGTAATCCATATACCATTTGTACACATTGTATAATTTACCGTCCAGTGACTGCTGTAACTAAATATGGAATTAAATGGTTGAATGACTCTAAAGACAGCTACGTTAAACTGATTAACCATTGCGGGAATTATTATTTTGGATAATCTCCATTAACCGTGATCACGCGACATTTCACTGCGCCGAAGGAAACCAATGTCCATTAATCTGTATTTAATCGAAAGTTTCTTTATGCAAAGAAGAATAAAAAGAAATATTTACTTTCAACGAGCTCTTTTAGTTTCTTGCTGTTAAATATCATACAATGTTTTCACTCTGTTTCATTTCATTTGTTAAGTCACTCTAGCTTTCCTAATCGTTTTAATGCTGACATTTATCTACATTGTTCATTAATTATAACATCGCTCCGGCGGCCTTGTGGTTAGAGCGTCCGCCTCGGATGCATGAGGTCGTGGGTTTGATCCCAGGCCGAGCCCTACTAAAGACTTATACAAATGGTACTAACAGCTGCCTCGCTTGGCGTTCAGCATTAAGAGGTTAGTGTTAGGACTGGTCGGACTGGTGTCAGGATAATGTGACTGGGTCGTACATTATGCTACATGTCTGTGGCATGATGCCATAGTGCTAGACATCACTATAAACTGCCACACTGCAGACATCGTAGCGACATGAATGAATAATGTTAAAGCTACGTTAAAAATCCAAATCACACACACACACACACACACACACACTAATTATTATACTCATAATTTCCTCGACTTCTTAAAGCTTTAAAGCTTTATGATGTTCACATGTTTCCTCATTTTATCCTACTGTTTCATAAAAAAAAAAATCATTTCATTCACCTTTCGAAATGATTGTAATATGTTTCTGTAAACATCCCCCTCTGAACTTTTGATGCTCACATAAGACTTTCGCCGTTTTAGCTGCAACTAATAACCTTTCTCTCTTTCAATAGTATATATAGTTATTAAAACCTACGACTATATATTTCTTTTTCTTTCAGGAGATCTAGAAGACAGATACTTTCCTCATGGTTGGACACTGCTTTACTTCTTACAGCAATGCAAGTTTCATCGGGTAAACAATAACTATTATATAACTTCGTAGTTGTAACAGTTGCTATCTTTGTAATTTTTTATTACTAATATATTTAAAAATTGTTCAAGTTTGTGTATGTATTCTAATTTGCAGTGCGCACATTCGCGCGAAGCTAAAGTTTTCTCACAGGCTGAGGAGTATTTGCCTATTATGTCGTGAGTGCGTGTAGGCGCAGTGGCCCTTTTCTTATATTAAGTGACCTATATTTCATATTTACTTATTACTTGCTGAATTTGTAATGCACGGTTTGATTAAAGTTATTGTCTACGATGTCACCTTATTCTAATGAAAAGGACAGAAAACCAAAAGAGCTATAATCAAATGTAATAAAATATATATTCTTCGTCAAGCAAGGACAGAGCTATAAAGCCAAAGAAAACAGAACATTCCAATAATAATTGGTTGTCCTTGTGAAGCGGGTCGTTCCTTTAAATAAATTTGTGCCTAATTATACTATTCAATTAGTTTTGTTTCAAAACATTTTTCCATATGCATGGGAAATCTATTTTTTCATTGTAATATTTTTTATTACAAAAATATCAATCTTCATTTTATAATATAGCCAAGAAAGAAAAAAAAAACAATCAAACATGCTACGAGGCATTGCTCTTAAAATGAGTAACAGAAAAGAGTAATAAGCAACAAGCTTGATTAAATTCAACAACTAATTTATTTCCCTAGAATACAAGGTCAACATGTAAAAAAGGAACTTATGGTATTGCGAATTAAATATTCCGCTTCAAGACATACAAGCTTTAAATATGCTAACTTACAACAAGAAGCCTACTTTTACACCTTGCAAAGCAAGAAGTTGCATATTAGCATATGTTAAATAGCGTATTATGCAATATTGACCGAGCACGAGACTTTAGCTATTGGTATAAATTATTGTTTGGTCCGAACGTTTGGAATTGACCACTGTTTGGACATTGTATCAAGAGGAGCACTTTATATACTTTATGACTCTAATATCCAAAATGATAAGAAAGACAAGGAAGTTTGAATTCGAAAATTTTGATATCAAACTTTGATACAAAATATGAGTCAAGAGAGAATATTTCGCTGCTCTTTCATATATATATATATATATATATATATATATATATATATATATATATATATATATATATATATATAGATATATATATAGATAAATAGATAGATAGATAGATAGGTATAAGCTGCCAATCACACGGCAAATATCAGGCTTTCCATCTTTCCATCATCACTGGACGAATAAGGTCATATTAGTTGTTGTTCAAAGGGGGTTTAAGGACCCAACCCCTAAGATCACGTATAATTTTAGACCTTTTCAGTCATTTTGATTCAGTCTATGATTCAAGCATATTCTGCGAGTTTATAGGAATGAAAAAACTGAAAAATATTTTTGTATTTGTCAAAATTGAAAACAAATAAAACTGGTCGATTTTTGCTAATTTTGTTAGCTAACACTAAAACTAAAGTTTTTCATGAAATCACCGCCGTTAAAATTGAAAATCTGATCGATTATAAATATGTCTGAGACGTTAGGACTAAACCCTTTTGTATTCGCTACTATGACACCTTTTGGTTGACTGATTTTGTAGCAATCGTTTTTATGGTTATAGCAACCATTCGTTGTAGTCAAAAACAGGTTCATTTTGTTTCTCAATAACAACATGTTCGTTTTCTTTCTCAATAAAATAGGTTTGTTATAATTCCCATCAGGTGGTCAATATCTTTTTATTCAAGCTGATGACATCATATTCAAGATTGTCGACTGCTGCTTCATTGATTTCCCCTGTCATCTTGATCACATTTTGTACTTGCACAAAAGTATTAGTGACGGTCTTCTCCAAGTTCGCTGGGCTATCACGTGATTTTTCAACTTTATCAATTATTTAAATCACCTTTTCGGCTTGCTTTGCAAACTCAATCAAGTGATTTTCTACCTTACTCATTATTTTAATATTTGGATAAAATTGTCACTTGACTCAACTATCCAGATCTTAGTTGATCTAGCTATCAAGTAATACTCTTCATTAAATTTATAAAATGAGGGGTTAATTTCAGCGTTAATATTTACGCTTTTGTCAAATGCTTCCAGCACTTCATCATTTTTTGTTATCAACTCGTTATATTCCCAATAAACCTTCACTTTGTTCAAATCCAACGTCAGGTTTGTGTATTTGTTTTGGGATTTTAGATAGTAAAATGCACATATCTCATCAATTTCCAACTCTCAAATGTATCAAACCGACGAAAGGAAAGACTACCCTCATTAACATTGACCAGAGTCAGTTTTATTTTACTTCAGACTCTTTGAAGTATGGGACAGCTATTTCATTACTAATGTAAACAACCAAAAGTTTTCCATTTTACCGCAGCTTTTCTCGTCCACAATCTTTCACACTTATCTCACAAACCTTATTGAATATGTCATCTAGCACATCTAGCACATCTTTCACGTCCATTATATTTAAGTTTAGATAAACTTTGTGTCATATTTCTTTTTATACAACTTCTCATATGATGTTATTCGGTGTGAAAGTATCTCGTTCTATAACTTATATGTTGTCCTGAACTCTTTAAGTCATCTAATTTGTATATCAAGTAATATTTGATCTCATTTAGCATCCTGCTGTAAAAATTTACCGCTATCTTACACGATTATTTTTTTTTGGGGATCTGATTGCTGGATTCATCTTTATCCCTATCATGTTGAATACAACACCAACGCCCGACAAAATCAACAACAATGGATGAATCGGCGCCCTAGCTGTTGCTAGGCTAGTTGTAGTGAAAATAGTTGGCAAATAATCCGCCATCTTTTGTATTTCTAACATAATAGACAAATACTATTTTTGCACGATCATATTTTTGTGATAGTGTGTTTAATAAGCCAGGCTATTAAATGATTTTTGTCCTCAAATGGTATGTCCTTCGATATTTGATTAAAATAAAAAATACGTTTGATTATTAGACACAACCTAGGACAACTTCTCTCACAACCATGGCAAAACGAACGTTCTCTAGTTGATTGAGGAATGATTTGTACTTGTCAAATAGAGCTGAGTTTTATTCTTCAGCTGTTCCTTTTCCTCAGATGTAAACGCTCGTCGAACAAATCTACCCAAATCGGGCTCTATTTACTTCTTCGTTATATCGTTGATGAATTCAGGTGTCTCTAGACCATCAATAAAATTGATAGCTTCTCTCACATAATACACTGGTGCTGCCTCTGTGAAGTACTTTTCGAAAACAACGTAGGCATTTGTGTATTTTCCAATGTAGTCTACAAAGTTTGTATCATCTAAGTAAGCTGCTTCAATGAATGTTTATGTGATCAGCAAAATCAGCGTTTGCTGGAACATTAAAACAGTTGCATAATCATCCAAAAGAGGTCATTTTTTTCGTTATTTTCTTGTGCTCGTAGGATTGTACCGGAGTAGGTGTTATTGTAGTCAAAAGTTCTCTTGACCTGGGAGAAGTTCTTGACTTAGATAAATCATAGCTTTTTAGTTCATTCCTAAACTCGGGATTTTTTATCCAAAAACGCTCTGTACTTTGAAAATATGTTGATGCTTCTCTCGTTCTCCATCTAAATAAACGACATCAAAATTTAAATCACGTTGTTTTATCTGCTCAATTTTACTGAGATTAGTGATTATATCAAGTTTATCAATATGTTTATCAATGTAATCAACCTTAGATTTTACAGCATAATCAACAGCTGACTTAACAAATAAATGACTGTACACATTAACAAAAGTACTAGCAAATGATTTTGATTCAGCAGCTAATGGTCCCCCTATTCAGATATTCTACTATCATCAATTGGCTCTCCGTCAACAACTATTGCTCACCGAGTCGATACAATGTCAAAATCTTAAATCTTTTATTAAAAACAGCAGATGATATTCTTTTTATCACGTCAACCGCTTTTTTTCTTCTCCTCGTCACTTAATTCTTTATGACATGGCAATTTAAAAATATTGAAGATATCTATGTCTTCCTGCTCAAGATATTCAGCTAGCACATCTATATTTGTCTTTCTAAATTTTTCGTGTACTTTGAACGTGGCGCAATATTTAGCATCTGTATAACCATTACATTATTTTACTCTGTCTATTTTCTTGCTGAACACAGTTAAATAAGCTGTTCATCAACTAACTCCATCATTCATCATGTCGTGCATCTTTATCAAGAAACCAAAATCCTTGAATCTTAATCCTAATTTATCATGCAGACGTCTCTTATGAAATATATTACGTATTTTGTGTCAAGTCTTATTATGTATGTTCTTTTCTTTGCATGATCAATAATTCAATAATTAATTTATGTCTTGTATCATGGTGCTCCTCAGTTTTTTCTTCATCACTTGGTTGTTAGTTAACAAGGACCATGTGAAGTCTGGATGAATTTCAGCTATTACCTTATCTATTAAGTCAGAGACCTTCTCCTCCATTTTAATGATTCCATCTTTGTTTGAAAAATGCAATATCACTTTGTAATCATCCGTCTTTTCTCTTAATTCTTTCGCTTCTCATTGCGTGAACAGAACGAACATTATGCGATCTTTCACTATCAGTTGTGAACTCGGCAAGATCAGGATTTTCATTGTATTTCAAAAATGGATATGGTAAAATTTCATCAGTTTGAACCTGTTCATAAAATGATTCACGCATTTCCCCAAAAGGTCGCCATTATTTTAGTCTCCACACCAATATCTATACATGATCATCAAGTGTGCAGGTTTGGAACAAATTAGACCAGGATTTTCGCCTTCGTCGTTAACACAATAGAGCCTGAACCACCCATATTTTGTCATTGTTGACACGGCGAACTCCTGCGCTGGAAGTCCAACATAAGTTGGATTGTTGGCAGTGTAAATTGATTTAAACGTCACGTTATCGTTTGATCCATCCAATCGTCCGTCGTACATTCTCTCATTACCGCTAGCACTTCCACGTAGAGCAAATTTGTGTATAGCAAACCTTTGGACACTGCGTTGATTCAAAACTTATTATTGGTTCCATTAGGCTCCAACTCATTTGTGTTTATCGCTGTTGTTAAGTGCCATGAAAAAGCATAAAACGGATTAAAACCACTATAAAACGACAAGCTGTAACAATGAAGTCATTTATATTTGATGAGTCACCAATCAACGTTGGAATATAACCAACATCGCTTTTTGTTCGCCTAACAAGGCCAGCGTAAGCGAAGTCAAGATAAGCCGTATTTGTCAAGTCATCAGCAGCAGTTGGAAAAGCAGTAGATTTTAATTTATCCCATGACAAGGTCACCTACCATTGTGCTACCAGAACGTTTCGCAAATGAAAAGAGCGTTTACTAATAATAGCCCTACAGTGGTGATGTTCTTACCATTATTAAGTTTGCCGATGAGTTTAATGACTTAAGTTTATCATTAATCACCAGTTCACAGTTAGCTCAAGATCTTATGGAACAAAGTTTCACTCTCTCAAAAACATTTTATAATAAACCAGATAACAAAAATTAAGATGAAACAGTTGCATATGATCTTGAATGACTTCAGCAACAAACATAACAGAAACAAAACATAAACAAAATTTAAAATGATATTAAAATATAAGCGTATCTAGTTGAGGACCATTTCGCGAAGACAAATTGTTGCATGAGAAACTGAATCAGCTTTTGCTGGATTTGATATATCATTTGAGTTCGCCAACGGAAAAATACTTGATAATGGATTTAATCAATATGATATATTGACCTTGATGAGACCTATTGTGTCCAACGAAGTTAAACAAAACTAGGTGGGATAAAATTAATTTTTGCTGCAAATGCGCTGATGAAAGACAAGTTGGAGAAGAAGAAAAAGAGATAACACCTGGCTTAACACAAAATCAATTTCAATTTATCCAAACAACAGTGTTGCAGAAATACCTGATTAATTGTACCAGAAATAATGAGCAAAGTAGAGAGATATCAACAATCTGGTTCAGCCTGGACATTTAAGAATTTAACAAGATAACATTTCACATTGGAGAAACTGCTTCTTTGAGAGGATCATCAAACGTCAAGTTACCTGAATTTATTCAGCAAAACGGTTCATGTTTGAACATTAAAAACGATGATGATTATTCTTTTTTTTTGGTGTGTTATAGCTTACCTTTATCCATCTGATTGTCATCATCTAGAGAGATTTGCAAAACACAGAGAGAACATTAATAAGTTGAACATACAAGGATTAAAATATCTACTTGATGTAAAAGATGCTGCGAAATTTGAAACGTAAAATACTGAATTGACTGTTAATGTTTTTGGTGTTTATGAACGATCATTAAGAAAATGTGTTGTTTATACTCGACTGATAAGCAAAAACACTGATAATAAAACGATAAGCATTACATTCAACTCAATATAGATAAGTTTGTCTGTTTTAAATATTTGCAAGGTTTTCAGTCCATAGAGATGCTGGATAAGCATAATAAAAGTTTAATTTGTCGTGACGTACAAGCTGTCACGGTTCCAGAGGTCGAAAATGCCTTTGTTGAATTTTCAAACAACAGTAGAAAACTGATTATACCTATTGTGATTTACGCCGATTTCGAGGCGATATTTGAGAGAGTTGAATCACTATTGAATGATCTAAGTAAATATTTTACTACAACAGTTCAATATCATGTAACAAGTTCTGCTGATTATACATTGGTCTCTTCTGTAGACCAAATCAAATAAATATAAATAGAACTCTATGGAGGAACTGATACCGCATGACGGTTGTTGAAAAATTTGGTAAGTGAGCTCGATGAGAAAAAATAGCGAACAAGCTAATATGATAAAGTTCACTAAAAAGCATGTGAATGATTTCAAGACAGCGGTAAATTGCCACATTTGTGAAAAGCCACTTGGTGAAGTCGGAGTGAAATATTGCTGTCACTTAACAGATCAATATCGTGGTGCAGCAGATGATAAGTTTAATCTACATTTCAAATTATCTAATTTCATTCCAGTTGTATTTCACAATCAGAGAGGTTATGACAGTCATATCATTGTGAAAGACTTAGGTGATGAAGAGATAACAAAATTGTTGGGTAAAAGCAAGATAACAACAATACCGAACAATTTGAGAGATATGTGTCATTCAGCATTGGAGGACTACGATTCATTGATTCATTTCAATTTATGGCGAGCTCACTTAAAAGCTTGGCTAAGCTATGTGATGTCTTTACGAGCATTGAGGATTACATTGGTGAGTCATCAAATGATTTGAAACAAAACGAAATTTACCGTTACGAGTACATGGACAGTAAAATGTAATGAAACCGAGTTACCGTCAAAGGCAAGTGTTTACTCGAAGTTATCAAATGTTGATATAGCATATGATAAGTATGAATTTGAAAAGATGACCTGGAATTAGTTTCAGATAACAAATGTTGATGAGTATCGTGACTTGTATTTGGCCATTGATATTTTGCTGCTAGCTGATGATTTGAATATTTCAGAATAGTTTGTCAAAGATATTATAAGCTTGATCCTGCATGGCATTTTGCATCACCTGGACTCAGATGGGATGTGTCTCAAAACGAATAAAATAAAATTGGATTTGTGCACAGATCCAGATATTTTCATGTTTATTGAGCTTGGCATGGAGGTGAAATGAGTGTTATCACAAAGAAAATGGCAAAAGCAAACAACAAGTAAATGATAAATTATTACGATAACTCACACTCAAAATGCTTAACAAATCTAATATGAACACTTTGTATGGCTAGGCGATGAGCAGATGTTACTGACTGGATAATTTTGTTGGTTAAGTGGTGATGACTATACAAAAGAAACAAAAGGTATTGTGCCAGATGATGATGGTTACTTTTTCAAAGTTGATCTTGATTACCCTCAAAAACTTCATGATCTGCATAATGATTATCTATTTTTCGCTGAAACACTTCTGGTCCCCGACGCCAAGTTGAGTGAGCAACAAAGAGAGATGAAAGTTAAACATATTTTTTGAGTGAGCAAGGTAAAGAAATCGATTACGAATCTAATGAACAAAACAAATTATGTGATACATCACGCTACTCTAAGACAAGTTGTTGATCACTGATTAATTGTGAACAAAGTTTACTGAGCAATAAAATTCAGACAAGAGAGATGGGTGGAGCCGCATGTCAATTTCTATACAGAACAGAGTAAGTTGGCAACGACAAAGTTTGAGAACGATTTTTCAAGCTGATGAAAAATGCTGCTTTTGGCAAGACAGTGGAGAACATCAGGAAACGAATCAATATTGAGATAGTAAACAACGTTGAACGAATACATAAATTGGTGTCGAGTGATTCGTTCGCGAGTATGAAAATATTTTGTGAGAACCTTGTAGCAATACAACTTTAAAAACATAGTTCTCGACAAACTAATCTTTATTTGCGCTGCTGTTCTTAATTTATCAAAGATGTTGATGTACAATTTTCATTATAAAATGATGAAAAAGAAATACGTTAACAGAGCACCATTGCTGTTCATTGACGTAGATAATTTAGTGTATCGGGTTGAGACAAATGATATTTACTACGACATGATAAAGAGCAAGAAGTTGTTTGATCTATCAGATTATCCAGCTGAGTCTAAGTTTCATGATGATACAAAAAAGTGATTGGCATGTTCAAAGAGGAGACGAATCTAGTAGCAATTGATAAATATATTGGATTAAGATCTAAAATGTATTGTTTGTTGTTGAATAATAAGGGTCAAAAGAAAACTGGTAAAGTAATTTTTTCAAAAATCTGTTCTAAAAAAAAAATGTTACTGACGATGATTATGAACGAGCAATGATTATTGGTGATCTTGAAAACTTGACGATGACAAATATCAGATCAGATCAACATGATATAAAACCAGATTAATACACACAGAAAAGGTTTATCATCATGTGGTTACACGAGAGATTGTTCGGATAATGTTCATACACTAGCGTAAGGTCATTACAAAATTGCATCAGGTAGTTCACATAAATGTTAGACACAAAAATCATGTATTTACATTCATAATACAAGTTAGAAAAGTAACTGAATTAAGAAACAATCAATAATGATTTTTTGGACAGAGCAGCAAAGAATGAAAATGCTATAATAGAACTTGATCAGAAAAAAAAAGAAACCTATTGATCGTGTAAATAAGATGACAGAGGCGTTTAGCACAAAAACAATAAAAAAGACTGTGGTATGATCAGTCAACAAGAAAAGTGCTCTAGTAGTAATACAAAAGACTCTCTGACCTTACTCCTCAGGCAAATCTATAATCAAGATTTATTTTAAATTCAGATGGTAGATTCTAATTTAGTTAACAAATAAGTACAAAATCAATATTTGTTTTTGATTTTATCAGGTACAAAATTATTTGAGTTTTTTTTTCTTCTCATACCTATCTACTGGCAGAATATACTTGAATCACAGAATGAGCCTGAAATAATTGAAAATTTCTCAGAATGTACTGGGTCTGAGGGGGTGGGTCCGAAACCCCTTTTAAATTATTACTCTATTGGTCAGTGCAATAATGGATATGATAACTAAACTGAAAACAACAGTGCAAAGCCGAAGCTAAACCAGTCCAAGCGCATTCAAAATCTATCGAGACCTTTAACAAGGACATCAAGAAACAAAACACCTGCTCACAAATGAAATCATAACAAAACACACAAAAAAATCTGAATAATATGCAAAGTCCATTTAGTGTTTTGCTGTAGATAAACACAATTAGATATATTAAAAAATAATAAAGGTTGAACGAATTTGAGTGTCGTTATTTTTTAGTGCTAGCAAAGCTGGAATGACTAGAACAATCGACCCCAGTCGATGGTATCATTACGTCAGTGATGTGATGTTTGAGCAAATTTTTCATCCAGGATCTAATCATTTGGTGATATGGATGTTTTCTTAAAATTTGCACGACAGTATGTTCTATAGCAATATTAAATCATTGAGTTGGTAGTATTAAATAGCTTAATAAACGCTTTTTAATAAAATTATAAATGCCTTTTATCTTTAACTGACATCTTTGCATACTAATGATATTAAGGTTATGGGTTTGGGAAAGGGAATAAATGGCATAAAAGCGTGATTTGGCAACCTGTAAATTCCTTGTTACCAATGCATTGACAAATGCCCAGTTGGACATTGAGTGCTGCATACCTTGCATGTGGTTAGGTAGATACAATTTTATGTCATGCTTGTTATAATATGGTTGTGAATATTATGCTTCTCGCATATAACTCTGCAGAAAATGTACTTGTTTCCTTCATGTATGTCAAATTTCCAGGTCTCCGAAATGCCAACGTTCGAAGGAATTAAGCACACTTTCCAATCACATGTATTCATCAGATATCATTAAATATCGTACCCTCGAAAACCCGAGAGCAGGGACATTATCTCTGCTAGCCAAAATACAGAAACCAGGAAAACCCGGTGGGACTATTATCTCTGGTAACGGTCACCCAACCAGAGAAAAACATTTCGGAATACTAGACTATTTTCTGAGGCATCGCGTCCATACACTATCCTCCCACCTCCCGGACACAACGAGCTATGGCCAGTAATGGGAATTAATATTACGGTGAAATATATAAATATATATTGGTTTGGAAACCTTTATGACCTTAACGCTACTGGAAAAAATTGTGTTAGTATGGTCATCTATGAGAATTAACATTAAGTCAAAAGTCTGGGTCAGTATGGCAGCCAGTAGGAATTTAACATTATAGAGGGCCGTATTATAACCTTCTATCGGAATTAGCATTCCGTTGCCTTTAGTACCCTGTATGAGCATATAACAATTACTGGGACGTTAAGTCTCCCTAGAGCCGTTTTTATTACTGACTACTATAGCCTCTTTTGAAAATTTAATATTATTGGCGATAATATAACCTACAATGTGACACATGGAGCTTTATGGGAATATAATATTAGCGGTTTCTGTTCCACTTATAATGTTTCAACATTAACTCTGGAATATTTTGACTTTATGGAAATTCTAACATTAATTGTGGTACACCATGAGGCCCTATGGAAATATACCATTAGTACACAGAGCAGACAATGCTACTACATATATTTGATTTAATTTATATTTAAGTTGTGTTTGATTTTATTTAATTGTTTGTGGGTTTAGAAGTCTTCTTATTCTCTCTACATGGCAATGTAACGTAAGTTTGTTTACTAGGAATTTGAAATTTTCCAAACAATTAAGTTTGACCTGCGTTTTCCTTAGGTACCTAATAATATAAACATTTATTTATATTTTTGACTTAGTTCCTGGTCTTGATTGAGGGTCAAGTAAACAACTTTTGCAAGGAGTAAAATGACTGGTTCTTATCAAGGACATACATGAGCTATGTGACTTTTACATGTAAACATGATCACGTCATCCTCGATTTCGCAATTAGGCATTTCCGAAATTGCGAAATATTTAGTATTAATATTGATGCTTAGAGAGAGAGATAGTGGTCTCAGAGTCCTGGTTTTAAAGGAATTGATGTCAAGTTGTTTTATTCTGTTGTGAACAGTATCGAAGTATTAATGTTTTGAGTTAATTTTTCTTCAGGTTGTTTTTTGGACTCAGGAAGATTAACTCGTTTTCTGGAAATATTACTTATTCATACAGAATTCTTGAACAAGGACTTTTTTGAAATTTTATTTGGATTTCCAAGACCGGAGGATTAATTATTATGTTTCTGTAAGGAACAATAGACGTCAACACAGTATAGCTACAGCATACGTCGTTGCTCTCAATCGTGGATTCTTCATCGGGAATAGAACTTGGAATCATTAGAACATTTCAATATTATAATTCAAAACTTGTATTCGTAGATTAATCTTGTAGTATTTTTGGATTTGATTCTGGAAACCGTAATTTCTCATATTTTTCTTCCTCATTTTTACAGTATTTCTACACGGAAATAAATTATTTATTATATTTAGAAAAGCTTATTGCTTTCACTCTTTCTTGTGCTACTGTTTATTCGAGCCTAAACACGTAACAATGCAATTCTAGCGACTTTTAGGGTTGTTGTTATCTGTCATTTGACGTATATATTCTGTATCTCTCTATGCTGTTACAATACCCACATAGACCAATAGTGATATCAGTAATGCTACATAGTGTGCCATTCATATTCTACAATTTTTATAAGCTCCATACTTATTTGAAGTAAAGAATAAAGAACGACAACACATAATCACCATAATGTCATAAATTAATGTTCGATTCCCATCAGGGATTATGAACTACTATTGTTGAAGTTTTATTAGGTCCAAGGGTTCCTAAACGTAATGTCAAAATTGGGGTCATTGTGCCATCCGTAATTGTAAACTTCCAAAAGGGTAATAGCGGCAGAGTAATGTTAAGTCACAGATGGAAAATACATTGCCGCCATTAAGCTAAATTTCATTATGTGGCCACATGGTCTACTGCTTGCCGTAATAATGAATTCTCATAGTTGGCGATGTTCACCCAAATGTTTACTTTAATATCATTTAGTGTTGCAGGTGATCCTGACCCAACTTGCTGCAGTAATGTTAGTTCGCAAATCTAATCATGCTAACCCGTAATTTTCATTACCTTTAATTTGCTTAAAACGGTTACCACATCCAATTATTAAGCCGCAATTTTACATTCCTCGTGTGGTCATACCACATATAATTACCGTTATGCTAATTTTTGATGGGGAACAATCTGGCACACATGTTGTACCCACATGTTAAGTGCGAGAGGTGGCCACATCGATGCACACATTTGCTGTAATCTTAAATCCCATAAGGGACCATACCGACCCAAAATATTTCATGTAATGATCATTCTCATGGGTAATCACACTAACCCGGTCTACTACTAATATAAAACTAAAGCAATTGATATTATGGACTTTACCTAGCTGAGGTATCTGTTTGGTTTATGGTAAATATATCCGTTGATGGGTAATTAATTCATAAAGGGTTGGAAAGAAGGAGACTGGGGAAAATGTAATCATTTTGATATATGTCCTTCCATATATGACTATTTCACCAACTTTCTTTTGGTAAAATATATTATGCACATAAGTTATTGTTATACAGGAGTTCCTTCTTTCATATCCTTTCGTTATTCGTAATCATCATCAATGAATGCAGGTCATTACTACTAATATTATGCGAAATGTGTTTACATTTTTTGCTATTTATGATTACATTAAGTTTCCATTTCTTTCTTTAGACGCTATGGCCTGCTTATCAACATTCCAAGTATACATTTAAGCATTTCACTACATCGAGCAAAATAAAATAGTACATTCAGCTCTTGAGTCCACAACAATTAAAATCGACTTAAATCATTTACATCATCCAGCGATTAAGCCTTGATTTTTATATGATATGTGCCATAAAAGAAGGCAAGATGTGTCAGTGTGTTGCCTTTTTTTAAATTTCTACTTTAATATTTCCTCAAAGCTATTATAATATTTATTCATTCAACGAGACACATTTTTGTTTGAATTACAGGTGCAGTAACGCTAACCAAAAGTCCAACTTTACCCGAAAAGAATTACATGGCTACAATTTCATGTTCTTCGACTTTGTATACACAAATGTCTATTTCTCTGAATGACAGCAGCTTGACAGTTTGTAACAATGGGAGTTGTTTACCTCAACAAAACCAAGACGGTAGCCATGTATACAGTGCGACCAATAGTGAAGCTAAAGTAACCATTGCATCCCTTGATAGAGACAGAGATCAAGGAAAATGGAAATGTTCGTCACGGGAAGGAGATAGCATTGACATATTGGTTTATAGTCAGTAAACACATTTTGTAATGACAATTTCTAGCTTTAATAATGTTTGAAAGTACAAATATTATTGGTAATCAATTATCAGTGATGTACTGGTTCCTACAGAGGAGCTTTTACACTATCTATAATCGACGTTCATTATTCATAATATGTAATGTGACTGGCATGAACTATTGAAGCAAAATGACGAAACAAAATTCTACCAATATACCAGTTCCCATTCAACTATGGGGCAGCAGTATTACAATAATTAAAAAACTGAATATTGAACCTCTCCCATCTTACTGATAATTGCTAATTTTTGTCAGTGCTACAAACATACCGATAAGTAATTGACAAGAGCCTCATGTGTGTCCACTTCTAGTGTAAAATGTGAGTCACCTACTCTTTTTCATACTCGTTCAGATAAAATTAAATAGGTCAACGCTGGATAAAGTACTTTTGATTGCACTTGGCATAATCAGTTTACATGTATATTCACACTCAAACTGGTTGTACTTCATTGTAATAGAAACTTCATTGTCTGAGTTCTCACACTTGAAACTAATAGAAAATGGAGGACGTTTAATTTTTTGAAATGAAAACCGAACTTTTCTAGAAATGGCTAAGTTGTAAATCTCGAAATTGTACCGATGCAATCAAAACAGAAATAATACGTTGTAGGTTACTAAGAGACCCTATATTTTGTACGGGTAAATATAGTGTATATTCAAGACATATTTTAAGTGTTATTCCTCAGGGCTCTATATTATATCGTCTTCTTTATCTTCTTTGTATCAATGACGTAGACTTGTATCTAGTATACTGTAATCGTTTCGCTAATGATTATAAAGACATCTGGTACATCCATCGACTCCATTAAAAATAAACTTCAAATCAACTTCAATAATTTATCCGTTTGGTGTCAACAAAAGAGATTACATCTCAATGGATCTAAACCGTAATGTATCACAATTCAAACAAGGCAGCTATCTACTAACATATATTTACCTCTGACATTACATGATTTAAACTTGTTTTGCGATAAAACGTTTAAATCATCGTGGCATCTTTATGGATCAACATTTGAGATGGATTTTACATATCAATGCGTAATGTTCGTCAAAAGAGGCATTTTCTACCTCTGCACTAGCTTGGAATATATTTTTCGAAAAAAAAAAAAAAAAAAATATATATATATATATATATATATATATATATATATATATATATATATATATATATATATATATGCCATAAACTGACAACGAACAGTGCGAAACTTTATAGTATCTACCTAGCCTGAGCGCTTTCGACTCTAATGAGTCTTCTTCAAAGGCAAATACAAAACACAGAGAAGACAAACAAATAAAAAAAAAATAAAAAATTGAAACGGTTATGTTTGCGAAACTTTACATGGTCTTTTCTACAGGAATTCAACCTTTTTAACTATATTGTATAAACGAATTTTTTTCAGCTTGTTGCTGATACTGGAAAATATTTTTGTATTGACCTAGAAATTGTTGATCCATAATGAAATCTATTATTTTATGAAAAATTTATGTAAGTGTAGATTATATCCCGGATATTTCATTGTTGTAGTAGTCATAGGCTATTAAGCAAAGTTAGAGATGTATTAAAAAGAAAATGTGTCGGCTGCAAAATATAATTGTATTTGTGCACGGTTGTCTTTTTCTAGTCTTCTTGGTTTAAACCGCTAGGTTTCAATGTTCTAAGCCGGCGTGTCCAGTAAGACTTCTTTTCATTTTTGGTTTGGGTACTCCAGTTGGGGTTGTGAGCAACAGCAATAAGTGTTATATCACAGTGTTCGTAATGACAATGATACAAAGTTGCGATATAACCTGTCCAGACTATAAGGTACATTTTGGGCTTTGAGGAAGACACATACTGTATTCTATGTAATACTTTGTTTCTCTTTATTTCTTTCCTCCCATTAGAATAAAAAACCTTTAATAAGGGTCTGAACATGGATCATGTAATGTTCAAATGTGAAAAGGCTGCCCCACTCTCGCCCACCAACCCCACCCCACGCCTTCCTCTCCCTCTGATTTAGCCAGCAAAGCAACAGGCTAATCAAATTACATTATGATGGGCTATGCAGAAATACCTTCGTGGTAAATCTCCCCGACTCCCGCACGTCATCTCTCTCTCTGTCTCTCTCTCTCTCTCTCTCTCTCTCTCTCTCTCTCGACCATGGTAGAAGGATACCAGCGAAAATCCGTAAAAACACGTTTCAACATGCTGCGTTTTCACGGTACTTGTTCTTAAATATGCTGTGTTTGTAGTTCTCTGCTTTCTTCATTTAAACCATATTTCACGTTTAAATCGTAAGTGTGTCTTATATTTTTTAATCAATAGGAATGAAAGTAGAAATTCAAAAATTAAAAGAAACGACATATCATTTGCAAAATAGATTGCGATTATTCGCAAGAGGTAAAGAACTAAATTTAATAGCGGACACACTGGAAAAGGTTGTGCAGAGTTCATTAATTATTCGCATTCCATCAAAACACAACTGCTTGCAATCAATCCTGCGTTTGATCCCAAGTATATGCATTTGCATGTGATATAAATAAAATACATGTTTAGAATGTACACTGTATATTTGATATACCCTTCGTTGTATAATTATTTAACTAAAAGGAAATCTGGAAAGCCCAGTTTCTTGTTGTGACAAATTTGTACTTCACTTATCTGCAAAGTTACTACGTACACAATAGTTTTAATCAGTGTTATTAACGTTATTTGTCTCAAGGTTCCAAAAGAAATATATTACAAAGACACTGCTTCATCATGCATGCAACATTTCAAGAAATGTAAGGTTTTGTTAGACTGAGAGTCCAAACAATGGAATTGTGCTAAACTACATTACACAACAGTTATTGCCAATCAAACGCTTTGCATGTTCTCATTGAACTTCACCATTTCGTATAAGTGATAATTATGTTAGAAGTGTCGACTGAAACATTATCTCTTTTATTCAAAGCATTCCCAAGCAACCTGTCTCTCACTTACGGAGGGAACACAGATTTTGACCTTGCCAGATCCAGTGTTACCCTGCAATGTCAAACGGATACATGCACATATCCTGCTCCAAGTGTGAAATGGTATTACTCTGTAAGTACATTGTTTGATACTAAGAGACCATTGGAACCTAAAGATCATCATGGCTCGGTTTTGGTACAAAACGTTGCTTCACAAAATACTGTAGATTCCAAATAACAAATGTTTGTACCTTTTCTATCGTTTTTGTAATATTTCTCATGTTAAGGTTTTTCATCAATAACGAAAATTATTTCTTGTATTACTGTTGAAAAACACCTCATTACGAATGTAGTATTCATATTTCCAAACGTCAAAACACACGTAGACTCAGAACACTTTGTTGACAATGTTTTCATCACTCAACCTTCTGAGTACAGTACAATAGTTGAGTAAAAATGTTTAGGTTTTTATATTTGGAAATTTGTGTTCATATGCAGAGACCGACGTTCCTCGATTTCCCGCAAAGTTAATCACGACTGTAGTAACGCAAAGCCAGAAAAAATTGACCTTATAAGAAACTATAGATTTACAAACCAAGTTATTGATCTAGACGTTCACTGTAGAAACTAGTTGAAAAGATGTTATCATATGAAAAAGTCGTTATATGAAAAGTCAATGAGATAAGCATATACATAAAGAAATACGCCGCCCCCCCCCCCCTCCCCAACTTCTGACGAGCGTTAAAGCAAAAATACTATAACATGGTACATGCAAGTGAATTTAAAGTAACAAATAATTACTGCTTTGAGTATGTTCGTTCCTTTTCAGTCTAACAGATTCTAACATATATGAAAAATATGGATGACAGGGAGGGTACTGCAAGAAACGAGAATGGCAATTGTTATTTATATTTGATTTAACTTATATTTGATTCAATTTAATTGTTTGTTTGTTAGTTTTAAATTTCTTATTCCATTACATTCTATTGTAATGTAACTTTGTTTACTGGATTTGATATTGTCCAGAACGGAGTTCAGTTCTGACTGATTTTTTTAACTATATTTTTGAAGAGAACAGCTAATATTAGAGACATTTTATCAAATGAAGACCTAGTTCCTGACCTTGATTCACAAAGAGTAGCAGTTATGGTAAACAACCTTTTTTTAATTTTTTATATTCTTTCTCAAAGTAACAACCATTAATTTCAGTTAAAGCCATGCTGGGAGAACGTGATGTTAGGCATGTAAAAAGCTTCAATTTTGTTCTAGAAAGATGACCATGTGACTCTAGAAAGAAGACCATGTAACCCCCATCCGCGCATATGTTTTGCGTTGTAGTTAAACTTATTATTTATGTTTTGAGAAAGAATAGTCAATCGTGCCTTAACACTTGAGAAGTCAGGATGTTTTATGTTATGTCCAGTTTGGGGTTAATTATTTTATTTGCTTCAAATGTTTGGGAATTCAAGTGATTGTTTTCCCTGGAAATACTTATGCTCTAAATTAATTCTTGGACAAGGACATGTATCGAAATTTATACAGAATTAATAAGCTGGAATATTTTCTGTGATTCAACAAGAGGCTGTTGACACTACAGCTTGTCACAGGTTATAACAGACATCATCGTCTTCCATTTTGAATTTCATCGGGATTCGAACTCAGTTTCATTCCGGACTTTTAATTACTATGACTTCTATTATTTTATTCTTGGATTAATTTTGGATTAGATTCGTAAAACCATAAGTTCTTTTTCTCATTTTTTCTTGATTTTCTAGGGAAATAAATTATTTGTTAAATTTTACAAAGCTAGTTGTCTTCACTCTTTTTTGTTACTTTTTGTAAGAGCGTATACACGTAACACAATTTCGAAATGAATTTACCAATTACAAATCGAGATATTGTTTAAAAACTATAAATCTGTGCCCCGGCAAGATTCCCGTTGTTTGCTACCAGTCGACTGTACCACGAACTATTATATTCCTTAATGAGCTCTTCAACATTATCTTTGAAGTGGCGGTAATTTCCAAAGTATGGGTCAAAAAGTATGATACGTCTGATATTAAAGAATTGGGGTATGAATGACCCAAGCAGCTACAGGACAATTTCTATAATAAATGCCCTCTGCACTGCAAACTATTCACATTGATTTGAAACAAACGGTTGTATATACTGGCAGAAAGCAAAAATCTAATAGACGAGTCTCTGGGAGGCTTTCGACAGCACTGCAGGTCTTATGATAATATATTCAGTTTGCATGCAGTTATTCAAAAATATATATAACAAATGTGTTAATAGGTTTTACTGTTATATATGTATTGTTTTTTCTCTGCACAGAAAGGTATTGATGCATATGTTTTACAGGTTTGAAAAATATGTATTCGTGTTTGAAAATATATTTACGAACACCAAAAGGACTTACCAGAAATCGTAATTGCAATGCGGGAACAATACAAGAATGTTTTCTAACCCCAATTTCATTTTAGGGGTCTATTTCTTGGTTTAGTTCAAACATTACGAAGTAAGTGTGATACGGATATTTTCTTCACAGAGAATATGCTTTGCCTTATTGTGTACAGATGATGTGACTAATTTTGTTGAAACTGTTCGGTTATTGGAGCAACAAATTAATGCCATAGATGAATTTTGTATTGAAACACGAATAAAAATTAATATAGCAAAATAATTGTCTTTCAAAATGGTGGTTTTCTAAGACATTATGAGCGTTACTAGTATAAGGGCAAACCCATTAAAACGGTATCCTTTTTTAACAATAGGCTGGGTTGCTTTCCAACTTGAGTTTGATATAGACTAAGGAGAAAAATATGTTGGCATCACATGAGTTAAAAGCAGTATCTAGAAGTTTCAGGCATCAACTATGTTTGGGAAGATTACATGTACAGGATATGTTTAAAATATGTGATGCTATGGAGAAACTAATATTTTGTTATGGTTCAGAAATTGGAGGTTTGCGTACTCAACAGTAATATAATATTACGACTCTTTGGTCTAAAAATAAGTAAGAGAAAAGAACGAAAACAAAAAGATTAGTACAATTCAACAATAATGCATTTCCCTAGAATACAAAGTGAAATTTTAAAGAAAAGAATTTACAGTAATGCAAACTAAATCCCAAATAATCCTAAGAGATTTATCACATGTTCAAATGTATAAAGTTCCAACTGAATTCCAATTCAAATATTGAATGTGTTGAAGTACCTACGGCTCCTAGTGTGCTAATGTGCCAATGCCCTGTAGTGTAGCGATGTGATAACAACATCTTGATGTATAACAGTAATATAATCTAAAACATTTCTTGTCTAATATAAAAAATTACAAATAAAAGCTCCAGTCCAAGAATATTGGAGATGAGCAATCGGTATTTCCAGTAAAAAGTTATTAGAATAAATATTTCCACCCAAATGAAACACTGAACACAACAGTAAGAATGGTTCTTCCTCAGATTTTAAATGCAAGAATGTTTAATTGCTCAAGTAAATATCATTATATAAAAAGCCAAGACACTAACCTAGAACCAGGATAAGGGTCAAAAGTTCCATTCCAGAACTTCTAAGTTGTAAACACGATAAGATCTATTGCTAGAATTATAATAAAGAAAATGAGAAACAATATATGTATCATTGGAGGATTGCAATATCCCAGACCTAGACCCAATTGGTTATATTTAATTTCATTATTAATGATCAAAGCATTTAATCTACACTCATAGATAACTATTAACTATGTATTTTTGTTTAAATATAAAAATAGCTGGTCAGTTACACAATGAAGCTAATTTTGGACAAGATCAAGTCCAAACTACAGTTACACATAACATATAATTATGAAGAACAAACTCACAAATGCAACTTAAATGTGTATAAAAAATAAAATCAATTCATCAACAATTATGTGCGGTTTGTGTGTTTGAAATTCTCCGCACTGTGGCCTAATGGCTAGAGCATCTGCCTCAGATGCGAAACGTCGCGGGTTCGAACCCCGGCCGAGTCATACTAGAGACGTAAAAATGATACATACAACTGCCTCGTTAGGCGCTCAGCATTAAGAGGTTAGTTTTACAACTAGTCGGCTTTGTGTTAGAATAATGTTTCTGGGTAGGACATGATGCTAAATGTCTGAGACATTATGCCCCAGTGCAAGACGTCACTATAAATTTCCACACTTCAGCTGCAGCATCGAAACCAAGCGTGTTCGTTATACACTTAAAAACATTTCGTTCAATTGTACTTTTAATTCCCATGCTTGTTTACGAGATTCACAATCAATTATCCTTGTCATTCTGACCTTGAAAAGTGTTGATTTCATGAACTCTTACTACGGATTATAAATGTACTTATAGGACGATACTAACCATTGAATTAAACAACAAGTTACAAGTTCGGATAGGTTTAAAGTTTTACTTAGCGGCACTTGTATGAAGGGACAATTAATACAATTATTTCTGAAATCAATGAAAGTCATTTCGAGTCTCCTGCCTATATGAGAATTATAGACTTCTCAATTAGGAAAGTACACAAAACACTGTTGAGATGAATCAGATATAGAAGTTTAATAATCAGAACCTATTTATATATATATATATATATATATATATATATATATATATATATATATATATATATATATATATATAATTTTCGTCTATTATACAACGTATGGCAGAATAAGTAAGTTCCATGACGTATCTACTGTACATACTATAGTTTAAGTGCCCGTCTTTGCGCATTCCGGTTTCTATTGAATGTATATAATATAATCTTTGCTCAGATGTATCGTACTGAAGTATTCGTGTATTCTTGGATAGTTTGACAAGAAGGAAAATGTGACGTTGATTCGTATGGTCTGACTAGCTGACTGTTGCAGAAGATATTCCAAACACGCAATTTTTCCATACAATTGTTTATCATTAAGAGATAGAACAGTATCCAAAATTCTAATGTATTTCTTTAAACCAGGGCAACTTCATTCCTATTCATAACTCAGTCAAATGGAACAAGATGCATTTTATATTTTATATTCTAGAATGTTCAAGGCAAGAAAGCTCGATTGTACAAAGCAACAAATGCAACGATGAAAGGAGTAGGAGGAAATTGTTCATTCCCTGAAAATATCTTTATGAGCAGTCTCATTCTCCCCATTTACACCACGTGGAGTGACAACAGCAACAAGACTGTTAATTTCTTTTGTGGGATAGAATATTTGGATTCTTCGAGAAACATAAATTCTTCGACATCGAATGGCATAGCATTTGCAGGTTATGTATATTCGATCGCATAATGCGGTCGCAGAATGAGCTCATGAGTCTAACTTCAAGAGGTTTATGTATTACTCCGCTACGAAAGCATGTGTTGTACTCTTAAATATGTAGGTTTGACCGTTACGACCTCTATGGTACTGGGTATACAAAATACACCATATGTAATCTGTACATTTAACTATAACGCTTAAGTACCCAATCACCTTTCGCACAATTCAAACTCGTGTTTTATTTGAGCACAAACGTAATTATTTATTACATTTCTTCGGAAACAATTTTCATTATGCAATGACAACAATTAAACGTGCCCCAGCACAGCTGTCAAGGGGAAAGTATGTGATTAACAAGATGTCCCCGGAATTTCATTACTTTAATGTTTCAGATACGCTTGCAGTTGTTATTATCAATAGAATTCAAGTCTATAGTTTACTTGTGAATCCACTGAATGAAATTATCCAACTTGTGACAGTACAAGTTTACTATATTCATATTTAGAAGAAATAGCAACAAAAGAAAACACATTTTGTCGAAGATATTCTGTTCATATTATGAATCGTTTTATTCTTATTTTAGATATCACTTCCTTGACATTAGCACTAAAGAAAAAAATCAAAGGAAAAGTTTAGAGTATCATGACTATATACGATCATACGACGCATGCTTATTACCAACATGTATCTGTCCTAAATTATCAAAGTGACTCTTCAAAACGCATTGGTAATTCGTCTGTATCTATGAATATCACCATATTTTTAGGTATCATATTCGTTATGCAAACAGATGACAACTAACGACTGTTTACAGCAGTCAAACAATGTTTGCAGTGCTACAAATCTCAATTAGGCAATTAAATATCATTAACCTCTAACAACGATCGATAGCCACAGTCAGCTATGGAAACATTTTCCTAACAAATTAATCAAAATTGTTATTGTCATACAATTGATTTCAAATCGCTTATCTAAAATAAAGTTGTAAAAAATATTTTATAAATACTAATGTGATATTTTCCCTATATTCCTTGCCATTCTTTTAGTACGTTAGTTACAAGCATGGTAGACAATGACCAAAAGACAACTTGAAACATGACAGTAGGATTATATTTATTATAGCCACGCTAAAGCACGGTATGCTTTCTAAAAATGAATACTTTATGAAAACTAAAGGACAGTATTTATTGCATTAAATAAATAATTCGTCTCAAGCATGTTCGTGTATTTTCACATTGCTCTTTTAAAAGAAACGTTTGTTATACTTTATTCATTGCATGTAATACGTAGGAGTTATAATTTATATAATTTCCAAACAAAATAGAAATTAAGTCTTATAATATATATATAATATATATATATATATATATATATATATATATATATATATATATATATATATATATAATAGTGCGATATTGAAATATTTCAGTATCAAATATTCGAGTGACACTTAATTTCGCTTTGCAACCAGTGCTAATTGTCAACGAACGACATATTTGTCCATTGTATTCTAAAACAGTATTGTGATGCGAGTTAACGTTGCTGCTTCAAAACTGACATACTGCTTTTAACTACAAGTTTTGTTTCGTCGAAACTCTGGGTACTGTTTGTCGTAAAGTATTACAGGTATACAATTCTATATGGATGACAAATAGCGACGGGTGATGTAAGTTAACTTTAATGATAGCTTTAATGACTCATGTAAAAATCTAATTATATAAAGGTAGTGCTTGAAGTCATTTTACTGCTTGGAGTTAAATTGTAGTCTATTATTGATGGCACCCCATTGATTACATAAATGTACACTAATGGGTCTATAGTTGCCATATTTTACGATCGGTATATCATTACTGAAAGGAGAGAAAAATGAATAGAGGAAGGAGAGGAGAGAGAGAAGGAGCTGAAGACGAAGAGAAAGAAAGAAGCATACATAAGGAAATGCAGGTTTGAATGACATACAGGAGGAAAAATATATTACCTTAACGGAAAAACAGAATTTCCAAAATTGATATCGCTCCTGTGGTGATATAATTTTCACCCGCTGATATATTTCAATATTTTACTATAAATATATATATATGAGCATCACTCTCTATCTGTCTTTAATTTCTTTACTAGTTCGAGTTTCAGAGGTTGAATTAGAACATAGCAGTCAGTCTTTGCGAAATGTATCTAGCCTGAATGTTACAAGTGGGGAGACAGTGACCTTGAAATGTGTTTCCGGAATCAGTCGACCTGTCCCCACAATAGACTGGTACATTGGCGGAGAGAATAAGAGCTCAGGAATCAGTAACACCTTTTCTTTCATCCCTAGAAGTAAGGATCATGATAAGATGATATTTTGCCGAGCGTACAACGTTGACCCTAAAAGAACAGTGGACTCGGGGGCATGTAGGCTGTATGTTCGAGGTATTGTGTTAGTGTTTTGTGTCAAGATATAAAAGAAATATTTTCTTAACCGTTGTGTTGTCTTAAGTGGATATATTAAATTTATGCACTAACAATGGCAGTAATATCGAGGATTTGGACTCAGTGGTACATATTTTACAACTAGGCACTAATATGGAGGATTTGGACTCTTTGGTACTTATTTTACAACTAGGCAGTAATTCGAGCAAATATTATTGTTTTGACGAAAAATTAACTAGAGCTGGTTTGTTTCCTCGGCTTCTGACTAAATTTAAAGACTGGTCAATAACATAAAAACGAAATACTCAAAAGGTTAAAAATCATCTTTGTATATTTACTTCCAACGTTGAACATTATTTTTTCTTAAAATGCAGAGGCGTAGGTTTTATTATTTTTACAACTTCATTGATGTACGAGATTGCTATCGAATGAGTACACAGATGCATGCACACCTACATGCATACATATCTACATATGCACATGCTTGCATACGTGTATAGATATATGTGTATACATATATGCATACATGCGCACGTACATGTTGATATATATATATATATATATATATATATATATATATATATATATATATATATATATATATATTTATATATACGTACAAGCATTTATACCCGTGTAGATATATTTATGGATACATTTCTACATGCATTCATACACATGCATGCATCATATATACATACATGCATGCATGCACGCACGCACACACGCGTGAATGCACGTACACACACACACACACACACACACACCCGCACGTACTCACACACTCCCAAACACATACCTACCTACCTACCTATATACTTACATACATACATGCATACATACATACATACGTACGTACGTACGTTCGTACATTTAGATCATTACTCAGTAAGCATTAAAAACCATGATATTTTTTAATGAATATTATTATGCTGGATGGGAAACGTATCTACAGTAATTTTATTTGTTTACTTACTGAGAAAACGTAGTACATCATTTTATCAGCAAGTGCTTATATGTTCGGATACATTCTTAATATGAAATTTTTTTAAACGATCTTTCAAATGAAATTAAATGCCTTCATTATCTGAAGAGGTTCTGTTTTTAAAAGTACAAATTGTGATTGTGATTGACATGTTGATATGTCTCATGACCTAGTGTGGTCGTTGAGGCACTGTGCTGCTGAACATCTGACCAGTTCCCTCCACTTGTCTAAATCATATGCCAATGCCTGTTTCTCCGCAAAACTTGTCCTTGTCCATTCTGTGATGTTGTCAGTCCACTTTTTTCTCTGTCTACCTCTCCTTCTGCCACCCTGGACGTTGCCATGCAGGACTGTTGTGGATAGACTGTTGGCTCTAGTGACATGGCTGTACTATTTCAACTTTCTATTTTTGACGGTGGTGAGGAGGTCCTCATATTGGCCTACTTTGCGCCTGATTATCTTTGAACATTCTAAATTTTTGCCACTTATCCCCAGTTAGAATGTACCAAAGGTTTGTATAGATTATTAGATCAATTGGAAATACCATGGATGCAAGCTCTTGATTAAAGAAAGAAAGAAGAGCTTCATGTTGTCATGAATGTAAGTTTTATTAAGAAGACTTTTGAAGGAACAGTAAGCTTCCGTGTTTGTATTTTAGAGTAAGTCTAAGCTACTTCTTTATACTATTTAATAAAGGGTAATTTGTTCCTGCGCATAAAGGTTTTTAAAAATAGTTAAGGACTTCGAATTCGAATAGCAATGTTCTGTACTATGTATCATTGATATTGTTTTACATCCAGCAATTCCAAAATAAACATTTTAATTAAAATACCGCTTTTACTAAATCGAATACGTTGCGTAGGGTCCAACATACCATTCGGATGAAGGCGTTTCATTAGTGTCACTATTATAAAAGATACTATATTAGACTCTAAAAAAAACCAGCAAATTTATCCGTCTAGCCATCCATTGTTGATTCTAGAATAAATATTTTTCATCAAATTACCAGGGTCGAAATCAACTATCTAGGTCACTAACGCAACATCCAGGTTGTTTTTGGCCGACACTTCTGGTATAGTTCATGTTTTAGACTTCTTTGTGATATACTCTGCAAATGTTTTAGAGATTATATTTACCTATTTAGCGTTATTCTTGTTTTGCCATGTTCGAAGCTCTTTAGTGACTATATGAATTGATAATATAAGAGACTGATTGGGGATCTTTTTAAAAATTAGTGTGTTTTATGCGTAACATTTTGGGCAATAATTAATGTCCTCTCAACGCTTTGACTAGTTTGCTGTTGGCGTCATTATTTTCCCACTATGCCAGACAAACTAAATTGGGACTTTTACAGTTCCCCACACAATTCGTTCTAAACAGGTGGATTACTTATGATGATCTATTTTATACAGTACAGGTAACTGAAGTAAAACTATACCTCAACGGGCAACCTGTTGCAGACAAATCTATCTTGCACGTGCAATCGAACAAAACGGTGTCCATCAGCTGTGTTCCTGGAGAGAGTCGACCAGACCCAGTTATAGAATGGTACTGTGGATCAGAAATGAAGAGTTATACTACCTGGGAGTTCTTTTTCACCCCTGGCAACGGGGATCATGATAAACCGATCTACTGTCGGGCTTACAACTTTCATCCCTCTAGAGCAGTCGAGTCTTATAAACCAAAGCTCAGTGTCGAAGGTGAATTTAAATTACAAAAATGTTACTGTTTATGTTAGACAAAAATTAAATAAATTTAACTTATAGATCATGAATTGCTACTGAAGACATTCTAGCAAAAACTCAAAAAGTTTACAATACATTTATCAATGCGTATAAATTTATAAGGCATTAAAACAAAGCTTATCGCTTTAAATAAATTTGAATTTTCAGTGTTTGCTTCATAGATGGTGATCTGAATGTCTTCAATAATATAACTTATATTACGTTGGCTTGGGCAAGAAAAACTGATTATAAAATCATGAGAAAATTTTAATTAAACATCAATAATATAATAAGCCAGAATATCAATTTTCCTGCAGCCTTTTAATATAGTCCATATTGAGACTTGTGTAATATCTGATCACTATACGAAATTGCATTAAAGATTTTTTTAATGAGGTTAAACATTATTCTTAATAGCTTTGCGCAATTATTGTCTAACTCTTGCCATTAACATCCAGATGTATATTTCTGCAGATTGTAATTAATTTAAAGAATTTATTGAATGTATTTGTACTGTTTGCAGGCAAATATTTTTAATGTGTCATATTATACGGTCAGAAGTGACGAGAACACATTCGAAATATGGCCGGTTTGGAAATATCTTCTTTATTGTTTGTGATTAGCATTATATCCCATCCAACCGAATACACTAGTTATAGATCCTTATGTTAGGGATGAAAGATATACACAAAATATTGTTTAGATATTCATAATACAAAAATATGATAGTCGAATTTTCCAGTTTAGTATACGATTAATCAGAACAATTATCCATCATCAAAATTGTCTAGAATTTCTCTTTTGATGTATGTAAAATGTTTATATCTTAATTAAATATATAAAGTAAAATTTCAAATCGATTTTATCTTTCTCAGTAATTTGTGTTTATTATCATTGTTACTGATTTACATGTCGCATAAAACGCGACAAGAATATCACGAAACTAACTAGCTGATATACGACTTTACTGAACATTTTGCGACAGTAACACGTGTTGTTAGAGATGCATCGTTTATTGCATCCGTACATTTCTACGAAGATCAAATGCTAAGGTGGCGCTCACCAGACAATATGTACTTTTGAGAGAGTGACGTATGTAAGGTGAAGTAGTTCGCATTTAAAACATGCACAGTGGAGAGAATGTTTGCATACCTCTATGCTACATTAATGTAATGTGGATGATATTTCTTTTGGATATTGTACTTTTGGAAATTTTACATGATTTAAGAACACTGCTAACTAAAATGACTGCTCCCTTGTGTTAAAAAATCAGTCTGAATTAGTCTAAAGTACACTATACATAGCAGCTATTAAAATAGGGAAAATGAATTTTGCCAGACTAGACAATACCAGCTTCTGAAAGTGCAATGAATGAATTACCAAATATATAAAATGTAAAAAAAAGTTATCGGCTCTTTTTTATACAATTGACCTCTGAAGTTCAGGAAGTGAAAACGACCAAGTAGAGCTAGCACTTTTTTGAAAGGTGCACATTTGAAGTAAGGCCAAGCTGTATACTCTATAACCCACAGTACACCCATCAATCATACACCAAAATAAAGGGAATTAAAGGTTCTTTTCATTATACCTAAGATATACAAGGTCTGTTTTTAAATAGCCAGTATAACCAGTGAGGAAATCCGGGGACATTCTTTTTCTTTAAAGTCCTAACCCTATGCAAAATGCGAAACTGTATAGCGCCATCTAAATGTACCTAAAAGTTCACATCAAAATTTACAAATGAGACAAAAGTTGTACTTAAGCCTTCATGTTACAATGAAACAGAAGCATTATATAACATTACAATCTTTTGTTTTTGTTACAAACGCTTAAAGTAAATAAATTTAATATGAATTAATACAACCAATGCAGTATACGTATACATTTATTGAAAAACAATTATGACCCACAACCATTTGAAGAGTTACTTTATATGTACATACTGGCTGTAAAAACGTGTATGTGGTACCATGAAATCTACTGATACAACTTACATTACTTGTTCTATTTACTGGAATTTACTAGGTGATCAGCATAACCATTGGAATCATACGGAGAAATCAATGATTCGATTTTTTTTCTCATTTTAAATTGACCAGAAATATGTTATAGAATGCTACAGGTGCTCCAGAGTTTTATCGTTGATTTCGAAGAGTCGAAATGTTCGCTAATGCTTACAAAAGTGCACTAAACTCGTCCAGTATTGGATCAGGTAAAGTATTGGAGTGTACATAGATTTTACTTTATTCCATTTACACATACATAAATAACCGCCTTAGAAGACACCTGAATTTAACAGACATGACAGTTTCACCTTCCATTTGTTTTCATTATTGAGAACGTGTATTTGTAATTTAAAACATGCAAATCTCCATGTTGAACTTATTGTAAAACAGTCGAAATAGCCAGGGATGTCTGTGGAAATCAATACATTTTCAAAGATATGAAATTAGTACAGGGATCTGATCAGTTTATAATGGAGTGTGAAAGCAAAACTGAGGTAAGACAAAAAATAGGAACCAATATTGTTTAAACATATTATGTGGCATATCCATTATCAAAAAGTGTGTACATGTGGTTATATGGTATGGTGCATATATCAAACGCTTTCAAGACATGACACGGGCTGGGTCTCAGAATATAAGAAAACATGGGCAATATCAGGACAATAAGCGTTATATGCATGCAATATTTGAATATAAAATCACCTGTCAAAGTTAGGTACCTTGAGTTCTATTAACGTGTGCAGCAATCACGGGGTACCTTAGCCCTTCACTCCATCCCGCCAACCGCCGCCCATTCTTGTATGAATGTATGCTGACGAGAAATGCGTTCGTAGAAAGCGAATGCTCCAACACAGTTTTTGAATAGAACCTAAACGTAAAACTTAAACTAGATGAGACAGAAGAATTGACGTACACACACGAGACTAACTATATGCCCTTCCATTGTAGTGATAGGGCAACATAAAGAAGCATTTCCCATCTACAAAACGTTAGTAAATGTTTATTTGCATGAAATCCCTACATGTATTGTTAGAGTTCACTAGTTACAGAAAAAGCAGGAACAATGAGAGAACGACGTCGACGCCAGAAAATATCAGCATTCTTATGATTTACTTCCTATTATGGGGTTCCGAGTGGCTGAGTGGTCTAAACATCTCTCCGTTACGAATCACTGCCACCTCACCTCTATCTGCGTGGGTTCGAGTCTCGGATTCGACAAATGTGGGTATGTGAGAAAGCTTGCCAATAGCTTCTCGTGGGTCGGTGGTTCTTTCTGGGGTTTTCCCGGGTTCTTCCTCCACCATTAATACTGGCATCCATGTATAGCATATCGTGTGCTGAAAAATGGCGTTAAACACAACAACAACAACAACAACAACAACTTCTTATCCAAGAAAGGAAGATCAAAATGGTAACCAATAACCAATAAATACACATCTGTAAACAAAATATCAAAAACTCTTTATTGACGTGAAAGCAAAGAGAAAACTCTGAATCAACATAATAAACTGGTTGAACAAATCAAAAATATGTCGCGTACTTCTTTGCAATATGGTTACCATAGTAATTTTCATCTGGGATGTATAGATTTTACCAGATTTGTATTTGACAAAGGAAGATGTTAGATTTAAGGTATGGTTACACTTTAATAAACATTTCTATGTTGCATTAATTAAAGTTTCTTAAATACCGCGCGGAAACAAAAGATCTGCAAACGTCTTAAATCATACAACAAATGTTAATTACTTGTTTCAAAATTCGTTAAAACAATGGGTGTAATGGCCGAAATAGGGGTATATAACTTACTAGGAGATAATGAGAATCACAGTAAAATTTAATTTAGGATAAAATGGGTAATGACCTATAAATGGCTTTAGTTTTACGTATTTGTTAAAAACATTTTCATATTTATCAACATTGTCTTTTTGTTGGATATATCAGGAATTAAGCACGTGCAATAGATATATGTATCATAAAAGCACATTAAAATGATTAATAGTTTAGATTTATATTATATAACACAGTACATAAGAGTGACAAAATGATTGAAATAGTTATCATTTTTACGAACATTTATGAACATATTTGCTATGTTCATGGATAGCCTCCAGTGACTACAGTGATTCTTGGAAATATCTAATGTTAAAGTTGCTGCCTTAATATTATAAAAGACCTCTTTATAACCCTGTTATACCTTCCCGGATTATGGCGGGACGAGACACTTCGAACCATTTTCGTTTCTGTCCGTGTTATGTTTATAATTATTTCTCTGCATTTTGGTCAGTTATTTAAAAGTGATAAAGTGTGAGAAAAAAATTGTCAGGCTAAGTTATCTATTCATGTTTTCGAAAGGTTGCTTCATACAGAAACTAACTAATATTATTATTTCGTTTTATGTACTGGCGACTGAGTGGATGAATATTTTGTGTGCTGAGTGGATTGATATTCGTCTTTGCAATGTAAGAGGAATAGCATTTCAGACAGAAGAAGAAATATTTTGAAACAGCACATATAATGGCCTGTTCTCACTGATGCACATTAATAATATGATATCAGAGGAACAAAGGATTAAATTCGACATGTATTGTAGCCTCGTTGCATTCAAACTTAAGAATTATAGTATAGTTTATATGAAAATGCACTGATATAAATGTGTAAGTAGCTCTCCGAAAATAAATTATATCATGTCATATTTAATTGCAGACTATCCAGTCATCATATATAATGTCAGTAGTCCCCTAATAGTAAATGAGACCCAGTCAGTATCAGTCATATGTGAAGCCAAAGGAAATCCAACGCCCAACGTCATTCGATGGAAGGATAGACATAAGGGCAATGTATTGCGGTTTAACGTCCTCAAAAGGCAGGATACAGGGACCTACACGTGTGAGGCCACAGCGCAGTCATGGAGCAATGGTCTACTAACAAGCCAAAAGCAGCTTGATATAGTTGTACATTGTGAGTATATATATATATATATATATATATATATATATATATATATATATATATATATATATATATATATATATATATATACACGACTCTTTATTCTTACCCAAAGTAACAGAAAAGACCGAAAACCATTACGTTTTGTAAAATTCAACAAATAATGTCCTCCCTATAATACAAGATGATAGCGTAAAAATAACATACGGTATTGCGATTTAATCCCAAACAATTCCAGAATTTCTAACACAGTTTTGAATATAGTGTAGTGGTATTCTAAAATAAATTCAACCCTGGAAGCGTTCATGTGCCTATGGTAGACTGTGGTGTGGCGATGTGCCTGCAGTCTTTCATTGAATCACAATAGTACACTCGAAGAAGATATCCTTATTTGAATTTCACTATCATTCCCAGTTATTATCTCTTTCCAAGAATATTGATTTAGATGAGCACGTTGTATTTCCGATGAATAAATAATTTCAACAAAACGCAGCTACTGGACAGAACAATAGCACTGATTTCTTTGTAAGATGCTATTTCAAGTTTTTAATATGTATCTTTGCAGTAAAGAAGACTTTAAAGTTCACTACTAGACCTATGTCACAACTGGCATTTTCATGAAATAATATTACTTAATGGAACCATTCATTATAGAATGTTCCAAATGTTAACAAGATAAAATCTTAGTTATACTTATAAGATCTGTCAATAAAATTATATCGTGAAGTGTGGTAAACAACCCGTAGACCAGACATTTCATGGGAAATTTTCTATGTTCTTGGCTCAGATTGAGATAAGCACGCTGTTTGCGAAACAAAAATCAATTAGTCAGGTCATGAAGAAAATAAACTTGATTTATGACAAGGTCTTATAAAATAAAGTTTTACATAACCCATGGCATATAATCAAATACAAAAACATAAAAAACTAACAAATAAACAAAGATATATATATATATATATATATATATATATATATATATATATATATATATATATATATATATATATATATGTATATATATATATATATATATATATATATATATATATATATATATATATATATATATATATATATATATATATATATATATATATATATATTCGTTCTTATCAGACTTAAGAATAAATTATAGTAGATATTGTCAATAAAACCTTGGGTGCACTTTTTCTCATTAAAATAATTCCTACCTGTTAGTAACATAAAACTGACTTTAAAATGTAAAGTCTACAAATGCATATTTTAATTATTGTCATATTCAATGCAGGTTCTCTAATAAAGTTTTATTATATTTAGTTTAATTCTCGAATATATCAAAATTAGGGCTTAGGTTCCAGTTTTCAACAATAATATAATTACTTTCTATTCCGTGTTACTCGAAACTCATGTTTCCGTTCCTCTGCTTTGTGATTTGAATACATATAAACGATTATGAACGTATAGCGAACATGATTCCAATTAATCTTTCATAGTGTGTAATAGTTCAGGATATAAATAAATCAGGATGGAAACTAAATATGAATTTCGCAATTAGCATGTAACGTCAGTCTTATATTCATACACATTCAGCATAAAAAAGAGATAATTTTTTGTACATGTTAATTTTAGGACATGATGGAGGGAAATTATTGTTGATAAATTTCAATGTTTAATTTTTTTGAATATTTTCATGTAAATGCTTAATAAAAAAAATTGAAAACTTCCATATTCAAAATATTCATATTGTAAAGTTCAGCAATACATTTTTAATATCTTAATCTGATTTTCTGCAAATAAATGTTTTAAAAGAGTGGATCAACGAATTAAATTTGTGATAAAATAGTCTCTTGGTTGTAAACGGACGAAAGAAAGTTAACGGTGCGCTTTTCAAAACATTAACTTACTGAACTTGTTAAACGACGAGCAATTCTAACAAAACAAAAAATGACAAAATGGAATAGTTCCACAATCAAATGGGCATGGTCATTGTGTATGTGTTTCTTTATGTATTTAAAACGGTTACATCCACTTAAAGAAAGACATCGAATGTCTGAATACTGAGTCTAAGCAGGATTTGAATGGAACAAAATGGTAAAGACCCTTAGTGATCATAACTTTTAAAAAAATTTCAAATATGATTGATTCTAGAAATTGAACGTGACGCGCACCAAAACAACTCTCTACAAGATACACACGTCTCCAAATAAATTCGCAGTTTACATTAATACCATACAATGCAACTCGAAAAAAGCATTCATGCCATTGTCAAAATATATTACATTGGGCATTAGTAAAATTGAGCACATAATCATCGCGACGAAATTTGTCCGTTTATATAGGATGACAGTCTTCGGTATACAGAGGAGTTTCGGACTTATACGATTTGTATATTTATCTGCTGAGAGCCAAACTTGGGCAAAAAACTATGGTAACATGTGAGGTGATTGGCTATCAAAGGATCCTAACCGTTTGAGTTACTTTTAAGAGACAACATCTTCGGTCGATAATTTCCATACGTTACATTTGTCTTGTAAGAATTGTGAGCTTGATCAAGATCAAAAATAATCACCTACAAGGAATAAATGCTAACATCCCATTACATTGTGATAATTTGTAGATGCACCAGATATCAACATAACTGTATCAGGCAATACCATGCAGAACCAGACGGCTGTGCTTGATTGTGAGGCTCGAGGTGTCCCTGCCAACATCACTTTCTACCCCTGGATGCACATGTGGATGAACGAAGTGATCAGAACTGGGCTAGAGGGTACAACTAATTCGACACACACAATCCTACTCATTGACAGGCTGTCTCTAGAAAATAGTGGGACGTACATCTGCTCCGCCACCAATGGTATACTAGGGAATAATGGAACATTCGAGCAAAAGGAGTCAAATTTCTTAAATGTCACCGGTACAGTTGCCATTTTTACAAGTGAATAATAAATCGCACTCACCAGTTTAATGTGCTGTCTCAATTTGCTATTAACAAATCACACTTTGCTTATATTCGCCACCCTATACAAATCCGCTTGAAAAATGCATTTAATACCGATCTGAAAACTGACAATCCGTATCACATAAAAAGATTGACATATATTCAGGCATGTAGATGATTTTAAATAGTCTGTTCTAAAAATACTTTTGTTTACAAGAAAAGCATGAAATTGATGATAATATGTATGCACGTGTCTGAAGTCTTTTGCATTTTTGTCTTACTAATATGTAATAATGTAAATAAAATCACACGGAAAGTGTAAAACTGTCATTATAAATGCTTCGGTTCCTTTTAATTACTTTGTGTAAGCTGATTTCCAATGATTTCATTCGGCGCAAATTATTTCCTATGTTATTCCATTGATCTCAAAATACTGTTTATTTTATTTTTTATGAGAGAGATTCTGCTTTTTTTCTTGTTTTTATCCTATTTTTTTTTCAGATAGAAAGTAAATGTTTGACTGACCTAGAAAGCAAGAACACATTTTTCTACTGCTGACACCATAGTTTTATATGTGCTGATACATCATATGTGAATCACAATCTAATATCGCTATATTTAACTTATTTTATACAGATGAGTCAAATACTTACAAAGCCATTTTCTTTTGCAGGAGTTCCCAAATTTTTTCCTAAAAGCTCTATATTCACTGGAGAACTAGGTGGGTATGTTAACATATCAATACCATTCTACAGCAATCCAGCTGTTGTAACTTTATACATCCAGAAAAATGGCTCACCTCTGTCAAACACAAGCGATATCAACATGTATTTCCTCCCTGAAGAAATTTACTTCCAGATGTATGGCAAATCGGTTCAGTTGGAGGCTCAAGTGGCTCACATTATCGTTCAGAATTTATCACAGAGTGATTTTGACAACTATACACTTGAGCTGATGAATCCTATTGGCCAGACGGAGTTTACATTTCAGCTGAAGTCGGATGGTAAGATGTTCAATAGATTTCTTACAAATTCGCTGTGTAACTTTTTCATGTAAAAAAGTGGCGATGTGGAGTCAGGTTGTAGCTCATTGATATTAAATATTTATATAGCATCTAGCAAATTTTAAAAATCCGGCTTTGTCAGACATCATCATGCTTCTAATATCGTCATGAAATATCTTGATTCACGATACATTACTCACCTGCATGTACGGGTAGTTCGAGTGGTGCATGGTATTAGGGATCAAATTCCGTGATAAATCGAGAAAATTAGGTCTTCTTTATATTGTGGTTAATAAGAATTGTAGCTCAGTATTTTTCATGAATTTAATTTAGCAATGAACCATCTATTATGTATCAGACTGCACAGTTAAGAATGTAATGCATAAATGATACTAAATATCCGACTTGATCTGTGCAGTAGTGCTTCTAATTATGTGTATTAGATCGCGCGTAAAGTTCAACCCTACTTAATACTTCATACATCGAACATAATATAAAAGTATTAACAGCCATTTTTTAAACTTTTGCTTGATATATAGATGTCCACTGTTCATATGATTTGTATATGCATTTGATTTTAATGAGATGGATGAAAAACTGTATAGTTCAAATAAGATAAAAATTTAAGTTTAGTTCTGTTGTACAAAATTTGTCATGTGCACAAAGATATATAATATCTTGCAAAAAACCACAGTTGAGTGTCTTTTCTTGTTGGTTTTCGTTAATCAAATTAAAGAAATATACATTAATTAAAAACTTACCCTATTCAAAGGAGAATTGTGTCTCTTGTAAGTGTCACAAAAAGACTTTTATCGGCTTTTGTGACAATTAATTGCTCTTTTATCTCCGGAAAACGACACAAGATCACGTTTGAAATCAACTTTGAAAGGCATGTGACTGGTAAATAAACAAATAAATAATTCTGAAATTTATCGCTGTTGTGCCATTTACTATCTACATCGTTAGCTGCAAAAGTTACCCAAGGTGGGCCCATTGGTGCAGCATAGAGTACGGACCCACTTACGGATTTGGTAACCGCATTGACTAGGTGGTTAGAGTTCTTAAGTAGCAACTGAAAGGTTTTTGATTTGAATCCAACCATAGGATCAAACTATCCACGGTTATCGTAGTTTGTCCCTGGAAAGGGTACATTACTCTAATTGCCTTGACATTAGATATTTTATTTATGATACTGTGCCAAAATAATACAGCAAAGCAAACCAAACCAGATCCGTAAATGCCACACAGTCTTTCAATTGCAGTTGATAAAGGTACAGCCGACACGGTCAATGTCAATGTATTTCAGATATACAAAAATAAGTAAGAAGTTGTCTTAATCCCATATGAATTGTTTGAAGAGAGGAGTATCTAAATAGCAAACAATTCAAACATAGATGCACAGATACATACATGCATGCATACATACATACATACATACATAGATGCACAGATACATACATGCATGCATACATACATACATACATTCATACATACATACATACATACATACATATATACATACATAGATACATACATAGATACATACATGCATGTTGCATGCATGCATGCATACATACATACATACATACATACATACATACATGCATACATACACACCCCTCTTTGGTTTTCTCGTCTAACCATTTATCTGTATCAACAATTTAATTGTTTTCTATGTTTTGTTGTAATCTCATTTACGCATGTAGTGTGGACATATTTTATATATGCAGCTAGCATGTCCCGTTGAATCGGAATACTACTGTTATGACTCGGGGTTTTAAAATATGCAACATAAAAGATGTGAAGCTAACAGTTCAATTAAAATCAACAAGCAGTTTGTTCTCCTAGAATACAAAGCTGAATTCAAAAGACACCGCAGTGTGACTTAAACTCAGAATAATTGTACATATGTTATATCATAGGTCCAAGATATAGAATACCGATCGTCTTGAATATATTGATATAACAATGATGCAATCCACAATGTTTCTGAATGGATTCACAAAAAAGTCTAATGAATGTATTATTCCAAAATGTCAATGAACATTTCAGTAATTCTAAGGAATTATTATTACGATTTCTCCTCATGAGTCTCATGTCAGTAGTGTATTCTGACATCAAGTAACCGGAGCTCTACAATTTCTCATATTTTGTTTTCATTTTGTTCATCAATACAAGGGGACTAGCATCAGTGAATACAGCAACTGGAGAAAGTTCGGAACTGATATACATTTCAAAATCGGGCTAATCTAATATCAGAGCCAACCATTCATTTTTAATTGTAGAATAATTTGTATGGTGCTTGATTGTTTTACTTGGATTTTTAAATAGAAAGATAGCATATTGGATGCTCCACGCAAATGTTATCTTCCACCAAATCCTACATCCCATTTATCAACATACATATTAATAACTGGCTGGAATTTTGTGCTGAATAAACGTCTTCACTTTAAAATATGGCTTTAATTGTTTATTAGATTATTTACGTTTATCAAACGAATGAAACTTACATTTCTATTCATCACATTTGTTAGAGACTCGACAATTATGGAAAATTTAGGCAAAATTTCCGATAATATCCAGTCGTGCCCTAAAATTGGATCAGATGCTTTTCACTGATAGGCATTGATAATTCATACATAGCCTTGACCTTCACTTCTACAGGTTTAACTTAGCCTGTAAGGATGCATCCTCATAGATGGAAAATCTTGATTTTTTTGTGCTGTAACACCAGATATGACGTGCTCATGTAATATCTGCTTTAAATTATCCTTTTCATTGTATTGCAGGTGTGAAAATGTATAATCCAGATTGTTTAATATGTATGAATTCCGACGTTTGGTTAAATCAAAGACTGCAGTCAGGTTTCAGTTATTCATTTACATACTTACTGTATGCTATAGGTACATTTAAATTGAAGGAATAATTAACAGTTTCCATCTCTATCAAAATACTCCATTAACAATTCAGGATCTTGCGATAAGTCTTCTTGACTCCTACATGACCAGCCAAGGGAATTTCGTTGGTTTGACGAAGAAATTCCTGTCAATAGTTTGACATCTCACTGACCACCACCACCAGCAGGTACCGCAGGTGGTCCCCATTTTGTCATAAGCATCCCATGTTTCAGACAGTATCAGATTAGTAATTGAGTAATTTCAGTTTCATTAATATTCCTTTGAAATAAACTTTATATCGCTTGTCATCTTGAATATAATAGAGACCATGAGCAGCAAGAAGAGGAACACTGCGATAAGTACTTTTAGATTGTTTAATGCCAGTAGCAAAGGTGACCTAATCAAAAGAGTGACCAGGAAATGTCAGGTAATGCAACAATTTCCTGATCAACATCATTCTCAACAATTGTTTTTGATGTAGCTCTAGCAACTGCCAGGCCATGATAAACATCAAGAATTTCAGTCTGAAAAGAATCACCGTTTTGAGTCACACTAGGCTTGTCAGTTGTTATTTGATGAACCAACACCTTGTCGCCATCTAGGTCATTGCCTAGTAAATTAATACCTTCACAGGACCCCGAAACTAAGTCTGACTCTTAGGCCAAATTGAAAGCATGGAGAGGAACATTAATAAAGTCATACTCTACATACTTGAAAAGAAAATATTCACTACTTGAAAGAATGCAAAGAACCTGATCACAAAAGACAGAGAAGCTCTTATGTCGCTTAATCTTTAGAAAGGGGAAGGCTGGGTATAATCACCAATACATAACAGAGAACCTTCTGATACGAATGGTTCATAAGTGTCCACAAAGAAACAGACCCACAAGCAACTATTTGGATTCAATATTAGGCTGTGAATTTGACCTCTTTGTAATAAAGCTATTTACAATAGCTCTGTCGTTGATTCCGCATGTATTTCAACATGAAACAAATATAAATGATTAGCATTGAACGCAAATACAATAAACCATTTGCTTGCAAATTATAATCGTGGACAAAAGTTTGCTATGTAAACATTCATTATATCACTTACAATAATGGACATACAAATAAGCACACAATATAAATGATATTTTCATAACACTCTGCAAACATGCAAATGTAGTTGATGTTGCAATTAAAAAAAACATTTGCACACATAATAATTACATTGTGTAAAACTCGATCATTGCAGATAGATGAATAGAGTCGACTTCAACGGCTATGAAATAACATGATTCAGCAGAGACGTTTATAATTATTTCAATTAGAATGATAATGCAAATAGATAAGAAAAGAAAAACAACGTTTCCTTCATAATTAACCTTGAATAATTGAAACCATCTAAAACGATAATGTTTCAGTGGTGACCCCAGTAAACAATCAAGTGCGTTTAAGTTTCTTCAGGATGTAAAATTGAAACATTTGTCAAACTAAAACTTCATCACCCCTATCTCATACAATGATTCAGTCGTTTTCTTTTTTTACAGGCCCTCCGTTTCGGGTTGAAATGTTTAACTTCAGCAGATTTGTGGATGATCAGATTGAGCTGCATTTTCTTCCTGGATTCAATGGAGGTTCTGAACAGACGTTTGTAATAGAGTATTCCTCTTCGACTTGTCTTGACAATGTCTGGCATAATACTAGCGTTACAAATCTGAAAGAAAAGAGCAGCCCTTATAAACTTCCGAAAGAAACATTTTCTGTCAACGTCAGTAAATTACCTCCAGGAGATTATCGATACAGAATGTATTCCTGGAATGTTCGGGGCACAAGCCCATATTCCGAGAGCATTAGAGTGATCATCCCAAGTCTAATTTTTAAGAAAGGTATGCAACTATCTACCCTATGTTATCGTGCACTTTGGTTTGCATCGCTAATTAGGTACAATCATCACGTCTTTCTTATCATATGATTCTTTCATAGCCAAAAACGGCTATGAAATAGTATGATTCAGCATTGAGTTTGTGTGTTTCTTATTACGACTGTATGCCTTTCTCAAAGTAACAGAAAATACCGAAAACCAAAACAAATTAAAAAAATAATTTATTCCCTACAATACAAAGTGAAAATATAAAAATAACGTACGGTGATTTAGAAGAGCACGTCGTATTTCCAATGAATAAATAATTCAAACAAATCGCCGCTCAAACTAATGGACACAACATTAGCACTGTTTGCTTTGGAAGATGATATTTCAAGTTTAAAATATTTAACTTTTGCAATTCACAAGACTTTAAAGTTCACTACTAGACCTAGGTCACAACTAGCATTTTCAGGAAATACTATACCTTAATGGAACCTTTCATTATAGGATGTTAAAAATGTTAACAAGATAAAATCTTAGTTATAATTATAAGACCTGTCACTAAAATTATGTTGTGAAGTGAAGCAAACAAAATGACGACCAGACATTTGATGGGGACTTTCCAATTTTCTTGACTCAGAGATAAGCACGTTGCTTACGAAACCAGAATCAATGATTCAGGTCAGGAAGATAATGAACTTGATTTATGATTTACATCGAAATTATGGCTTAGGTTTCAGTTTTACACAATAATATAATTACTTTCTATTCTGTGTTACTAGAAATTCATGTTTCCGTTCCTCTGCTTTGTGATTTGAATACATATACATGATTACATATGTATAGCGCAAAGGACCCCAATGAATCTTTCATAGTGTGTACTGTTTCAGGATATATATAATTCAAATTGGAAACTAAATATTAATTTCCGAACTATCATTTAATCTCAGTCTTATATTCAAATACATTCAGCATAAAAAAGAGATAAAGTTGTTTACACATGTTAATTTTAGGACACAATGGAGATAAAATTATTTTTTTAAATATTTTTATGTAAATGCTATATAATTTGTTTTTAAACTTCCATATTCAATATATTCTGATTTTGAAGTTGAGCAAAACATTTGTAATACTTAAATCTGATTTCCCACTAAAAAAGAAATGTTTTCAAGGAGCAGATCGACGAATAATATATGTGATGCAGTACGCTTTTGGCGGAAAACGGACGAAAGAAAGTTAACGGTGCCCTTTTCAAAACATTAACTTACTGATCGTGTTAAACGACAAGCATTGCTGACAAAATAGAAAATCACAAAATGGAATAATTTCACAATCAAATTGGCATGGTCATTGTGTATTTGTTTCTTTATGTATTTGAAACGGTTACATCCACTTAAAGAAAGACATTGAATATCTGAAGACTGAGTGTATGCAAGATTTGAATGGAACAATATTGCAAAGATACTGAGTTACGATAACTTTAAAAAAAAAATCAAATATGCTTGATTCTAGGAATTGAACGTGACGCGCACCAAAACAACTCTCTACAAGATACACACATCTCCAAGCAAATTCGCAGTTTACATTGATACTATGTACCACAACGCAAAACAGCATTCATGCCATTGTCAAAATATATTATTAAACTTGAGCACAAAAAAATTCGTCCGTTCATATAGGATGACAGTCGTCTGTATAAAGTGGATCATCGGACTTATGCGATTTGTATATTTATCTGCTGAGAGTCAATCTTGGGCAAAATCTATGGTAACATGTGAAGTGATTGGCTATCAAAGGATCCTAACCGTTTGAGTTAATTTTAAGAGACAACATCTTCGGTCTGTAAATTCCAAACGTTACATTTGACTTGTCAGAATTGCGAGCTTGATCAAAATGGAATATAATCACTTTCAAGGAATAAATGATAAGATTAAGTTACCTTGTGATAATTTGTAGATACACCAGATATCAGCGATAACATTGTTCTGGGATGGATAAATGGCTTCCGTTTTGTTAATTTAACCATTGCAGAAAATAAATATTAAAACGTCACCTCTTTTTGTGAATGTGTTTTAATCTTACCTGGTGATGCATTTTAGCGACATCAATTCTCCATATGTAATGGTTGCATTTTACCATGAAGACCTAGTCGTTGTTATATCTCTTCCACATTTACTGTCAGTTCTATAAGCAGTATATAAATGTTCCAGCACATGCCTTCTACGCCATCGTCAAAATATATTAATAAACTTGAGCACAAAAACATCTCGCCGAAATTTGTCCGTTTATATAGGATGACAGACTTCGGCATACAGAGGAGTTTCGGACTTGTACGATTTGTATGTTTATCTGCTGAGAGCCAAACTTGGGCAAAAACTGTAGTAACATGTGAAGTGATTGGCTATCAAAGGATCCTTACCGTTTGAGTTACTTTTAAGAGACAACATCTTCGGTCGGTAAATTCCAAACGTTGCATTTGTCTTGTAAGAATTGCGAGCTTGATCAAAATGGAATATAGTCACGTTCAAGGAATAAATGATAAGATCCTGTTGCATTGTGATAATTTGTAGATACACCAGATATCAGCGATAACATTGTTTTGGGATGGATAAATGGCTTCAGTTTTGTTAATTTAACCATTGCAGAAAAGAAATATTAAAACGTCACCTCTTTTTGTGAATGTGTTTTAATCTTACCTGATGATGCATGTCAGCGACATCAATTAAGTCTCCATATGTAATGGTTGCATTTTACCATGAAGACCTAGTCGTTGTTATATCTCTTCCACATTTACTGTCAGTTCTATAAGCAGTATATAAATGTTGCAGCACATGCCTTCTACTCCCGGAATAGAAAATACAAGTCCATATTTGTTGTAATAAAATGGCATTATTGTCCATGCAGTTGGTAAACAGAGATAACTACATTGCTCTTGATTTCATATACCATAAAATACCATAAAAATAAATTTATTACAACTATAAATAATACCGACATCAGTGGATTATTGTTCTGGATGTATATATTGATTATGCCTACAGTACATTCAGTACGAATGATTTACTACCCCACACATTTATTAATTATCCATCTTGGAAGATAGTGGGCAAAATAAACCTAAACACAAAACAGCGCGTATAGCAAGAGTATAGAAGAGACAGACAGACAAACAAGCTTATGTACATAATGATATACTCCGAAAGGAATATGCATCATGATCATGTATACATAGACTATGAGAGACATATAACCTTTAACACTCAAGGAGATAAAAGCGTACAACGTATACTGGAACAAGATATAGTGCTTATTAGCATTTACGATAACAGGCTTAGTTATATATATAATAAAATATAATAATAAAATAGAGATAAACAGTCATAACTATTATAATATTGATATAAAGGATATATAATATATCAAAATAAAAATAAATGAAATAAATAATACAATTTTACATAGTGCATTGGCAGTAAGGCCATTATGATCCAAAGTATCTGACTTATGAATCCAATAAGTTATTTTATGTGTCTATTCATGTCACCGTGCACAATATATATTTGCATGAAAGACAAATCGAGTAGAGAGTGATTATTGGCGTTTATCAAAATATCACGTGCAAAAAGGTTAGCTTTCAAAACATATCGTTCCTCCTGAAGAATCATAAATGCAGTACTAGTTGCACAAAATTTTCGGCGTTTGTGTTGTTGTTTTTTATATTAAATTGGTATATATATATATATATATATATATATATATATATATATATATATATATATATATATATATATATATAAGTGCAATAAACTGACAACGAACTGTGCAAAACTAGTCTCTAACTAGTATGAGCCCTTTCTATTCTAAATGACTCTAAATGTGTCTTTTTCAAAGGCAAACTAGTTCACTTCACCTTGATGCAGATGCTTAAAAATCCTTGCATAGTGACAGAAATCAATGATCCTTATTGCTTCTGTTTTTATGTAAATTTCTGGAAACGCACATTATACCCCGGATATTTCATGGTTATATTAGTAATTATTGGTTATTGCACCGCTCCTGCGGCCTATTGGTTAGAGCCGTCCGCCTCGGATGCGGGAGGTCGTGGGTTCGAACCGCGGCCGACTGATACCAAAGACATAAAAATGGTATTAACAGCTGCCTCGCTAGGCTCTGAGCATTAAGAGGTTTGTGTTAGGGCTGGTCGGTCTGGTGTCTGCATAATGTAACTGGGTGGGTCATCATGCTACATGTCTGCGGCATGATGCCACAGTGCTAGACATTACTATAAGCTGCCACAATACAGACATCGTAGCTAAACTGTTAAAGCTACGTTATAAATCCAAATCACACACACACACACACACACACACAGAGGTTATAAACAAAAAGATGAATTTTTGTGTGCAAGGCTGTATTTTCCTATTCTTCTTGGTTTAAACGGATTGGTTTTAGTGTTTTATCCAGTAATATTCCATTTCTTTCCTTGTTTCGGAACTCCAGTTATGGGTGTGAGCAATTGCAACAAGTGTTCTATCATTGAAAGTGTGACCATGTGAGGAGAAATGTTCTGCGACTGGACTTCCTTGTCATCCGGTCGGATCTGTGGAGGTTGAATCTTTTGTGTATCTGTTTAGTTTTTCCGACATACAGAAGGCTACAGATCTTACGTGTGATGAGATAAATTGCAGACTCTGGCTTGCACGTTTTGTTTGGACCATGTATGTTACGTTTGTCGCTAGTAGCAGTGCTTGAAAATGTCTTTGTCTCTATCATACTTTGACAAGGGCCAGATTTACTAGAGTGGTATTTGTTAGTGATTAGTGTTAGTTTTGCCCTGACTAGGATGCCTATGAGGTTGTTTTGGTCTCCTGTGGTCTACTACTGGTTTGCTCTGGAGGATTAACTTTAGTGTGTCACACAATTCCACAATCCTCCAGTGTTTATTAATAATTTTACCTTCTTTGGGGTTGTCTGGATGGGAGGTCAGGATAAATGGTATCCTATCAGTGTTTTCCTTCTCCCCATATTTTAGTAGGTCACTGCGGCACGTTAGAGTATCCCTTTGGGTTGCCTCTGCTATCATGTCTTTGTCGTAGCATCTGTCAATCAAATTTTGAGATAACTCTTCATATCTTTTTTGGACTCTTTCATGGTCGGAGCAGATTATGAGTATTCTTAGTGCTGGTTATATCGGATGTTCCGAATGCAGTGGTTTTGATGACTTCTTGTTTGGACAAGATACTGGTATTTATCACTTGGTTTTGAGCAGACGTCTAAAAGGTGTTTTTTCTACCAGTCTGGTTTTTGTGTCCAGGAAGATGTGGTTTGATTAGGAGACTTCTGCCGTGAATTGTATTGAAGGATGTAAGTTGTTTGCTTTTGATATGAAATCATCAAGATTTTCTCTTCCATTTTGCCACATTGGTATATTTCCTCCTACGTGCTCTTATTGCAAGAGAAAATTGGGAACCTTACGTCCTGATTGCTTTAAGTTTAAAAAAAGCAACAGATTAAAGACAGATCAGTTTCAAATCCATTTGTTTCTCATAGGTCAACGTCATGGTCATGTATTGGAAACAATACATCTGTGAGGTCATACAAACCTCAGTCTTATTCTATTATGCAGAATTATGAACTATTCATGTTTAAGGGGTGTATACAAGGTATCGATAATTCGTCCAATCCTATGCTTATTAAAATGTTACGGGACACCGGAGGTTTTCAGAGTTATTTATTATCAGCTACTTTGCTTTTGTCTGAGAAGTCGTCCTCTTCTGAAAGTTTTCTTGTTCCGGGAATAGAGTGCGGATTTATTCCAATTCCCCTTCAGAATGTTAACTTTTCATTAGATTTAAGTTCTGGATTAGTGACTGTTTGCTCTGTGAATTTGTGGCCCATTGAGGATGATCCTTTATTGATAGACAGTGACTTAGCTGGACATACCTTTGTGGTTAATTCACTTTTAACACACAAGTTTTGTTTGGATGAAAAGGTTGATCGTATTGAAACTGAAATACCTGATTTATACACCGCTTTTCCAGTTAGTGGTGTTATGGTAAAGTGACCTCTTGAGGATGAAGACGCTATTACATTGGCTGATATATATATATATATAGAATCTATGTTGGGGTTTGGGCCAAGACTTGGAAATCCCAGTCATGGGTTTATATTATGTTTCCCCACTCGGGCAAGCCTCGTCCAAACCCCAACGTAGTATATTTTTCTCACCCAAAATTTTCCTTTAAAGTAAAAAGAATTCTGCACTAGCGTTCACGTCCAATGTTTACATGCGGGACAATACTATAAATATGTTAATGAGGGCTGTGATGTGACCGTTGCGTCCGAAGTACACAGTTTATAGGCGTGAGCAAAGAAAATAACAACACTAAACGTCGTATAATATTGAGGTTTTATCACATTTAATATATCGATGTTATATGAAATTGACAATAAATAAATCATATTTATTACAAGAAACTGTTTTATTTTCATCATTTCCAATTTTGAAAAACGATATTGGCTACTCAGCGCTACTGTAGGTATACTTAGTACAAAATGTAACGAAGATTAACATCTTTCTTTAGATTATTCATGGGTAATTAGAGATCTGTGTCACTATAGTATATAACTATTCTTTTCTTTGGAGGAGGTGAAACTGTGTGTGACATACTTGCATGGTCCTTAATATTGATTGTAAAAATGTCCCCGTGTATAATATAACCTCCAAAAACGGAGCAGATAACCATGTGCTAAACTATTAAGTTCACGGATTCTTTGAACATTTATTTTTCTGTCCTGGAAATATGGCAAGTGCTACAGTGACATTTACTTATGAATTAATGTGCTGACGGATACATTATTCCTTCTGGCTGGTAAGTGTATTATTTGTCATTAAATTTTGTAGGCATATTTTTAAGTCAACCGGGGCACAGTGGAGACGCGTAACAAAATTAGAAAAAAAGCATGTTTTATATAACACTTTTCCTGCTGTTACTAATTTTTCCAAAATTGTTAAGAGAGTAGGGAGGCAATGAAGTGTATAGGTCTATAGTATCTTTGCATGGACAAGTGTTTTCTGTTATATTGTTCATTTCAAACAGCACCGAGAATTTTATCCTATATGTAGCACAGATATTTTCTGGTCAGCGTCATTAAATCTAGCTAACAGTATATAATTTGTTTCACCTGAAGTATTTAAAACTAGTTAGGTAGCTTTAGTTACATTTAATGACGCTGAATTAAAAATGTTTTGAGCTAGGCCTGCATATAGAACAAAACTGACCACGCTGTGTGGAACGAACAAGTATAATACCAAAAAGCTCTACATCATATACGTTTGTGTTATCAAAGATGGATTTAACTTAAGTTACCATGTTTTTGTTATATATTTGTTGTTGTTGTTGTTGTTGTTTGATTTTAGTACAACTACGTCAGGCACAGCACAAGACAACAAGGGTTTCTTTTCTTTTTAAAGTAGTTCACAGCGCATGGACACCTTGACTAAGACGACTGGTCTGAAATGACTAGACGGAGATAAGAAAAGTAAGGTTAGCAAAACAAGTAGATTTCTTTGCCGCATGGGTGAGAAATGTATTGGTCAGGCTTTTGATGAGGTCACTTTTGCACCTTGAACTGATTAATCAAAAGGTAGTGATCATTATGATCCTCGTTTAACTACTCATGTTCTTACGTATAATCAGGGTGACAAGTGACACTCACCTGCCTTCGAACAGGATACAAGTCCTGAGATCTAATGTTCAGAGTTTTATTAGTGACGCTGACTCCGAGGACGAGCTGACTTGCTATGCTTGAAGAATGTTGTCCTTGTGAGAGAATGGAGTCCACCTGACAAGTGGTCAGAAAGCTATCAAAATGTAGTATCTACGTCATATGCGAAGTAAAGCGTATTGTCCAAACATTAATAGGGATGTTTCTAACTACTGTGGATCTAATGTTATGTCCAAGATCGTCCAGCAATTTATGAATGAATTAGATATTCAACAGTTTAAGTCCTCTGTATATCACACTGAAAGCCATATGGGCGTTAGAAAGACTTCATCAGACTTGAAAGAATATGATCAGTTCATGCTGCATTTATACCATAAAGTTTTTCGTTTCTTTTCTTGTTGTTGTGTTGTCAGGGAGTTGGTTCAAGAGTCCCTTGGACTTAGTCCTTTGAACATGTTTTCGGACATACTGTGGAACATTGTCGTTGTTGAAAGAAATATTTTCTTTAACAGAATAATTAGAAATGAATTTACTTGATTATATCTCCGATTGTATGTATAAAGTATCAAAAGCTAGTGAAATGGGAAGAAATAATTTTCAGTCTACCCAATAATAAATGAAACTAAGGCATGATAAACTACAACGAAAAGAACTTTTCAACCTGGTGATAAGGATCGGGCTATCTTTCATACCACAAAGTCCCCTTCAAGCGTGGAATCATGGTCATTATCCAGTTAACTTAAATTATATCAGCGATACTCCTGGATGGCTGATGCAGAATCAACTCTGCCATGTCGAGATGGCTCTGTAAAACATTTAATAAATTTAATTGTTTCTGCCCAACAAGACGACGATTCAAATGATGATGTACAACCAGAATGTTATCACTTGGTTCAAATCAGTCTTGAAACTTTTGAAATATTAAAGAATATGGAGAATAAATTTTCACATCTACAGTCACAATAACAGAATGAGTTAATACAGCTAATATGTGAATATGAGTACTTGTTATATTTTCGAACTCGATGAAAAAAATCTATTATGATGTTGAAATCGTAGATTATAAACCTATAAAACATCTTCCTTTCACGATGAATCTTCTCAGGGATGAATGTTTGAATAAGGAAAATGAATCGTCGATGCAATCTACCTGTTTAGCAGTTTTATATTGTTTTACTTCCCATACATTGTGGAACATTTATTATACCTCTGTTATGTATATCTGTATCTTTTGTAACTCCTGGTACATGATACTATCAATTGTGTATATATGTTATTCATGGCTGTGATGTGTACATATCATCTTTAGTTCGATAAGGCCATTGTGACTTGAATATATCATTACATTGTATTTATGAATAGACGTTTACTTATGTGTAGACAATTAGCAATAAGATTTGAAATGTCGCATATGGCGTATTTGTTAAATGACTTATGGGATGTTTATATTTGAGAATAATTCAATGACTTCATTGGTTGATATTGATCATGTGAATGTGTTTAATTCGCTGGAAAGTTAACAGTATATGCTGTCGCGTGGGGTCTATTCCGAAGTATAGTCGCAATATACGGTGTATATTAGAGAAAGTTAAGCAATCAGATTCATTCCTAATTTCGTAGTCGTTCACACTTATTGTGTTCCTCTTGTAAGTCTGCCGACGTGTTTTATATTGCACGTATATATTATTCGAGAGGAAATACATTCGTTTGGACTGTCGAGTGAAAATAGAAAGTGCTCTATTTGGAATAGTATTTTGGAACTGTTGTTAATTACTCGAAGGAATTCTGGACAATGCCATTTCGAGAAAGTCACGGTTCTTGGAGGACCAGTACATTTCTGGTATTTACATTTATAAGGAACGTTTCTTTGATTTAGAACTTTCATAGACCATTATACTGACTAGCATGGATTCACTTCAAAATACCGTAATACATTCCTCTCGCAATTTTTGTTTATAAATTTGATCATAAACTATTTGTTAAGCGTTATAAAGCTTTTTGGTTTTGCTTCTCACATTACCAAGACAGAAATCGAAAATACCAATTAATTTAGTTGGAAGTGGTTTTCCGTCAGGAAACGTGAGTAGTCCTTCCATTTAATGTAACTCTGGTTTATTCTCCATCACAATTGCTTCATATACCTGATATGACAATACTATCTGCAGCGCTACGACAAAGATTTGTACATGTACTGATAATTTAACAGCAGAATCTGTACACTGTAGGCTTCCACTACGCATTTCTATCTCCCTCTGGTTTATGTTACCTTAACTGTTCAGTCATATTTGTGTTTTGAACGGAACTCTCATTCGTCTCAGACTAGTGTGTCATTGCATTTGACAAGTATCTCATTATTTTTTTGTAGAGTTTCCTTTTGCGCTTGTTTTGCAGGCTTTCAATCTTCTTTATACTCTGCCAGAATTCCTCAATGAGTTTACTTACGGTATATCATCATTATGTACATCCTCTTACTCTTTACCCCGTACTCATTGGATTTTGTAACTACTTTCTTGTTTAACAAGTTCGTCTATTTCCATTAAAATCTGAAAGGTTTTGTCAAACGTCGTCTGGATCTTGAGCTGCATATTGAAGTCAGTAAAACCCTCGAGAAACACAATTTTTAGAACTGGCATCCAACACTTCATATTTCTAGCTGATTGGGACGCCTAAGACAACAAATGCCTTATTAACTGTCGAAGCAATACTCCTAATATTCTTGTGGATATATGTCGCATGAATCTTTGAAGGAGAAATAATGCTTTCATTGTGATTTATTTTTAAAAAGATTCTAACTTATATGTCTCATCCTTTGTCCTTCCAGAAGAAAGAGTTTTGAACATATTACTCCTTCAAAGGAAGGATTCCAGCTTGTGACAAGTGAGGTTTCATCAAACTATCTGCTAAGTGCTGCCTTAACTTAAGGTCTCATCTGACGCTGGGTTAGTGCATGATGCGTACTCATTTCAGAGTTGGTGTTTATCTGTGTAAAAAAATACTAGGTTAGTGTACAGAACTGGCTTCCAGGGTTTGAATAAGTTTTGGTCATGTCAGGCAGCGTTGCTCATGCTTTCTCTTTACCTGTACTTTCACAAGATATTTTGATTTTCTGTCGTCACAGTCAGATGCTTTGGACACCATTCCTTCAAAATAGATTGTCACATTAAAACTTGCATCCCCTTCGGGACCCTTATTTGATATATTTTATATCAAATTCAGTTTGATATTTCCCGCAATCGATTATTCACATGCTATACTAAGAACATAAAGTTCGTGCCTGTTTAATACATTTATGGTACAGATTTAATTAGGACACAATAATACTTCATTTATCCTGGGATCAGTCTAGTTCTATTCCACTAATCTGGGATCAACCCAAAATACTATGATGCAAGGATCAGCCCTGCATAGGACTGGTTGAGATGGGATCAGCCAAAAATACATTAGCATGTTGGAATTAGACTAGCACATAATCTACTTAAGGTGGGATCAGCCTAGAATATATTTTAATGCTGGGATCAGCCTATCACAATGTCTACTTCAGCTGGGATCAGCCTAACACCAATTATTCTTGAGCTGGGATCCGCCCAGAATACACTATAATGCTGGGATCACCCGCGCATAGATTTACTCGAAGATGGAATCAGCTTACCAGAATACACTATTATGCTGAGATCAGCTTAACGCATATAATACTTTAAGCTGGGGTCAGCCAATAATACAATCAAATGCTGGGATCAGTATAGCACCTATCTGGAATCAGTCTTGTAAATTCGAATTATAGCCCATGGGTAGCCCCCAGAGATAGAGAGAGAGATAGAGAGAGAGAAATATTTTAAATATTTTAATTAAGTATTGATGTAATTTTAGTTATTATGTTGATGTTGTAGAATTTGTGGATGTTGCTCATGTCAACGCATGCTCTCTGCATTATAGAGTACAGTTTTTGACACATCTATTAACTACATGCGTTAATAAAATAATTTAAACTTGTTATGCATCCCATAAAAAGGAGATATTATCTTTTAACAGGCCCTCCACTTCCTCTTCTTAGATTTTACTTCAACATATTTATGGAGGACCAAATTTTGTTTAACTTTGATCCCGGTTTCAACGGAGGTCATGACCAAACATTTCAAATTGAGTACAAAGCTGCGGTCGGTCCTAATAGTATGTGGCAATGTACTGCTATTAAAGACCCTCAAGAGAGAGAACGTCTGTACAGGTTTCCTAATCATACCTTTTCTGTAAACGTTCGCCAACCTCCGCCTGGGTTCTACCTTTATAGAATGTATTCATGGAACGTCAAGGGCAAACGTGCTTTCTCAAACTGCATTCCGATCATGATACCTAATGGTACAATTGCAATGTGTGTGTTGGTTATTGCTGTGTTATACTCTGCACATAACTGTATGCAAAAGGTGTTGATACTTATATGCTTGGATGAAGACCTGTTAAAAATAGTATTAATCATTTCGTTGTATGCTGGGTGTGGTGGAATCTATGATAATTCAAATTGTGCACTAGATATATGTATAGTTTAATTCATTTTATATGCGAAATATTGATGATTGCTTGCACAATATTTACATTTTAAGAAGAATATAACGAAATCCAGCACGATATTCCTTGTCCAATTTATACACAACCAAACAAACTTTTTCTCTCAAAAACGGTTTCAGATAATTTCATATAATTAAAACATGAAGAAAATATCTAGTTTTATTGGCGTCTGGTGGTATATAATTTATGTAATACCTAGTGGATATTCCTTACAAGTATACCATGTCATCCTCATTTCACTAATGCAAACAATACTAATGAATGTAACGTGCACTTGCTTTTCACCATCGTATGTATGTATGTGTGTTATGTTATGTTATGTATGTATGTATGCATGCATGTATGTATGTATGTATGTATGTATGTATGTATGTATGTATGTAAGGCATTATGCGGATCATAAGTGTTTGTAAAGGCGATTTGGAAGCAAATGATAATTAACCATTTAATTTTTTTAAACGCATTTGTCCGCAGTTTGATAAAAAGTGTGTACGACACGATATATTCCAATATTTACAAATATAATCCTGTGATATTTGTTGTAAGATTCAAGCTTTTGTACGTCCTTTGTTTCATGGTCTGATGTAAGCTCTGTTTAAGACAGAACGATTTGTTTCATGGTCTGATGTAAGCTCTATTTAAGACATAACGATTTGTTTAAAAATCTTAGCAACTGGAGCTGTGCTTGCAGTGATTGTTGGAAATGGCATTGGAACAAGTGTTTTAGTTGTCACTATTATCGCTTTGGTGATCTTCATCCTCAGGAACAGATCAAAACAAAAGAAATCACAGCTGGGTACGTTGTATTAAATTCAATATACTATGCTCCTTTTAAATATTCAATAGCAATAAACACCTTATTATTTAGTATCTTGAAGGCTTCAAAAGAAGTTTCAAAATCAATTTTGATCTACTCTGCCACACCATGTTGACTCCTTGCTCTTCTTCCTCCAACGTATCGCATCCTAATTATACATATCATGTATAAACTATTAGACACGATTACGGTGCAGTAAAACCAGCAAGTGATATTAAATTAAATAATGCGAATATTACTCTCGATGGAATTATTACCACGTAAATGGAATATGCAGGATGTTCATTTAAATTAGAATGCACTAGTTTAGGTGTACAATAATCTTTCGTTCCTCTTCGATCAATACGGATAATTTTGTAACATGCCTTTGCGAAAGTTTCACTAATGTAAATTAATTTTCTTCGTACAACTACGCAATATGAAATATATTCTTTTATGTCTATTCACAAGAAGTTTTCTATTTAAATCACAGACAAGCCGTCTGACGAAAACGACGTTCACAGGTAACACGAATTTCGTATTCGTAAACACACATACATTTTCAGTCACTCTTACACCTATAGTTAGGTAGAAGGATACCGGGATATTTACACTTGTTGTAGACTCGAATACGACAACGAATACACATTGAGAAGAATATCCCAATTAGTAGATACAGCGAATCGAAAATATATGTTGCTTTCGCATTTAGTTGTATATTTTGTTTAATTTGATAGTTTTGTTCGTATTATACAATGAAAGAATTACATTATTTATAAAACGTATTATTCTGACCTTTCTAGGACGAAATTTTCTATTCAACCAATGGCACAGTTGGAGATATGAAGCATAATTTGTTTCTAACACCCTTTAAAGGTTCTACTCAATACTTGATGTGATTGTTTATCCTCGTACACTTAAGAAAAACTTTCTAGTCATACACTGGTGAAAGACAAGTCATATTTTCTTGTAATCCTTACAGTTTGATAATGGCGTCTGTCTGCCACTGTACCACTGATTTGAAATACAAATAGACATCATAACAAAATTATACTGACAATGACAAAAGAATAGCTAATATCTATGTACATTTGGTTAGTGAGAGAGAATGAGAAAATCTACTAAAAGATTTATAGACATTTCACTCAAAAGTTTCTGAAATTCCATAATTCATAAGAGTTTCTATAAACGTTATCTCGGACATTTATTTCCACATGCATTTAATGACTATAACTTTGACATATTTACCGTAGTGCTCATGTATATAGGCATTATGTCCAATGAATTTGCACACAGTCTAGCTTCTATCTGATACGTCAGGAGCAAATAATGGACGCATTTATTTTTGAAAGTAATAGCTATGGAATTATTTGCCGAAATGTTTGAGCATATGTATTATTTTCCTTTTTTTTACATTTTAGACATGAAGTAGGAACAGGCCTGATTCCAACAGGAGCGAATACCGATATTTCTAATGTATATGAGATACTACAGAATGAAGGGCAGGTCGATAATCCCTATCTAGAATTACAAAGTAAGTCATTCTTCCACTGAGGATCAGTATTTTGTATAAACCTTTTTCAGTTAGATTTATTCACAAGTAGAAAAACAAGGTGTCGTAATACTCTATTATATGTAAAGTTAATGTTCAGTAACAAGATCGATTCAATAACAAGAAGCAGCACATTAACCGTACAATCCTCCTTTCTAATAAATGTATAATCTTCACTAACAAATTATCCTTAAGAAGTAAAATCTCTAAAGGAAAACAGATTATCGGTTGAAATGAATTTAGACTTACGTTTTTACTTTACGTAAATCCTGATAGCAAGTTGTTTATATAGCATGACATACCGGGAAGATAAAAATCTATCAATTAGTGTACTCTCTTTTGCCAAAGCAAATATATTGTACGTAAATTATATACAATTCAACACTGCATATTAACCTCTTTCCAGGGATTCCTGCAGCAACGACGGAAATGGATTCAAGGTGAGATGATTTTATATAAAGTTTGGTTAAAAGAATTATAAGAGGAAAATGAACAAGATTTAAATGAGAGAGAGAGAGAGTATATTATTATGAACATCGGCAAATAGTACTAGTGTACTGTATTTTCAATATATTTACGCCAGAAGTTGATTTTGATCAATATTTGAATTTAGGAACGGGAAATGGGTCGGTTCCTCGTGAGACGTGAGCGTGCAGACCTCCCAGCTTGAATCATTACTCCCACTAGTAATTCAAAAAAGGTTGGTGTTATAATTTGACTGATATTTCAGTTTGGAACAAAGTCAAGTTGTCTAGGCTTCAAAATTTAAAACAGGAGGCACATGAAACGAACGCTGCACTATGCATTTGCAGCTTTATCAATCTTTATTCCTAAACTATCATAATATTTATTTTTTTAATTTATTTGTTTGGTTCGTTAATTTGACAACATGGGATTAAAGAGGGGAATTATTGTCTTTATTACGACAATTGTAAACATGTTGGGTGAAACTCATATATAACTTTACTATGGTCACAGTTTGTAAGAAAATATAATCGAGCTTTTAGATGTAATTAGCAATGCTATTAAGACGAGCAAAATGCTGCAAGAGAGGATATCGTATCTAAACAGACATAATTTGACTCTGTACTCATTAATAACACTTTTGTAGTGTACTTAAATTATAGGATTGAAGTTAAAAGGTTTCGTATTCATACTTCAAACACCAGTTCCACTTCTAATGAGCAGGAAAGTCCAACAAGTAGCAGGTCTGAGGTTCATTCCTACTTAGAAGTTGCAGGTGCGTCCAATCTGCCTCCTCTCCACCCACTGTGTATATATATATATATATATATATATATATATATATATATATATATATATATATATATATATATATATATATATACTGGATACGAAATACATTATTTTTCAACTTGATCTTAATAAAAGGATACCTGTACTTGATAAATTTGATATATTCTTGTGTGTACCGGAATATATTTTACCTATTTTGGTTATACGTTTGCTTTATAATTATCGACAGGAACATGTTTAAAAAGCAAAAGTGATGCCAAAGACAGAATCGATAGTCCTTTCGAAAACAATCAGTTTTATTCCATAGGTTTATTTCGGTCTCAAGATAATAAAAATATATATTTGTTTATTTGCTTACAATAAACATGGTAAAGTTAACCTGTTCATTTAAAGCAATATGTTAAACGTTAAAAGATTTTGCGATGTGCATAATTCATTTAAATCTTCTTCCTCCAGACATTCCTCAAAACTTAATTTTTTAAACCATATTTTAAACAAAAACACTGAGTCATTTATATCAAATATTGCCTTTTCAGAGTTCACACCAAGGAGCATAGACGAAACCGCTAATAGGTCAGTGCAATACAACAAAACAAGTGTTCAAATCCAACTTGTGAACTTTGTTATCGACACCCATCTGAATGCTTGGAAATGAGGCACAGTGCAGATGAAATAAGGCATTGAAAGCAGTTAACTCTCACTTTAACAATAAGAACACTAATAATGATAATAATAATAATCAGTCCATTTTTTTCATTCTTACTTCTCTTTCTTTGTTTGAAATATGATGCATGCCATATTTTAATACACAAATATTGCTCTGTATGTGTATTTGTAAAAGGAACGAAATGAGAAAGAAAAAAGAAACTAATTTCTTCAATATTTCTTTCAGATCATTGGATACGTATATGCTTGATAATATTCAATCCGAAAATGACCATGACTATGAAGAAAACGCTCAAGGTAAATAAGTATACTATGTGCATTAGCTTGACTTGTTTCCATTTGTCAAAGACGAGAAAATTTTAATCATCCAAAAATTAACGAGGTGCAACTCTAAACGGTTTCCCTATGTTTTGAGCTAAACAAACTCTTCATCAGGAACAGAAATAATTTACATCTGCCAAAGACACAATCCAAGGTAAATGCTTGACTAATGCACTTTTCAATGACAGGAAATATACAAAGGATAATACGAGAAAGAAAGAAGGATAATTAGATAAATGGTCTGAAAACGGGAATATTACTCACACACAGACACACACATACACAAATACACTCACTGACACACACACAAACAAATACATCGGAGCGGTCTTGTGAATTGTTTATATATATATATATATATATATATATATATATATATATATATATATATATATATATATATATATTTATTTATTTATTTATCTGTGTGTTTGTGTGTGTAATTTTCAAAACTGCCATTGTAAAGCGTCTGCTGAATAAATCAACAACCACCCCCCAGTTTATCATCTCCCATTCATTTCAAATATCTTAGAAAAGGTTGTTCTATCCCAGCTTGTATCTCATCTGAATTCAAATAATCTTTTTTGCAATGTACAATCTGCATATCGTCCTTGTCATATTACTGAAACTACTCTTCTAAAAGTAGTTAATCACATTCTCTCTGCTTTGGAAAACGGACAGATTCCAGTCCTCACTCTCCTTGATTTGTCTGTAGCATTTGACACAATAAACCATGATATATTTCTTCAACGTCTCCAGCATGTTGGCATTTATGATACAGCCTTACTGTGGATCAAGTCCTACATGGTCAAAAGGACATAAATTGTGTCTGCAAATGGAATACACTCCAGCCCAGTTAATAGATGTTTTTGGTGTTCCACGGGGGACTGTTCGTAGACCTGTTCTCTTATATACACTCAGCCGCTCTCAAGTGTCATAGATTACCATCCATTTTCTCACCAATTTTACGCAAATATCTTTCAGGTGATACCACTAAAACACTTGTGCGCTCATTAGTACTTTCAAGAATGGCCTATTGTAACTCAATTATGTCTGATTCATCTCAATATCTACTCCAGAAACGTTAAAAAGTTCAAAAAACAACTACTTGGATAATACTTAGAGTACCACGATCAGAACACATCTCCCCGCTGCTCTGTACCCTACACTGGCTATCCATTCGATCCAGAATCAAATACAAAATTTGTTATCTGTGCTACATTTCACTGACGGACTCCAGTCCAACATACCTAACCGACCTCACCCATGTGTACACACCTGCAATATACTTACGTTCCTCTTCTGACAATCGTATACTCATTATTCCCACTATGAAAACGAAGTCATATGGTCAACGTTAGTTTGCATACTAGGGCCCAGCAACGTGGATTTAATTTCCCATTGAACGTAGACACATAGACACATTGATGCCATTAAAGAGTGCTCTTAAATCTCACTTATTTCGACTGTAAGAACAAACTTAAAGACCAAATAATGTTTCCTACCTTAAATATTTTCAGCATGTTTTTTTATGTTTTCTTAATTTAATGGTGTTTGTTTCTTGTAATCATATCATTATATATGTTTTTTATGCTATTGGTATTGTTTAATGTTGTATAGCGCTTAGAGCTTCTAAAGATTAGGCGCTATACAAAGTCCTCCTTATTAATATTATTATGATATATATTTGTGTGTGTGTGTGTGTGTGTGTGTGTGTGTGTCAAATGTGGTACCCTATATACCTATTAAGTTAGTACATGTCATATTTCAAGACGTTCTTATGGTTGTATACCGCAGACCTAAGAATCTGACAGACCATCTGGTATATGCCAGCGTATCTTCAAACCATACCACAGATTCAGGCATATACTGCTGCAAAAACAAGCGCTCCCTAATTTGCAAACATTTGCCAGAGACAAAATCTTCAGACGTTCGACGGCTTGAATGAGCTTCAAAATCAAATGCAATATATCTTCTAACATGCAAGATCTGCGTTAACAATATGTTGTCGAAACCGTCGAATTCAGAAAACGAATGAATACCGACAAGATCTACATTCGCAATAAAATCCACCCAAAGTTTTTAAATCACTGCAGCCCACTGGGTATTCAATCGATTCGCTCAAAATGCTGCTGATTGAATCTAACGTAGAGTGGACTAGTGTTGAATGCACTTGTAAGGAAAGATGGCCGACACTACACTTGAAAACTCATGGAAGATTCGACCTAAATCAAGCATAAACCTACTTAAGGGAGTCAAAAACTACAGACAAAAATCAATTTCTCCAACGTAAATAATTTTTGAGACAATATTTACCCAAGGATATATATTTTTTACGCAAGTAATATCGATTATTATTATTATTATTATTATTATTATTATTATTTTAATTCGTGTATTATCCCGCTACACCATGATCTCGATCACAAGAACTAGAAACCTAGATTTGGATAAAAGTATGTCTGTCGTTTCTTTTATAATGTTAATGGCTTTATGAGTGACATGCATTGTATAGACAGGTAAAATAAAAGTATGTTTCCGAAGCTGAATCGAAAACCCCATGAACTCTGGAAATTCCTTTCGGGACGCCAATATCCAAATATTTATTGAATATCTAATCTTTAAAATCCATACACCGTGATTTCTAATTGAAAAAGAAAGGTTGAGATTGCATTCCTTATAGATATTGCACTTTATTGTCACATATATTACAAACCAGGTATAACAGCGAATCAGTGTTTGTTTATGCATATTGACTCGTTTCTCTAACTCTAGTACCTTTTGCGGTAATGATTTGAATATTGAAAAAGTAAGTTTTGATGGAAAAGACACGAAAGATTGAGTGAAAAATACCAAACACATCGTTACTCAAGTATTGTAAATTATATCAAGATTGCTGCACAGATTAATAGAATGGTCACACTATTACCCCATGTGTGGCATCCTATATCCGGCGTAGTAACAAATTCCTGTCATTCAATTTTAAAATAGAATATTTCTTTTGCAGATGAGTGCCTATTAATCTGATCCGTTTATGTTAACATGGTTTTCTACCTCTGATCGGATGCATCAAGAGTTTTGGCAGTTAGAATTGGATATCTAGATTCCAATTACGTTCATTGCGTACTACGTGAAACAAATTATGAATTTTTTTTAAAAACTTTATATTGCTTTGTTTATTGATAGTTAGCATCAAAAATGTTAAGTCCTGAACAACCCACTAATACAGTTGTTTTTATCTCTATACATGATCCCCATTTAAAGTAGAGAACTGTGTTGTCTTTTGTAACTTTTTTCGGTGTACATATGGACCAGTTTAAAACCATGAAACTTCCTAAACATAATAACACGACTCTACAGGCCATTTAACTGCATGCATGTCTGATTGCCTTGATGCTATCGGTGATAATAGTGTTTATAAATGAGGTCATGGTTAATGATATTGCTTAAGTAAAAGAACTGATCGTGCTTGTGTAGTACACCAACCAACGTTTTCCTTTCAGTCAACATCTATAATGTGGGTTGTTCTCTGTGTTATTTCAAATGATATTTCGACGATCAAACTCTATAAACTTTGAATGTATATGCATAGATTTATAGACACATTGATATACACATACATACGTTCCTAGATAAATTATGAATAATTATAAATACTGCCCAAATTAATGTTGCACTTGAAACAAGTAATCATTATCTATATTGTGATATCTACGGGCTGTGCTTATTACATTTGCCATCAGTGGGTTTTGAACATTTGCTGGTTACATTTTTTATATTTACAGCTAATATGGCATATTATATTTTCGGTTGATGTTATTACATTTACGGGAGTTTATTACATGGATGGTTTTATCGCCTAATAATTGATAGCCTTATCACATTTTATCCCACGTTGAGAGGGTGACGCGGTCACCCAAAGACCGGAATAACTCCTCGTCAGAAAATGATGGAAAGATATTGCCGTAACACGACTGTAGGCACAAACCAAAACATTTTGTAAGATTCAAAACGTAATTTATTTGCCTAAAATATGAAATGAAAAATTAAAAATTACTTACCGTTTTGTAAATAGAATCATAATTAGTCCTAAACGATTAACCTATCGAGTAATCCAAACGAGTTCAAGTGCAATACAATTAAGTTTACACTGTTGTGATGTAGTGCCAATTGGTTTGATATATCACAATTATAATCCAGATTATTTGAAAATGAAATCAAACTGTTACATCTAGGGACTTAAACTGAAGTAACAAGACAAGGTAAACCCAACGGCGTTCAATTTTCCAAATATAAATTATTTAAATAAAATATAAAATATAAAATTGCTGATTTTTATTTGTATCTAATTTATTTTAATATTCTCGGAGTGTCTAATGCTAAAGCAAATACAAAATAAGATATATTTTTTGCTTCTCATATTTCGTGTTGCAACCTGATGGAATACTGCTTTCTGTTTGATTTTTATCTCGTGTCTCTTGATCCCCCATGTTAGCAGTTGTCAAGACAATTTTACCCTGATTAGCTTTTGTTCATGGACAAGGGTGTCTCTTGTTTCATAAATAAACCTGTAATTCTTTTGTTGATTACACTAATGAACTATGAAGTACATCATTCAGTATGGGCACACCAACATACAATAATGCAGATAAGTACATAGTATCCATATAAAAAGAGTACTTTCACAGCCAAGGTTTGAAAACCTTATCCAGTTGCACAATCGTCAATATCTTTATTCACCACTCTATAAGATAATGTTTACACCCAAACTCTTATTCATACGATGCCGATAATAATATGAGTCTAAAAACGTGTCAATAAGATGAGACAAGATTTACACCTAAAGATATGTCCTTAGGATTCAGATGATGAGTCCAGATAATAATATAAGTCCAGATACTCATATGAGTCCAGATAATAATATGGGTCCAGATAAACATATGAATCTAACCTAGTTTGTTGCAGAGCTTTTAGTCTTTAATCGCTTTATATATTGAAAAGCCTTAAAGGATCAAAGGAAATCAATATTATTGTTGTATTTATTATGATTTTGAAATCCAGCTGTGACTTTAAGCACGATAAATTTAGTTTATGTATGTATAGATACATAATGACACTCAATAAGTATTATTGAAATAAATATTGTATTATATCATGATTTTTATCAAACTCAGATAACAAAACACTTGATAAACCAAACCCTGCAGAAAGACAATAATTGCTCCCGTTCCCTGAATTTTGTCTTCTCTCTCTCTCTCTCTCTCTCTCTCTCACTCTCTCTCTCTCTCTCTCTCTCTCTCTCTCTCTCTCTCGTATGTTTGTGTATGTATGGATCACTATTTCACTACCATATAAATTCATGCCGTTTTACAAATAAATGTTATTCCTAACTATCTTAGGCTAGTTGATATCATACGTGCACATTTATTTTTGTGGTTTCGAATAACAAACTTAAAAAAATGATGGTTAGAGATAACATTTAATTTACTTATTTCAAGCTGATGATTTCATACTTTCAGCTGGGTACCATCTGTACGTGAACACAATAGTGCGCCAGTGAAAAGGGTAACAACTATGCTGGCGTAAACAGAAGAACACCTGGTCAGAAAATGATGGAAAGTTATTGCCGTAACATGATTGTATGTACAAAACAAAACATTGTGAAAGATTCAAAATAATTTATTTCCCTAAAATATAAAGTGTCTTTTTGCCGTAGCCCAGTCCTTACAATCAAAAAGGAACCCTTTGTGGCCAGTGCAATGATGTAAAACCCATTGACATGACCATCCATCGTACAACTTTCGATTCATACTGTTGCATTTGGCAAGGTACACTTCCACCTTTGCCAGCGTTATAACTTTACAGTAATATGTCACACAAATACCTGACTGAATTTGTTAGTGGTCAGGAACAATTATACTATCATTCTCCAGCCTGACTGACAGCGATTCATCAAATTCAATGAAAACGCAACTTTCTTTGACCTGGTGAAGATTACTATAGCTAAAACCCAACAAAAGGAAGTACGTGATGGGAAACGTCTACGCTGGGACTCAAGTTGTAGCTGACCAGATTTAAACAACGTGTGTGACGGATAAAAAGCGAAGCACGAACTTTTTGAATCTTTTTTTTCCTTTGAGTTTTTTCTTAAAAATGTGCATTAATTGTAGTATCAAAAATGGCATATATTTTATGAAATGTGTATACGTTTTATATGGGTTTGTTGAAGGCACGAACTTTAATGTTTAAAAGTAGTTTTCCAGAACCAAGAAATAGATAACTTGTAAATAGGATTGTTCCATGTCGAAATTTGTATATATTTAAATAAATGTTTTTTTTACCCATCAATAGACTTTTCTTTTTGGAGTCTCTATTCTGTCTGTGAGTCTTTCTTTGGAACATATCTGTCCTTCTACTGTGTCTTTCCATCTTCTTTGTTTGGATGTGTTGTTGTTTGTTTCTGTATGTCTATGTTTGTCCCTATAAACCCTTTGTCCCTGTAAATACTTTTCATCCTATAAATAGTTCTCACCCTAAAAAGAAAAATAAAACCTTCGTCACAAATGTTCAATTCTAATTGACCTCCAGGTGACATTCCTATGTAAAATTCACATTGACCCTATAGCGCAAACCACCTATTCTAAAATACAGGTCTATAGACTCCCTGCACCCCCCATAACTACTTGTTTATGTGCAGTCACGATGATCCGTTGATGCATGTATTGTGAATATGTAACTTCTGGAATTGAAATTGTTTTTATGTTCTAAACACTTGATACATCGTTATGTTATATTCGGTTTGAAAGGCTTAAAGGAACTTGTATTTTAAATTATTTTACCTTGTGCCTACTTCACCTAAAAATTGGTTTTGACTGAGTTTAAATTTTCGGTCATGTAATATTTGACTAACTTAGGTGAAAAGGAGTAGACGTTCCTAAGTTAAGTATATATATGATTCAAGTAGTGGTTAAAATTATAATTCAGCAAGAACTTGAAAAAAACCTATTCAATGCATCATATAGTCACACTTTATCCCGTGTAAAACAAGGTATATGACGGTCCATTCATTTTCTATTAATTAACTCATATACCTATGGTGATAGTGTTAAAAAAAATTAATCGCTGTATATTTAAAGGTATCTGCCATCTCAATTAGCATACAAATATTCTAGAAATAAAAGTTACTATCGATATGAAATATACTCAGCTGTGATAATATTTCATCGTCGGACTCGAGGGTAATGCTGACTTGATCTCAACATTGCAGACAACTGTTTCAAATTCAACATTGCAGACATGAGTTTCAAATTAAATATTGTGATACATATTGTATGTATTTGCCGTTCTTCCCCCCAAACGTTTGTATTAACAAATTAAATTGATTTTAAACAGGTCTTTAGTTTAAGCAAAGCTGTATTCCGTATTTTCGACCACTTAAACAACATATACACTTTGTGCCTTTAAATGTAAGTACATATAAGGGGATACGAGAGACAGAGAGAGAGAGAGAGACTGGTATTCATGAATTCAAAACTCATTGACTGTATATCATTTTTATTTCCGAGTATCCATAACCAAACAACATGAAGACCACAGTTTTTTTTCTCATAATCCCATATTTAAAACTGGTAATAAAATGTTAATGTTGTACAAAGGGTGATATCGGTGAATGATTAAAAGTCTTGCATATGCAACTCTTTTCGTTCGTCTGATTAATAGGGAAGTTAAATCATATGCAAATTAGCTGTTTAAATATGAATCAGTGAATCAGCCATAGGAAATTATCTTGTAGATTATATGAATTTGTTCATTTTGAACTTCATTAATCTTACACATGTACGGAAGCTGGATGTAAAATGTCTGTTTATTGTCATTGCTTTTATATATATTATAGATACCTACAAGAAAGCTAGTATTATTGTGTCCTACATACAATACACACGATTGTGCTGAAATACAGTTGTTTTTTAACAATGCAATTATTACTTTAGAATAAGCAATGTGAGCAACTGGAACCTTTCTTTGAAAACGAGATGTAAACTAGTTTCATACACAGTTTACACTGACATTCGGTCCTTTAAATAGATCAAAGACAAACAAATACAAAATGATAAGACATCTGATCAACCTTAAAGCATGGTTTCATAAACACAAAACCAAGGACTTGTAAGAGTTGTCTCTATCTGGCAAATCTGTTCATAGAGAACAACCTTGTGACATGCAAATTCAGATTTCTATGGTAGACAGTCTTTTTATACAAATACTTCACTGTTTAATAGTAAATGAAATTGTTGTACATTGTTATATAATCTATCATGTAATACTTGAACTCATAATTAATCAGTACCACAAGAGCATATCTTCAGTTCAACTATACCTAAGTAAAGTCGTTATACTACTTGTATCCGGACCAAACCGTCGACGAACTTGCTAATTGTAGACATTTCTCACATCATTTATTTCATAATCGTGTCCTCGTGGTTAACAAAGATCGTCATCGACATAATTTGACAAAACCAAATATGACAGCATGGTCGGATGGCAAGCATTGTCTAGAATTTCTGAATTATACATTGATCTTAACGGAAATTACTGCAAGCCTTGTTACCTGTCACGGTGATATTTTATTGTCAAATTTAATTGTTCACATCATGACGTAACTACATAGCAATCTACACAACTGTCCCGATAGGGCTGGGTAAAAATAAGTAACAATGAGCAAATTAAAAAAATAAGCACAGTTCTGCGTCTCTTTTTACATATTGGTCACAATTGCTTAAAATATAAAATTCACAATACAAGTGGGTCATTAGATCAGAAGCTGACAACAATGATTACTTATTTCATTTCTCCTAAGGACACAACGAGTGTCGTTGTCATTAATGGGTCTCTAATATTTAGGGTTAAAAATCGGTCACTATTTGTGAAATTAGGTTAACGTCTCGTATTCTTACTTGACGGCATCAAATATCATCACGTTTACATAAAAAATCGTAGTATCTGTTTTGAGAAAACTTTTATGTAAGTGCATCGTAGCAACAATTTAAGCCTATGAAATTATTTTAGTTAACATACATACACACACACACACATACATACATACATACATACATACATACATACATACATACATACATACATATATACGGATTAACTGACAACACAAACACATCAATTGTACCATACTGCCATTTCCAAAATTCCGCTATTTACATATATTGTTTTATTAGAAGCAATCTACCGACGAAAATCGAGCCTGCAACTTTGAAAATATATATTCTACGCAAAATACATATTCAATGTTATAAATATTAATTAATAAGTATATCAAAAAACCACATTTGCTTTGGGCCCTAAAAAAATATTTTAAACAAATATGTCATCGATACCACGTAAACCATCGAGCAACACTACTCTTCTATGGATACAATGAGGGAGGCTTAGTAAACACGGTAAACTTCAAGTATAACGAAGTCTAATGGGCCCCAGAAATCATGCCGTTATAACCCGAAATTTGTAAACTGAATTAAACCATCATACAAAATATTTATCATACTTTTATTCTATTATACTTTCATGGATACCAACCGGCTGACCTCTATATGTTTTGAAGAGCTTTACATGTATTATTTTGTTTCTATATTCATTAAACAAAAAGCTAACACAATATTTGGCTACCAGCGACAAATCCACAACTGATATTTATTTTCTAAATCAACACAAAACTTGTGATATAAAGGTTAAGCTCAAAAAACATAATATAAAAACGCTTGTAAAACAAAAGCTGACAAGATAATCACAATTATACAAGCTACTTTGTAACCGCGTTTTACTACAAACGTAGACTGAGCATCGCAACGTGTTTGAACTATTTAGTTCATATAGGATCTGGAAAATGCCGCTACACATATGAATATGGTAGCAACGTATTACATTAGTACAGTATACGAATATTAAACAAGGGGAGATAATAACGCCTCAAGTACTAACCTTTCGTTTGATAAATACGTTTGATATATATTTATACGTGATATTGACTGAACTATAAAAATGTATTGTTTAAAATCGGTTGAAATTTTATTTTTATTATTATTTACTTTGTGTTGTTATGTGTCATGATTGCTCGGTGCTTTAATCATGGTATTATGGGACGGAAGTGTGTGTGTGTGTATTTTCATCGGTTTTATAAACAGTATTTAGCAAAACAGAACAAGGCATCGTTCCACCCTCGTATATACGAGTTAACGCGGTCCAAAGTTTACAAAATGCTTGTTTAGTATTTTTTCTTTTGAAGTCAAATTAAATTTTAATAATTTATGACAATTGATAAATTTGTTTTTAAATTCTTACCTGTTTAAATACTTTGTTTGCCTGTGTTATTAAATCATGTAATATATGATTTGTCCTCTTGTATTAATGTATTATTAGGTTTTGTTTTTCCTGCAAAGCATGCCGAATGAATGTCTTTGCATATCCGATATTTAAATCGTGTTGCTGAAAGATCAGCCCCATATGCAGATATCAATTAAATACGAGAATACATTTAAACCAACAAAAATGAATTGCAGTAATGTGAAAGAGTAGTTAACCGACACAGCAACGCTTTTTGCAAAAGGGTTAAGGAAAAAAGAATTCTATACAGAGGCATTTATTTCAGTGATGTTCATTGTCAGTGGCAGATAGATTTTTCGTAGATTGGTCGCACCTTCCCTGCTGCTGTTTCTTAATCTAAACGTTTATCAAGACCTACACGATATCGCGACCAAGGATCATGTAAATGTATCGTGATAAATCCGTGTGGGGTAGCTTGGTTCTTTTCAAAAGAAATTTTTGAATTTAATCACATCCATATCCCCTAAACACTAAGTCTGATGAATATTTCGCAGAGTATGTGTATCGACTCCATTAAATACGACTAAAATATTACAGTTATCTCTGACAACTTAAGGTATTTGTGTATATCGCTGAGTAACATAAATCATATCTGTGTTTTTGTGTCTGCCTCGAGAAAATATCAGAGCTGGATTTGGTTGTTTGTCCAGCATCACATCATCATATACCACGAGATTATTAATAAATCCATCAAGGTCATCCAGAGATGAGGCTTCATCAATATCGGTGATAAAATTAATACTATCATTGCTGTCATCGTACCACAATTTTGCGTTTTCATTAAAATCTTTAAGAACATCGTAGACTCTCTGATCATCAACTGACGGAGCCACAAAATACAAATTATCCCACTTTAACCATCTCATTATTAGGTTAAGTAACAATTACGTCTTACCTAATCCACATGGACCTTTGATAATTGCTCCGCCATTTTTCCAAAACACGATGTACACGACGTCGTGACCGAGGGTGCTCTGTCAAAATGTGGGTTACTTTGCTCAGGAAGTATCATGAGGTCTATGAAATCAGCAGATACAACAATAATATGCTTAAATATACCAAGGAGACAGATTATGGAATTTAAATCAAGGAGAGAGATGAAAAAAAATACGAATTGTGTCTTATAATATCTTTCGTCGTAATTCTTCTTAACTGTTGGACGGTTCATTTTGAATATTTCTTTCTAATAATGAAGAGATCGAGGATTTGATGACTGATCCTTTTATCGACATACATGAATATGTGGCTAAAAATCATAATATCCTTGACTTTCAAAGGGGAGTAAAATATAAGTTTTATTTTTCATTCTGAGGATTCTGTCGCCGATGAGGAAAGTATACAATTACTATCATAAATAAATATTTGTGCACTTTCCTCACTGACAAGGACGAAATGACAAGCCAGCGACAAAATATATAAATCTAGGGGTCCCAAAATTGTCATGATAGAACATTTATTTATTCTGATGCTTCTATCGTCGGTGTGGAAGTATACAATTACAGTATATATATATATATATATATATATATATATATATATATATATATATATATATATATATATATATTAAAAATAATATACAGAAGATACACCCATCTGAATTAAATCAGCACCTGGCAGGTTTTATTCTCAGTGTTAGGAGAAAAGATGGATCTGAGTTTGAACCGAGCATCTGAAGAAGCATCATCAGCTCCATTGCACGCCACCAAAACAACAAGAAATGTGCATATACAATCATGAAAGGTAGAGACACAAAGTTTGGATTAACAAGGGTTGCTCTTCGGGCTAAACAAAAAGATTTAAAATCTAAAGGAAAAGGAAATAAACCCAATCGGAGTCAACCGATCACACACGAAGAAATAAATGCCTTGTATAGCTAAAACGTAATGGGGATGTAAATCCCAGAAGTCATTGTTAACACCTTGTAGTTTAACAACTCTGAGCAAACTGGTTTGAGTGGAGTGACTGAATATTACAATCCGAAATGGCGGGATGTTACACTAAATAAAGATGTGAATCGCCTCCACTATCTTGAGGTCAATGAAAGGGAGACAAAAACAAGAACAGGAGACGATGTCAAGGACATCAGGGACATGAATCCCAAGATGTACGAAAACACAAGCAACAAAGAGAGAGATCCACTTGCTATCTACAAACGGTATGCTGAGCTAAGACCAGCAGACTTTTGTCAACGTGAAGATCCTTAATATATTGCCTCCAACACTATGCTAATCTCGGCGACAAACCCAAAATGGTTTAGGAAACGAGTCGTTGAAATTAACTAAATTGGTCGCATCACGAGAAAAATGAAAGAAATGGCAAATCTTTCAGAAAAAAAAGAAATTAACAAACACTAGTAGTCGAAAGTACCTAATTAAGAAGTTAAAGGGACTAAAACATTCCCCCAACTGATATCATGCACATTTCAGGCCACACACATATACAGTCTATAAACAGCTACTCGAACATTAGTGACAAACAACAACATATGTACTCCAATTACCTGAGCAACACCTGCCACCGAAGTAACGATTATGTCAACCCCCATCTCCACAACAAAGAAATATGCAACTGTTAAGCAACATACTGTAGTATGTCAAGTTCCCAGGAGTGTAATATTCAAAAGAATAAAGTATTGTGCAACCCATTCTATGGATCAAACATCACCGTACAAAATATGTTTGTTATGAACCTCCCGAGATCCCCAACTGCGCCAACTTCTTTCAACAGGCGAATTATCAAACAAGGGCCCACACAGCGGAAACGTAGGAAAATTATTGAAAGTGACTTTGACAGTCAGTAGAAATAGCGATATGTGGACATAAACGATATCAATGAAATGTGGTTAAGGTTAAAGTGCTTAATTACCTCTTGTTCCTTCATTATTTTTATGTTTCTTGCTGGAATCGTACTTTTGCTTTAATTGCAAATGATTGTCCTGTTACCATACCGTTCATGACAACAAACACTACAAATTCAATGTTTGCATGCACATTATTAAAATAAAACTGAATGTTAACTATCAGTCTTGTGTTTTCATTTCATATAATATTGCTACAGGAAACATATAGGAATTAAAATGAATGAAGTGTACTGAACTTCTTCTTTGAGCAACATACATACGAGGGGTTGTGAAGAGTTCACTCCCCTAAAGTGCACATTTATGGCCGTCAGGTTTATCTCCCATATAAAATGAAAACTTGTGTGTGGTATAAATACAATATATGCATATTAAGTACGCTGTATAAATGATATACCACTTGTATAAATATTTTATTAAAAACAAAATTGGGCAAGACTCCTTTCCTTTTACTGAAACATTTATACATCTCTTGGTATATCATCGATACAGCGTACACGCTATACATCTATTCTATATTTATACCACATACATTAAAAATAGCATGGCCTTGGAAGTGTTGGTATAAAACAACTTGATATACCATTATTGGTATATCTATTTGTGATTTGCGTATGAATACGCATAATGAACTTGTTTCTATAGCTATTATACTCTCTAAACATGGATATGAATTTCTTGGAATATTACATTTAATAAAGGATAAATAACAAGAACATGATTTTCATGTAAAATATTTTTTATAGAAACTAACATTTTTATACACAAACACAGAACCATATTCAATCCAGGATACAATTACTATTCAGCTCCACCCTGTGTCGGCTGATGTCATCTTTGTAAACACTGATGTTCCCAGTCTCTCCCTCTGGCAACAATCTAACACTGCAGCTCTGACGAAGAAAGAAAACGATGACATCAGATAAGGAGCAAGATTATGAAGCGACATGAAAACTGCTAACCTGTGAGTTAATTGGTTAGTTTGTTAGAGACATGGCTGATACATTTGTAAATGAACATGATGATTGTGTTAGGGAAGACAGATTTGTACACCATGATCATCATGATATACTGAAATTTATCGAAAGTAAGTAGAATGCAAACACTTTAAAAAAGACACTTTTGTGATGTAAGGCTGGTTACAGAATTCTTGCCGTCAAATAATGAATTCAGAAATTTACAGAAGATACACCCATCTGAATTAGATCATCACCTGGCAATAAACCCAATCGGAGTCAACCAATCACAGACGTAGAAATAAATGCCTTGTATAGCAAAAGACTAATGAGGAAGGAAACACCTGAAGCAATTGTTCACCCATTGTGGGTTAACAACTCTGTGCATTTTGGTTTGAGGGGAGTGACTGAACATTACAATCTGAAATGGGGGGGGGAGGCAAGGTTCGTTTTATTTTAATGAAAAATGTATACATCTCGTGGTATATCATATACATACAATTTTATACTTTTTAAAATCATGGAAAGTATGAGGTATGTTTTTTGCTATTTTATTTGCTATCGCTCTTTCCCGGCATGTTTAAGAGGGTTTTATTTGCTCTGTAATTTTTTTATTTTTTTCATAATAAAATAAGATTGTTCTGTATTTATTTCCAACGCATTTTTTGCAAATATCTTAATAACCTCGTAACCCCTTTATGCAACCTAGACACGGTCTAGGTCCTGTAAAACCTTCCTTGATTCATTGGTTATGTATAAGGCAGTATTCCCCATGACAAGCCTTATCACAGAATTTTATTGATCCATATAAGAGCCATTTATATTTATTCATTCCAATTGGAAATGGCATTTATATTATGCAGAACAAATGTTCGAATTTTAATTATATATATATATTTATATGATGTCAGCGAATAACCATATATGTGATATTATGTGCTTAATTATTCCTGCGGACTGTCTTATTCACACGACGATAGTTTATATTGATGATAACGATATCATCAACCCTGACAATGTTAAGTAATATCGTATTTGTGCGGAAAATAATCCGGATTTTACTCATCCTACAAATTTGTTTGAAGAAAATAATGAGGAAGAATTATAACAGATATCGCCAAAAATAATTATTGTACTCTCATAATTATTCGTTAATAAACATAAATTGACTAGAGAAATCTGCTGATGTCAAAAATAAAACAGAAGATAAATGCTTTTGAGAAGTATGTCTATACACGAATATGTTCTTCAAGGGTTAATAATTCAGCATTTTGATATTTAGATGGGTTTTATATATTTGCGTCGGATGATGATTTTGAACAAGTTGCTGATAAATTCAGTAATGAGTATTTGATCAATGAAATACCAGAGTTTAGACTTACATATCCATTTTTGTATTAATTCCTATTTCAAATGGATACATGATAACATAAATTATGAGGATACAATTGGTACATGGATGAGTACTGATGAACAGATAAAGCCAGATGATAATATCGATTATTTTATGAGACTCTGCGATTGTTCAAGGTAACATATTTATCTGTGCGAGACATATAGTGGGTATCATATTATATGCAAATCTACACCTGTTTCATTAAAACATCAGAAAACACTCACCATAAAAGCTAAAGATGACAATCCAGAATGGCGCATAGATTTACAAGCTGGATTTCATAGCATAAAACTTACAAATACTAGATCTTATAAACCGGGTAAAATAACAAATTGTAAAAAATGTATTTCGCATCAAAATGTTTTAGCATCTCAATTACTCGCATGTCCAACTTGTATTCAGCATAAAGAGGTAAGATGCACCGAAAAAGAAATTCATATTATTATTCAACGATAAACCAGACATGAAAATAATTTCAAGTGAATTAACCGGAATACATGATCAACTGCTGGGTATAGCTTCTCGGAGCGATAGTGCATACAATGTGCGACTACCACCAGGTCATTATTATAATATTTGATAACGAAATCATGGAATTACTCCTAATGGCTTAGATGTTAGTAAATGCAATAATTATATTGGGATTGTAGATTTAGATCGTTGTATTGTAATTTGTCCGCGTTTCATGAATGATAGACGTATAATAATTAATCGTGGCAAAGAATCACTTGACGAAGAAATTAAGAAAATAATCTTTGGAGAAAAAAAGAATTCAGAGGTATCAAATATCACTGAGAAATTACCTGAATATCAAAGAAAATCTAATTATATAAAATTGTTACTGAAATCTAAGCGAAAAACAAAATTATCCAGGGGAATTTATCGGAGAAAGGCCAGATTATAAATATACATCCAGCCCAGTTGATGAAGGTAGCCCTGGATGTCAAGTTATTTATAATTTAGAAGTAGTAAAGGGGGGCACAATACGTACAATGGGAATTAGCATTACAGGGACCCCTGGGTCACTTTACGTACAATGGAAATTTAACATGGCGAAAAATCGTGGGTCACTTTACGTACAAGGGGAATTTAACATGGGAATAAATCGTGGGTCACTTTACGTACAAGGGGAATTTAACATGGGGAATAGAGTTTGGGTTTGTTTAGGGACAAGGGGAATGGAACATGGGATTTTGTTTTTTTTTTAAAAAAAGGGGTAGGCAATGGAAAGGCTATCTCTTTTCGAGAAATATGGCTGGCCCTGAAAAGGGCCTTTGGGTTTATGTTAATGTATTCATTAACATAAAGGGCACCGCATTGGTCTTCTTCTTGTCCTTAGGCTGCGTCTCACTGTTGGCCCGTAAATCAGCACTCTTTTCATGCATCCTTGTCTTTCAACGTAGATCCTACGTATCCACAGACTGGTGTTTGTCCTGTGGACAACGGTCCACTTGGATCGGACATACATGAGCATGTCCGTCCTGAACATCATGGAAGACACAAGCGTAGAAGATTGCACATCGGTCCACATCTTGAAGCGACGAGAACAGGTGAATCAATGCAGTGAACTGCGCTTATTTATAGGTAGAGGTAGGATTGAAACGGATTGAGTTCATTCACCAATCCGAACACGCGTTACAAAATTCAGTCAGCTCGCATCCAATCCGAAGAGAGCAGTCTGTGACGTCACGTAGTCTATATAGATTCGCTAGCGCTTGTGTGCAGTCAATCTATGCGACAGTGATTCAACATGACGGAAATTCAGAAAACGATCCATTGGGGTGCACCAACAGGGGAGACTGCCCAATGGAACTCGGACTTACTTTCAGAAGAGGTGAATTGGGATTTTGTGGATTTTCTCTCCTCGCAAGAATTTGTTCCGGAACCTTCGTTACCTTCTTCATTACCGCAAGTGGAGAATTTTAGACAGAGACAGAAAGAAGAATTGGAGAAATTTATACAACGACAAAAGGAAGCGGAACAAGCTTTTCTCCTACAGCAACAGCAGCAAGAAGAAGAGGTAAGAAAAAAACAACAGCAACAACAGCAAGAAGAAGTAGCAGCAAAGAAACAAGAGGGTGAAAATCAAACGGTCACGGTACTGTTGGACATTTTAGCGGAGTTAAGAAGTCTGAAACAAATGTATCAGACTTCTTTATTACGACCGAAGAGAATACGACCTTCCCGAGCTAAACACGTCAACCCTGTGACTAAGCCTACCGTACCACCCTTAGTGATTTCAACCCAATCATCATCATCAACATTACGCAGTCCAGAAGTAGGCCTTGGTCGTGGCAAAGGCTTAAGGCAGTTAAAGTTGTTTGCTTAAACTCACCCCTACACCATGAAGAAAAAAAGGCCCTTTTCAGGGCCACCCACATTTCTCGAAAAGAAATACAATTTCAATTTGCCAATAACTCAAAAAAAAAACCCACCCATTTTACCCTTATAGTACGTTTCTGTGTATGAGTGCGTGAGTGTAGCTTCTTATTTTAAAATCAAAACTCAAAGACACTTACCTTGTATCATTAATTTATTCTTTTCTCCATTTTTTACAATCCAATTCACAATTCACAACACAACACTTTAATTAATTGTTCATTGATTTCTTCTTTCTCCTTTTCTAGTCTCTCTTTTTTTTTAATTTCTTCACCTTCTTTTCCTCTTCTTTCTCCTCATTTTCTTCCCTTCTTCTTTTCTTCTCCTGTTTCGTTGCCTCTTGTAAATAGAATTGTCTTCTTTCTTCCTCTTCTTCCTCTGAAGAATCCCTCTCTTCCTCTGAAGAATCCCTCTCTTCTTCTGAAGAATTCCTCTTTTCTTCTGATTCCTCTTGTTTCTTTTTTGGGCAATCTGGAGACCAATGTCCTTTTTCTTTACAATAATGACAGGTATCTTGACTTTTGTCCTTTTTAGCCCCTGTTTTTTTTTCTTTTTTGACGGTCTGGACACTCTGAAGACCAATGCCCTTTCTTCTGACAGATATAGCAAGTATCTTGACTTTTATCTCGAAAGGAAGGAGAGTAGTCCGTCGGCTGGTCTGAAGAGAATTTTCTAATGACCCCTCGCAAAGCTCTGACGAAACGTTCGATTTGGTTAGTCTCTTCCATCGTTGTGCTCGGCTTGAGTGAAATGAATAGTGAAAGGACAAGACACACACCCTTTTATATACGCTGGTCTGCCATGACTATAAATTAGTTTATGGTGTTTGCACTTGAGTCATTTGACGTTTTGCACTCAAGATGAAACGATCCCATTCATTCGAGAAGAAAGAAGAAGAAAGTAAGAGGCAGAAACGTGATATATCGCCTCGTACCAGAGCTGAAATCTTGGCACAAATTCATGCCAGTGATTTTGAAGAGAACATGAGTGAACCAGAATTTGAAACCTCTAAACCAAGTTCGTCACCCTTAGTCAACCCTGAAAAATACTATTCCATTCGAGAGACGGAAAAGCGCTCCTCTAGAAAATTTAGAACCACGGCTTACACCTACACGGTGAAGTTTAAAGATTTCAAGGCCGACGTACCCTTGGAGAAAGCAGAAGGGTTTATCACCGAGATGTGGGATTCTTTGCTCACCGCACTCAAGCGACAATGTCAACCCAAAGAAGACGATCGCTTGACACTATCCATAGATCACGACGGTTTGAAATCCCCTGTTTGGATCGAGTTTAGCAGACCCGCAGAACTAACCCCTTCCAAAATCATGTACAAGATTCAACACGTACAACAATCTAATGATCAGTTTGACATCACCGATGGTAAAGCCACACTGAAAATGGCCCACGTCTCTCTTCCTCAAAGGACAGGACGCAAAAAGATGTTATTGGTGGACGACCTTCGCAACACCAAAAAGAGTCTCGTCCGAATTAACAACCCTCAAGACCAGATGTGTTTAGCCCGAGCCATCGTGGTGGGACGAACCTATGCCAACAAGAACGACACGGTAGAATGGAAAAGAACCTGGAACACTATTCAACGATCCGATCGAGCCAAACAACGAAACGAAGCAGAACTCCTGTTACAACAAGCCGGACTGTCCAAAGACACACCCTGTGGCATTCCTGAGATGCAAAAATTGCAAGATGCCCTAGCTCCACGATACACCTTGAAAGTGCACCCTCAAGAAATGCGTGGGTCTCTGTTGTTTCGAGGCCAAGATTTTAAGGACGGAAAATACATTCACCTTTATCATCACGATGACCATTTCGATACCATTACCAGTATCACTGGATTCCTGGGATATGTTTATTACTGTGAGAAATGTGACCATGGTTATAACAATCGAGAGCAACACAACCATTGTGGATGGAAATGCCCAGGATGTTTGGCCTCTCCACCCTGTCTGAGCGAAGAACCAGTGCCTTGTTCGACTTGTCAGCGCACGTTTGTCAGTCCTACCTGTTACCAACAACATCTGAAAACACAAGGTTCACAGAAGAAATGTGCTTGTCAACTGCTGAGATTGTGTCCTACGTGTGGACAAGGCATACTTACCAATAAGGCCAAGGCACACGTATGTCGAGGAAAGAAAAAATGTCACATTTGTCACCACATCGTGGACTTGGAACACGAATGCTACGTGCAAAAATACAAACCCCCACCAGAGAAAGAGGACGGTCACAAGAAGAAAGGCAATTTCATCTTTTTCGATTTCGAATGCATGCAAGAGACTGGCATTCACATTCCTAATTTCTGCGTGGCTCATCGAGCGTGCGAGAAGTGCATTCAAGAACCTATCTTCAGTCATTGCCCTCACTGCAGCAAAATTCCTGGAGGGCGTGAAAAAATCTTTCGAGGACCGAACACGTTAGCCGATTTTGCCCAATGGGTCTTAGATCCCATCGACAAGACGTGCAGCCAAGAGGACATCGAACGTTACGGAGATTGTCATCGTCATGCCACGGTGATGGCTCACAATTTCTCCGGATACGATGGACAGTTTCTTTTGAGGTACTATACGGAACAAGGCACCGAACGTCCTAAAGTGACTTTGAACGGAGCCAAAATCATTTTCATGCAAGTGGGACAAGTGCAGTTTAAAGATTCGATGAGCTATTTGGCCATGCCTTTGAGTCGAATGCCTAAAACGTTTGGAATGACAGAAATGGCTAAAGGGTACTTTCCTCACTTTTTCAATACGGAAGCCAATCAACACTCCGTTCTACCCCATTTGCCTGAGGCTCACTATTACGACCCCGACAACATGCGTACCGAACAACGAGAAGCTTTCTACGTTTGGTACCAGGCTCACGCCTCGGACCCTTTCGACTTTCAGGAAGAAATGCTAAAGTATTGTCGTTCTGACGTGGACATTTTACGGCGTTGCTGTGGAAAATTTCGAGAACTGTTCATGGAACACGGAGGGGTCGATCCTTTGAAAGAAGCTTGCACCATTGCCAAAGCGTGTTCCTTAGTGTACCGCCAACGATTCATGCCTGAAAACACCGTGGCTGTCATCAGCCCTCAAACGACCCACTATGTCAAGCGTCAATACTCGGTAAAAGCCCTACGTTGGTTACATTACTTGTGCGACAAGGAAGATAAATGGATTCAGCATGCCCGCAAAGGAGGAGGCGAAAAGACCATCGGAACGCATTCGGTCGATGGCTGGGACTTAGAAAACCCCAAGATCGTGTACGAGTTTAACGGTTGCTTATTTCAAGGATGTCCCGTCTGTTACCCTGATCGTAGCACTAAAAATCAGTTTTTACAACGAACCATGGAAGACTTGTACCAGGACACTTGTCAGCGGCGCCTAAAGTTGGAACAGGAAGGATACCAAGTGGTGGAAATGTGGGAACACGAGTACGATCACCGTATGAAAACCGATCCCGAGTTTAAACGCCTCGTGGAAAGTTACCAGTTCATGGACCCGCTGAACCCGAGGGATAGTTTGTACGGAGGAAGGACCAATGCCACCTGTTTGCTGTACCAAGCCGACGAAGAGAAAGGAGAAGAAATCAAATACTTGGACGTGTGTTCGCTGTATCCCTACGTGTGCAAATATTGTCGCTTTCCCGTAGGGCACCCGCAATTGCTGACGGAACACATCGACCTGAAAAACATTCGACAATACGAAGGCTTGATCAAGTGTAAAGTTTTGCCTCCCACGAACCTATACCATCCCGTCTTACCTCACCATTGTCAAGGCAAACTGATGTTTCCCTTGTGCCGTACTTGTGCCGAAACGTGCAACCAAGATCAGCCTTGTCAGCACACCCAGGAAGAACGGGCCTTGACGGGAACCTGGGTCAGCGTAGAATTGTTCAAAGCTCTGGACATGGGATACCAACTGTTAGAAGTGTACGAAATTTGCCACTTTCCCAAGACACAACAATACCACAAGGGTTACCCTACTCAGAAAGGCATTTTCGCTGACTACGTGGATGCCTTTTTGAAACTGAAACAAGAAGCCAGCGGCTATCCTTCCTGGTGTCACACTCCCGAAGACCGAATACAATTCAAAGAGAAATACTATGAACAAGAAGGCATCTCTTTAGACCACATCGAGAAAAACGAAGGCAGGCGATCGTTTGCCAAAGTGATGTTAAATTGCTTGTGGGGTAAAATGGCACAACGACCGTGTTTACCCAAGATGGAATATTTGACAGAACCTTCCCGCTACTTCCAGATGATTCACGACAAAACCAAATACATGAAACACGTGGACGTCGTTCGAGAGGATTTGATCTTGGTCAATTACGAAGAAGATCTGGACTTTGTACAAGACGACCCTTTTGGAAATGTCATCATTGCGACTTACGTGACAGGCCATGCTCGCTTAAAATTGTACGAAGCTTTAGAACTGTTAGAAGAACGCGTCCTGTACTTTGACACGGACAGTTGCATTTACATCCATCACGCGATTCAACATCACCCTAACATCGAAGGAGACCGTTTAGGAGCCTGGACAGACGAGCATCCCGACGACAAGATTCTAAGTTTCGTCAGTGGCGGTCCCAAAAATTACGGCTACGAATAACGTGACAAACAAGGAGAAGTGCACACGACGTGCAAAGTGAAAGGACTGACTCTGAATCATCGTACCAGTCGAGTGGTCAACTTTGGGGTATTGAAAGAAGCCTTACAATCGGGAGAGGATGGAAACTTTAAAGTGACCACCTATCAACCCAACAAGATTGTACGTTTACCCACTCACCACATCGTCAGTCGGCCCTTGGAAAAAGTCTATCAAATCGTGTACCAGAAGCGAGTCCGACTTCCCAATCATTTCACCTTACCGTATGGACACGTTGGTATAAAACATTGGTTGTAAGAGGATAGTTACCCCACCAGAAAGATGACTTCGCCACAGCAAGAATCGAGTGAGAAGCCCGATGAGAACTCCAAGTTCAAACCCTACCATTTTCCAGTCTTCTTACCTGACTATTGTGATTGTGCCCGTCGATTGGACACGTTTCAGAAATGGCCTACGGATAGGGAAGGATTACCTTCTTCGCATGTTTTAGCTAGAACAGGATTTGTCTACTTGGGACCTGAGTCAGGATTGGGATACGAGGTACAGTGTTTCGCTTGCGGACTGAAGTTACGAATGGATCTATGTATCTATAAAGATTCAGCTATTCTGGAACATACTCGATGGTCTCCGCACTGCCCTTACCTTTCTATGGTCTTTCCACCCATCACACTACGGTACAATGTTGACGGTACCTTAGAGACGGTACCTTCCAGAACAGGACATAAAAAACGTAAAAAAGGAAAGATGTACAAGCTGGAGACTGCATTGCGACTAGTATAAAAAGGGGGGCTATGGTCAAGATCGATAGTTCATTGTGACTACCAAGACCGAGCGAACAAGATGAATACTTTCAGAGAAACACAGAACAAGTTGTTTAGAAAGGCACAATTCAAGTGTGAGGCTTCGGAAGTGGAATGCGATTGTGAGCCTTGCGATGGGTACGATGCTGTACCTTGTGACCTGAGCGATGGCGTAAATCATCATGGGAACTTTAGTGTCCCTACCCCTATCATGGAAAGTGATGCTGTGCGTGTCAAACCTGTGGGATGCGAAAGTGATGCCGCTCGTCCTCTTGGCCATTTTACTGGGTTTAAAGGGGAATGTCGACCTTTACATCTACCCCCCTACGGATGTCATCCAGCCCTGAGCAAACTCCTGCCCATGTCACTCAACCCTCATCGAAACGAACCTGTGAAAGACGAATATTCGTTCCCTGTGCGTTTGTCGGAATACTGCGACTTTGAAAATCGTCTTCAATCGTTCAAAGGAAAATGGCCTAAGTATCTGGGAGGACCGACCCCCGAAGAATTAGCCAGAGCCGGATTTTTCTACTTGGGCGAAGGAGATAAAGTCAAGTGCTTCAGTTGCGGTGTGTCACTTCATCACTGGGAACCGCAAGATTCGGCCTACGTAGAACATGCTCGATGGTCACCGAATTGTCATTACTTACCCTTAGTGGGACCGAGACATTGAAGTAACTTCTTACCATCATCTGTTCATGGATACTTTACAAGAGAACATTCGTGCTTTGCCTGTGGAGTTGAGAGAACGCATTTATCGAGAGCTGGTTAAAATACAAGTATAACGTAAAGAACAATTGCATCCGTTACGTCACCGGTGTTTGAATCACTGGTACCTGAAGGCTATACAAGGACTGATTCAATTGAAAGTGTTCCATCGGACAGACATTGATCAACGATCCTCTAGTTTTAAAAAGGATTGGTTTGGTATGGACGATTCTACCTACATCATTGTAAACGTACTGCATCGAATTCCAGAGGAAGAGTTAACGAATTACCAACATCTTGAACACAATGTCAACTTGATGAAAGAGGAAACTTCTGAACGAATTGTAATGTGCAAATTAGTGACTGAACGATTTAAATTCGACACTGAAGTAAAACCATGTTTGTGCAAACAGTACATTTCTTGTGTCAGACCAAAGAGGATTTAGTATGACCTATTCATGGATACTTTGCTAGAGAACATTCGTGCTTTGCCTGTGGAGTTGAGAGAACGCATTTACCGAGAACTGATCAAAATACAAGTGAAACGCAAACTCAGAGTGATTCGTCCTTTTTTAAATTATGCTATGTTTCAAAGTACAAGAAGACTGATTATGAGTGGATATTACATTAGGCACAAAGTTAAACGAGGCTATTGGTAACCACCCAACGATTCCCAAAACAGTGTATATACTTATGGATACTTTACAAGAGAACATTTTGGGCTTGCCTGAGGAGTTGAGAGAAAGGATTTACCGAGAGCTGGTGAAAATACAAGTGAAACGTAAAGAACAATTGCATCCGTTACCTCACCAGATCTTTAACCACTGGTACCTGAATGGTATAAGAGGACTGATTCGTCAGAATTTTTTCAGTGGTCAGACCTTGTTGAACACTTTCAGTGTATGAATGATGATGATGATGGACCAGACGTTCGTAATTTTGGTTACTTAGAGATTCACTTACTGCAACGTATTGAGGAAGACGAGTTAAAGGATTACCAACATTTGTTACATGGAATCTGCTTAGAAAAAGACGAAACATCTAGACAAACTCTGACGTTTCAGTTACAGTATGTAACATTTAAATTCCCTACTGGAGAACGAACGTGTTTGGTTAGAAATTACCTTTACTGCTTCCGAAACAAAGACACTATAAAATCAAGTTGCCATGCCACGGATTATGTCACATATCATTGAACAGATTCCGTGGAAGGAACTCAATGACCATATTCAAACCGTGGATCATTACCATCAATTATTACAAGAATTTTATCCATTTAATTTGGGACGACAAGTGGTGTGTGTCTTAGTGACTTGTTTTCTGGGATTTCGTTTACCAGCCGATTCCTTGTGGACTCTTTACGATCAGTACTTACCACCTCAATGGCCTTAAATGGTCACGAAAAACTCCTTTGGCTCAAAGCCTTGCGTTTTCATCTGGATACTTCTCGACCTCAACAGGAAAAAAAGATTCGTCAACTTTTAGCTACCCAAAACGTGTATGACGATGTGTGTGTAGCTTGTGACTTACATCCCCATTGGACAGATGTCCGTGCCTGGAAAAAATGGGGTTTTGAGGCTTGGACCCAAGAAGTGGCACAATATGCACGAGAGTTGTTCAAGGAAAAAGGTTACTTTTCAACCCGTGTTAGTGACGGTGCCAGAAGAACCCGTCACCCAGGACAGGACTGTTGTGGACAGACCTGAAAGACCCTTTCGGGAGGACACTTGTGTGACCTTACCCCCTACTATAGAACTGGTTAGAACATTACCCAAAACATGTTGTAAAGACACTTGTGTTTATTCCACGTTCATAGTTATCATGTGCCTTTTATCCTTGTACTTAAGCCTTTGGCTTTTATGTATTTTTGTCTTTCGTATTCATGTTTGAAAAAAAACATTTAATAAACGTGTTCTGAAAAAAAGTATATAAACTCTTGTCTTGTTTGTTTTCGTGTCACAAGTGACATTTCTCACACCATGGCTACCTCTACTGTCTCTGCTCCCTCTTCCTCTACTGTCAAAGTCATCGACGAACACTTAGATCGTGCCAGTTGGGAGGCTTTGTATCTTCGCCATCCCTTTAACATGCTCATTGCCGGACCTAGCGGTTCAGGCAAAACCGAATTCGTCAAACGTTTGATCGAACATAAATATCATTTGATCGATCGGCCACCTCAACGGATCGTGTGGTGTTACAAAGAGTGGCAATCGGCGTACAACCTCTTGCGAGAAAGTCAAGGCGATTCCATCGTGTTTGTGGAAGGCATTCCTAAAGAAGACGACGGCATCGTCTCTGACTCAAGTCAAACCGATTTGGTCATTTTCGACGACATGTTAGGAGAAGACGAAGAAGAAATTAAATTGTGGTTCACGCGCAAAGGGCATCACCGTAATGCCAGTGTCGTTTACATCACCCAAAATTTGTTTCAACAAAGTAAAGTCCATCGCACCATCAGTCTCAATGCGCATTAGTGGTCTTGTTTAAAAGCCCTCGAGATAAATCGCAAGTGCAAGTCTTAGCCAAACAGTTAGGAACTCCTTGGCTGACTCAGGCGTACGACGATGCCACTCAAACTCCACACGCCTATTTACTCGTCGATTTGAAACCTACGACTCCCGAGGATTTGCGATTTCGTACCCACTTGTTTCACCACTGGTGCCAAGACGGAGGGCCTGTCCTGTACACGTCTCCGTCCTCGACTTCATTTCACTCCACATAAAAAAATCTATAAAAACCTCAGACCCTTTTTCGTCTGTCTCACACAGTGTGAACATGACGTCCCTTCAGTCGCATCTTCCCGTCAAATTGATTCGTGCCTTGTATGGCATCAGTCTAGAAAAAGATCCACAAACACGAGCTCGTGTCTTAGAAGCTAGTCTCAAAGAAGTCTTACGATGGTTCACGGTGACGGCACGTCAAATACTCCAAGGAATCATTCAGATTCCTCATCAAACCCAACGCTTTTTCGATCGAAACAAAGTCGCTTTGGTCCAACTGGCCGATCCCCGCATCGACACTCAAACCAAAAAACAAATCATTTTGAAACCTGGAGGAAGCGGTACTCTAGGAGGGGTCATCATTAGCTCTCTCTTAAGATGGGATCCTAATGCCCCCAAAGTTATCCCCAAGACAAAAGTCCAACGAAGCCCCAAGAAGAAAAAGAAAAAGACCAGGTCCCCAAGAAGAACTTCTCCAGTGGCAGGACCCTCCTCTGACCAGACACCACCCCGGAAAAAGAAAAGAAGCCCCCAGAAAAAGAAACAGAAAAAAAGTCCCCAGAAAAAAAAAAAACTAGTCGCAAGAGAGGCACTTTGGCTAGGACGCAACCTTACACTCGCAAACCACGATCTGCCACAGCGGTGACTGCGTCTCCGGCATCCTCACGTTTGTCCACTTCTCCGTTGATGACACCAGGAACTGAAGAGTACTTGGAGACGTTGATCACACCAAGAACTTCTCCGTTGATGACCCCCAAAAGAACTTCCCCAGTGGCAGGACCCTCCCATTTAGCGGCAGTGGCTGCTCCTCACAAAGTACCTTCTCCAAAAATCAAAGTCCATGAAAGATCGGGCATGTTACAAAGTTTACTGGATTTGTCCAAGCAAGAACTGGCTCGATTTAGTCCGTTGCGTACCCCTGCACGACGTGTCATGACTGTCCTCAAACTGATACGACGTAAAGACAATCAGTGGCGACGCGTTCCAGTATAAAAAAGGCCTGTGACCAAGTAGGGTATCAGTGTTTTTTGGTGCTCCTGAAGACTCAAAGATGTCACCCTCCAGAAAACCCCAAGGAAAGAAAAGGAAAGGACTGCCACCACGTTTAGCCAAACATGGGGACATGTTATCTGTCCTGTCCAAAGCTTCTCCACCCCTACGAAAAAAACTCATTCAAACGGCCTCCAAAGAGGTCATCGATACCGTGTGCGAATGTTGTTTGAACGTTTTGAAAGGCACGATCCCTTTGTCCAAACACCAGAAACAATGCTTAGGCAAACATCGTCACGTTCTTCGGAAAATGGTTCAAAAGAAAATTCCCATTCGTCAAAAAAAGAAGATGTTAGTGCAACGTGGAGGCATTTTACCTCTCTTGTTAGGCCCCATACTGAAAGGAGTCTTGGGAACCATGTTGGGAGGACTGGTGGGAGCAAGATAAAAAGGCCCTCGGAAGTCCCAAGATCTCAGAATCGACCGCTGACAACCCCATGGAAGGACGAAAACTAGCTTTAGTGCCTTACAAACAATGGATGGAATACCATCGGTGGCAAGAACAACGCACCCCGCATTTACCTCCCAATCCCAATTTGAGCGAGATGTCCCAGTTACAACACGAACTGCAGTCTTTGATGGATCGCCAAGATTTGTCCGAAACAGAAAAATCGCAAAAGTACGGTCAACTCTTGCAACGACTGCAACTCTTTCACCAGAAAGCTTTAGACGAAACAGCTTTACCCACTCTGAAAGATTTTAAGACCTTGATGAAAAGTCCAGCACCATCATCATTACCACCACCACCACCACCACCACCACTACTACCATCCCCAAGGGTCACCAGAGATGCTACCCCACGAAGACCTGAGGAAGAAGAGATGCGAGAAGTGTTTCAAACACCGTCAGCAGCTCCCATTTCGAGTAAGATTGCAGCATCCTTGTTGACCCCGTCCCCCACACCCCAACGAGAAGAAATGAAAGCTTGGGTTAAAAAGATGATGTCCACGCCTCCTTCGACAGAAGTGAAAAAGAAAGAAGGGAAACCAGAAGTGAAAAAAGAAAAGAAAACCAAAGCCATTCCATTGCCACCTCCACCACCACCACCACTACCTTCGACTTCTACTCCCGTAGCCCATCGGACACGTAAATCCATTTCCAAACCACCCTTTCGACCCACCCAAAGTAGCATCACCGAAGAGTGGGTGACTTATTAACACACCAACCAGCACAAAAAAAATAAAAAATGGAAAAAGTCTTAGCCAGCATTTACTACGATCCTTCGCATCCTGCAGGTTACGCAGGAGTTCAAAAATTGTATCATGCTGCCAAAACGCGACTGAAAAGTCTCCGTTTACCTCAAGTGCAACGATGGTTACAAGAACAAGCTACCTACACTTTACACAAACCCATTCGACGCAAGTTTGCCAGAAGTCGCACCCGAGTGGAAGGCATCGATCATCAATGGCAAGCCGATTTAGCCGATGTCTCTCATTTGGCCAGCTACAATCGTGGCTACAAATATTTGTTTTGTGTCATCGACGTCTTTTCCATATTTGCCTGGGTCGTGCCCTTGACTTCCAAATCGAGCAGCGAGTTAGTGCGAGCCCTGCAACGGGTGTTGAAACAAAGCGGTCGTCGCCCTCTTCGATGGCAAACGGACAAAGGCACCGAATTTCTGAACCAAGCTTTCCAAAAAGAATTAAAGAAACGTGACATTCATTTTTTTACCACCGAGAATCCCGAAACCAAAGCCAGCATCGTGGAACGTTTTCAACGCACTTTGAAAGAACGCATGTGGAAATATTTTACGCATCACCACACTCTGAAGTACATCGACATCTTACCGCACCTGGTGCAAGCGTACAACCAATCTTACCATCGAAGCATCGGACGTGCCCCGCAAGACGTGACTCCCGACAACGAAGTGTTGGTGTTCGAGCGTCTGTTTGGTACGTCCCCGACGAGGGCTGTCCCCAAGAAAAGTGGAGAGTTGACCGTAGGAGATTGGGTGCGCATTGGCAAAACCAAACGCACTTTCGACAAAGGTTACTTACCTAACTGGACGACCGAATTGTTTCGCGTCACTGGACGAGTGCATGGCCGTCATCCTGCCGTCTATAAATTGGAAGACATGAACGGAGAAGTGCTCAAAGGAACGTTTTATTTGCCCGAGTTACAACGTGTCACCAAAAAAGAAGACGACGTGTACGACATCGAAAGCATTCTCGAACGCAGAACCCGTAAAGTGGGCAAACGACGTGTCAAAGAAGTGAAAGTACGTTGGAAAGGATATCCGCCCAGTTTCGATTCTTGGATCGACGCTTCGCAAGTCATCGACTATAAAAAGAAGTGACCATCATGCCCTTTCACACAGCAGACGCAGCTACGTCGACCACTCCTCCTTCCCCTAGTTCTTCTGTACAAGATTTACAAAAACAACCCTTGTGGGTGTGGTGTGGAGAACGTGTGCCTAAAACGCAAATCGTCTTTTTCTGCCAAATCTTCGTGGTGTATTGTGTCATCGGGGCAGCCATCGCCAATTTGAGTTTGCAACAAGGAGACAAACAATTGTGGACCATTTTATTGAGCAGTTGTATCGGTTACCTGCTTCCCAATCCCTCCCTGAAATTCTCCTCGAACGGGAACCTTGTGTCCAGTACCAGTGTCAGTCACCACTCCAACAACCACAACCAGAACCCCATTTTGGGCGGAGACACGCCTCTGACGTCCAGTAATAACCCCTCGGACAGCCACAGAACTCTGGAATTATGAGTCATCAAAACCAATTTTACTTAACCTTACCCAGTGACAGTTCCATGGAGGTGTTTCCCCACAACACGTTGTGCTGTTACACGGCCAAATTACCTCAGGCCATCCCCTTAGATCACGAAGCCCATTGGGAAGTGGCTTTGGTAGAAATGATTCACCCAACACAAATCAAAAACATCACTGAAACCCAAAACACTTTTGAGGTTGAAATTCTGGACCCAACATTGCAGCAAACCATGACGGCCACTCCTCAACATAAATCACTTCCCAAGGTCCCAATACTCAGCAGTGACACTTCTCCTCCTCTTTACGTTTATCACTTTAAAATTAACCCAGGCCATTATTTTAGTGGCCAACATCTGGTGGAGGCCATCGCTGACAAATTATATGCAGCCTTTGACAAAGTTCTGACCAAAGTAGGTAAACGTGTCACCATTGAGTACCACAAACTGTCTCACCGTCTACTCATCAGATTTGAAAGTGAGGAAAAAAGTATACGTATTAAATGTTGCCCTGGATTGTATGACATTTTGGGTGGAGACCTCAATATGGTCACGGATAAGCAGACCAAAACGATTAAAATGGCATAGATTGACAACGCCGGGCATTTTGCAAGGTATTTTCGTTACCCGGTAGAACTGAACCAAGGACTGAATTTGATCTTCGTGTACTCCGATGTGGTGGAGTACAACGTGGTGGGACACACCTCCGTACCGTTACTGCGTGTCATTCCTTTCAAAGTAAATTCTGCCACGGCCACTGACGAGGAAGGTGGAAACACTTACCACGTCCACCGCGAATTTGTACATCCTCGCTATTTGCCTGTCAGCAAGTCGTATTTGGACACGGTCAACATTGCTATAAAAGGAGATTTGGGATAAAATATTCCATTCACCAAAGGAAAAGTCACGGTGAAACTCCATTTTCGAAAACGGTTCTCTCACGACTCGTAAATAAGTCATGTACCCAGTGTACCGAGGGGTTGCACGACTGCGAGGACACGGTTTAGGAGACATGTTAAAATCAGCCTTTCGTTCGGTGGCCCCGGTCTCGAAACCGATGGTGACACGCGGATTGCACGCATTGAAAGATGCGGCACTGACGCAAGGCAAAGAATTTCTCCAAAATGTCATCATCGACAAACAAAACCCTAAAGAAGCCTTCATGAGGGCAGGCAAAAATGTCTTGCTGCAAACGGGCAAAGACATTTTGGGCCGACGAGACACACCTATAAATGCCCTGCACGCTACCGAGTCAGGCATTCAGCAAGGACAAGGCAGAAAGAGACGACGCAGAAAACACCCTTTCACCAGACTTCAAGCGAGAAAGGCCAAGAAAAGAAGAACCGTTCGAGACTTAGACGTTTTCGATTATTGAGAAAGAAACAAAAAAATGATGCACCGAGAGTCTTGCGCTTGTTCCAAGTCGGAACTGGATCTGTTTGCTATGCCACCCACCATGATGACGATGCAAGAATCCCAATGGGTGGAATTTCATCCCGTCTCCTCTTTGACGGAATCAGCTCCCATCGAGTTCGAAATCAAAGGACAGCCCGAAGATTACATCGATCTGAATAGCAGTTACCTGTATTTGAAAGTGAAAGTGATCAAAACGGACAACACCAATCCTGGAGCCAATGATAGGGTAGCGCCCGTCAACAATTTCATGCATTCCTTGTTCAGCGAAGTGGACTTGTACTTGAATAACAAACTGGTCAGCAGCAGCATTGATACTTACCCATATCGTGCCTACTTGGAAAATCTCTTGACGTACGGAAAAGAAGCCAAGAATACTCATCTGGATGCTTGCGTGGTATGGAAACCTGACACGGCCGGTGCAACCACGTTTAACGACACAGCCCTGACAGTAGATGACGATCCTCACAATGTGGGGTTTAACACACGTAGAACTAAAATTCTTTTAGGGCGAAGTTTAGAACTGATGGATCGTTTGCATTTGGACATGTGGTTACAAGAAAAGTATTTGCTGAACGGAGTGGATATCCGCCTGAGACTGAATCGTAGCACTGCTGCTTTCCATTTGATGTCTCATGATGCCACTTACAAAACCATCATTCAAGAAGCCCGACTTTACGTGCGTCGTGTGGAAGTGTTACCTAAAGTAGGAAACGACGTCAGTCAGACGTTGAGCAGAACGACCGCCAAGTATCCGATTCGACGCGTGGAAGTGAAAACCTTCACCATTCCCACTGGACAGCGATCCATGATCGAAGATCATCTGTTCCAAGGACAGTTACCCAAACGTTTGATCGTTGGTATCGTCAGGAATTCATCTTTCAATGGAGTCCACAACGAAAATCCTTTTGAGTTTCAACACTTTGGCGTGTCCAAGATCGAAGTCAGTCGCGATGGCAAGACCTTGTGTACCCGACCTTTCGAACCTACCTTTGCCCAGAACAATTACTTGAGGTCGTACTTGTCCCTGTACGAAGCCACGGGACAGTTAGGAACCAACACCAGTCACGGTATTACGTACGAGGATTATGCAGGAGGCTATGCTTTGTGGGGTTTTGATTTCACTCCAGACCAAGGCAGCGACGAGGGACATTTCCACCCTATAAAATCTGGCCAGATTCGTGTGGAACTTCAGTTTGCAATCCAAGACCCTGTTAATCCAACGTTGAACGTCATCCTGTATGCAGAATTCGATAACACCATAGAAATCAACAGTTTGGGAGAAGTCATTCTAGATTACTAGAAACCATGTTAGACTGTTATCCCTCTTTACCTAGTGGAGAAACTTTGGACATGAAATGTGAGGAGACCGTGGAAAAAGAAGAAGTGATCATGATGAAGTCGAGATGGCCAGAACAAGAAGCCCATTTAGTCTCCTGTTTTGCCAAACACTTGGCTGAAAAAATAACAGAATTGGTCAAGAAAAATTGCTATGGATGTCAAAACGATCATCCCAGTCAAATTCAACACGATAAATGTCTGATGCTGAGTCAAGAAGAAAAATTGGACGAATATCTGGACGAAGCTTGGAGTCTCATCTCGGACAAAGACGTGTTGCACCAGTGGTATAAAGACTTGCGTGAACATTCTTGTCCACCATTAACCACTCAAGAGATCCATCGTATCGAAGCTCTCCTGAATCAGAGTGAGGAAACAGAACGAATAACCGTTTATTCGTCAGACATTTTCAAGCAAAAAGTCAGGATCGAATTGACAACTTATTATTACCTGTGAAGAAGAAGAAAAAAACCACACAAATGGATACCTGGGAACTTTATTACCTTTTGAACCACAGTTCGTATACGTCTTCTTGGAATCCTGTCGTCTGTGCTAAAGATGAACTCCCTCATCGCAAACCTAAAGACCATCAAGCTTACGTGATCAACACGGACGACAGTCATCTCCCAGGAACCCACTGGGTAGCCGTCTACTTTCCTCAAGAAGGATGTGTGGAATATTTCGATTCGTACGGATTGCCCCCTTTGGAAGACGATATCATTGACTTTATGAGAAGAAATGCTCAAACCACCCGATTCAATAATGTGTAATTACAAGGCACAGATTCCTTGGTGTGTGGACAGTACTGTGTGTATTTTCTGCATCATCGCAGCCTGGGCTATTCCTTAGAACATTTAGTGACTCATTTTGATCCTCGTTCTTCTGCTAGAAACGATGTGAAAGTAGATCGATGGTTTTATGACCATTATGCTTATCTTTTGTCTCAAGCTAGGAAACGTAGTGTCCATCAATGGCCTAATGATTTCCAACAGTGGAAATCACAACGTTGTCAGCCCTGTTTAAAGTAGATTGTCAATTGAGAAAAAATGTTTGTGATTTGAAAAAAAATTGTTTGATGTTATAGTGTTGGATTATTGTTAAAAAATGTTAGAGTTGTTGTTTAGTGTTAAGTGATTTTTGAATAAAAAATTTTGTGTTTTGAAAAAAATGCCTTTGTCTTTTGTTTAGCTATAAGAATGTTGGATTGATGCTCTTTCATTTCTTACTATCCCTCTCATGACACTCACTGAACGTTGCGACTCGAAAACCGTGTGGGGGATGTTTTCCTTCACGTCCGCGCTTTGACTTTAAGAACCAGGGTTGTTTCCAGTCTAACCATCCATTGTCGACTCATCCTCCTAAGAAGATGTGCTCCAAACTAGCTAAACTCAACGAAGCCTACGTGAATTTGCATAGGGTCAGACACAGTCTGATACCGAAGCCAGAAGAAATAGAGAATGTGAGAATGTTAAAAATCACTGAAGACCTGATAGAAGAGCTCTTCAGAGAAGAAATGAACAGGGAGAAAGAAGAATGGACAGAAAAGTACAGACTTCAGAGACAGCAACAGCAGCAACAACAGCAACAACAACAACAACAACAGCAGCAACCTGAAGCTGACAGAGGCTTTGTCGATTGTCGTATCGACACCAAAGAGTTCTTCTTCTCTTTCCGAAGAAGCAGACCTATCGCCAGAAAGTCTATCCTCAGAGGACATCGCATTCTTAGAAACTAAAAAAAGAATGCCATAGCAAACAAAAAAAAAACAGCCTTTTCAGGGCTACCCAATACTCTAGAAAAGAAATAACGATCGATTTGCCAATGTGTGTAGGTAGAGTAGTGTGAAAATAAACACTAACTCTTTTTAAAAAATGTGAGGGTATGTGTTTGTGTGTTTGTGTTTGTAAGTGCTCACGTACGTTGGTATGGATAGTAGATTAAAATGATGTCTTTTTTGGTGTTTGAGGTGTATATTTGGGGTTAGATTGGATTGCTTTGCGCATGTGGATAGTCCCTTGAAGTGATTTATAAAAAATTTTAAAATAGTGATGGGTAGCATAAAAAAAGTGAGTGAGTGTTTCTTTTAGGTCCGCGCGTTGTTGTTTGGTCATGATCTAGGTAAGATCAATTTTATGTTATTGGGGGGATGTTTTCCATCACGTCCGCGCTTTCAGTATAAATTGAAACTCGTTCGGCAGTCCAGCTACCCTTGTTGATTGATCAACACCACCAGAAGAATGAACACCAGAATTGTGAAACTGTTAGAACTCCAGATGCACCTGGAATATGCCAGGCGCATAGTAAATGAACTATCAGCGGAGGCTATCGTAGAAGAAGCAAGAATAAAGAAAGAAGAGGAGGAGAGAAGAGAGAGGGAAGAAGAGGAAAAGAAAATAGGAGAGAGGATGTCGTACAATATTCCCGAGACAGAGGATTGGGGTGCTGAAGCGAATCATCCTCCCTCTGCGCTCCCCAGAAGAAAGGTGAAAGAAGACTGGGGAAGAAGATGCGTGTGTGGCGCCAGGCCAGGAAGGTGCAACCATTAGATAGGTGCATCTAGGGTTAAAAAAAACAGCCCTTTTCAGGGCTACTCAATACTCAAGAAAAGAAATAACGATCAATTTGCCAATGTGTGTAGGTAGAGTAGTGTGAATATAAACACTAACTCTTTTTTTAATTGTGTGAGTGTATGTGTTAGTAAAGGCTAGCGTACGTTTGTGTGAATAGTAGATTATAGGTTTCTTAGCGTATGTGAAGAGTATAGTTTGGGTTTTATTATATGAAATGAAAAAGTAGGGGAATGTTTTCCTTCACGTCCGCGCGATGTTTGGTCATGATCTAGGTAAAAGCCTGGGGGATGAGGCTCCTTTTCCTTCCCCCAGGAGTAATTAAAAATCACGCAGTGCGTGAATAAAAAAGTGGTACATGTTCAAAAGAACGAAAACCACTATAATCCAACTAACTAACTAACTAACTCAATTTTTATGTCTTAGGGGGATGTTTTCCATCACGTCCGCGCTTTCACTATAAGAACCCACAGTATTCGTCGTTCAAACCATTCTACAAAGAATAAAAAAGAAGATGGCTTCGAACCACCTTAACAAAATGGAAAAATTGCAAAACGTCCTGGACAATTTAGGAATGTTTGAGCAATGTTGGTTAACCTAAACGAGGATCACTACTCTTATAGTCCCCATCGAGTGAAGATGGAGATAAACAATTTACGAAAAATGAAGGTAATCATCAGTGATCTGTTAAAAGAAATAAAGGAGGAGAAGGAGGATGAAGAGGAAAGGATAAGGATGAGAGCATGGAATAAAAAAATTGTAAAAGAAGAAGAAAATGAGAAGAGGAAGAAAGAAGAGGAGGAAGAGAAGAAAGAAGAGGAGGAGAAAAAAAAGAAGAAAAAGAATGTAGGTGAGAAAATAAGAAGTTGGTGGAGGAAAAGAAGAAATTAGAAGCAGAAGAAAAACAAAAGGCCCTTTTCAGGGCCAGCCATATTTCTCGAAAAGAGATAGCCTTTCCATTGCCTACCCCTTTTTTTAAAAAAAAAACAAAATCCCATGTTCCATTCCCCTTGTCCCTAAACAAACCCAAACTCTATTCCCCATGTTAAATTCCCCTTGTACGTAAAGTGACCCACGATTTATTCCCATGTTAAATTCCCCTTGTACGTAAAGTGACCCACGATTTTTCGCCATGTTAAATTTCCATTGTACGTAAAGTGACCCAGGGGTCCCTGTAATGCTAATTCCCATTGTACGTAATGTGCCCCCCTTTACTACTTTTAGATTATATTTATGGATCTGAATATGGGATGGGAAAATCAGAGGCTGCTTGGAAATATGTACAAGGAGATCAATATGTACTCATCGAAATCTGTACAAGAAGATCAATCTGTACTCATCGAAATCTGTACAAGAAGATCAATCTGTACTCATCGAAACCTGTACAAGAAGATCAATCTGTACTCATCAAAATCTGTACAAGAAGATCAATCTGTACTCATCAAATTCCGTGCAAGAAGATCAATCTGTACTCATCAAATTTTGTACAAGAAGATTAATCTGTACTCATCGAAATCTGTACAAGAAGTTCAATCTGTACTCATCAAAATCTGTACAAGAAGATCAATCTGTACTCATCAAAATATGTACAAGAAGATCAATCTGTACTCATCAGTAGCTACAGAAACATATTTACAGAAAAAATACAAGGGCAAATTATAAGATTGAATCTTGCATGAATATTACTGGAGATATAGCGTTTAAACCTGGTGATAAGCGCAGAATGATCGTTCAGATAAAATCATTTCACATAGTAAAAGGGTTCCATTTGTGCTAATAGTTGATGAATGGCATGGAATACGACGACAGATATTCAAAAACGAGCCATCATATAAAATATATTGGAGTAAGTTTTGAAAGCTAGTTAGTGCATCTGGGCGTAATGTCATCCTTGATGCAGACGCTAATGAAGATGATCTCAATTTATTTAAATTATACAGAACGAACATGAAATTTATCATTCATGATTATAAAACCGATCATGATAGAAAATTTATTGTTGAAAACTCAGATAATGATAATTTATATTTATTATTTAAAATAAATCAAAGATCTCCACGTGGCGAGAAGATAGCTGTGTTCAGACATTATAGGTCCGGTACAGTTTATTCAGTGGAAGGTTTGGGCAAAATATTACAGTCACGAGGATTTCGTGTGCGATATCATCACGCTGATACAAGTCGTTAAGAAAACAATTTAGATTTCGCCGATGTCACCAATGCATATAATGATGTAGATGTCGTTATATACAATGATACACCTGAGGCTGGAGTTAGTATAACAGATGCGAGATTTTCTAACGTGTGTATTTTCATACGAATTAGGATCTGTAGAGGCAACAAAACAAGCATTACACAGATTTAGGTGCATAAATGAAATGAACTATTCAGCCATGTCAAAAAAAAACATGCATAGTAAACTTCCCATGAATTGTGTAGATATTAGAAAATTAATAATTGATCGTGAAAGATTAATTAATAACGAAGTAAAGATGCGTATAGAGCCCCTAATTCTGATGAATTAACAAATCTATGTGGACTTACATATATGATGGATATTACCGAATCAATTAATTCCAGAATTTTTGTATAACCGATATTATTTGCAATGATGATGAAAGATACGAGATATAAAATTATACAAACACCAACAGATGATTATTATATCTGGTTGCTAAAAACAGTCATGGTAAAGTGAGTCTCGAAAAAATCGATGTCGATGAGATTTTGAAGACCAGCATCGGCGATCGAATAAAAAAGGAACAACCCGATATTGATAAAGCTGACAATGCAAGACAAATATAGTATGAATATGATTCAGAGGAGAAATTGAAGTCATATATGCAAAACAATCATAAATGAATAATTTATTTCAGTGTAACGTTGGAAAGTTGCCTGCAGATGAAATTCAAGACAAGACATTTAACCAATTAAAAAGAGCTCAGCAAGTGATTGTTGATCAATTGAATAAGGGCTACGTGATAGATAATAAAATATTTCGATCAGATGAAATTGGTTAAATATGAGAATCTGATCACAAATTGGTTAAATATTTTTCCCGAAACAAGAATTCAGTCGATGAAATTAACGACCAAAAGTATCACAGAGAAAATTAAATTGATATATAAGGAATTTGGAGCGACTGTAACATGAAAGAAAAAATCCAGATCGAAGTGATTATACACTGTTAGGTACTTAAGCTCGAAAAAAAACAGTAACATAGAAAAAGTGAAAAAAATCAAGCTTTAAAAATTTAACAAATAATTTATTTTCCCGGAAAGTTCTGTAGAAATGAAAGAAAAAGGAGAAGAACTTACGGTTTCAATTATAAAATCCAAAAATAATCTAGGAATAATCAGCGAATTAAATTACCAAAGTTCTGGTAATAAATGTTCTAATAATTTCAAGCTCGAATCCTGATTAAAAATCCAAGATGAATGACGATGACGTATACTGTAGTCAGTACTGTGCTTAGATACAGTTCCTCTTAAAAATGCAAATAATGGCACTCTGGTGTTGGAAATCCAAATTTAATTTGTAAGCAATGTCTTTCCAAATTTTCGGTGTGAGCACTCCTCAAAATATTTCCAGAGAAAAAAGAATGAATCCTTTTGAAATCCAACTGATCTGAAAAAAATTATAACTCAGAATCTGGCTACTCCAAAATAACTTCACATCAGTGTAAAAAGCCCAAAACTGAGAAATTTCTCTCAAAGCATCTCTATTAAAACTGACAAATGCGTAGTAATGAAAAAAAAAGGAATTCCGAAATCGAAAAGATCACTGATCGTGTTTAAGTAACGTACACCAAAAATGACCCTGACGACAAAAAAAAAATCATTTTAAAATAAAATAGAACTTGCTTGCGAAGGTTGTTACAATTTCTGAAACATGGTTAAGATTTAGATCAACACTTGGTGTTTACGAAAGAATGATTCAGAATGAGATGTCTGGAAAAATATCATCTCCATTGAATACATTTACATTATAATAGCATATAAATGAATAGAAAATTTAAAACTGACAAACAATTAAATTAAAATAAATAGAATTAAATCAGATACATATATATATAACATCACTAACATATCCTGTTTGGCCAAAATCAAACTTTACTGATGATGTAACATGGAGAAATTTAAAAATCAATTGTGAAGGATTTGACGGAGGAAATGATATCTAGATAACATATAAACATTCAGAAATACTGAAATTTCATATTTGGAGTGTCATCAGATTATTTAGTATATTTGATGAACAAAATATAATTTGATATGTATACGTAGACTTTTAAAATGTCATAGAAGAGCGGTCAATTATTCATTCTGATGCTTATATTATCATTGTGGAAAGTGTATCTTGCAGGAGGAATATTGAAGTCTTGATGCTTCACTTGATGGAACCTAAGATAAACGTTGGCCTCATGGATGGATTCAGAGTAAACTTTCATCACATACCTGCCTCGGTTCCGTTACTGTTCTTACCCTTCATAGTGTCTTTTCTGTCATCACTGCGTGAAGTATTGGAAGATGGCTTTGATCAGCATTTCCATTATTTGAGTAAACTGAATTAGAACAAAATTGTATAAAGGAGACTTTGCTTTAAGATGTTTCTATAATTTACTTGACCATGCAATTATAGGAATACATTACCTATTTAAAGGGAATAACAATCATCCAACCAAACAGAATACCAATATAGATGACACGTAACAACAATTTATATTTGATATTGCTTTGGCAAGATATCCCCATCTCACATGTTGCCAGTCAATGTTTCCCCATTTAAGCATTACAAATAGACAGAATGAGGAACCCTTACTTGGAAAAGGAACACAATTACGTACAACTAACGTCTGATATGCACACCAATATAACCGCCTTCTTGTTCTAAATGCAGAATTATGGATGCAAAGGTGCCAAACATTGTATAAAGTAACGTGTACATGTATAATTCAACAGTACATCATCACAATCCTGTGTATATCAAACAAAGCACAATCTTGTAAAAATGGAAGAAATTAACAGCATGCTAAATTCTTAAGGAAGATAACTCTTCTATGGGTCTGATTACAATGGCTTAGAAAGAAAATATAATTTCATGGCATGTTGAAGGAAATCAAAACACAGTGTAATATCATCTGATTGGTGCAGTTGTACTAGTACCTCAGTTAGTGTAGTAATACCACATTTAGTGTAGTAGCACCTCAGTGTAGTGGTGCCGCAAGTAATTTAATAATACATCAATTAGTGTAATAATACATCAATTAGTGTAATAATACATCAATTAGTGTAATAATACATCAGGTAGTGAAGTAGTATCTTAAGTAGTGAAGTAATACTCCCGTTTGTGCAACAATACATCAATTAATGTTTTGCAATACATAACACAATTAGTGCAGTAATACCATCAACCAAGATGAACTGCTTTTAATTATTATCATAACTTCATTTACGTATTATTGAAGGTGTCTACGGTGAAAACAAAAACCATTATAATATGTCAGCAAAACTGCACCGTTTAGTAAAGTGCAGTGTTGTCTCCCTTACACCTTGCAATTAGACATGCCTGGATTAATCACAGAGAATCAACTGTAGACAAGAATCCCTTGCAGGGACTGATGCTCTACTCGACAATAAAAAAATCAGCAATTGAAGACCATTTTTTCCTTTTAACTGATGAGTGTTAAAACTATCTTGGAAATGTTTCTGCAATAACAAGATTTTCTAATTAGATTAAGTTGTGAACACAAGGGATGTCAGACTGGCACTGTTTTTTAGGACAAAGTATACATCACTAGAAGTCTTTTAGGCTATCGCAATAATCATTCATTCAGGGGGAGTAGTCACCGGAAAGTTGTCTTGACGGCCAGTATATTGGAAGTCAGGTCAGTACCATTTACATTTAGGATGAAATAGACATCATAAGAAGTACTGTAGCGGAAAACCTCATAATGAACCTTCCATGTAGGAGGAGTAGCAATAACAAGATTTTTCAAGATGGACACTAGGGAGGACATATTGGACATTAGATCAGATCCATTTCCATTTCGGTCAAATGATATCATACCAAGTCTTTTAGTGAGAACCCCATGTTGATGTGACCATTCCTTTGGTAAGAATCTCATGTTGATATGACCAGTCCTTTGGTGAGAATCTCTTGGTGATATGACCAGTCATTCAGGATTAATAGCAACATCATGATTTTTAAAATGTCTGCCATGATAGATGTCAGACTGGCACCATTTTCATTTAGGACCAACTAGACATCATAAAAAGTCTTTTAGTGAAAATCCCATGATGATAACCCCACCCATTCTGGAAAAGTAGCAATACAATGATTTTCAAGACAGTAACCGTGGTAGCCATATTGAATATGCAAGAAGCTCCTTTTAATCTATGACCATGTAGACCGTGGGGTGCATGTGTGTGCAATGTTTCATGGCAATCCTCCAAGGCAATTACGAGGAGCAGGGATAGAAACCTTGTGCTAACAGACGGATGACAAAGAGAGACAATGAACAATCCCATACGCTGTTCTGGACTATGATCGTTGGAGCTCAAAGGTAAAATCTAAACAGCTTATAAATTATTCATTTTTCTTAAAATCATAGAAAACTATTTTCATTAAATACAAATATAAATATAATGCACTTCTCAATACTTAAATGTTTATGAATTGGTATACCTTTCTTTGTAAACTTTAAAACATTCATTTTGTTCATTTACTGATAATGCAAGAAAAGACACATACTATTATCTTAATATCAATAATAATGCATTTAATTAGCACTAAGGTCGTATCCTGACTATTATCTTAATATCAAGCAAAGACATTTAATTAGCACTAAGGTCATACCCTGACTATTATCTTAAAATCAATATAATGCATTTAATTAGCACTAAGGTCATACCCTGACTATTATCTTAATATCAAGCTAAGACATTTAATTAGCACTAAGGTCATACCCTGACTATTATCTTAATATCAAGCTAAGACATTTAATTAGCACTAAGGTCGTACCCTGACTATTATCTTAAAATCAATATAATGCATTTAATTAGCACTAAGGTCATACCCTGACTATTATCTTAATATCAATATAATGCATTTAATTAGCACTAAGGTCGTACCCTGACTATTATCTTAAAATCAATATAATGCATTTAATTAGCACTAAGGTCATACCCTGACTATTATCTTAATATCAATATAATGCATTTAATTAGCACTAAGGTCGTACCCTGACTATTATCTTAATATCAAGATAAGGCATTTAATTAGCACTAAGGTCATACCCTGACTATTATCTTAATATCAAGATAAGACATTTAATTAGCACTTAAGTCATACCCTGACTATTATCTTAATATCAAGATAAGACATTTAATTAGCACTACGGTCATACCCTGACTATTATCTTAATATCAAGATAAGACAATTAATTAGCACTTAGGTCATACCCTGACTATTATCTTAATACAAGGGAAGACATTTAATTAGCACTAAGGTCATACCCTGACTATTATCTTAATATCAATATAAGGGATTTAATTAGCATTAAGGTCAATCCCTGACATGATAAATACACAACCACCTCATCTGTCTGATTTGTTTTCTATAAGCGTTGTCACTCCATATTCCAAAGATTGCTTGTTGAGTTAGCTTTGCTAGTATTTTGCCAAACATGTCAAATGTGCTAATTTAAATAATATCGTGATATAAATATCGAGAATCCAACATTCAGAATGGATAATTAGAAGACAACTATACCCGCTCTATCTTTCCTGTCATTACCTTTTATTTCAATGTGACCATGAAACCAACAATACTAGATATTTATTTACAGATTTTACGAAAAAATAGTGTTTCAGAAAGATTTTAGATGTTAATGAGTTATCACATTCAAGGCTTTGCAAGGATTTCAATCATGAAAAGGTATCTAAAAGGTTATGAAATTTCCGTTTATTTCATTTTTTAGTTTTGACCTAGTTCCAAGATTTGAGCATGTCTGTTATTTATGCAGTAAAAGCGGAGGTTTCATCAATTATTCAGTTACAGATGGTGCTGCTAGGTGCCATTGGATGTTGCATCAGCAGCTGCCTATTTCAAACAATCTGATTACATGGATGTATGGAATATTAGATGATTGGTAGGCAAATCTTTTTAAATTACAAATATCCAACATTATATTGCATGTATTTATTAACAAAGGTGAAATTCTTGGAATGGAAACTTTTACATTGTGACAAAATTGATTTTTTACTCTTCTAAATGATGGTAGATTCATAAGCTAAATTAGGTTTCCTAGCATAGATGGCTTGGCATTTGGATCTAAAGATTACTTCTGTATACAGGATTAGAGGGATTAAAATAACTTGGGACTGAAGATTCAGTTTTGTTCATTTGCATGAAAGTGATACATCATTTTCTTGACCACAGAGGCTTTCTGAAAGTGAAGTTATACAAGCCACATGGCAAAATCTAAGTCCCTGATTGTGTATTGGATACAACAACCCTGATGTTGTGTATTGGGCACAACATGCGCAGGAAAGATTGCACAGTTGATGTATACATTAATGAGTTAAAGTCACATTTCTATCTAAATTAAAATCATGTATAACCGTATCAACGCATTCTGGTATAGCTGTCACGTATAGCCATAGTTAGGCGTTCTGGTAGAGTTGTCACGTATAACCGTAGTAAGGCTTTCGGGTATAACTTTCATTTATAACCGTAGTAAGGCTTTCGGGTATAACTTTCATGTATAACTGTAGTAAGGCTTTCCGGTATAGTAGTCACGTATAACCGTAGTAAGGCTTTCTGATATAGTTTTCATGTATAACCGTAGTAAGGCTTTCGGGTATAGCTTTCATGTATAACCGTAGTACGGCTTTCTGGCATAGTTTTCATGTATAACCGTAGGAAGGCTTTCTGGTATAGCTGTCACGTATAGCCATAGTTAGGCGTTCTGGTATAGTTGTCACGTATAACCGTAGTAAGGCTTTCTGGCATAGTTTTCATGTATTAAGGCTTTCTGGTATAGCTGTCATATATAACCGTAGTAAGGCTTTCTGGTATAGCTTTCATGTATAACCGTAGTAAGGTTTTCTGGCATAGTTTTCATGTATAACCGTAGGAAGGCTTTCTGGTACAGCTGTCACGCATAGCCATAGTTAGGCGTTCTGGTATAGTTGTCACGTATAACCGTAGTAAGGTTTTCTGATATAGTTTTCATGTATAACCGTAGTAAGGCTTTCGGGTATAGCTTTCATGTATAACTGTAGTAAGGCGTTCTGGCATATCTTTCATTTATAACCGTAGTAAGGCTTTCTAGCATCGTTTTCATGTATAACTTTAGTAAGGCTTTCTGGCATAGTTTTCATGTATAAGCGTAAGAAGGCTTTCTGGTATAGCTGTCACGTATAGCCATAGTTAGGCGTTCTGGTATAGTTGTCACGTGTAACCGTAGTAAGGCTTTCGGGTATAGCTTTCATGTATAGCCGTAGTAAGGCTTTCGGGTATAGCTTTCATGTATAACTGTATTAAGGCTTTCCGGTATAGTAGTCACGTATAACCGTAGTAAGGCTTTCTGATATAGTTTTCATGTATAACCGTAGTAAGGCTTTCGGGTATAGCTTTCATGTATAACTGTAGTAAGGCGTTCTGGCATAGCTTTCATTTATAACCGTAGTAAGGCTTTCTAGCAAAGTTTTCATGTATAACCGTAGTAAGGCTTTCTGGTATAGCTATCATGTATAACCGTAGTAAGGCTTTCGGGTATAGCTTTCATGTATAGCCATAGTAAGGCTTTCTGGTATAGTTGTCACGTATAACTGTAGTAAGGCTTTCTGATATAGCTGTCATGTGTAAGCGTAATAAGGCTTTCGGGGTATAGCTTTCATGTATAACTGTTGTAAGGCTTTCTGGTATAGCTTTCATGTATAACGTAGTAAGGCTTTCGGGTATAGCTTTCATTTGTAAACGGAGCAGTATAACGAGGGATAATAAAACATTTAAGATTGACTTCTGGGTCATCAGGAATTTCAATTAATCAATAAAACTGAATACATACAATTTTAAATTTAGAAACCATGAACTCACTTTCTTTAGAGCATTTCTGAACACCTTTGATGCAAATTTGTCTCATTTGTTAACAGTATCCAACACTGACTACCAGTAGCTTAAGGTTTATAGTTTTCATTTATAACCGTATTAAGGCTTTCTGGTATACATGTCATGTATAATTTTAATAAGGCTTTCGGGTATAGCTTTCGTGTATAGCCATAGTAAGGCTTTCCTGTTTGCTCCCCAATCTTTGTTTGCACTACACTTGATAATTACTGATGTTTTGTCATACGTTTCCCTGAGGTATATAATATGTAGAAGGAAAGGTCATTTACAGTAAATATAAGGCCTACAAATGTGATCTACTCCAATGAAAGAGGATGTGGATGTGTGTGTGTGATTTGGATTTTTAACGTAGCTTCAACACTATTTCACTCATATCGCTCTGATATCTGCAGTGTGGCAGTTATAATGATGTGTATCTAGCACTAGGGCGCCATGCAGCAGACATGTAGCATGATGTCCCACACAGTCACAATATCCTGACACAAGGCGGAAAGGTCCTAACGCTAACCCGTTAATGCTGAGCGCCAGGCGAGGCAGGTGTTAGTACTATTTTGTGTAAGTCTTTGGTATGACCCTGCTGGGGATCTAACCCACGACCTCCCTCATCCGAGGCGGACGCTCTAACCGCTAGACCACCGGAGCGGTATTACGTGGGATAACAGAACATTTAAGACGGACTTCTAGATCCTCAGGAATTTCAATTAATCAATAAAACTGAATACATACAGTTTTAGATTTAGAAACTGTGAACTTAATTTCTTTTAAGCATTTCTGAACTCCTTTGAGGCAAATTGATTTCATTTGTTGAACAGCATGCACAGACTACCAGTAGCTTAAGGTATAAAAATCCAATCATACGTTTATATTATCACCTTACAAGATAGTACAGATAAAAGCCTAAGTCATATCTATTGACCTTAAAATAAATGTCCGAAGGTCAAATAAAACACCATGTCAACGTGACAATCCCTTTAAAAGAACTAGTCTTAACAATATTGGCAAGATGGTCAACACGGTGGCAGTCTGATCATCACCATTTTTATTTATGACCTACTCAGTATAATTAGAATTCTTTGACTGAGACCATCATGTTACTCTGACTACCAATTTAAGAGAAGGACAAAACTATATTATCAAGATAGACACCACAGTGAATGCCAGTCAGATCCTAACCTTCTTGATTACAACTAAATGACATCATATGGAGTATTTTAATAAACACCACATATCGATATGGCCATGAGTTGAAGTGTATCTGAAATTGCACACCAAGACAATTCCTCACACGGAAAATGGCAGCCAAAGATGACATGGAAAGCGGTAAGCAGCAGAGAGGGCGATCAGACCACTATAGGGAATGGTCACCCTTTGTTTTTAGACAAAAAAAATAGTGACCCTTCATAAAGGTCAATACCACGTCTACGGTTATTGTTTGTCCCAAACAGAATTGTAGACGAGCCCTCTCTGCTGCTGCTATTAATTAAAAAATTGTTATATTAAAACTAATGGTACATCCAGAATCTTATACTGCAAGAATAGCACGAGAACGATTGGAAGCAATTAAAAAATTTCTTCCCGTGCGAGATTCATTTAGAAAAAATCTACAAGCGCAGCAAGAAGCACAAGTTGAGTACGAAAAAGACACTAAAAAACTGTTTAAACCCGTCACTGCAGCTACTGAAAAAGTTACAACTGTCATCAAAGAAGATCTTCTTCCGGTATCAAAACAAACAGCAGAACAAACTGAAAAAATAGCAAGAAGAACTAAACAGACAAAGAAGATTTTACGAGATCTTTCAGCTAATATAGCTGCGGTTCAACCTCCAACTTTTGGTGAGGAAATACTTGAAGATATTGGAAGACTTCGTGCTGAAGTCGCCGACGTGCAAAAAGAACATACACCTAAATCCAAGCCAGTAAAAGAAAATATAAAATTAATTGCAAGATTTAAGGAAGGGGTTGTTGAAGATATTGGAAATACTGAAAGAGAAAATTTACCCGAAAAACATATTTTAAACTACCCTCATAAAAGAATAAATGATGATAATCTTATTAAATGGATATATCGCATACATGCAAACAAAAGACAGGTTAGAAGTGATGATTCGAAATACAAAGATCTTTATAAAGAAGTAGAAATACTTTATAGAGAGAAGAAGTGACTCACCTGACATATCCCCGGTCACCACTGAAGTACTTTATCCGGTGATGCAACCACCAGTATTTAAAACACCTCAAGATGAACCTAAAACAGGATCTGGTTTATGTCCTGATAATATCATTAATGATGTGTCACGGTTAGAAGTTCTCATAGGAGTAAAACGTGCCGGAAATAATTCACCAGAAATAATTAATGAAGCATCTGATATTTGCCGGCGATTATTTCAAGGCGGTATTATGGATATCGGAGTTTACCGAGAACTTATCGATGAACTTGCTGATGATTACAGTGACTAGTTGTTAGATAAATAGCAAATAACATAAGATGATCATACATAATAATCATCGTAAACCCGTGCAGGTCAGAGCGGTAAACTCACGATTACCAATCTACAGAGCTACTTACGGAGATGGATTGGTGATGTTGTACAGGGATTATTTACAAGGATAGCTCAAAAAGCAGCACCTATTGCAAAACAATTATCGATGAAAGCTATTGATATTGTTCGTGATAAAGCTCCTGGAGCAATTGTCAATGTTGCTGGTAAGGCGTTCTCGATGATCAAAGATAGACTAGCACGATTAATGCGACGAAAACGACAACCATCAGTGAAACTGGCAAGTACTGAAGTGATGCCAGCAGATGTCAGCAGAATAATAAATCAGGCTGCAAATCAAAAACTAGCGGCGTTAGCAGATCAAGGACTCGGTGAACCAGGGAATAATATTTCAAGTTTGATATCAGGGAGTGGAATTTCCCGAACGCGGTAATCGGTTGTTCTTGTAAGAAAGGGTGATGATAACGATGCTCTGTGGAGACCTGTTGGTGATCCTGGTAAAGTAGTATTATCGAAACTTTCACTATGGATGCCGGTAATGACTCCAGCGATCGCAGTAGAACAAAAATTAATTTCTTTCATGGACACTGGTGGTAAATCCTTGATGTCATGGTTAACAACATGTACAGATAGTATGCAAACTGACGTTAACGATCAGTTTACATGGCATATAGCATCACAACAGGGAGTTTCTGTACCGCGGCATATTTGTATTGTGTTTCAGAACATCAATCGATTAGGCTCACAAAACCACTCTCATATGATATTTGACAAACTAGGTATCACAGATATTTCTTTACGGATAAACGGACAACAAGAACCAGCAGAGAATATACAAGTAAATTATGAACAGAATCGTATAGGACGTGCATATCATCGTTTAATGTCATTCATGGGACGTGATCAAAACGTGGATACTGGATTGCAAATATCACAACATGATTTTAAAAATTTATATCCGATTTATTATTTTTCACTAGAACATCTTGATCTATCAAAACAATCTGTCGTTGATATACATCTTAAAGCAACATTAGATACAGATGGTGCTAATTATAGAGCAATCGCGGTCATACTCAGCGATAAAGCTATGTTACTTGAAGGTGGTAGTGGTCGAATGAGAGTCGTTGATGCACCATTGGAAAATCTTTGATCATGTTATTTAGAAAAATGTATTTATATAAAAATGTCGTATAGTCATGTTAATGTTACTCTGACTCCCGGTCAGGTCAAAAAGCTTCAGTCAAAAACCACCAGCAAATGCGGAACTAAAATATCACTAAAACGAGATCAGATGGGTGGTGGTCCAAACAAATTATCGTTGACAAATAATCAGATTAAACATTTCAATAAAGCCCTAGAATCAAAAACCGGAGTTCAATTACATCTTTCTCCCAGCGCCATCAAAGACATGGTTAAAACGGGTGGTATATTTCCATTTCTTGCGGCCATTCCAGCATTAATAGCTGCTGCCGCTCCAGCTGTAGCAAAAGCAGCCGGGTTAGGTGCTGTTGTAACAGCTGCTGGAATGGCTCTAAAGAAAGCAAAAGGAAATGGATACAAAAAAGGGACGCGGCCTAAGATTACCGGGATCTCGTTGGGGAAGAGGTCTGAGGCTTCCACGTTAGATGTTCCAGCATCAAATTTTGATTTACTTGATGCTGCTAAACGATTAAAAATAAAAAAAAAAACTTTAGAGGTGATTTTGTGCGAGATCAATTACCAAAACAACCAAACAAACTCGAAACAGGTATTATTAATCTCGACTCGAATTCAGGACCCGGTACTCATTGGGTATCATACGCGGTTGATCCACGTGGAATCGTTTATTTTAATTCATACGGATTAGCTCCACCTGTTGAATTTATCAAGTATGTTGCACCACTTCACGCGCAAGTTTGATATTCAACGCTACCCACACAAACAATGACAGATCCGCCAATATGCGGCCGTGAAGTAATTAATGTACTTAACGCTGTATCAAAATCATCCAAACTGCCACATAAAGTCGTGCATGATTATACAAGCAAGCGATTCGTTGCGCGTAAAGTGTTTAAAACAGATCTTTAGATTATAATGGTTGATATTTACGGAAGAAGATCTTCACCCGTTGAGAAAAAATCCGGCGACGTTGATCTGTCAAAGTACGCGACTAAAGATGATCTCACTGATATCATGAATCTTGCTGGAGTTGGCCCAGATGAGGTTGTTATTTTTCAGGATCGACATGGTAAACTAAAAACGAGCAACATCAGATGGAATGATATAATTCGACGAGTACTCGGTGAGGTCATGGATAATATTAATGTGTTTACTGACAGCGGCAAAATCAGGGATTCAAGTATATCGTTTACAACCATCAGAAATGAAATTACAAAAAGTGTTGCTAATCGCGTGAAAAACACCGGCTACACAATGACGGGTGAACTCAGCATGAACGGATATAAGATAGTAGTTTTAAGAGATCCAACATCCGACGAGGACGCAGCTACAAAAAGGTACGTTGACGTCAACTACAACATCGTAGATGGTAAATTATCCACGTTGCGGGCCGAGTATGATGTTCACCTAGGCGCTTTTGGAAGATTTCGAAGAAACTTTCAAAAACCCGATGAATCTATAGATAAATTTTTCGGCACTCCGCACTCCGTTGACATAAAACTTTCTGATATCAAGACGAACATCGACACGATCAAACAAACACAGCAAGACATCGTGGCGTGGATTCCTGAGTTCGTTAATAAAACCAGTCTGATTAAAATTCCAGCCGGAAAAACTCCCGGACATATCACAAACATCGTATACACAGTATCATCGGGATTCGCAACATGGTCGCAGCAAAATAAAACTATCAAATATACCGCAACAGCTACTGGCGTGTACAGGTTGTCTGTGTTCAGTGCTGCAAAATTTGAAGTATTTACAACGTATCCATGGCGTCATTCAACCGATAAGTTTTCCGGGGTTCTATCTGTTAAATTAAATAGTGGAACCGAAGAAATATTTATTTTGGAAGCAGCTGATAAGACATTAAATGCAACATCTTACTGGTGGTGTTTGGAATTTGTAGCTGAAACACCTCAATTATTTACTGCATAAAAATATATGGATGGTGCACAATACAGGTACAATCAAGCGCGTGAATGGCAGGCAGCATTAAAAGATCGAGTTGAACAGTACACAGCAAAAGTAAAGAAATATCGACGACGATTAGTTATCGTGGACGTGATCGTTTATTCAGTATCTGCTGTTGTTGCTGGAACAAGTGTTATATTATCAGCGGTAACAGTGATGGCACCAGTAGCCGTAACTATTTGCATTTCAGCAGCAACAACGATTGCAGGTGTGCTCAATATCATTGCAAAACAATATTCACCTGCACGAATGAAAAATTATCCGATTACATGATAAGATTACATACAGCGACGGTCGCATACTCGAAGTTATCCTCGTTGTTATCAGCGAGTCCCAGTGATGGAATTATATCTGATTTCGTGTTTTCAATGATGACTAAAATATATGACGAAGGTATCGGTATTAAAGACATAAATACTAATAATGACAGAATTACTCCAGCAGATCGTGACTAATACAACTCCGCCAAAGATAACGATGATCTCGGTAAGTTCAACTAATCCTGAATTTAGTATTAACTTTCCTACTGCAATTCCAGTAAAGGAAATAGCACTAGCTCAATTACGGGTATATTACAGCTGGCCAAATATCAGATCAAAATCATTCAATGGTACACCAGCAAATAATTCGCTTGTATTTGCTAACAACAACAAACCAGATGGAACGCCTGACTGGATAGATGTTGGAATACCCACTGGTAGTTATGAGATCGAACAAATCAATGAGAAATTTCAACGTAGAATAAAATCAATAACCGGAAAAGAAGCAAAAATATCAATTAACATTCATGGACCGACGCTGTCCTCGACGGTTGAGATACATTCTCCTGATTATGCCGTTGATATTTATCAATCCTCGATAAGATCCGTACTAGGTTGGCCGGATGTTCCCCCAGTGTATGAAGGACCACCTGAACCGAAGTTAAGTGATTTTATCACGGACGATGCTAAGTTTATAATAACTCCAGAATACCGAAATTTGTATCCATGGGTTAGAAGGGAGGATAATACTCGTATTATTCATGATGGAAAATATTATCCTATGGTACCGTTTTCTATCATTGATTTTGATAGAAAAACTTCAACTGGAATTATTTATGAAAGATATTTCAGATCAAGAGCTAACGAAATTAAAGCTGAGTACACAATTACATTAACGACATTAGTACGTTTATTTAAAAATTAAATCCTGGAGTATCCCAATATCGATCTAAAACATCAGATCATTGCAACGATACAACATTTAAATCAGATTATTTCAGACATTAAATACGTTAATCAAACTATTGTTGAGGTAATAAATACTAGTACTTATGATGTTGGAATTGAAAAAGATAAAATAACAACAATCAAGCGGATGTACCTTGATCATTATAAAATAGCTGAAGGAGATTTATTAAAATTTACATTACCAGGATTTGAAGCTGGCGAATTAATAGGATCACTCAATGATCTTGTCGCGAAAAACTTTCCTGAAATACTAGCTATGTGGAGAAAACTAGCACCACCAGCAACTGTTCTCAGATACAATAACGATCCACACGGCGGCGGCAGGCACGTATCCCCGGGAATCGTTAATATAACCAGCACGATCGTGGTAAATCTGGTTTGTGACGTAGTCGATGGCAGCTATCAAATAGATCTCGGAAAATCAAATCAGGCTCAACAAGGATATATTTTATATACATTAACACCACAAATGTCCCCTGGAAGTTTAATCGTGCAAGAACCAACTAATCGTGTGTATCTGCGGTGTCACAATAATATATTAACACGAATAAATTTTAA